>CM053788.1:518476285-519676285 GCA_028749045.1 Cupressus sempervirens
AGAAGTGTTAATATGTCTAATTATGGATTTCTTTCTTGTCATGACATGCTATAATGTGTGGACTAACCCCTATTTAGCAAAATTTAATGATATAATTTGATTATATAATATATGTTATGAATGTGTAAGCTCCAATGAGGAAAAATGATCTCCCTAGAAGGATGCACAACTAAGTGTATATTTTATACCTAGCCACAATCTCCCCCTTTAAATCTATGAATAGTCATAGAATTATGTGATAGAGTTTGTAGAAATTCCAAAAAGCTCACACTATTTCAATTAACATTAACTAATTGAGAATTTTTCCTCTACACTTATAAATTAGTAAACTATTCCAACAACCTCCAAAAGGGAAAGATTGATTAACAATTAGAGATGTTAGAGTAATTAGTTGCTTTCACTTATTAATTAAATCACTTTAATTTATTTAATTAAGTTTTATATTACTCTAGTTTGCTTAAGCTATCTTGTAGGTGCATATAATTAATATTTTATTAATTATATTGTGCAACCTAGCTTTTTTAGGCTTTAGGTTACCCATTTCGGGTTTCGATCTCCTTTTATAAGGATTAATCTCTTTGTAAATTCATTATGAAGATCTATTGAATAATGTTTTCTTCGTCTGAGTTTTCAGATCAAACCCTTGCCTCTTCTTATCTTTTTCGTCTCTATGATAAGTTTTTTGCATGCAAGTTTTCTTGGGCTTCATGGATATGTTATGCACTTTTGCTCAAATCCTACATGGTATTAGAGCCTGATCTGCTGTAGCTTGTTTGGTGTTTCAAGAAAAAGGGAGAACAAGGGTTTGGTGGATCAGATTTGGTGTTTTTTTAGGTTTTTTTGAGAAAATAGGGGGTCACCAATTTTTGGAGTAGTTTGAGGCCAAGCAGACATCACGAATGGATTCAGAAGGCATCAAAACCCTTCTTTCCATATAAAATTTGTCTGATTTGGACAATGTTGATCTGGGAGGCAATTTTTTTTTGCCGTATAGGGCCATATGACCTCTGTACACAATTTGAGGTAGAAAATATTTAAAAAATCACAAAAAAATAAAAATAAAATTTGGCTTTTTTTTCTACTGTGGTTAGAAAACCACTAGCAGCTCTACCACAGCTATTGTAGCAGTCAAAATAGGTGGTCACTATTGGCGGCCCGCTTAGCGGTCACTGCTAGTGGCTCCGCCTGCAGTTCTGCAGTGACATAGTGTTGGCTCCATCGCAGTAACCGCCTCCGCATTGCTCGGCTGCCACTCAGCTGGTGGTGGTGTTTTTAAATTTTTTTTTTAATTAATTTTTTTTTTTCTTGCATTTTAGAGGGCCTGGTGGTTTTTTCTCCGTAACTTGAGCATACAGATGTATTTTTTAGATCCAAAAAATGTGTCAGAAAGTTGGTTCTGAGATAGAGATATTTGTGTAGGCTTTTTTGGAGTTTTGATGCAGTTTGGTTGCCTATTTTGGCAGTCAAAGTCGGATGTTCTGTTTTGCACTTTGGGCGATGTATCTTGAGCATCCGATCTTCAATTTTTGAGTTCTTTATATCATTGGAAAGATCTTTTTGTGCTCTTTTTAGTGATGCTGGTTGTTGTTCTAGATTCTACTCAAGGAACATTTTATTCAGCCTTCTGCATTTTTGCATGTTGGTGGATGTCCTAGCTGTTTCAGGTCTAGGGCTCGATTTTGTTGCTTTAGATGCTTTGTTTTGGGCTATAATTTTTGTTGTATCAGCCTTATGTGTTTTTTTTATCATTTTTGATATTCATTGTAAGCATCTTTATGGAAAAAAACTGAGATAAAGTGCCACTCTTACGTTTCGGGATCCTTTTCATCATTGTGATTTGTTGTACTAGCACTATTTTATAAAGTGCCATGGGGTGATAGTTGATTGCCATTTAGGCTCTCTTCCTTTGTCAAGTGAGTGTCCCTTCCATGACATTAGCCCCATGATGTGTTTATGACACATGCCTTTATAGGTGTTTGTACCTCACTCTTGATGTGTTTGGTTCCTGTGTTGTAGGAGATTTTTGGCCCATCTTTTCAGTTTCCTATCACCTCACCCTGTCTGCATTAAGGGGGGGTTATATTGTTGGTTCTAATGCTTCTTTGGTTCAATGGTTTGTTAGTGTGAGCTATGTATTTAGTACCTAATACTACATACTAGGTGATTGCAGTGGCTAGCTACCTATGCATTTCGGTGAGATGGATCATCTACCATATAGACACGCTTGGTTCGTTCCTTCTATTTTTGTGGAGGTTCTACAGATCAACACCTTTTGACAGAGTTTTGTGGCTTTTCATACTTTAGTGGTTCTCTTCATGATCTCTCTTTGTTCCTTCTTCTGGAACATTCTTTTCTATCTCTTTTTTGGAGTAGGGTTTTTCCCATGTGGTTTTCTCTATTTCTCCAGTTTACAGAGATTTCCTTATATTGGGTACATGATCAGGCCCTTATTTTTGGGACCCATCTTTTCTACTTTCATAGCTGTGCTAGGTTAGGTTACCTCCTGAGCTTCACTTAAAGGGGGGTGTTAGAGTAATTAGTTGTTTTCACTTATTAATTAAATCACTTTGATTTAATTAATTAAGTTATCTGTTACTCTAGTTTGCTTAAGCTATCTTGCAGGTCCATATAATTAATATTTTATTAATTATATTGTGTAACCTAGCTTTTTTAGGCTTTAGGTTACCCTTTTTGGGTTTCGATCTCCTTTTATAAGGAGTGACCTCTTTGTAAATTTATTATGAAGATCCGTTGAATAATATTGTTTTCATCTGAGTTTTTCAGATCAAACCCTTGCCTCTTCTTGTCTTTTTCTTCTTCGTGACATGTTTTTCGCACGTAGGTTTTCTTGGGCTTCATGGATTTGTTATGCACTTTTGCTCAAATCCTACAAGAGATACTTAAACATCCATATATGTTGGACACATATGATGAAATACTCACCAATAAATTATAAATATATAATTATTGATTATTTCATCTATTGCAAACTTTGATTCAATCCACCTTACAACTCCTAATGTGGACTTTCCTATATATGCTTACCTTTTAAGAATAGAGCCAAGAGGACTTTAAGTCTACTATACAGTAGAATAGTGACAAAGGATTTTCATCCATAGATGTAAAATTGAACACAAAAATGAAGAAAACCACATGAAATATCATGGATGAAATGTCTAACTTGGTTTTTATCTTGATATACTTTTGCAAATTGAGCCCTTGGATTTGAATTTCCTCCAAGTATTTAAAAGTATTTTTCAATACTAGTATTCAAAAATACCTTTAAGTTTAATAGTATTAAATTACCACATTGATATCATAAATTTTAGGCCAACCTATAACATTATTAATTATCTTAGACTTGAAAAAGGGACATGATAGTCAACCTTTCCTAAAATCTATTTTTCACAAGAAATTTCCAACCCAAATACTCAAGCATTACTATGCCAATATTATAAATCATGTTGTTGTATTCACATAGTATGGATCCTATACTTGTTAATTAATTTTTTTTGGGAGAATAAAATCGTACAAACTTGGATACTCAAATAACTTAATCCCAACAATATGAATCATTGATAGTCATTGATTTTATAGATAAAATTTGTCCCTATTCTAGGAAAGTCACTTGGAAAAATCCAGATCACCTGCCTTTGTCTATTGAAGAGAAACAAATGTTTAGGGACTATTTAGACAAGAGACTTGTTTACATTTTAGATGGGGAAGATAGATTGTTTTGGGCTCTAGCTAAAGATGGTTGCTATTCAGTCAAAGAGGGGTATAAGTTGTTACAGAGAATGGCTGCACAAAAGAATCCATCTAGAGCTTATAAATTTTGTTGGAACCATGTTGTTCTTCCAAAAGTTGGATGTTTTGCATGGCTTGCACTTAAACACAAAATTCTTACAAGTGACAGATTGACTAAGTTCAATATTGCTCCTCCATTTAAATGTGTCTTGTGTAATGAAGAATATGAATTAGTGGATCACTTGTTTCACTTGCTCGTTTGCATATGATTGTTGGGTTTTTGTTCTCAGAAAACTTCATTATTATACTCCTCTTCAAAATAACCTTTGGGAGATTTTTCCATGTTGGCTGCTTCTTTTTTGAAAGCTTTATTCGTAGGAATTTGGATATGTACTCCAACTTTGGTATTTATGGGCTATTTGGTGGGAGAGGAACAAGAGGATATTTAGAAATGAGTTTACAGAGAAAGAAATAGTGTTACAAGGCATTGAAAAGTCTATATCAGAAGTCACTAATGCAGGCCTTTTTAGATGCAAAATCAATCCTACAATCTTAGTTTGGGACAGTTTCGTCATTCAAGAGTGGAAATCTCTTCTTATTCCATGGGGGAGTGGAATTAGCAACAATCAACATTCCAAGATAGATAAAGTAGTTGTGCAATGGCTACCTCCTAAGTTGGGTATAGTGAAACTTAATTTTGATGGCATTTCAAGGGGAAATCCAGGTAAATCAGGTCTCGAGACATGTGTTAGAGATAGTAAAGGTATAGTTCTAGCAATTTCATCCTCCCTACTGCCAGATGGGACTAATAATTCAACAGAAACACAAGCTCTCCTGGCAGGCCTTGTACTGCTTAAAATAGGTAATTTTCATAGAGTCCATATTGAAGGTGATTCTCAAATGGTTTATTAACAGTTGCAGTAAACAATAATCCTATTGATGGCATTTGCAATATATCTTCAAGCAAATTTGGTACTTGATTGATCAATTTTTAGAAGTTACCATATCACATATCCTGCGAGAAGGAAATAAAGTGGCCAATTTCATATCTAATCTTAGGTGTGATGGTGTCATTGTTAACACACATCAACCCAACTCATTTATTGAACAATTCAAACAATTATATTCATTGACTGCATCTGAAAGCTGTTTATCATGCTCATAAAATTTAGATGTAAAGCTTGACTCAGGACAAAGTTCTCAATGGTATAGTTTTATGAGCCTTGATTTTGCCAATATAATATCTATTGTAAATATCGACAAATATCTTTATGTAGATTTGTATATAAGAAATGATTCCAAGTTTTCTTTCTAGTTCTTTCTTGGTTGAGCTCTTTGAACTAGTTTTATTAATAAATATATTCAGTGGCTAGCCCACTTTTGCAACAAAAAAAAAATAGTATGAATCATATTATTATATTTGGAACTTCTATTTTTAAAGTACAACACCTCTTGAAAATAAATCATTATGGGGCCTTCTTCTAGAAACATCATCACACTCTTGTGCAATATGTGAATATTGAACACTTTAAACAATCTAACCCTTGTAAGAAAAAACAATGAACATATTTCTATGTGGTGGTTTCTATCATAGAAGTGGTGGATAAAGTGGATTTCTACCAACAATGTAGGTTTTGTTGGAATAACTTATAATAAATAAGGGGGGAGGGTGGGGGGGGGTGATGAATTAGTTATCCAAGGTCCAAATGTACAAATAAAACTTTTTAGTACTTAACAAATACATGTGCATTCATTGATTAGATCATCTAATATCTCAAACCTTACTATATTACTATCCTAGGTCAAATGAACTTTGCATAAATGTAAACATGGAATACCACAAATTCAATCACACAATTTGACAAAAGGATTTTACGTGGAAACCCAATTTGGGAAAAACCACTAGTAACATACTACTAATTTTCACTCTTCTAAAGTGAGCCCTGTGAGGAGCCAACCATATTAAAGGTTACAATACACATTGTTAAATGTGAGCTTGATTAAAGGATTTTAATCACCCTATTAGGAGTGAACCTTGTTAGATAACTTTAGAACATTCCATTAGAATGTCACTCGATTAAAGGATTTACAATTGACTGTTACATCAACCTTAATCCAAAGGATTTATCTAGATTGATACAATTGCTAGAAAGTAATAGTAGGACTTGATCTGATAATAAAAAAAACTCACTTGCAGATTACAAATCTCTTATTCAACTCTTCATTTTGCTTGGCATTCACTCCCCTTCATCTCTAATAGCTTGTTCACCCTTCACCTCCTTAAGCCTTCATGCATAAAATGCCAACTAAAAATTCATTCCTTTGGCCACCATATGAAGTAACACCTCAAGACTTCCTATCTATCTCTGGTTCACACTCTAACACTTTGCTTCTAGCATGTTATCTCCTTATATTGAGAATTTTGATCTTTTTTTGCTTCATCACAATTTTCCATCTTAGGGTTAAGTTAGATTCATTAAATCCTCCCTCTTTTCCATTTTGTTCCCTTCTAGAAACTTTTCTTACAATCCTCTTCAAATTCATCTCAAAATAATTTATCTTGAATTTTGTGCTACTAATTCATCACAGTCATCTTCAAAATGCTTTACATAATTCAAGAAATCAACTTTTTTGGCTCAGATTCATCAAATCTTTGATCAAACTCTTTATAATATCACTCATCAATAACATGATGTTTACTCAACAATAACATACTGCTGATGCTCGGTCAACACTAGGTTTCTTGGCATACACTAATTCTTACTGGTGCTTGGCACCTAATAAACTTCCATTTCTCAACACATATTAAACTTCCTTTTTGGGACATATTGAATTTCACTTTGCTTGGCCATGACTAACTTTCTACTTGGCTTGAACTAAATTTCTTAGCTTCCATTGTTTGCTCGGTTAGGCTTGACAGACACAATTCTTTTCTTAGCCTTCTTCTTGTCTTTTATCAAGTATCCTTTCATTGTAGCATTAAGTAGATAAAAAATACATTATATCATCAAAGTATTACTTTCTCTTAGTTCTCCTTTTATACACCATATAACTCAACCTTTCTCTAAGCACTCTTGTTATCCTTTGATTTCAAATCCCCTTCATCAATCAATCAAATGATAGCATTCAGACCAAGGTTAGGTCTTATCAACAAGTAGAAGGTTTGACATTAGTGAAAAAATAATGATTGGTCCATGATAGGCTTCATCAATCTTCTTCAATTCTATACTTCAACAATCTTCTTTTTCAACAAGTTTTTTTGTATATATATTTTAATGTTTGGCCCTCCCTTCTAGATCTACACTATTGGGCCTGAAAGTATTGGAAATTAGTTGTCTGTAGCTTTATCACTATTTTTATTTTTGATGATGAATGACATTTGATTATGAGAAAATTGTGTTGTGGGGAATTAATCCATGTTAATCAAACCTTCACCTATCTCCTTTAACCCTCTTATTGAACCACTCAATGTACATCTAGTGTGGGTTCATCTCCCAAATCTTCCCTTTTATTTTTGAGACAATTCTTGCTTTGAAGCCATAGGAAACTCTATTGGCTATTCTTTAAATGTGTACAAGGCTATTAATGAGCTGAGTTGATCTACTTTTTCTCACATTTTGGTTGAACTTGACATATCCACATTCCTTCTAGGTGATGTGGCTCTTATAGTTGATGTTGGTTCTTGGACCCAATTGTTTGATTTTGAGGATCTCCCCTTCAGATGCAAGAAATGCTTCTCTATTAGTTTAGTGGCCACTAACTATTCTCCTTCACATCATAAGGGTATTTCCATTTAGAAAAAGAATGAAAATGATGAGCATTTGGTTGCCCTGGAGCCTAATGAAATTATTTTAAAATTATGATATCTCTTGATAGATGATGCTTCTCCTATTATAACCTCCTTCATCCTAGTGAATATGCATTGAATTTTGGTTTCATACCTCTCTACTAGCATTGCCTCTTCTTTGATTATTACTTCTCCTAACCCCTTTAGTAGTTTAACTCTTCTCCAATTGCTACTGCTCTAGTTCTTCTTCAACCTATAGATTTTGTGACTTAACATTTCCAACACTCTAGTCTTGTTGGTGATGTTTATTTCCTCCCTTTGAGGGTCCCACCTTCTTGTGTTGGGGATCCTTCTAATATTATCACTTAAACAATTTTTTATCAATAAAGGAAGAATCAATATGTAATCTCTCATCTTTCCTCCAATGCTATGCATAAGTTGGCTACCCGTACTTAACGTGAGTTACTAGTTATGCTACTAAGATAATCAAATGTCAACAATATAGTCTTTACCTTGTCATTTTTGGAAATTTAATACAAACTACAAGACTGAGAGGGTGGGGGTGGGGGGGGGGGGGGGGGGGGGTTGAATCAAAAACCACTTAAACTTCTTCACTTGAACCACTTTTTAATATTTGTCTAATCTACTTAAATACATGAAACATTAAAGAATTAAATTAATAGCATCATAACACAATATTTGGTAAGCTAGAAACCCTCCAAGTAGAAGGTAAAACTAAGGTGGGGATGACACCTATAATGCTTCACTACTGTAGCAATAAATTTGGTTGGTTAAGCCTTACAAATGATCACTTCTAGTGATCTTACTCTATTAGGAGAAATAAGAACTATTAGGTCCACCTTGTAAAAGGATTTATACAATACAATTAAGTATGTACTCTATTAGGAGTTTCTACAAAGGACTATTAGGTCTACCTAGTTAAAGGATTTGAGATTGATGCAATTATTAGGATGAATCAATAGATGATATTTGAAATGCAACTATGATTGTTGATGAAGATCCTTTCAAGTAAACTAATTAGTCGATTGTGATATATGAGTCTCTTCCTTTCCTTGTGAAGGTTGTAGCCTTCTAGACAATTTGCCCTTCCATATTCACTAATGATGATACAATGAATAATGCTACTTCAACACTTTGGAAAAATAAAATATCTCATACTTATATCTATCCAAATAGTTGTTACATAGGTTGGATACAATAAGAATAGTTCCAAAAACAATTACCAAGTTGACTCAATGCAATAACTCAGGTCAATGTCATACTTGGACAATACTAGAAACACTCGGTCACTACTGTCTCCTTGGCTAGCTCTAGCACTCGATAGATTTTGGGTGCATGGTTCACCTTGATCACTTGGTAGATGCTTCTAACTTGGCTTGCACTAGTCTGCCAACTTCATTATTACCTTAGAACAAGACTGATCTACTAGCTTGGTTCACATTAGAGCTTGATAGGCACAATCAACTCAGTTGACACTAGAGATTGGTGTGAACTGTCAACTTAGTTGCCACTACAACTTGGTTGACATTGTAACTTTCTGCAAGGTTAATATGTGTGTTTGGTTTTTCTATGAGCTCAGTTAGCACTACATACTAGTGACTCAGTTGCTACTATCTTTTATGATGACTAAATTTTTTGACATTAATTGACAATATATCTTGTATGAGATTAAAAATCTCTCCCTTTGGTAGTAGTGAAAAAAATACTTATCATACACATGATCTAAAAAAATTCTTCAGTCAAACTCCCCCTTGGAATATGCCTAATCTAGTAGCCATATTTGCACTAAAGACTCTCGAACTTGATTAGAACTAAAAACTCTATTTTTGGTTTTTCAAAATTGTTTTTGTTTTTATTCTTTATACATATCTTGTTTCTGTACATATTTCCTTTTTACATATATGTACATATGCTTTCTCTATATTCACTCTCCATTTGTCCACTTTCTTTCCTACTTGCTTTTGTTATAAATGTCAATATATTTACAAGGTTATGTTAAAATGAGAAATAAAATCATGGTGTACCTTAAATTTTTTGGACAAAGTCTTATCCCAGTTATCTTGGAGAACCTTCAAAATATGTAGATCAATCTAAATCTCTACTTATGACTCATATATATGATCTTCAACTAACATATTTATGTCTTTGACTAATGTCCTTGCATGGTCCATCCTTTTCTACATAATGTCCATATGGGGAAGTATCATATCTTGAATATAAATCAATGTTTCCCTTATTCTAGCCTCTTCCCTTAGCAATTCTTCCTATAGATCTATCAAGAATATGGATTTTCCAAAATTATTAGAATTGGAGCTTGGATTAAGTGCCAACTGATTTGCAATATCCTACAACTCCTTGTCAATCTTGCCTAGTTTTTCCTTTATTTCCTTGGTAAAGTTAGTGAAATCACTCAACTTTACAAATAAAGATACAACATTATTTACAATATTTTCTAATGAAGATATCAAACTAGATAGTTCTACTTGATCGATTGCTACTTTTGTGCTACATTGTCTAGCACTTTATTCACAAACTTTCTCTTAGATTTCATGAGAAGTTTGTCTTGCCCGTTAGTATCCTCAATGAGCTTCTATATAATATCAATTAATTGATCAATGATGGGAGCTTTTTCATTTACCTCTATAGATAAAGCATCTATGAATATTTCTTTGATGTTTTCCAAGACTTGGCTCCTATCTCTTTTAGCTCTTAGCTTTCTTTGCTTTTCCCTTTTCTTCCATAGCTCTCCCAAAACATCCATTTCCTTAGCTGATAGATTAGATTGGTCCCAATTTAGGATCAAAATATCCTCATCAAGAATAATGCCATCAAATATTTTCTTTTTTCTCTTACTTTTGGATGCTCAAGAAGGAATGATAGCTTTTCCCTTGTCAAATAAATCCTTTTGTTGTAGCTCAATTTTCTTTATGATAGAACTCAGTGAAAGTGTAACAATCTTTACTTTACTACTAGGTTGAATTGGGTTCAACTCAATTGATTGTTGTACAATTGCTACCTTATGTGAAGTGGAGGGAAGTGATGTCATGATTTATGCTTCAATATTCTTAGTATCAAAGTCCTCAATTGTCTAAATCTTTGGAAGATTTTCTTCTTCCTTGATGTCAAAAATGTTCTTCCATGTCTTTGTTATGGACTGCACAACATCTTCTATTTTATTTGACAAAATTTGGAAAGCTTTAAATCTAGGAGTATGTTTTTCTACATATTTAGACATTACCTCCTTGATTTCTCTATCAAAGAGATTAGGCATGAGATTTCTTAAAGTCTTCTCTCTAATTTCCTTCTCTATTTTTGTTACATTATCCCAATAGTGTGAAACAAACTTCAATATATTTTCAGGAGCATGGCCTTTAAGCTTAAAAGGGTCATATTTTCACTTTGCCGTTTTCACAACTAGTGCATCTTCAATTATTTCTTCTCCTCTTGGATTCTGGAGTCATACTTGAAGTATTTGAATCATGTCATACCCCTTCCTTCCCTTATACTTTTCATTTTTTTTCAAAGGTAGGGAGTGCCTTCTTCAAGGATATGATTGGGGTATTGTTTTCATCTTTGTCATCTTCATCCCCATCCTAAAGTTTTAGTTTCTTTCTTGACTTCCTTTGCTTGGTAGTTGTAATCATAGGAGTTGATATTGTTGCTGATCTTATTGCTCTCTTGAGTGGCTTGGATGTGGTCTTTTCTTTCTTCTTGGAAGGTTCCTCTTCTTCCTCTTCACTTTCCTCTACCTCTTCATCTTCTTCTTCCTCTTCTACATCATCACCCTTGCCTTTTGTGATCATAAGAAATGTATTTTATTTGGCAAGTTTCTTCCCAATGGTTTCCAGCCTCTTCTTCCCTCTCTTAAAAATTTGAGGGATCTGAATCTCAAGAGAAATTCTTGTTTTTTCTTCTTCACAAGTTCCAAAATAAGTGGCTTTGGGGTCCACCGGCTCCTTGATGAGAGCCTCAATAATATCCTTTGTTTCATCAGTATTCACCTCATATGCTAGAGGTTTAACCCATGCTATCCTAGGTATGACTACCTGAATGTAGAATCCATCACAATCAACTAGGAGGTATATATCTTGCTCATAATATTTGACAAGCTACTCAGGGATCCTAAGCCTACTTTACATCATTTCTTTGAAGTTGTCAAAATAAGAATCCATGATGCCATCAAAGTTCTCACCCATTTCACTTATGCATTTATTTATTTGATATAGAATAGGGGTGTCTTTCTTTGAAACATCTAAAAATAATAAGAGTGCACCAAACTTAGATGGATTATTCTTTAAGTTCCAAAAGCTCTCCATGTTCTTGAGTAGCTGGGAGTATTGAAGATCAGCAAGGTTAAATGAGAGATTCTTCTTTACAATCTTGTATGCTAGATCCATTTCCTTACATGGCATGCTATTGATATGGCTTGAGCTATATATTTTATGAGTAATGACATGGATGCCAAATTTAATTTCCATATCTATTACATTGTTTAACTTCATTCCTTTGCCATCTCATTTAGCTAGGGTTAGCTTTATTAGTTTTGCCTAACCTAGGGTTTTAGTAGTTTTGGCTTTCTTTGTCATAAGATACCTTATTAGCCTGTCAATCACCTTCTTAGTGATAGGGTAGGTCTGTTCCAACCAAAATGACATATCATGAACTCAACTTAGTATAAGCTTGATCCACTTTATTTGAAAGTTCCTAGGCATTTGGATGATGTGGGTCAACCCCTTGACCTCTAGATGTTTGTGATCTAGTTTAGGCACATCATTTTCACACAAAGTTGCATATGCCTAATCTAGCTCAAGATTTCTTAGCTCTTAGATATAACAATGATAAAACAATCTTATATCGTAGATGAGTAAAATCTTTGGAGGAATAGAAGAGTGAGCACCTTGACGATCCTTTTCCTTTGCAATTGTTGAATAGATATGGGATTTTAGAGGAGTGCAATCGAAACTCTTCACCAAAATCTTTGAACCTTTCTTGACCTTGGAACTAGAAGATGCTACCATTCTCCTTAGTGAAGGAAGAATTTCATGATGATCACTTTTCTTAAGAATCTCCTTCAACAATTTGTATTAAAATTACTGGGGAGGGGGGCTTAAGAAATGCACTATAATAATTAGAATAATTTCACATTTATGAAATAGATCAGAAGGAAACTTATTTCTATTTTTAATAAATTTCTAATAGGACAAATATGTCACTAGTGAGTAATAAAAGTAATAAAAAAGTTAAATAATGTATTAATATGATAAAAATTCATTGATCATTCATTTAGTCTTTTATTTGGGTGACTAATTATTAGTGACCAATTGTTTAGTCATTAATTTAATTGCTCATCTTTGTCCAACATTGTGATTTTCCCTGATGACCAAATTATGCATTTTTTTAGTCACTTATAAATTGTGAAATATTATTAGAATTTGATAGATTTTTGTCATGTGACTAAAAATTTTAGTTTCATGGTAATTTATTTGCAAAATCTTTACTAGTGTGCTGAGCTTGAAGAGAATTTTGAAAACAAAATGAAAAAATTGCTTTGATCTTTACCTTTTATCAAATTTACAAATTTAGGGCTTCATTTAATTCTCTTTACCTAGGTAGGTAAAATATACTTAGTTTGGTCTTCAAGCTCAGTTAGTATAGTCTTTCTATGCTTGGTTGAGTCTTACCATGCCTGGTTGGGTCTAACAGCTCAATTAGAGCTAACATCTCAATCTAATCTAAGTTTATCATCTGTCTAAGTGCATTTGATATGAAAATCTGGACTATGTTGCTTAGGTGATTAGAGCTGATGTAGAATATGAATTTAGTTACAACTCTAGTGATCTGCTTGTAGTTTTATGTAGAGATGATTGAATCACCTAATCCATTGTCTTGGGTGTCATTGACCTCATTGATTTCACTTGAATTCTCTAGAGACTTTTTTACTCATTGATGCTTCATTTGTTTTCTGATTATTCCATACTTTGCTTTCTTTTCATTTTCAACTTTTCTTCTATTCATGCAATTCTTTGCTAGATGACCAAGTTCTATGCATACATAGCATCTTTTGGTAGGATCTCTTTTACTAAGGTGAGTCTTCATATAGTTTGGTCCAATGTGCCCAAACTCTCTACATAAATAACATCTGCACCAAGTGTTGTAATCCTAACCAAAGATAGCTTTAGCAAGTTGTTCAGTAGGATTCCAATTCTTGGTTCTACACTCTAAAGATTTATGACCTTGTTTGTTGTACAAGACACATTTATCTTTAAATTTGGTCTTCTCTATGCATTCACTTTCTCTATGCCCATGCTTGTTACAACTATAACATTTTCCATTAAAATTTGACTTTACATTTCTCAAACACTTGTTTAAAGTATGCCCTATTTTTGGACAATGTTTACGTGTAGGTCTTTTATTATTTTGAGCTCCTTGCTGTAATGACTCTCCTTTTTCAATGTAACCCAATCCTATTTTACCTTTCCATATTTTCTAGGATATCTCAACTAACTAATTCATGCTTGCTTGTGAATTCATCATTCTTTCATTGGTTTCTTTTTCTTCTCTAAGATTATTCATGAGTCTTTCATTTTCTATCTTCAAATGGATGACTTCTTGATTTGAATTGTTTAACTAATTTACCAAGTTTTCCTAATGTAGTGAGACCTGGTGGATTTTATTATCTTTTTCTACTAACCTAGTGTAGAGTAGTCTTTTATCTTCATCTACCATATTTTTTTCATTTTTAGCTTGATTATTTTATTCCATGACTTCACATATTCTGACTAATTGGATCTCTTGTTCCTTTTTCAATTTTCCAACTTCTATTGATTTCAGATTGGTTTTGATAATTGAGTGTCAACACACTTAAGAAATTTACTTTAACTAGTAATACATGCCGAGTATAATCTGTAAATACAAGACCATGTTGAGTTGCAATGAGTGTCGAGTCACTCATGTGTTGAGTCACTCAAGTGTTGAGCAAATAGACCATGCTGAGTGATTCATGTGCCAAGTGAATAGTAGATGATGAGAAAATTAGGTGCCAAGTTAGAAACATAATTACAGTATGTGCCAAGCATTAGTAACTTTAAGTGTCGATTAACACATCTTGGACATATTTAGTTGTGATTGCACAAACAACTATTGGACATATCTATTTGTGATTGCACAAACAACTATGTAAATAGTTTTCAAGATGACCTAAGGATAGATTACAATCTTTTGGAGATAAGGACAAATCTATTTGCAGATTTCCTATGTATTTTCATGCAACCAATTAGAAATAGGAAGGATTAAGTGGAAAAAAGGATGAATCTCAGCCATATATTCATACCTAACCTTAAGCCACCAAAGTCTTTATAAGGAAGACAAAGCCCCAAAGGTTTTAGTGCAAGAGAGATCAAGTTATGGGAAGGTAACAAGGGGTGAATAGTCAAATTTGTTTACAGAGCATTTAAGGTGACTTAGCAATGAGAGTGAATTACAAAATTAGTTAAAGGAGAACAAATGACAGATAAAAATACAAGATTGTTACATCTAATCATAAAGGATCAAGAAGGATATTGTGCAGATTTGATCTTTAATCAGGCAATCTAGAGCCAATCAAAAGATCTATGATAAGACATTTTGATAGGTGATTTTAGTTAAATATCCTAGATGGAGTGGTCCTAATAGGCCTTATCAAATCCTTTAACAGAGTGACATTCCAAGTGAGTGGTCAGAAGTCCTTTAAGTAGGAATAGTTCTAATAGTGTGTTGAAATCCTCTAACAAGGTGGGACTTAATAGTCTTTGTAAGCCTTTAATAGGGTAGGCCTTTCATAGGGCAGATCATGATTCATGGTCAAACCATTGTAACCTTAATTTACTAAAATTTATTATTGTAGTACTAAAGATTTGTGGGTGTCATCCCTACCCTAGTTTTACCTTCTCATTTGGAGGGTTTCTAGTTAATCATACCTAGTGTCAAAGTGTGTGTGTTTAATTGCTTATAATTTTTGGATGCATTTAATTTTCATGTTATTTTAGTTTTTCTATTGAATGCATAAGGTGAATCTAAGGTGAAAAGTTTTATGGGTACAAGTTTAAACTAGCCTCCACCAAAGAATACAAGTGATGTAAGAAGTTTTCATGGTTTCACAACAATTTATAGAAAGTTTATTAAGAAGTTCAGCCATGTATGTGCACCCATATTAGATACAATCAAAGGAGGTAAAAAGGTAACGTTTGTTTGGACTAAAGAAAAAAATGATGCATTTGATTATCTAAAATCAAGAGTGGTACAATATCCAATTCTCACTCTTCCTGATTTTAACAAGGTTTTCACTATTGAGACAGATGCAAGCAACCTAGCAATTGGGGTAGTCCTTAGCCAAGACAATAAACCTATGGATTTCTTCTCTAAAAAACTAAATGATGATAAAAAGAAGTACTCAACTTATGATTTAGAACTTTATGCTATGGTTTAAGCCCTCAAGAAATGGAGGCACTATTTATTACCTAAAGAAGTTTTTACATTTAATAATGCTCTAAGTTATCTAAATTCTCAAGACAAGTTGAGTGTGAAACATTTCAAGTGGATGGAACAATTATAAGCCTATTCCTTCACTATAAAACACAATAAAGGCCAAGCAAACAAAGTTGTTGATGCTCTAAGTAGGATCATTTTGGTGCAGGAAATCCAATTTCAAAGCACAGGCATTCAAGCATTGAAGGACCTCTACAAATATGATGCAGATTTTGGTGGAATATATCAGGTTTGCACTACTCTTATGGATAGGTATCATATTGATTTTTCTAAATTTCTTATTTAAGATGGACTAATTTTTAAGGGTAATCAACTTTGTATTCCAAAATTCTCTATGAGAGACAATATAGTAAAGGAAAAACATTGTGGAGGAATGAGTGGTCACTTTGGTATTGATAAAACATTAGAGGCTATTAAGAGATATTATCGTTGGCAAAAAATACAACATGATGTAAAGAAATATGTAGAGTCATGTGTCATATTCCAACAAGAAAAGGGTACTACAACTAACCAAGGGTTATACCAACCTCTACCAATCCCTTCTAGACCTTGGGAAGCAATATCTATGGACTTTGTAATGGGTTTACCAAGGACAAAATAGGGATATGATAATATATTTGTGGTTGTCGACCATTTTGGTAATATGGCACACTTTATCCCTTGTAAAAGCACTCATGATGCCTCTCACATTAACCATCTCTTCTTTAAAGAGATTGTAAGAATTCATGGTTTGCCTAACTCTATTGTTTTAGATAGAGAGACTAAATTCCAAAGATATTTTTCAAGAACCTTGCACAAGAAATTAGGCACAAATCTATAATTTATTTCTGCCTACCATCCCCAAATAGATGGTCAAACTAAAGTTGTAAATAGATCTCTTGGAAACCATTTTAGGTGCCTCACCAAGAAATATGCACAAAATTGGGATCTACCTTTTCCACAAGCTGAATTTTCTTTCAATGATTCATTCAACAGGTCTATAGGAAAAACACCATTCTAAATATTCAACGGCTATCACCCAAAGGGACCTCTAGAATTGAGAGAGTTACCTAATGACATCAAGGTTAGTGCACAAGGAGAAGAATTGGCTGACCTTATCAAACAAGTACAAGAAAAGGTGAAAGATACATTAGAACAAACTTCACAAAAATACAAAGCACAAGCATATAAGAAGAGGAAAGATGTTCAATTCCAAGTAGGTGACAAAGTATGGGCATATTTGAGGAAGGAAAGACTCCCTAAAGGTCATCACACCAAATTCCAAATGAGGAAAATAGGACCTTGTAAAATCTTGCATAAGTTTAGTCCTAATGCCTACAAAATTTCATTACCACCTATTATTGCTATTTTACCAATTTTTAATGCGGTTGATCTCACTATTTTCAAGGACACTTCTAATATTGTAGGTACACACATGAAGATTGGTTGAAAGATTTACCACCTTCTCAACCATTAGAGTTGGAAGCAATATTAGAAACCAAAATTGAAAAAAATACAAGGAATCAAACATATTATCAATACTTGGTCAAATAGAAGGGGCTATCTACCATTTATGCCACCTAGATGACTAAAGATTAGATTCAACAACATGGATACACTCTTGATCAACTCACCTCAAGTGGGAACTTTAGTTTCTTTTCACCAAGGTAGCACGGTGAAGGAGCACTCTCACATGGACTAATGAAATAAGCTTGTTTTGATTATTTATGACCTTGTTCAAGTTTATCTTCTATGTTTTGAATAAGGCAATGATTTTAGACTCCTAGGTTCTCTTTAACTCTTTTGTGTGGCCCATTAGCAATTTGGGTGTTTTTATGAACTCGTTGCTCAATGAGGTCACAAGGGCACAACTATGTGTAACTAGATGCATATTGCTTGTAATCTAGGGTCTAGTGTTGTATTGAGTCAATTAAGACTCATTGGGTAGTTAGAATACCTTTTAGGCTCTAAAATTTTAAAAATGCAATAAAAGTGTAAAAGTTGCTATGCAACTTTGCAATTTTTTGCATAACTAAGAAAAAATGCTTCTAATAATTCCTCCAATGGTTAAAAACTTTAAAATTTGGTTGGATTAGTTGGGGAGGACCTACATATAGCCCTTCTAGGTGGGTGAAAGTCGAATGTAAAGTTTTGGCATTAAAATCAATAAAGACAACCTTGTTTTTTGCATTATTGGTGAGTTTTCTAAATGGTATAGATGTGTACTAATGCCTAGGGTTATGTGCCTAGTATGGTTGGATGCATGCTTGAATCAACTTTCTAATGCAACTAGTTTGAGGTTCTGAGACTTTGTAAAACTCAAGTTATACCTATTTTTGTGCAAATAGCTTGGATTTTGAGGATTTGTAGGGTTTTGAAGGAAATCAGGTTATAACTCTAGATTCCACCATAGGATATTTATGGCCTTTAATGGAATCCTTTTATTCATAATGCTATTTAATATTTTTGTGGTTTCAATTGAGAAGATTAAGGTACCAGGGAGAAAGATGATGCCCTAGGTGTATATCCTATGTATACACCAATGCATTGTCCTGTTGTAAAAACATTTTGTGATCTCTGAACTTCATGTTATGGTTTGCAACTTTGTACATAATATATTTTTGACATTCCCCAATGTGTACGATTGGTTTCATGTTTTTAGCATGCATGAAAATGGTTTTTTTGTAATGGTGGCCTACTTAGCCCTTTAGGCCTACTTGCTACCCCCACGATTTGAATCAACACTTTTGTTCATTCAACATCAACATTTTGGAATCTAAAAATATATTAGAAGTAGGGAGTATCTTAATGGTTAATTTTATTTCTTCCATTCCATGTTTACAAGTTGTAGGCCAAAACCTTGTTTCTTGGGCTACTAGGATTGTAAGGAGTTAATGAAGGAACCATGTCTTTTGCTTAGTTTGAGGCTTTTGAATTCTGTCCACATGACTCTACTAGTGTAAGAAACATATTTCCTAAGTCTGGTGTCTATCAAATACTAAGCAATTTTAGTGATTAAGGTGCAAGTGTGGGGTATTAAGCCTTATTTGGCTTTCTAACCTTGTGAAGGTGTTCTTGTGGGTTTTTCTCTTCCAACCTACATTGCAAGTACCCTAACCACTTGTACCAAGTGGTATAAGAGCCCATCTAGATCTTTGTGTTTCTAAAATTTTGTCAAAATTTTAGATGGAGAGAATGATGGATTGCCATCCAAGATGACCAATGAAGATATAGTGAAGTATTTCAAGGAGCAGAAGATAAAGGAAGATGTATAAAGGAATAGAGATGTACTAAGAAACATTGATATGCAACAAATGAGAGATGAGTTGAAAAGGCTTAGAGAAGAGCTTGCCAATGCCAAGAACTCTAAAGAATTTGATGGACTGATGAAGAAATCCCTTTGGAGGAAGAAGAACAAATACCTCTAGGTTAGAGGCTACTTGTGAGCACTCTTAAGTCCATGGAAAGAAGAACCATGGATGCTAAGTTGGATTTACCAACTTATGATGGGAGAATGAACCTAGATGCTATAGTTGATTGGGTGGATGCCCTAAATAGTTTCTTTGAATGTGATGAGATTCCTGAGAACCAAAGGACAAAGATATCCAAGTCCAAGTTGAAAGGAACTGCTTATACATGGTAGAACATCACCCAAGTGATAGAGTAAAGAATGAAAAAGTTCTAATAACCACATGGACAAAGATGGAGAAGTTATTTAGGAAGGCCTATGTTCTTGAAGATTATGAAGTTCAACTTCATAGAAGAAGAATGAATTTAAGGCAAAAGGGAATGATAGTTTCACCCTACACTGATGAGTTTCAAGCATTGTGATGATGACACAAGAGGTTGAATATGAAAGTATCAAGTTTTCAAGATACTTGCAAGGTCTCATAATATGTATTCAAGATGAATTGAGTTTGACAAAAATAACCACCATTCAACAATGTGTGCAATTTATACTAAAGGTGGAAGAAAAGTTCAAGAGGAGTGAACAATCCAATAGAAAAAGAGGCAGAAATGATAGGGGCAAAAACAAATCTTGGCAAAGAGGACAACCATCAAATGAAGGCAAATCCATGGAGCATATAAACAAAGAACATGGTGAATCTAGTTGGAGAGAAAGCTCTAGAGGAGGAAGATCCTTCTATAGAGGATGAGGGAGATCTAATGGACCTCCTAAATGTTTCAAATGTAATCAATTAGGACACTATCTAAGCAAGTGCCCTAAAAAACAAAACAATAACAATCAAGGAGAAAGAAGGACCCAGTTGGTGCAAGAGGAAAGAAACTTAGAGGCGAAAGAAGGTGTGGCATTGATGATGAGACAATCATTCCTGTAGGTACCTCATGCTCAAGAACCAACACAAATGAAGAACTTGTTTAGGACAAGGATCAAATGCAAAGAAAGGGTATGCAATTTGTTAATTGATTTAGGATCAATAGAAAATCTAGTTTCTAAAGAAATGGTTGAAAAATTATAACTTGAAATAAGTCCTCATCCATATCCTTATAATTTTTCTTGGTTAACAAAAGGGCAGCAAACTCTTGCAACTAAACAAGCTATGGTAGAGTTCTCATTAGGTGATTTCAAAGACACAATTTTACGTGATATTGTGGAAATGGATGCTTGTCACCTTGTTTTACGAAGGCCATGAAAATATGACATGGATTCCATGTATAATTGAAAAAAAAAAAATATACATAGTAAGGGATGGAAAAACATATAATCTTAAGGCTCTACCTGAACCTAAAAAGGAAAAAGAACCTTTGGCTATCATAGTGGGAAAAAAAGAAATGTTAAAAACAATCAAAGAAGAAAAAGAGGGATATGCTTTAATTCTAAAACCAAAGGATGAACTAGTATTTAATAAGGATAAATCAGTCCCAAAAGAGGTTCAAAAACTTCTTGAAGAATACAAGGAAGTGGTTACAAAAGATTTACCCTCATTGCTTGAGCATCCTTAACTAACAAAGCCCCATACAAACTTACCCCTACTCAAAATGTTGAAATATCCAAACAAGTTGTAGAATTATTGGATAAAGGACCTATTCAAAAAAGTCTTAGCCCATGTGTCACCCCATCAGTTTTGGCTCTTGAAAATGATGGTAAATGGAGATTATGCACTGATAGTAGAGCCATTGATAAGATCACTATCAAATACAAATTTCATATCCCAAGGATTGAAGACCTTCTAGACCAATTGGGTAATGCATCATACCTCTCAAAAATTGATCTAAAATATAGTCACCACCAAATAAGAATCAAGCTAGGTGATGAATGGAATACTACCTTCAAAACCACAAAAGGTCTCTATGAATGGCTAGTAATGCCATTTGGTCTAAGTAATGCCCCCTCTACCTTCATTAGGCTAACAAATGAAATATTTCATGATTATAATTGAATTTTTTTGGTTATTTATCTTGATGATATAATGATTTTCAATTGTAGCGTGGAGAAAAACCTTGAACACATTAGATTGGTTATTGAAGGGTTAAAGGAGCACCAACTAATGATCAACCTTGAGAAGTGCTCATTCTTGCAGAAAGAACTCACCTTATTGGGGATTGTGATCTCTAAAGGAACACTAAAGATGGATACAAAAAAGGTAGATGCAATCATTAACTAGCCTCCTCCAAAGAATGCAAGTGATGTAAGAAGTTTCCATGGTTTCACAACAATTTATAGAAAGTTTATTAAGAAATTCAACCATGTATGTGCACCTATATTAGATACAATCAAAGGAGGTAAAAAGGTAAAGTTTACTTGGACTAAAGAAACAAATGATGCATTTGATTATCTAAAATAAAGAGTGGCACAATATCCAATTCTCACTCTTCCTGATTTTAACAAGGTTTTCACTATTGAGACAGATGCAAGCAACCTAGCAATTGGGGCAGTCCTTAGCCAAGACAATAAACCTATGGCTTTCTTCTCTAAAAAACTAAATGATGATAAAAAGAAGTACTCAACTTATGATTTAAAACTTTATTCTATGGTTTAAGCCCTCAAGAAATGGAGGCAGTATTTATTACCTAAATAATTTATGGTTTTTATAGATAATCATGCTCTAAGTTATCTAATTCTCAAGACAAGTTGAGTGCGAAACATATCGAGTGGATGGAACAATTATTAGCCTATTCCTTCACTACAAAGCACAATAAAGGCCAAGCAAACAAAGTTTCTGATGCTCTAAGTAGGAGGATCATTTTGGTGTAGGAAATCCAATTTCAAAGCATAGGCATTCAAGCATTCAAGGACCTCTACAAATATGATGCAGATTTTGGTGAAATATATCAGGTTTGCACTACTCTTATGGATAGGTATCATATTGATTTTGCTGAATTTCTTATTTAAGATGGACTACTTTTTAAGGGTAATCAACTTTGTATTCAAAAATACTCTATGAGAGAAAATATAGTAAAGGAAAAACATTGTGGAGGAATGAGTGGTCACTTTGGTATAGATAAAAAATTAGAGGCTGTTTAGAGATATTATCATTGGCCAAAAATGCAAAATGATGTCAAGAAATATGTAGAGTTATGTGTGAGATTCCAACAAGCAAAGGGTACTACAACTAACCAAGGGTTATACCAACCTCTACCAATCCCTTCTAGACCTTGGGAAGCAATATCTATAGACTTTGTAATGGGTTTACCAAGGACAAAATAGGGATATGATAATATATTTGTGGTTGTAGACTGTTTCAGCAAGATGGCACACTTTATCCCTTGTAAAAGAACTCATGATGCCTCTCACATTACCCATCTCTTCTTTAAAGAGATTTTAAGAATTCATGGTTTGCCTAACTCTATTGTTTCAGATAGAGACACTAAATTCCAAAGACATTTTTCAAGAACCTTGCATAAGAAATTAGGCAAAAATCTATAATTTAGTTCTTCCTACCATCCCCAAATAGATGGTCAAACTAAATTTGTAAATAGATCTCTTGGAAACCTTCCTAGATGCCTCACCAAGCAATATGCAAAAAATTGGGATCTACTTCTTCCACAAGCTGAATTGTCTTTCAATGATTCATTCAATAGGTCTACAAGAAAAAAGACATTCCAAATAGTCTATGGCTATCACCCAAAGGGACCTCTAGAACTGAGAGAGTTACCTAATGACATCAAGGTTAGTGCGCAAGGAGAAGAATTGGCTGAACTTATCAAACAAGTACAAGAAAAGGTGAAAGATACATTGGAACAAACTTCACAAAAATACAAAGCACAAGGAAATAAGAAGAGGAAAGATGTTGAATTCCAAGTAGGTGACAAAGTATGGGCATATTTGAGAAAGGAAACACTCCCAAAAGGTCATCACACCAAACTCCAACTAAGGAAGATAGGACCTTGTACAATCTTGCATAAGTTTGGTCCTAATGCCTATGAAATTTCATTAGCACCTATCATTTCTATTTCACTAATTTTTAATGTGGCTGATGTCACTATTTTCAAGGACACTTCTAATATTGCAAGTACACCTACAATAGGTTCACATGAAGATTGGTTGAAAGATTTACCACCTTCTCAAACATTAGAGTTGGAAGCAATATTGGAAACCAAAATTGTCAAAAAGACAAGGAATCAAACATATTATCAATACTTGGTCAAGTAGAAGGGGCTATCTACTGTTGAAGCCACCTAAATGACTAAAGATCAAATTCAACAACATGGATACACTTTTGATCAACTCACCTCAAGTGGGAACTTGAGTTTCTTTTCCCTAGGGCAACATGGTGAAGGAGCACTCTCACATGGAATAATGAAATAAGCTTGTTTTGATCATTTATGACCTTGTTCAAGTTTATCTTCTATGTTTTCAATAAGGCAATGATTTTAGACTCCTAGGTTTTCTTTAACTATTTTGTGTGGCCCATTAGCAATTAGGGTGTTTTTATGAACTTGTTGCTCAATGAGGTCACAAGGGCACAAATCTATGTAACTGGATGTAGATTTATTGTAATCTAGGGTCTAGTAGTTGTATTGAGTCAATTAAGACTCATTTGGGTAGTTAAGATACCTTTTAGGCTCTAAAATGTAAAAAATGCAATAAAAGTGCAAAAGTTGCTATGCAACTTTGCAACTTTTTGCATAACTAAGAAAAAATGCTTCTAATCATTCCTTCAATTAAAAACCTTTAAAATTTGGTTGGATTAATTGGGGAAGACCTTCATATAGAACTTTCAGGTGGGTGGAAGGTAGAATGTAATGTTTTGGCATTAAAATCAATAAAGACAACCCTATTTTCTGCATTTTTAGTGAGTTTTTGGAATGGTATAGACATGAATGGATTCCTAGGGATTTTTTCCTATCATGGTTAGATGCATGATTGAATCACCTTTGTAATGAAATTGATTTGAGGTTCTGAGACTTTGTAAAACTCAAGTTATACCTATTTTTGTGCAAATAACCTAGATTTTGAGGGTTTGTAGGGTTTTGAAGGAAATCAGGTTATAACTCTAGATTCCACCATAGGAAATTTGTGGCCTTTTATGGAATCCTTGTATTCCTAATGCTCTTTAATTTTTTTTCATTTTAGTTGAGGAGATGCAACTACCAGGGAGAAAGATGATGCCCTAGGTGTATGTCCTATGTATACACCAATGCATTGTCCTATTGTAGAACCATTTTGTGATCTCGAAACTTCATGTTATGGTCTAAAAATTTGCACATAATATATTTTTGACATTTAAAAATGTTTATAGTTGGTTTCATGTTTTTAGCATGCATGAAAATGGTACTTGCTTTGTAATGGTGGCCTAATTAGCCCTTTAGGCCTAATTGCTATCCCCATGATTTGAATCAGCACTTTTGTTCATTCAACATAAAAATTTTGGAATCTAACAATATATTAGAATTAGGGAGTATCTTGATGGTTAAGTTTATTGCTTCCATTCCATATTTACAAGTTGTAGGCCAAAACCTTGTTTCTTGGGCTACTAGGAATCCAAGGGGTTAATGAAGGAACTATGTCTTTTGCTTAGTTTAAGGCTTTCAAATTCTATCCACATGACCTTGCTAATGTAAAAAACATATTTCCTGAGTCTGGTATCTAGTTTCATGTTTTCATATTTTAATTAGGTTTCATGTACTAAGCAATTTTAGTGATTAAGGTGCAAGTGTGGGGTCTTGAGCCTTGTTTGGCTTTCTAACCTTGTGAAGGTGTTCTTGTGGGTTGTTCTCTTCCAACCTACCTTGTTGGTACCCTAAGAACTTACATCAGTAACTCTGGGGAATTTGATGTAGTAGTTGCAAATCTAATGAAGAAGAAAAAATTCCAAGCTGAGGAAATCAAAAATCTCAAACTAGAACAAGAATCTCATGCCATAATGCTATATGAGGTGACTAAACAAAAGAAGAAAGCTATAGAAGACAAGGCCATGATTGAATAAGATAAAAGAATGCTAGAAAATAGATTGGAATAAAAGTCAATAGAGCTATCTAGGATCTCAAATATGCAATTGGATACCTTGACCCAAATGATGAATGCTCATCATGAGTTGAATGTCAAGGACATTGAGATAACTACATTAAAATTATAGAATGAACAACTATAGAATGACCAAAAAAGAGAAAAAGGAATTTACTAAAAGTTTCAACAAGCCAAATGAAGCCATCAAGTACTTTGACTAGTTATTGAAATCCCCTAGATCCGATAGAGATACCTTAGGAAATGGCTACACAAACACTGAAGAAGGAGAATCATCCATACCTGCTAAGGAAAGGAACAAAAAAGGTAAGAATTCCAAACCTACTTGTCATAATTGTGGAAAGAAAATACATACCACTAATGTGTACAGGAGCAAGAACACAAATCAGAATGTTAAGTCTAAGAACATGGTCCATTGTCATAAGTGCAATAAACAAGGTCATAAGGCACATGAATGTAGAATCAAAACCATGCATGTACCAAAATTTGAATGATATTGCTACAACTATCAAAAGTATGGACATAGATCCCTTGAATGTAGATCCAAGTCTACATGGTCATCAAGCAAACCAACAAAGGTAAGAAGCTATGGAAATTCTTATAATTGGGATTACAATACAAGATATAGTTGTCACTATTGTCAAGAATATGGACATGTATCTGAGAATTGCATTAGGACTCACTTTAGTGGTAACTACAAAAGATGGTTGAGTGAAACCACATGCTTTACCAGTTTTAAGACTATTCATATTAGTAAACATTGTCCAACTAGGTCAAAGGCACCAAGTTGTGAATTTGATAAAGGCAAAGGAAAGGTAGGTGTTTAACACATCTGGAATGAGATGAATAAGACATAGAAGAAGAATGATGATTGTAGTACATCAAATGGAGAAGGGATCACTTCACCCAATGGGTTAAGTGGTCAAACCTCATGAAACTAAGCAAACAAGAGGTATGTGGGACAAATATTCAAAGTATTATATCGTACATCAGTTCCAAAATAAAATAGCACTAAAAAGAATGGATTAGCATGAATAAAGATGCAAGGTGTTATGAAAATTCAAGTTAAATCTTCAAAGTTTTCATGTTGTTGCTGAGAATGAAAAGTTCTCTATGTATGCCGAGTGGAACATAAATCATGTTGATGCCAAGTTTACAACTATACAAGCACAAAGTGTTAATTACAAGGTTTTTGCAGGGTATATGATTTTTTTTTCACTCATTTTTTGTCATTTCAAATTCAAAATGAGAGAAAGTGGTGTAGAAGGTGATTCAAAAGTTTATTTTAAGTGACTACAAAGATCCCAACAAGGATTTCACTCACATTTTTTGAATCTCAAAGGTATTTATTCATAATCCGAGCTACATTGTTTGAAATTTTTATAAACGCTAGTTTGTCAAATGGTGTCTAGTTCAAGGAACATAGAGAGACAAGAAGTTTTAAATGTTCAATTAGTTAGCAATAAAGTGAAGCAACCATATTTTAGAGCAATTACAGATGTTGCATATAAACAAGACCCATCAATTGTGCTATCCATGATTCCCCCAAAACTCATTTTGGTTTAGGATGTTAGAAAATGTTATAATTGCAAGATTGGTGGAATTGGTGATATGAAGATAAGGGAAGCATACAATAGATTGTGTGAAAATGACATCTTAAAAGAAGAGTTCAAAATGATAGAAAGGAAGGGTTTGACCCATGCCCTAGATTTCCCCATGATGTTTAAAATAGAATGGATAAAAATCATATTAAGTAGAATACATGATGGATCCCTGTGGTTGGAAGATTGACCTATCAAAATTTCAAAGAGAATAATTCATAGGGTGATTGGTTTTCCAACCCTAGATCGGCCAAAGACTTTGCAAATGACTCAAAAGAGGTTATAGAGAAAAACATGTGAGAAAGATGGAACAAACAAGGAATGAAAATTGATACCATCATAGATCCTCTATTGGACTTTGCCATAAGAGTAATTTCTCATAATTTTTATCAATCAAGCAGGTTAGACAATGTATCTTGTATTGTAGTAGATGTGGGCTACGAAATTGTGAAGAAGGATGATACCTATGATCTAGCTAAACTTCAATTGCAACAAATAATGGAGAACCTAGGAGCCATTAGAAAAACCAAGAGTGCATAGTGCAAATTTGGATCAATCCTAATTTGCATATTTTTCTATGTATAGAATACATTTCCATCTTTTGGCAAGGTAAGGTAGAAGATGAATAGGTCAGTAGCTTTGCCAATCAATGATTAAATTGAGCAAATGGGTGAGAACTTTAAAATTATCATGAGAAGTTATTTTGAAGACTTTAAGAAGTCTATGAAGCAGAGGATGAGAATACCTATTTCCTTAGTTGAACAATATTACAATGACATATATTTTTTAGTAGATATTGATTACACATATGTAAAGGCTACCATACCTAAGGTAAGATGGTTAAGACCCTTAGGATATGAGATTAATGTTGATGAAGCCTCAACCACCATAACTACTCTTCTTGCTAAAGAAGTTGATAAAACAACCAAAATATTTGGAAATAATGATGTGATGAAGTCCAAAGTTGAAATGGAGTTGAAGATAGCCTCCACATTGAAGAAGAAAGAAAAATTGGTGAAAAATTAAAGGCTAAATTTGGTGAAAGTGTTGAAGAAAAAGGAGATGAAGAAGATGGAGGGGAAGAACAAGATAAAACTAAAGAACCTCTTGCATTAACCCAAGGCACGGGTGAGGATAAAGAAGAAGAAGAGGGTGTCAAGGAAGAGGAAGTAGAGGAAGCACTAGGACATGTCGAGCCTAAGAAGAGAAAGGCTAAGGCATAGCCTATGACAAAGATAAAGGCAAAGAAAATTGCTAAGCCAAGATTAGCAAAGCCAACAACACCAAAAACTAGAGCAAGCACATAGGCCACCACACAAAATGCAAAGGAGAAAGCCAAAGAAAAGGCCAAGGCTACAGAACAAAGAGACCAAGTGCAGAAAAAAGAAGAAGGAAATACATTGCACAACTAGATACCGATGATGGGAGAATAGAATATGAGGATACAAGCCAATTTAAAGTGGCAAGTCATACACCTCAATCTGATCTTGAAAATATTTGTGAGAATGTCAAGAATAATGCAGATTTTTCTAGTTTGAAAAATATTGATTTTGAAAAACTTGGAAGGAAAGAAAAGAATTTAGTAGAAGAATAAATATATGAATTGATGTTCAAATTAAAGAATACTCCACTTGAATTTGACAATACTCTACCAAAAGGTCTATATGACATTGTTGAACAAAAGTGGCATTATTGTTTAAACTTGGAGAAATAAATTAGAGAGTATACATTAGCACAAGTTATGCTAGAATTGGCAAAAGGACAGATTACCAAGGCAAATAAGAAATATGGTGGAATATTTGTACCTAAATATAGAGCCTTCAATGTTCTTTAGAAAAACATTGAAGATGTTGTGAAGAAATCCACCCAAATGTGGAAATTGATTTATGAATTAACAATTGTCAAACAAGGAGAAGAAGACCCCTTTGAGGGAATAAATAATGGTGATGAAAATGATGATAAGGAGGATGAAAAGGAAAAATAAAATATTTTTGAAATGGAAACACAATAGAAAGATGAAAACATGGCAATAGCTAAAGAGAAACAAGAAGAACAAAGTGTGCAAGACACACAAATGCCAAGTGTTAGCCCTCCACATGACACCAATTTAACTATAGAAACTGTATTTGTCAAGGATTTTCCTAACATTTTAGCTCAGAACATCAATCCTTTAACTATAGAATATCTAAAAAAGATATTAGACCAATCTACACTTCAGGCAAGATTATGTGAAAACCCAGTATTGGTTAGTGTGGATGAACTTCAAAAGGTAGTAGCTAACATCACAAGGGATAAGGTGAATACACAAGAACCACTTTTTTCCATCCCTTCAGCTACTAGTGGTCAACTTTGATTCAAACACCAATAGACACATCCACAAAGGTTGACACAACTATTAAAATTGATTTGGTTGAATAGAGATAGACTGCAACAAACGAGAAAGAAATGACAAATGATCAACCTAATGCACAAACACAAGGTGTAAGTCCAATCATTATGATTGACCAAAGTATATGTGAAGAAAGTAAGGATGCACTAAGAGAAAAGGAGAAGACGTTATACAAGCATTGGTAACCTTACCAACATCTAACACTCCTACAAAAGTCCTTTAGAAGTTAAGCATGGAAGCTGTGCCCCTACAAATTTTAGCACTAGGCTCAAGCTCTTCTGAGATTGAAAAGGTAATTCACTATAGAGATGTAACTTTAGATGAAGAATTAGTGATACCTCAGTTTAATTATGCAACAATGACACTAGAATAATTGAACATGTTGCAACAAGCTTTAAAAAAGAAGAAACACCAAGAAATGCTTAGAAAGGAGTACAAACAAAAGCAATCATTATAAGAAATCAAAGACATCTTTTTAGATGCATTTAGCTTTCCTACTCTAGAAGAAACCAAGCCACTAATGGAATAGTTATTAGATATTGTGGAAAAGGTTAATAATGAAGACCTAGATGCAAATGCAAAACTTTTGGAATGGTCTAAAAGCACATTTTAAGGAAAAGTGAATGAAAGGATATCTGGTGATATAACACTATCACAAGTTGCTTTGGAAAATAAGGTAGAGGATGTGAAGAAGGTACTTGAGAATATTCTTTTATTGTACATCAAACTATGTGATCCCACACTCTCCACCCAAGACACCAGACATAGAATTTTGATCTTGGAGAGGAATCTAAACATGTCAAGTATGCAACTACCTCAAAACCCAATTTAGAGTGAGAAGAATTTCCACACATTACTTTAGTCACAAATTCGATTAGCTATGTTAAAAATAGAAGAGACTAATATAAGAGCCAAATTGACACAAATTTAGGCCTCTCTTACCCCACACATGGAGATACTTCATAAAGAATTAGGCTATGCAGAAACATTGTTGAAGAAAGATCCTAATCTTTCAACACTAGATGGACTTGTTAGCCATCCAAATAAAGTCATTGGATGTTGCTTGTGAAAATTGGGATGCAGCTATGACAATAATAATGGAATTCCATAAATCCTTTTTGGAAAAATACACTATAAGTGTATAGACCTTTTGACATAAGTGTCAAAAATGGGGAGATAGATAAGCAAGGGGGAGATAAATAAGCAAGGGGGAGATAAATAAGCAAGGGGGAGATAGATCACAAGAAGGAATAAATATGCAAGAAGAAAGGAGGAGAATAGTGAATAAAAGAGATGAATAAAGAAAAAATCATATATTGATCTCAGTAACATACATTTTTCAAGAAATACAATGCATAGATAGAAATAGAGTAGAAAAGCTAAGGCAACGCATAAAGAGCATCAGTTGCAAGGCAAAGAGTATCAGTCAATAGAGACAAATCTATTCAGAATGGAGAAATAGATTTTGGATATAGAATAGACACATTAACTTTGGGGGAGTAATATATTTTGAGGTACATAGATTATTACAACATTTTGAAATTTTGAAGTTCTATATAAAAGCTGAGTCATGGTTGTGTTATACTTGAGAAGAACAAATTATTTGTATATATTCAAGTATTTTTCACACTCATGTCAAAGGGGGAGATTGTTGATCTTAGATTGATTTTGACAATTAAGTGTCAACACACTTAATAAATTTACTTAGTTTATGCCGTACTAGTAATGCATGCCGAGTATAGTATGTAAATACAAGACCATGCAGAGTTGCAATGAGTGTTGAGTCACTCATGTGCTGAGTCACTCGAGTGCCAAGTAGATAGACCATGCCAAGTGATTCAAGTGATGAATGAATAGTAGATGTCGAGTAGCTCAGGTGCTAAGTTAGAAACAAAATTACAGTATGTGCCAAGCATCAATAACTTCAAGTGTCGAGTAACATAGATTGGACATATTTTTTTGTGATTACACAAACAACTATGTAAACCATTTTCAAGATGACCTAAGGATAGATTACAATCTTTTGGAGATAAGGAAAAATATATTTGCAGAATCCCTATGTATTTTCATGCAAACAATTAGAAAATAGGAAGGATTAAGTGGCAAAAAGGATGAATCTCAGCCATAAATTCATGCCTGACTGAAGCCACCAAAGTCTTTATAAGGAAGACAAAGCCCCAAAAATTTTAGTGCAAGAGAGATCAAGTTACAAGAAGGTAACAAGGGGTGAATAATCAATTTTTTTTTACAGAGCATTTAAGGTGACTTAGTAGTGAGAGTCAAGTGTAGAATCAATTAGAGGAGAACAAAGGATAAATAAAAATACAACATTGTTACATCTGACCATAAAGGATCAAGAAGGATATTATGCACATTTGATCTTTAATTAGGAAATCCAGAGCCAATAACAAGATCTATGCTGAGACATTTTGAGAGGTGATTTTAGTTAAATCTCCTAAACAAAGTGGTCCTAACAGGCCTTATCAAATCCTTTAACACGGTGACATTCCAAGTGAGTGGTCAACAGTCCTTTAACTAGGTACACTTCTAATAGGGTGTTGAAATCCTCTAACAAGGTGGGACTTAACAATCTTTGTAAGCCTTTAACATGACAGGCCTTTCATAAGGCAGATCATGATTCATGCTCAAACTATTATAACCTTAATTGGCTACACTTTATTGCTACAATAGTAAAGATTTGTGGGCATCATCCCCACCCAATTTTACCTTCTAATTTGGAGGGTTTCTAGGTAATAATATATGGTATCAAAGTGTGTGTTTTTAATTACTTAAATTTTTGGATGCATTTACTTTTCATGTTATTTCAGTTTATCTATTGAATGCATAAGGTGAATGTAAGGTGAAAAGTTTTAAGGGTGCAAGATTAAAGTAGATCTTCTATATTTGCATCTACTTCATTTGAATTTCTTTCTTTGCAAATATCTTCAATTCTCTCTTCTATGTAGATTGACATTCATCTATACTATAAATTCATTTCTTCTTCTTAGTGATTGAGAAAGGTGTTCCTTTAGTTTCTTTATTTTCTTCATGGCCACATGCAGATCCAACTTTTCATTCTCAATGACCTTCTCTAGTTTGTACACCTCCATTGTGTCTGATTTTTTCTCTAAAGCTACTAAACTTTCTAATAAGAGAACTTAGATCTAATACCAATTGTTGGAAATGTATGAAACATTAAAGCTTTAAAGTAACAACACCATAACACAATATTTGCTAACCTAGAAACCCTCCAAGTAGAAGGTAAAACTAGGGTGGGGATGACACCCACAATGCTTCACTACTATAGTAATAAAATTGGCTAGTTAAGGCTTACAAATATCACTTCTAGTGATCTTACCCTGTTAGGAGTAATAAGGATTATTAGGTCCACCTTGTGAAAGGATTATACAATATAGTTAAGTATGCACTCTATTAGGAGTTTCTGTAAAGGGTTGTTAGGCCCAATTAGTTAAAGGATTTGGGACTAGTGCACCTATTAGGATGAATCGATGGATGATATCTACGGTGTTTTTTAGTGGTGAATATTTGTAATTTTATGAATTTTAGAAATTTTTTCTAGTAATTTGGCTAATAATTTAAGATTTAATGCAACCTAAATTGCCACATTTTTATTAAATCTAGTTCTAAATTTTTTAAAATCACTCAATAATTTATTTTATTAAAAAATTTAAACTCAAAGATTCTCCACAATATTTGATACATGATTAGATTTGATTCACCTAAATATTATTGAGGGAATTAGAATTAATTCACCAATAATTATCATAATTATTAGTTACTTTAGGGATATATTCCCAATATTTATTTTTCACTGTTGATTTAAAATATAATTTAACTATCCTCATAATTTCCATGAGATAAAAAATGTTCAATTTTGATTTGTAATATTCCATGTCGATTAGTGCACTTCCTATTATTATCGAGATTCACCAATAATTTCTACTCAAAAATTATAACTCCAAAAAAATTGCCATTATAAATAATATGGGTAAGTGCACCAAGTTGTGATGCCAAAAAGGTGACACCTTTTTTTTATCTAATTTTCAATAGCATGCATGCTCTATGGCTTGGGTATTCTGAGCCATAGTGCATACACGCTATAGCTTGTATGCACTTTTAAAAAACCCCAATTGTTATAAATGGGTTGCAAACCCACAACCCATTCATTTTATTTTTATTTTCCAATTGCTCCTCACAACGCATATGAATTTCAACAAATTGAAGGTTTTCAACACCTACCTTGTCAATATGCCTCCTCGCTGTTGAAGTTCGAGATCATGAGCATGCCATCTGTTGTCTGACCTTCTTTTTACATTGTTTTATATGTTTTTTTGTATTGTTTTATAGGTTTTTTTTTTTCAGTTTTTCTTTAAATTTGTTTATTTATTTAGATTTCAATTGATTTCTTATTAGGAAATGTGAATAATGAATTGGAAAATCCCCAAGAAGATCAAAACCAAAACCCTCAACAAGATCCAAACGAAAACCCTCCACAACAAGAACAACAAATTCTGCAACTTGCAACAATTAGAAGACCTCCTTCTGGCACACAAGAAAACATAATAAATGAAATAGAAAGAGGCAAAACCGAATTAGAAGCACTCATTGGTAGGTTGAAAGATTGATCCAAAGGATATTTTTATCAAAAATTGAAGTATCTCAAAAATTCCAATAATCAGCACCAGGATAAAGTTCTCAAAATTCTAAATCCAATGCAATTCAAATGGATAAAAACGGAGTCCATATGCAAAAATTATGGCTAGTCAAAAGTTGGTCAACTAGGAATAGAGGTCATCAAAAAGGTGGAAAAATAATCATCTCCAAAGTAGTCAACAATGGATTTCAAATCAAAGAGCTTGTTAAGAGCTTTTTGACAATGTTTGTTTCAACAAAAAAGGAGTCTGTATGTGGAAATTATGACATTTTGAAGTTTGGGGTAAGAGATGAATATTGGTGATGTCATCATAATGTTAGCAAAGTGACAAGGCAGCTTCAAGCTATCAACATCTAACACGTGGCATTTGGAAGGAAGGTTTGTTTTAAAAAAAGATAGCTTATGGTCAGATTTGAACTCATGACCAATTACCTCCAAATTTGAAACTTTAACTATTAAACCAAGCATAGATTTTGATATATATGGGCGAAAATTCAATTTTAAACATTGACTAGCACCAATTTTGAACAAGGGAGGCCATTGACGGGGTTGGAACTCTCGATCGCCGGCTTAACATAAAATGTTGTTGATTGTTGCGCTATTTTAGCACTTGGAGATTGTTATGCACAAGTTTTTATTTAATCTTAGCTGAATTCCACCAACCTTAGTAAAATAAGGTTATTTGTTATTATTTTAACCCCAAAATTTCATATAGTTGAATCTTTTAAATGGTTAAGGGGCATTTTCGAAGGGTAATTAGTTGAAGGCCCTAAAATTATCATATTTTGTTGTTGCCTATTTTAGGCTAATTTTTTTGTATAAAAAGGGGGGCATTTTTCCTTTTGGGGGGCATTGAATAGATAGAGAGTTTCTAAAGTCTTGAGCTTGGAGGGAATTTCTTGGAGGACATCATTTTTCAGTCTCGCACACCAGAATGATGTTGCTATGCTTCTAAAGGGATTGATGCTATAACACTATAACAAATTATTGGAGTTAATCGGATCGGTCCCCCTATTGGAGCAAGACTCGAAGACATAGTCCATACCAGATGAACTCTGAAATCAAATGTGTTGTGTCCCTTTCTCTCTTTTTTCATTTTTTCTTTTAATGTTGTGATGTTCTTTATTTCAATTACATTAATTTAATTCATTTAAAGTATTAAATTAACTTTTATGTAATTGGTTGATATTTCTTTTGTGACCCACATAGCTTCTGTTAGTGGTTAGTTAGATATTTGGTGGGTTAAGAGGGATGAACAAAAATGATATTATGCAAATAACTTATCATATCAAAATGTTAAAAAAAAGATATACCAAAAGGGAGGATTTGTGCATTATTTAGAAAGCGTGGTGAACAAGATATTATTAGAGAGGCAACTAAATAGTTCCCCATTCATTGGTGCATACACGATGGTATTAGAAATTATTTTTGGGATATATGGTGGATGGTTTTTGATGCCCCTCCTTGCAATATTCATGAGGTCCCGATGTATTTCTTAAGGAAATTGTATTGTGAGTTTGTCCTTAGGGAGATCCTCAATTATTTTGATATATTAGACTCTCAGGGTAGAGGTGGGGGGTCATCATTTGAGAGGCTGGGGGAAAATCATGACCCTAATGTTGTTAGGGCACCTATGGTCAAGCCATAGGGTGAGCATGTGACTATTCCTTCAATTGTGAAGGAACATGTAGAGGCCAACACTCTAGGGACTATTAGTGCTTTGATGCATACCCTCATTCATTGCATGAGTCCATTAGTTGAGGAGGATCCTTCTACATGTCACGGTCACATGTGCACATCATACGAATCCTTATGCACATTTGGCAGTCATGCCAGAGATGGTGCAAATGATGGGCTAGTGACTGATCAGTTCCTGAATGAGACATTTGGCATCGACACACAGGTAAATTACAATTATAATAAACTAATTTTATCACATTTCATATGTATAGTGAATGACTAATTAATTAGCATGTATTGACATTGTTCAAAATTCCAAGTCAAAGTGTTGGCAGCCCTACTAGCAATCCTCCAGCCCCATTTTTTGTCCCATCAACGAGTCCAAAGATATGTATCGATTTAATCATTTAAATTAATACATATATTTATTAAGTAATCATATGAAGGATTGACAAAAAAATTTATGCATGTGCATCAATTCTCTATAGGACTATTGACATTCACTACGGACTCTAAGCCTAGACATGATACGAGCTTCATAGAGGTACATTTGTTTCATGTTAATTTAATTCATTTTATTATATTTGTTTTATGTTTCATGTTACATGTAACATGTATTGTATGACATGCAGCTCTTGACATTTAAGACTCCTCCTTATCTTCGATAGTCCGTCGATCATGGATTGGTTGTAGCTATGACTAGTTCATAGCCATTGACTGAGGTATGAAAGAATTTTCTTGGTTTTAGTTATTGTTTATAATAGTTAGTATCAAAATTTCTAATGTTATTTATAAGTGATTATATTGATTGAATTGTTGTAGGGTCTTGTCACACCCAATTGTCCACGAGCCTTTGAGGTGGACTTGCAGAGTGACTATATGATGGGGGTAAGAAAATAATTAACTTTGTGTGTACATATATTTGATTTCAATGTATAATAATTATTGATTCATATCTACTTTGTTTCTATCAGCTTGAGTTAGAGAATAGCCTCAACAAGAGGATGAGAAAGTGTGTGAGGAAGGCCCCATCATCACCATCATCTCCCTCCACATGACAATCAAAGACCTCTAGAGATTTGTTTCCTTCCCCGTATGGGAAGGAGAAGATATAGTTGATAGACACACATGCATAGGCATCAACAGACATATCTGTTGGATTTTATGTTAGTGGACATATTCAATATACATTTGATGTATATATGACATTTAATATTCGATGCATGTAATTTATTTGATGCATGACATTATTGGTTATCATAATATATTATATGTTCCTTCATGTATGACACCCCTTGTACTCGTACTGACCTACCCAAGTATTAGGTACATGTATCCCAAGTACTAGGTACTTGGTGGAGAGCATCATAGCTAAGGACCTTGATTGAGATTTCAGATTTTTTTTTGGTTCTTTGTTTGTGTATCAACTCATTTTTTATCAATCTTAATTCAACACCTAATCAATTTGAAACTTTGATAGAATATTGATTAATAATAAACATTATCACTGTTTAAGCATAAGTTTATCATTTTCAATATGTCATCATCATATGATTTAAGATCTTGTTCATGTTTAAAGTTTTCCTTCTCTATTATTTGTTTATCAAGCTTAATTCAATACCTAATCAGTTTGAAACTTTGATACAATATTGATGAGCAATAAACTTTATCAGTGTTAAAGCTAGAAATTTATCATTTGCAATATGTCATTGTCATATGATTTATGATCTTCTTGTTCATGTTTAAACCTTCCTTCTATATTATGCACCTAAACATTTATCATAAATTATTATTACACACATATAACAAAAACAATACATTATATTTGCAAACTTTATCACTATTCTTGATTTGAAAAATCATTGTCATGACTCATAAATTCAATTTTTCTATAAATATAAAAGTATAATAAAAAATAAAGTTTGACATACCTAAGTACCCCCATCCCCTATTATAAAAAAGTTATACCCGTACTCGTACTCATACCCATACCCTAAGTACCCGAAGTACCACTATCCCCATACAACCTTGTATATTATATATAGATCTTGGTGTTTTCTATACACCAATGTGGTCTATAGGATCTCTTACTACTTAGAACATCCCCTAACCTTGCCCAACCTCCTCACCAAGTTAACTGATCCAAACTTGCAACTTCACTTCCTTACTCTTCTAGGAACAATATCCCTCCAAAGGTTTTATAGGTCTACTAGGGGACTTCCCAGTCCAACCAAGGTTTCCATGATGTCCTAAGGTGTTTTGGAACATTGGTACTGTGCTTAAATGGATAACAACAATGGGTTTGTACTCGATTTCAAGATTTCTTCACAAAAGGGCTACAAGGAGAGCCCCTAATTAGGCCTTCACTTAGATTTCTAGGGCCAATAGCTCATTTTTCTTAGAATTTCAACACCTCTAGCCTTAATAAAAATTTATACATAGGACCCATACTCAAGGATTTTTAGGGTCTCAGGGTGTGTATAGGACGTACTACAAAAATAGCAAAATTGAGGGTTTGGTAGGGTTTTCTTGGCTGCTTGCTGTCCCCACTTTTAAGACACCTTCCACACTTCATAAGACTCCTCCTCCACAAGTTAGAACCTCCTCATACCCTCTTCAATCCATCAAAAGGGCAAGTCTTCATTCTTCAAGCTTTACTCTCAAGAGCTCTTTCTTTGTTGATAGTCCCTAGCTGAGCATTGCCTAGCTCACCTAAGGCTTGGTCAAAGAATTATTTGCACTCACTTTTAGGGCTCTTGCTTGCATTGTGTAATACATTAGGTTCTATAGCCTTGAAATCTAGAAGACCATGGAATTTTCATGGTGGAGACAAGATTTACAACCCTTTCATGATAAACAACTCCAAAATTGGTAGCAGATAGGTATCTTTGAAGAAATTTACAAAACCTTTCAAAACTTGGTCACAAACTATAACTAATGCATGATGAATATAGAGGTTGAAAGTATCTAATGTTTTTTAGCTATTAGAGAGAACTTTCATATATCTATTGCTTGACCTCATTTTATTCATGTCTCTTTGCTTAAGGCTCTACTTTCATGGCATTAATATCCTTAAAAAGTGTATTATGTTAGTGCTTTAAGATAATGGGATGCATGTCCCATGTTCATCTATGACACACTTGATGCAGAGTGCACAACAATGGAAGCACAATACAAGGCCAATCCCCAATCAACACATCAAAAATGTTTCAAGGTTTGAACTTATGGCTTGTTCTTATTTATAAGTATCTACCCCTCCTAGGAATCACTGAGAAAGGTTTCAAATCTTACCACCCACAAATAAGACACAAAGCAACTTGATCCAAAATTGAGCAATAAGGACAAACTCCCTTAAATAGGGAAAAATTGGGATTTTATGGTTCTAGACCTTAAAACTTCCAACAAAGGCTTGGATCCACCTAGTTTCAACCTAATTAAGCTAAATCAACCACTGGTTGCACTCCAAACAACCGAAAATCCAATTTGCAAGAATAGACCTAGAATCCTATTAGGTCTCCAAACACTGATTTTTGCTAATAACTTTAAAACTCTCCAAAATACTTGAGGAAAAAATTATAGTTTCAATTACCCTTTTCCAAGTTCTCACAGAGTCCAAAGTTGCAGAGACCAATTCTACTCCACCATATCATAACCATAACCAAGTACGCAGACCTAATTAGCTAGTTTAGGCTTGGTTTTCAAGGCAAGTGGTTAAGAATAGGTGCATAGGATCAAATTTTCACTCCTAGGATGTTTTACTAGCTTAAAAAAGGGCACTTTGTTTGATCATCAACTCTTCAAACTCTCTCCATCACTTTGATTAGTCTAATTTCTTCAAAACTGGGTCAAATACATGAGGATATTTGACTTAGGGCTCACTCCCAAAAATCACAAACATCAACTCCTATTTCAAGGCTGCAAAAATCCTATAGTATGCACCCTTAACTTGATCCATGCTATTGGAGAATGAATTCTACTAGTGGATTAACAAGTTAGGGTCATTTAAGTGCCCAAACCCTGAAATCAAGGGTTTGTCAGACCAACAGACTAATAAATTCAATAAATTTTACAAGAGAATAGGTAAAGACTTCAAACCAAATCCAAAATCTCCTAGATAGATAGTATGAACTTTTTAGTACATAAAGTTCATCTTCTAGGCCTTAAGTTTCATATTGTACTTACGAAATCAAGGAAATGTAGTGAAACAAAGGAGTTTCTATTGATTTGAAAGCAATATAACAATTGGATCTTCTCCACTGGTCCATCTTCAAATGTCTTAAGCCTATATAGGCCATTTTCAACTACTTTTCCCAACCACCTGATGGTTTGGACTGTTGGGTTGCTCAAACAAAAAGTTGCTTAGCAAAATTGCAAAAGTTGCTTAACAAGTTTTTGCAATTTTTGCGCTATAGCAAGAAATATTGAAAAAATTGCAAGAAAGTGTTGCAAATTGGATTTTATTGACTCCTAGAACCTTATTAGGTTCCCAAACCTCTAGACACACCCTAAAAACCATATATCACTTGTGCACTAACATATATCACTAGTGCATTGACATGTATGCAAAAATATTTGAAAGCCTTTGTTGAATTCTCAGTTCATGCTAGGTGAAACTTGTAAATTTATTCTAATAGAGTTCAACATCAAAAAATTAGGAGTAGATAATAATTTTTCTCAAACTACCAATGTACCACCACATAAATGGCATTTGGAGCTCCTCTTCATAGCTTTAGAACTATGATTGTTCCTTCATGGTTATTCCTTTATGAACTAACTCACAACTTTAAAACTCATTGTAGTATTGATTGTGAGTCATCTTGCACATACAAAACTATGGGTTTTGTTAAAAGATCCTTGAAACATTTTAATTTATTACTCCTACTATAAATAGTACTAAATGTCTTCTATTCTATGACACATGATTACTAGATTTATTAAGATTGTTGTTTCATTATGTCTTATTATTTTTTAAATTCACTATCATATGATCCATTAAATTAGTTATTATATACCTCTACCATAAAGGTTCTCCATTCTTTTTACCATATGATGATAATCTATGTGATATAGTTGTAAACTAGCTTTTAAGAGGTTTCTCATTATACTTTAATCAATCATTGATCTCAATTGGACACCTCTATTCCATTTGCACATAACTACTACATAGGCTTCTCACATGTACTTTTTCACTTGTTTGGACTGAGCACTATTGTTGAAATAAGAGTCAGAATTATTTTAAAGATTTTCATGATCATACTTTTCCACTTGACATTCTTTTACTTATTCCATCTACATAGGAAACGATTCCACTTTCTTTAACCCTATCACAAAGCCCTAATATTAAGTTTAATACCATGTCATTGCTTTCATATAAATTAGCATTTTGATAAATATTTAAGATTTTTTTTAGAGGTATTGATAGTTACACTACTACAAAGGTTTTAAAAGTGCTTGAAAGGATAACAACAATGGGTTTGTACTCGATTTTAAGATTTCTTCACAAAAGGGCTCTGAGGAGAGCCCCTAATTAGGCCTCCACCTAGATTTCTAGGGCCAATATCTCCTTTGTGGTGTAGGAGAACCCACTCTATCTTCACCAAGCACCATAAATATTTCAAACTAAGGTCCTAGTGGCCTTTAGTCATGCTTAGAAATAATAGATTTATACAAGATTGGCATTTTATAAGCCCTTCTCTAAATATTGGTCATTAATGATCTGAGGTATAGGTATCTACATTTTTTTCATGTTAACATACTTTAAGGATCATAAAAATAAGGTTAGGACCAATTTTGGTCACTAGATATGCAAAATTGCTCAAAAAGTTGTCAAAGCAACTTTGAGCAACTTCTTAAAAAGTTGCTAAAACTTGTAAAATCCTCTCTCAAACATCTAGTTGGCTCAAACCACTCATGTAACCATTGGGAGCATCCTATATAATCCCTTATAGGTGGGCGATAGGATAGATATGTAATTTTGGTATTGAAAGCAATAAAATTAGAATTTTTCCTTCCATAAACACGTGTTGCAAACCATGGTATAGATATGTAAGAACAATTGGAGGTGTGCCAATGGATCTAAAAGTTGGGGAATTTTATCTATTTCATTTCTCAACAAGTCTCACGTTCTAACTCTTCATAGTTTGAAAGTTATTCAATTTTTATTGCTAGCTGCCCAAAAATCAGCCTACAAATTAGCAACTTGCTAGGGTTGGGTTATTTTTGCATTTTCCACCATGGGAAATTTATGCACTTTGGTGGAATAAAAGGGTTAATAGTGTAATTTCATATTCTGCAATTTGGTTTCTAGAAGATGCGAGGAGGTGAATTTGCCACAATACCCTAGGTGTGCTTCATGAAGAGTACACCAAATCAACATTTACAACAGTCTTTCTAGATTGAGTTCTTGGGCTCACCAAAGTCTAAGATTCTAGAAACTTGTCTCATTTACATGCCCCCACATGTCATAATTTTTGTATTGTATTTTGTGTTTTTAGAAAGTTTACTTGCAATGCAAACAGAGCCCTAATTAGGCCTCCAAATCCAGTCTAATGTTGCAACAACAACAACCTCCATTCTTCTCCATGTTTGGGCACTTTGGCATATTTCATAAGACCCAAAAGGGTATCCAAGTCACTAGTCAAGTCACCATTTCCTTTGGAAGAATCCAAATTTACACCTGTTTCTCATTCTAGGAGGGCTACAAGAGAATTTAGTATTTTTTCAAAGAAACTTCATACTATAAGTTTTCTTTGATGAAATGAATCATGGATTCATGTTTTTTAGGACCTAAATAGGCCATATTATTTATTTCAGGCTACCCCTAGTCTTTATATTCAGTTTTTGGGGTTTGTTCCCTCTTTTGGTTAAAGGAATCCAATAGTGCATATTGAGTTTTTGGTGCTTGGTACTTGGGTAGACCTAGTGATTAGGTTACCTTTTCTTGTGGGGTTCTTATAACCATCCATTAAGACCATCTCCATACCTATGATAGGTATTTGGCACTAGGACCCTTCACCTTCGGTGTTACGAGAATTTGAGCATTTCCACCATTCCTTGTTGTTTGAAGACTTCTACTGCATACTACTACATCACTTTGTCATAGAGTTTCAACACGTCTAGCCTTAAGAACAATTGATACATAGGACCCATGCTCAAGGATTTTTAGGGTCTCAGGGTGCGTACAGGCCGTACAAAAAAAATAGTGAAATTGAGGGTTTGGTAGGGCTTTCTTGGTTGCCTGTTGACCCCACTTTTAAGACACCTTCCACAATTCATCAGGATTCCTCCTCCAAAATTTTGAACCTCATCATACCCCTCTTCAATCCCTTAGAAGGGAAAATATTCATTCTTCAAGCTTTTCTCTCGAGAGCTCTTTCTTTGTTGACAGTCCCTAGCCAGGCATTGCCTAGCTCGCTTAGGGCTTGGTCAAAGAATTCTTTGCACTCACTTTTAGGGCCCTTTCTTGCATAATATAATACATCTTTTGGAATCCCTTTTCTCATTTAGGCCATGAATTTTGGAGCGTCTATTGTCATATTTTTTAAGACTACTATTGCCATAATGCTATAACTGTCACATTCTCCAAAGGGAAAACCTCACTATTTCAATGTCTTATCCTTAATGCTATGACAATTGCACATCTTTGGACCTCTAGATTTGTAAGGTTCTTAATCATTAGATCACCATTTTTCATAACAATATAATAATATATTGATATAGTGTAGCCTCAAAGTCACCATATATCATTAGTGCATTGACATGTATGTAAAAATATTTGAAAGCCTTTGTTGAGTTCTCAGTTCATGCTAGGTGAAACTTGTAAATTTATTCTAATAGAGTTCAACATTGAAAAAATAGGAGTAGATAATAAGTTTCCTAAAAATACCAACCTACCACCACTTAAATGGCATTTGGAGCTCTGCTTCATAGCTTTAGAACTGTGATTGTTCCTTTGTGGTTATCCCTTTATGAACTAATTCACAACTTTACAACTTAGTAGTATTTGATTGTGAGTCATCTTGCACATACAAAACTAGGTTTTTTGTTAAAATATCCTTGAAACATTTTAATTTATTGCACCCTACTTCTTAAGAGAAGTTTATCACACCAAAATGAAATGGTGGGAGCCTTGGAAGGGTGCTCCTGCACCATATACTTTCATACTTTATATATCTATTTACTTTGAATTATTTTTTAATTGCCTCTAATGAAACTATCATACATTGGTGAGGGTCACATGTACCCACAACTATCAAAAGCACACTTCTTTAAAGGATCCAAACCATTATTCAATATCAGACAATGAACTAAAGAACATCATAGTTTATAAATCTAGCATTTAGGAGAATGTTAATGTGATTGGTATTTTTGAATGATAATGCAAGAGGTAGTGGATGTATTATTTTCTATTCAAAAATATGACATTACATAAGATAAGATACTTGAGAAACCCTCATAATGATGCAAAATAGTGATCTCTATCATTCCTTTGATAATTTTGAGACAATCTTATAAACCTATGGCACATTAGAATATGTGCCATATTAAGTCTACCTCTAATAAACCCTTAAGATTGTGACTTATGATGAGGAGGAAAAGTTATGAGCCCTTTAGAATCTTCTTCTTCTACACATCGCACCATGTTTTCTCCATGATATTTTCAATGTAGGGGAGATAACTAGAAACTTATGAACTCTTGTAAGCCCCTTAAAGTGTCATTATCTTTCTTAGGGACATTTTGGTTCAGCATGAACAGAAACATTTGAGTTCTCAACAGGATGGGATGAGATTGGGGCTAGTGTTTACCTAGCCACCTAAAGCTAACGAAATAGACAGTTCAATCCTAGGATGAAAGGTGAGAGAGATTTGGTAGTTGGCAAGTTTGTACTGGCCAACACTACAAGTTTTAGCATCACCCAAGATGGTGTCACAAAATCAAAATGGAGTAAGATCTCCAAAAAGTGAGAGAGGTTATTATAGGTCTCTACAACACGGTCCTATATGATCTATAATCACATCCATACCTTGCACAACCTTTGAGATATGCCTCATCAAAGATCATTTCCCTATGAAATTTAGTGACCCTTAGAGATGTTTTGGTTTGGTGTTCCTAAGAATGTTTGAGCACTCAATAGGATGGGATGAGGTTGGGGATAGGGTTTATCGGGCCACCCAGAGCTAACAAAATAGACATTTCAATCCCACGATAAAAGGTGAGAGAGATTTGGTAGTTGGTAACTTTGTACTAGCCAACACTATAAGTTTTAGCATCACCCGAGATGGTATTGCAAAATCAAAATAGACTAAGATCTCCAAAAAGTGAGAGATGTTATTGTAGGTCTCTACAACATAGTCCTATAGGAACTAGAATTGCATCTATACATCGCACGAGCTCTGAGATATGCCCTGTCAAAGATAGCTACCCTATGGAATTTAGTGACCCTTAGGGACATTTTAGTTCGGTGTGCCCGAGAACATTTGAGTACTCAATGAGACAAGATGAGCTTGGGGATAGGGTTTACCCAGCCACCCAGAGCTAATAGAATAGACAGTTTGATCCTAGGACAAAAGGTGAGAGAGATTTGGTAGTTGGCAACTTTATACTGGCCAACACTACAAGTTTCAACATCACCCGAGACGGTGTCTCCAAATCAAAATGGATTAAGATCTCCAAAAAGTGAGAGAAGTTATTGTAGATATCTACAACATAGTCCTATAGGAACTAGAACTGCATCCATATCTCACACAAGCTCCAAGATATGCCCTATTAAAGATCATTGCCCTATGGCATTTAGTGACCCTTAGGGACATTTTGGTTCGGCATGCCCAAGAAAATTCAAGTGCTCAATAAGATGAGAAAAGCTTGGGGATAGGGTTGACCTAGCCACCTGGAGCTAACAGAATAGATAGTTTGATCCCAGGATAAAAGATAAGAGAGATTGGGCAGTTGGCAACTTTGTACTGGCCAACACTACAAGTTTTAGCATCACCCAAGATGGTGTTGCAAAATCAAAATGAAGCAAGATCTCCAAAAAATGAGAGAATTTATTATAGGTATTTGCAACATGGTCGTATAGGAACTAGAATCGCATCCATACCTCACCCGAGCTCTGAGATATGCCTCGTCAAAGATTACTACCCTATGGGATTTAGTGACCCTTAGGGACATTTCAATTTGGCATGCCAAAGAAAGTTCAAGCACCCAATAGGATGAGATGAGCTTGGGGATAGGGTTTACTTGGCCACCTAGAGCTAATAGAATAGATAGTTCAATCCCACGACCCTTTTTCCACTAAGTTACAAATTTGAGTAACTTTTACAACTTTCAACAATGCAACTTTGCACAAAAAGTGCAATTTTTACATTTTTCACTTGATTCCACTTCTACGACACAATTTTTAACTTTGCACAAAAAGTGCAATTTTTACATTTTTCAATTTTTACGTTTTTCACTTGATTCCACAACTAGACACCTAAAACTTAACCTAATGACCTTAAGGACCTTTATAACCTTCTAAGAAACATAAAAATATTTTTTACCTTGAAAAATCACCTATATTGCTCATTTTTTATGCCTAAAAAGTGGCCCATAGTGTAACAATAGAGACTTGGTCCAAAATAACCATACCTCATCTTTTGATATGTTATAGAGGAGTGGAATGGGTATCCTAATCTTCAATTTATTTTCTTGATGTTATGGAAAAATGTGGAGAAAAATGAAAGAGGACAACATTTTATGCAAGAGGACAATATTTAATGCATTTTTTCTCTTTTTACATCATCACTTTGGAAAAGTGGAGATATTACTAACCTAGTTTGAAAATCAAGTCTATTTTAGTTATCCTATTGAATTATTGCATCTTCTTTCATGCCAGTTACAAATAGATATATAAGAAAAAGATAAATGCTTCATGCACTTATTCTCTCAAGGAGTAAAATTTTTACACAACCTTAATGTTGAAAAATTGATTCAAAAGGAGGAACCTTCACCTTTAGAAGTTGTTATGAAACAAATGGAAGAAATGAGGAAGGAGCCTAATGTGATCAACTTGACCAATGAACAATGACATTCAAACTACAAAACAATATGCTTCTCCACTTGAATATTGACTCAAAAAAATCTAATGACTCTAGTAGAGTTAAACCATCATGGGTTTCTAAATCCAAGAACACCTATACACCTCTAGGAGACTCACTTGAACTGATGCCAAATACTTTGATATCGAATAAGATCATTACACTACCATATAACTATAAATCTTAAACCCAAGGTTAAGCATAAATTTTGGAATGACAATCACTATTGCATCTATGATAGGAATAAGGGTCATAAGACTAAAAATTATGGTGTAGATCATGTAACTTTAATTCATCAATATGTTTGTAATAAGGTCAGGGGATAGATCTCATGATCTCCCTATGACCCATCAATTTTGTTAAGGACACAAGACCCGTTGGTGTGTTTATAAACCTTAGGCATCATTTGGTCCTAATAGAAGATATGTTAGTCATTTTATATTTTTCTAGGTGTGTCTTAGGGGTTTAGAAGCCTAACAAGGTTTCTAAGTGTTAATCAATTTTAAATGCAATATTTCTTACTATAGTGGCAAAAGTTGCTTAAAATTTGTCAACAACTTTTACAATTTGCTAAGCAAATTTTTTGTTTAGGAGTCCCAATGGCTTAAACCATTTCATGGTTGAGTGGAACGGTTGGAAATAGCTTATTTAGGCTTGAGCCATTAAAAAATGGATAAAGAGGGAAGATCTAATTGTAAACTTACTTTCAAATCAATAAAATATACTCATGTCAGTACAATTTCTTGACATTTTCCAAGTACAGTATGGAAGAATAAGGGGCAGATGGTGACCTTTCTAATCTAAAAGTTGATGCTAAGTGTCTGAAGGCTTTTGGTAGTGGTTTGAAGTTTTTATCCTTTCTATTTGAAAAGTAATTGAATTTATAAGCTTGTTGGTTTGAGAAACCTTCAATTTTAGGGTTTTGGCATTCAAATGGCCCTAACTTGCTGATCCACAAGTGGAATTTCTTCTCCACTTGTATGAGGAAATTTAGGGATGTGTACTATAATTTTTTTGTATTTTTGGAACAGGAATTGAAGACATTGAATTTTGGGAGAAAGCCCTAAGTCAAATATCACCATGTATTTAACCAATTTTAAGAGACCGAATTAGATAAAGAGATGGAGAGACTTTAAGGACTTGGTGATCAAAAAAATTCAAATTGTCCATTTTTGAGTTAGTAAAATAGCTTGGAAGTGGAGTTTTGGTTCTATGCACCCATTCCTAACCTCTTGTTTTGAAACCCAAGCCTAACCTAGCGAATTAGGCTTGTAGAATTAGTTAGGGTTATGATATGCTGGAGTGGAGTCAATCTATACAACTTTGGGGTTTGAGAGAACTTGAAAAAGGGTATCTAAAAGTGTGATTTTTTCCTTAACTCTTTTGGGAAGTTTTGAAGTTAGTGGCAAAAATAAGGGATTGGAGACCTAATAGGATTATAGGTCCTTCTTTGCAATTTGTATTATGGGTTGTTGGGAGTGCAACTAGTGGTGGATTTTTCTTAGTTAGGTTGTGACTAAGTAGTTTCTAGCCTTTGTTCAAAGTTGTGAGGCGTAGAACCATAGAATCCTTATTTTACCCAAATTAAGAGAACTTATCCTTAAAGGCCTAATTTGGGTCAAATTGCTTTGTGTCATACTTGTGTATGGTGAGTCTTAAAACCCTCATAGCGGCACCTTTTAGAGCTATACATTTTTTGAAGTGAAACAAACCAATTGTTCAATCCTTTTAACATCTTGAGTGTTGGTTTTGGGGTTGGCTCTTAAGGTTGTGCTTCCATTGTTGCACTTTGCATCAAATTATATGAAACTATAATACCTCATTTAGGATCTCATTGATGATAAGAAAGTTGGGGTGGATGGATTCATGACTAATATTGATCATAAGGTTTTCAATGAACCTAGGTACCCAAGCATGAACAATAAGAAATTTCTAGGAAGAAAATTAGGATACAAAGATCAACTACATATGATTGAGCTGACTTGTGAGAACATAAACATGATTATGTTTAAAGGGAGAAATGAAGGCTACAAATAAAATATTGATGAACCATCTATGATCATCCTTAAGGGTGGGGATTTTTCCACACAATCACAACCTTGCAATTTTCAGACTAAGAGCGAAGAAACATAACAACCTATGGTCATCCTTAAAGGATTTAGCTCCCAAACCTAACATACTAGCCTCTAACTTGCAACCCAATAGTGGGACCTAACTAATTTTCAGTGGAAAGCAAGTTAAGGGAGTATTTTCGCATATGACAGAGTTTTAAGGGCATAAAATGTGGTTTTCTATTTTTGCTTGCAAGCCCTAGGCTAAATATCACCATGTATTATACCATGTTTTAAAGAAGTGGTCTAGAACTCCCAAACTTGTCATTGTGACCTAGTGGATGGGTGGAATTCTTTTTTGGCATGGTGACAAAGAGTTCCAAGTGGCTGTTGATTCAATGACCCCATCTCTTGGCACTTTCTTTGGAAAGCCAACATAATTAGGCCTATTAGAGTTGGTGTTTGGGTATGCTAGAGTAGGATTAGCCCATAAGACTGTGGGATCTTCAAAATTCTAGAAAAGGGTATCCATAAATGTGTTTTGTTTTCCACTTTGTTTGGAGAGTTTGGAGTTAATCCTTGAAAACTAAAATAAGACCTATTAGGATTCCTAGGCCTAGATTTTGGAACTAGGTCTCTTAGTGGTTTTTGAACCTTGAAAGTGGATGAGTCCTAGTGGAATAGGTCTGATTATGACAAAACAAGTCTGATTATGACAAAACAAGTCTTTTTTTGAACCCTTGAAAACATTTTCTCTAATTTTCCCTATTTGGCCTAGTTGAGGGCTAGTGTCCCTAAAGCCTAATTGAGACCCAAGTTTTTTGTGAACCCTAGGGAGAGGGTAAGAACTAGGAGAAGTGGAGTCCACTTAGAAAGATATAGGTTAGTATTGGGAAGAGGCTGGTAACTTTACTCGACATCTTGCAGTGGGTTGGGTGCTACTAGGCACTACAGGAGATGGTGGTAGATTGTGGTTGCAGAAGTAGAATTTGAGTTAACCACTTTAATAATTGTGTAATAATTCCTCATATTCTAATTTTATTTCCTAGATCTACAAGTTTACACCTCTTTAGGATTGAATTTATGATTTTTAGAGTCTTGAATTTTGTCCAAAATCTGATTTTCATTGATTCTTATTCTAAAAATACCTTCAAACTCCTAAAAATTTCACATGCAAAATGTGAAATTCATTGACTACAATCATGTCTACTCTTCTCTTTGACTATTTTATAGTTAGTTGGTTGTAATGAGATCTTTTAAAATCGTTGTATACAAGGTTTGATGAATAAATGCCACCATCATTTCTTCTCAACTTTGCACCATCCTACACCTTGGCAACTTTGCAACATGCTACACCATAGTAATCAGCAATAGAATTCTCATCAATAGAAGGGTTTGATATTTTAAAGATCTCCTCAATAATTGGGAGCTGAACATCAACAATTTTAAAGACTTTAATGAGTTAATGAAGTATATAAGTTCATTTGGTAGAGTTGATTGAGGTTGTTAAGAGTCATAGTTTGAGTGAGGATTGTATGCCTAATAGCATAGCCCTAAGTCTTCAAATTATATGCTTGAATAAGCAAGTCAGAATCTTAGATTTTGGAATTAAAAAAAAATTTTTTTAGTAAAAGGTATTAGAATCTACTTTTAGTATTGGTAGATGATTTAAGGGATTTGAGTTTTAACCTACATTCCAAGGTAGGCTATGAGATATAGTAGTTTGTATTAGTGTTTTGAAGTCTTTAAGGTGTCTAGAACCTTATGAATAGTGAAGATATTGTATTGGTAGTGACTTATTCCTTTGGAAGCTTATAGGGAGATGGTGTCGATAAAGATCCTAGAGGTGCAAGGTGATCGAGGTGTTGTGTGGTGAGGTGTAAGGGGGTTGTTGTGTGATTTTGTGAAGGTTTAGATAGAGAGAACTAGAATAGGTGAAAGTAGCACAAGGAATAGGGCATTCACCTTGTCTCTAACCTTAGAGAATTGAAAGGGATAGCATATGTTATGCTTAGGTAGGATTGGAAGAAGCCTAGCCTAGTTTGAGAGCTTTTGTGTTAAGAAACAAGTATCATCACCTCCATTCTTTCATCAATTTCCCATCTTTAGCTAGATCCTCAAAGATACAATCACAAATAAATAGTTTAGGTAATTGTGCACATAACATAGCTCCACCCACAAAAACAAGTTTTTTCAAGAGGTCAGAATTGTGAATATTGAGTTTTATACGAACATAAATTGCACAACCACCATGTCCTATACCTAAAGCCTAAACATTGATCAACCACCTATGATTATCCTTAAGGGTGTGGATTCTTCCACACAATCATAACCTTCCAATCTTGAGACTAAGAGCGAACAAACATAACATCCTATGGTCATCCTTAAAGGATTTGACCCTCAAACCCATACATATGCTAAAAAATTGAATCTTGTGACTAGGAGTGAATCAATGATCATACACTTTGGTCTTAACGCTTCCAAGTAGACAACATCTAAAAAATTTATAAGATGGGTTTTATAAGTTTATGATTTGGATATAATTTTTTTTTGGAGTTTATCTAAAATAATTATAGATGACAAAACAAATAAAAGATAAAAGCATGTTAGTCATAATAAAATTATTGGCAACAATGATCCGAATGCAAATAATTATTTGTTTGAGCTTCTAGCAATAATCAAGTAGCTTACTAAATGGCTTGATGAGTCTTGAAAACTTCTCACATTGTATCCTTGCTTTTGCCAGTTTGAAGTTTCTAGTTACATGCGCACAATCATGACTTTACATTACAAAGCATTCACATTCTATCAATTTTCATGTTCTTTTATTACATTTTGATCTAAACAACAAATTCTAAACTTTCACTTATTCAAATGACTAATATGAAAATGGGTCCTATTAAAGAATCTAATATAAATTCAAATAATATATCTAGATTCTAAACAAACCAAAACATAAAAATCTGTGATTAAAACTTATCTCATCACTTACACATAATAAAAATACCTATAGACACCTAAATCCTTTAGAAAATAAAGTATTTTTATTTTTTGAAAAAAATCCTGATGACATCATCATTAATTAATTAATTAATTTATTTATTTTTATGCCATTAAATCCCTTTATCTTAATTAAAAATATTTAATTAAGGAATCCCACCCAAAAATGTTTAAATCTTATTTAAACATTATTTCCTTATTTATTAATTATTTAATTAATAAATTGACCAAAAAACCCAAAATAAATAAAAAAATTATTTTTAGCCCAAAACTTGGCCAATTTCCTTAAGACTTACTAACCCAAGCCAAAGTTAACAAATATCTCCTCCTTCACCCACCCTCATTAAATGCCATCCACTTGCCTATCCCTAAGCTAATCCTAAACCATCCTAATCCATCCTCTAATCATTTGCACAATCCTAAGCAAGCTTAAAACCTTCCTAATCAAGCCCAAGTCAAAATTCCTCTCATCTCCCTCAAAATATCCCAACCATAAAACTTTATGAAGCCCACTAGGCTATAAATGATTCTTCCAAGCCCTTTCATTGCTCTTACAAGCCATTATGAGTTTCTTTATAAATATTTTATCCCTTGAGCCTCCTTTGTTGACTCATCTTTCCCCTTTCCTCCATCCTCTCACCTTGTGACATGTGTCACTCCCTGATTGGCTATAAGGAAGCACAATCCATGTGCTCTCCTCTCATGCAATCTGAGCCCTCCATGAGCTTTTCCCCATCCATGCATCTTAGCCCTCAATCCCTCAAGCCTCTTGCCTATAAATTGGATCCTTCCCCTTTGCAAAAGAACACAATCCATGAAGTAAAGTCATAATGCCACTTTAAGAAGCCATTTTACATCAAAATCATACACTCACACCCAAATTCCAGCTCCATTTGAAGCCCTTTTTGAAGCATAAGCTTGAGCATACATCCTATCTATTTAGACAAGGCCACTCAACAAGAGATCTTCTCATTGAGAGATTCCATCAATGGCTCATATTCTCAATTGAGAGCTCATCTTAGTCTATCTTGAAGTTTATGAATTTCGTTTAGTTTGTAGAAGCTTTATTTAAATTTGGTTTCTATTAGCATACTAACATTGCTCATATACAATACCCACCTTGTCATGTGGAAAATCTTGGGGGAGAGGTTGCAACATTGTATTTGGATCCAATTGATCACTCTTTCTCTCCCTCCCTCTCTCCCTATTCAATCTAATGAGAAAACTAGATCTGCTCTAAATTTTAATGTTTCAAGTATTGCCTTGTGGTCTGACTTGCAAACTTTCCAAAGAATCTTATTATGTGGTTTTCCACCATATTTTATAAAGTGGACATTTGATGCTACAACAAAGTTTGAATAATGAAGAATCTTCCTCTCTATTTGCCAATCCTCAAATAACCACAAGTTAAGGTTCTTCATAGAATATCATTTAAGCCATGTGCTAGTTACAACCACTACACTGACATGGCACTCTAAACCTTCATCATCTATAACTGAGTGATCCAATTGGACACAATGACACAAATAATAATCTGTCTCTTCTTCATTGTCTTCAGGTGCAATAACAACAAAAGCATGGCCTATAGTGACAAATGTACAAAATGCAGTCATTAATTCAAAAAATACTTAGGTAAATGTTATAAAGTTACATATTGAAATTACAAAGATATATATATTACCAGGTTTCTCTAGATCATACAAGTGGTCAAAGTCAATAGACAAATTCATCTCTACCATTTCCAGTGCTTGTGGGGGACAATAGGTGTCAATTGGGTCCAAAACCTGTAATCTCATTTGTCCACCCATTTAGTCAACTCACACTCATTCCAATTTTCCTCTACACATGATGGACAGTAGCATGCCATTTTTCATGTGTGGATACTCCATGAACTTGCATCAGAGCTTCTAAAAAAGTGCAACTCATTGGATCTTGTTAGTGTGCAACAATCCTCATATGGTGCAATGTTAGTATTATCTATCAACCAAAAAAATCTATGAACTGTATACTCACCTTCCTTACCAAGACCCATTGTAGCGTTACACCACTAGATGATGGATTTTGCATCTGTCAATAGTGCTCCATCTTTGTACTTTAGTTCTTCACGAGTTAAGGCTCTTTTGATGCATGCACCTACACCATCGTGATCTCTCTTTCTATGACCAATCTCTATGAGATAACACATATATTGAATTGTACACAACTTGTGCATCCTACTCAACCAATAGAACATTTGTGCATTCTTGAATTGAGATGCACAATTGTCTAACCAAATAATTTGGAATCAACAAGTGAGAAGATTTATTTATGAGAGGGGGGGTGAATCAGAAGTAAATAACTATAACCCTTTTAAATTATTTTAACTAAAACCTTTCACATGCATTCAATCTATCTACTGAACTTGAAAGTAAAGACATGCATGAAAATAGACAATAGACACATTTGGTAACACAAAAACCCTCCAAAATGAGAAGGTAAAACTAGGGTGGGGATGACACCCACAAAATATTACTGTAACAATGTGTAACTATTCAAGGTTACAATGTTTGACCACTTCCAATGGTCTCCCCTGTGAGACACATGTCCTGTTAAAGACTTTACACTCTATCAAAAGTGACTTGGTTAAAGGATTTCACTACCCTACTAAAAGTAGGCCTGGTTAGAGGACTTCAATAAATTCACTTGGAATATCACCTTGTTACAGGATTTACAAATGGCTGCTAGGCCAACCTAAGTCCATAGGATTTCCATTATCTAATACAATTGCTAGAGAGTATTAGAAAATCATTGACCTAATACTTTTGCAATCTCCAATTGCTGATTCTAGATCCTTGTTCTGCTCTGACTAACCCAATCCTTGCTTGATCTAAAATGTCACTCTTTGATATTCTAATAATTTGTTCTTCATCAACTGGATGTTGCAATGTTGCTCTGTTCTTCTAAGTCTTTTTACACTTCCCTTTGAATTTTGCTATAGTTTACCCAACACTGCTCTCATTCCTGCATACAATGGGGTTTCATCCTCCTTTTAAGGATTTCAAAGACTTAGGGTTAGGTATGAATCTATGATCCATATTCAATCTTCATTTCTTGCTCAATTCATGCACTTTTCTTATTGGTTGCATGGCTTCTCCATTTTTCTTATTGGTTGCATGCTGATTGGATAGGAAATGTAAAAGATTCATTCTTATCCTTAATATCCTTTGAGATTCTTCTATGTCGGCTCAAAAAATGGTTTTCATAGGTGTTTTTGCAATTACAAACAACTATGTCCAATCTGTGTTACTTAGCACTTGTTACCTTTGATGCTCAACCCATATAGAAAAACTAGCTCACTCAGGTCCTATAGTAATTATGTTCCACTCGACTTCCATATTGAATCAAAACCTATACTTTTCTCAACACTTGATCTTGACTTGGCACCTGAAGATTGCTTGCCACATGAAGTTCACTCAACACCTATTGTAGGTTTTTTTGGCTTGACACTTGAACTTACTCGGCATCAACTGTTTGCTCAACATCTATACATATTTTACTTGGCATGTGTTACTAGCTCAACATGAACTTAGTAAACATCTTAAGTGTGTTGACACAAAATAGTCAAAACCTAGTTTTAGATTCAATAAACTCCCCCTTTGACATGAGTGTCAAAAGCACTTAGTAGTATATCAAAGTCTAATCTCTTCAAGTAAAATATGCATACAGTTCGACATATATACAAAACTTTAAAACTTCTCAATTTTTTTTAGGAAAATAAACTAAAATAAATAAATAAATAAATATATATATATATATATACCTCAAAAGTTTTGTAACTCCCCCTGAGCTGATGTGCCATTTCATTCTTGTGCTCCCCTTAAGCTGATGTATTTGTGTACCCTGTATTCTGTATTTGTGTTTTCTTCCATTCTTATTTACAATTCACCCAAAATATTATATCTTCCTCTTAAATATTTCTCCCCCTTAACTATATCTCCCCCTTTTTAACACTTATGTCAAAGGGTTCTAAGGATTAATATCATATTTTTCCAAAAATATTTTATTGACCTTCATAATCATCTTGAGAGATGTATCCCAATTATCCAAAGCAATTTCCAATGATTTATGTTGGATAGCTATCTCTACTGCAAGATAAACAAGTCCTTCCAAGGTAGAAAGATTAGGGTCTTTCTTTAGAACTTTCTCTGCATAGGCTTGTTCTTAATGGAGTACTTCCAGATGTGGGATTATGGAAGACTATATTTGCATCAATTTGGCCTTGATATTGGCCTCTTCTGCTATCAACACAGCTAATTATTTTTGTGTGTGAAGCATTTAAGAAAAAAGCTTCTCATGCTAAGCTAGATCACTTGGTAGCTGTGCGCTAGAAATCTTTAAATTTTGCTCCAAGCTTAGTATCCTTTGGCTTGTTTCCTATGTGAAATATGAGAAATCACACAACTTTTTGTACAATGAGAATACATTCTCAAGTATCTTTTTCACTTTTTCAATCTTTTTTGCTAATTTAACCTATGAAAGTTTGATCTCACTAGATATTTTCTCATTAACTTCTCCATGAAATTTCTTCTTAGACCATTCCATGAGTTTCACATTGGTTTCCTAGTCTTCATTAGTCACATGTTCTGCAATATTTGTTAGTTGTTCCAATATAGACTTGGTTTCATCAATTGTCTGCAAGCTAAATGTGTCAAGAAATATTTCTTTTATTTCTACTAGTGCTTGCTTCTGCTTATACTCATTTCTGAGTATCTCTTGTCTTTTCCTCTTTTCTAGTGCCTCTTACACTTCATATATCTATTACAGGTTCATTGTCCTTGAGTCATAGCTTGGTATGACTATTTCTTCATCTAATGTAGGGTCTCCATAGTGAAGTACCCTTGTAACCTTAGTAGAGCTTGAGTCTAGTGTAGAGATTTGCAATGGCATTGCATCAGTGCTTGGCTACTTCTGAGGAGTCCCTGAGGTAGGAAAGTTCACCAACATTTGTATTGACTCCTACTCCTTAGGGTTTTTCTCCACTTCTTTCTCCTCTTGTCTATTATCTTGGTCAATTATGATAATTTGAGGAGGTGCACCTAGGGTTTGTCCTGCAAGAACATCTTGTCCTGTTGGTTCCTTTGTAGATTCCTTAGTAATAGTTGTCATTTTTGTTATAGAATAAACCTTAGTAATTTTTTCTTGTACCTCTTGCTCTTTAGGTTGATCTACTATAGTAGTGGGAGGTTGTGAGGATTTTTCTTGTGTAGTTTCCTTCTCCCTTATTATTGCTGCTACAACTTTGTATAGTTCATCAACACTCACCAATACTGGATTTGTGCATAGTTGTGCTTGATTGGTGAAGGATCTTCTTGAGATCCTCTGTAGTTAAAGGGTTGATGTTCTGAGAAGAAGTGTCAGGAACATCCTTTATAATGAGTATAACTACAAGTGCTGTATGTGGAGGACTAGGAGGTGGCAATTGTGTATCTTGTACATTGTGTTTAGTTTTCTACTCCTCTTCAACTATTACCATTTCATTTTCTTTTTCTGTTTCCTCCTCCACTATTTCTTTTTTTGTCTTTTTTTCTCCTTCATCCTTTTCTTGTTCTCTTTCTTCTTCTTTCTTACTAGCCTCAGTCTTATTTGCATCTTTATCCTTTCTAGTGTTATGTCCCTCAAAGGGATCTTCTTCTCCATCCTTGACAGTAGTCAAGCCATATATCAACTTCCACATTCTTATTGATTTATTGAAAACTTCTTCAACATTATTTTGCAAGATGCTAAAGGCTCTATATTTTGGATCAAACTTGCTCCCATATTTCTTATTTGCCTTAGTATTTGACCTTTACTCAATTTTGGCATTACTTGTGCCAATGTGGATTCTCTTATCTCTTTTTCCATTTTTAAACAATAATGCCACTTATTTTCAACAATATCATATAATTCCTTAGGCATTGTATTTTCTAATTCAAGAGGAGTGTTCTTGAATTCTATCATCGTGGCATATACTAATTCTTCAACTTTATTCTGATCTTCTCTACTCAATTTATTAAAATCAATATTTTTCAATCCGAAAAAATCTGCATTCTTCCTAACATTATCACAAATTTTATCAATATTTGACTTGTGAGCATGGCTTACCACTCTAAATTGGCTGATATCTTTAGATTCTATCCTTTCCTCATCATCTGACTCTAATTGTGCAACATATTTTCTCCTTAGTTTTTTCTACACAGGACTAGTCTGCTCAGTAGTCTTCTTCTTTTCTTTGTCTTGTTCCTTGGCCTTTTGAGTTGAGGCTCTTGTGGTGGCTCTTGTTACTAGTATAGTTGGCTTGGCTTGGGTTTTTTTTGTAACCTTCTTTGCTTTAGGCTAGGCTATAGGCTAAGTTTTGGTCTTTCTCTTTTTGGGCTTAGCTTGAGCTAGTGCTTCCTTGGCTTCTTCTTCCTTGAAACCTTCTTCCTTTTCTGCATCCTCACCTAAGCCTTTAATCAATTCAAGAGGTTGATGTTCCTCTTCATCATCATCATCTTCTTCCTCTTACTTGGTATCAACACCTTCACCTTTTGCTTCTTCTACAATGCCTTCTCCAAACTTTTCTTTCAAGTCCTTCACAAGCTTTTCTTTCTTCTTTAAAGTGGAGGTAGTCTTCAACTCCATATCCACTTTGGATCGCACTGCATCATATCTTCCAAAGTGTGGCGTATCCTTCTCAATTTTCTCTGAAGAAATGTTGTGATTGTTGCTGGTGCTTCATCAATGTTTAGCTCATATCCTAATGTTCTTAGCCATCTAGTCCTTGGAATTGCTACTTGGATATAAGTATAATCAATATCAACTAAGAAACAAATATCATTGATGTGTTATTCCACTAGGGAAACTGGTATCCTTAATCTTTGCTTCATGGATTTCTTGAAATCCTTAAAGTAACTAGTCATTAGAGATTCAAAGTTGTCTCCCATTTTCTCATTGTATTCATTGATTTGAGTAATAGCTGACTTATTTGATTTCTAGTTTACTTTTCCAAAAGAGGGAAATTCTTCCAAAACATAGAAAAATATAAAGATTAGAATTGATCCAAACTTACATTGAGCATCTTTTGATCTTCTTATTGCTCCGAGATTCTCCATGATCTACTATAATAATAATTCTACTAGATCATATGTATGATCTTTTTTGACAATTTTGTAAATCATATTCACAGCAATGCATGGAACACTATTCAATCTACTTGATTGATAAAACTTATGAGATATGATTCTTACTACAAAGTCCAGAAGGGGATCTATTATTGTATTAATAGTCATGCCCCTTTTGTTCCATTTTTCCCCGATGTTCTTTTCAATAGCTTCCTTAGAATCACTTCACAGGGTCTTGTACCAATCTAGGGTTGGAAACCTATAACCCTATGCACAATTCTCTTTGTTATCTTGATAGGTCCTCCTTCTAGCCATAAACAACCATTATGTATTCTTCTTAGGACAATTCTTATCCATTCAATTTTTAAAAAAATGGGGAAAACTAGGGCATGGGTTAAGCCCTTTCTTTCAACTATTTGAAATTCTTCCTTTAGCACTCTATTTTCACATAGTTTATCATACACTTGATGAATATCCATGTCTCCTATTGCTCCTACCTTGCAATTTTAACATTTCCTAACATCTTGCACAATTACGACTTTGGGTAGAATCATGGATAGTGCGCCAGCAGGGTCATTTTTATATGCAACTTCTGGAATCGGCCTAAAATATTGTTGTTTAACCTCATTGCTAACTAACCAAACCTCAAAATATTCCTTTTCCTTAGGGTTTTTAGAATTGGAAGCCATATTAAAAATCTAGGGTTTCAAAAGATATTAAACTTCATAGCACTTGAGGAATACCTTAGATCGATGAAAATAGTGCTTGATCTTTGTTGAAATCCATGTAAAAGCTTCAATTTCTATTTGTCAATCACTTCTATGCTCTTCTTGTTCTTACTCTACCTTAAAATGAAAAAAAATGATCATCAAATTAACTTTATAATCTTCAAAACATAGCATTAAATTCTTAGAGCATATATAGTTGTACACTCAACTCCTTAAGGATTTCAACATAACTCAGCTTCCATTGACTTTCCATCACTCAGCTCCAACTAGATTTCCTCTTCACTTGGCTTCCATTTCCAACTCGGCTATGACCAATCACTCAGCTCCTACTAGTAGCTTGGCATATACTAACATTCACTTGGCATCTAAGGATGACTCGACAATATTGGTGAAATTTTTGAATTTCAACTTTGCATCTCTAATCATGCTGATCTCTCCTTTTAAGTACTATCTTTTCTAGGACTGATACATGATGAAACTTTGTAAATCAGTCCCTTATACCTTGTATCTACTTAGTTTGATGAAATGTGATCACTTGACCTATTAGGTGAAGTGATCCCTTCATTTGATTGGCTACACTCATCTTTCTTCTTCCATGTCTTATTCATTTCTCCTTTGATGTGTTCGACATCTACCTTCTCTTTTCCTTTGTTGAATACTAACTTGGATGCCTTTGACTTTGTTGGGCAATTCTTGCTAATATGACCAATCTTCAAGCAATTGAAACATGTGGTTTGACTTAACCATCTACTGTAGTTTCCTTTGAAATGTGTCCTTATGCAATTTTTAGGAATGTGTCCATATTCCTAACACTAATGACAGCTATACCTGGTGTTATAGTCCCAATTGCAGTGATGAACATGGTTACCTTCCCTTGTTGCCTAATTTGATGTCCACATAGGTTTTGATATGCATTCAAAATATTTATGTCCATACTTCTTGCAATTGTAGTAGTGACCTTCAAATTTTGGTGTTCTAATAGTCCTAGTCATGCAGTTATGTGCTTGATGTCCTTGTTTTTTGCACTTATGACAATAGCTTGCATTCTTAGGCTTATCATGCTGATGGGCATTTTTTCTCCTACATACATTTGAAGTATGTCCCTTTTTACCATAGAAATGACAAGTAGATTTAGTGTTCTAACCTTTGTTACTCCTTTCTTCTACAGTCTTGGAGGACTCTTCTTGTTCAGTGCTGATGTAACCAAGTCCTCAAGTATCATTGCTAGCCCTTGGTGATTTTAGTAGCGGTTCAAAGTACTTGATGGCCTCATTAGGTTTTTTGAAGCTTTCTACAATTTCCATCTCTCTTTTCAAGTCATTTTTCAATTGTTCATTTTGCATCTTTAGTGTAGAGATCTCAATATCCTTGACATTTAGTTCATGATGTGGATTCATCATTTGACTTAAGGTGTCTAGCTACATGTTAGAAATTCTTTCAAACTCAATTGTCTTTTCCTCCAATCTATTGGTAAGATATCTCTTATCATCTTCTATCATGGCTTTTTCTTCAATGGCTCTTTTCTTCTATTTAGTTACCTCACAAAGCATCATGGCTTATGTTTCTTGTTCAAGCTTGAGTATTCTGATTTCTTTTTCTTGAGCTCTATTCTTCTCCATCAGATCTGCTATTACTACATCAAACTCTTTGGAATCTCCATTTGAAAACATATTTGACGTGTTAATCTCCTTGTACTGTGTGTCATTCTCAGCTATGGCAATCTCTTTTCTTCTTTTTAAGGATTTTCGCAGTTCTCCTCTAGCTTCTTCCAAAGCATGTAAAGCAAGTTGTATGTCAATTGCCTGATTCTATATGATCTTCCCAAGTTTGTAGACTTCCATTTCTAGATCTTTTCTCCAAGTTGTAAGGCTCCTTCTTGTGAGAACTCATCTCTGATACCAATTTTTGAAATTAACAAGTGGGAAGATTTACTTCTGAGAGGGGGGTTAATCAAAAATAAATAACTTTAACTCTTTTAAATTATTTTAACTAAAAGCTTTCACATGCATTCAATCTATCTACTAAACTTGAAAGTAAAGACATGCATGAAAATAGACAACACACAAATTTGGTAAACTAGAAACCCTCTAAAATGAAAAGGTAAAACTGGGGTGGGGATGACCCACAAAATATCACTGCAGCAATGTGTAACTGTTCAAGGTTACAATGTTTGACCACTTCCAATAGTTTTCCTTGTGAAAGGCCTATCTTGTTAAAGACTTTACACTCTATCAAAAGTGACCTAGTTGAAGGATTTCACTACCTTGCTAAAAGTAGGCTTGGTTAGAGGACTTTAGTACATTCACTTGGAATGCCACCCTATCTAATACAATTGCTAGAGAGTATTAGAAAGTCTTTGACATGATAGCTTTGTAATCTCCAATTGTTCATTCTAGATCCTTGTTCTTCTCTAATTGACCTGAACCTTGCTTGATATGATATGTCACTCTTTGATACTCTAATACTTTGGTCTTCATCAACTGGATGTTGCAATGTTGCTCTATTCTACTAAGTATTTTTACACTTCCCTTTGAATTTCACTATAGTTTACCCATACACTGCTCTCATTCTTGCACACAATGGGTTTTTGTCCTCCTTTTAAGGATTTCAAAGAATTAGGGTTAGGTATGAATCTACAATGCATATTCATTCTTCATTTCCTGCCCAATTCATGCACTTTTCTTATTGGTTGCATGCCTTCTCCATTTTTCTTATTGGATGCATGCTGATTGCATAAGAAATGTAAAAGATTCATTCTTATCCTTAATATCTTTTGAGATTCTTCTATGTTAGCTCAAAAATTGGTTTGTATAGGTGTTTGTGCAATTACAAACAACTATGTCCAATCTGTGTTACTCGACACTTGTTACCTCTGATGCTCGACTCATATATAAAAACTAGCTCACTTAGCTCCTATAGAAATTCTTTTCCACTCGGATTCTATAGTGACTCAGCACCTATACTTTTCTTGGCACTTGATCTTTACTTAGCAGGTCTGAAGATTGCTTAGCACATGAAGTTCACTCGGCACCTATTGTAGTTCTGTTTGGCTCAACACTTGAACTTACTTAGCATCAACTATTTGCTCAGCATCTATACATATTTTACTTAGCATGTATTACTAGCTCGGCATGAACTTAGTAAACATCTTAAGTGTGTTGACACGAAATAGTCAAAACCTAGTCTTAGATTCAACAATAATGTACTGACGATATGTTATGCCCCTATTAGCCAAATCTCCATAAAATAGTTGAAAACAATCATTCACAAACTCCATAGAATGTGATCAATCATCAATGATGTAAACATGGCACTCCCTCAAAATCTTCCTATCATCCTCTATATTTGTAGGTGAATGCATGAATGCTATGTGAACAAATATGAAAACTTGTTGAGAAGTACAATACTTTTCTTGCACCTCATTTTGTAGTTTTAGTGTCTAGTTCGTTGTGAAGTCTACAACCAAAATAATGGTATCTAGCGGAAACATATCCTTGCACAACTTGAATTGCAAATCCAGCCATTGAGCTCTATGTGTATGCCTTGCATACTCGTAAATAATATTTTCACAAAAAATCTTCATGAACTCATACACTGGAATCTTTTCAATGACTAAATCACATCTTTTACCCTATTTCCCATCTTTTAGAGCATATTTCACTGTCTTAAATTTTCTGTAATCTACTATTTTATTTCCAATTGCATGTGTACTATCCATATGTTCACAAGTTGATAAAAGTTGCAAAGAACCACAAAATAAGCATATACCATCCAAGCATGATGTCTTGTAAAATTTTTGGCCATTTCCTATTTCACATAAAATTTTGGATATGAATTCCCTTGAAGGTCTTGTTGGCTCATTCATGTCACAATCCTGCATAACAAACTTAGAATGCAAAAACACACATATATGCCTAAAAACATCAAAATGATTAGAAAATTCAATATGTATCCTACAAAAACAAGTTGTGCATGCATGATTTATCTTGACATAAAAAGGTTTACCCATCCCAAAAAATCTTTGACTTATTCAAGTTTGAGGATACATACTAATAAATTTTGCAAAAAATTGTGTCTGAGTTGAGTCCAAAAAATGTTTCACATGTGGGTCACAATTTTGGCTACCAATCCTCCTTACAAAATCTCTTTGATTAGGGGAAACATGTGTGTTATTTTTCCAAAAATCTTTGATCAACGATTTCAAGGCTTTACTAATTTCTTTATCCTTTCACGGTAGTCTACCACTAAATGTCCATAACTCATTTTTTGTTGGATCTTCCAATCTCTCACACCTTAGCATGGCTCTCATTAGAGTACCTCTACCAATTTTGAATGTTTTTCTCATCTTTCTCATGAGTTAAGCTTTATTCATTCGGGTACTTACTATTGTCAATGTAAGTACTCATCTTGTGATATTACTATCTTTGGTGTGTGATTTAGAACCCACTTTGTCATAAGCACTCATTAGATTCTTTACAATGCTTTTTTCATTTGAATTGTCCATCATTCTTAGCCCAAGAATCTTCATGATAGGTCTAAATTTCAAATTCCTCATCATTTCAACAAATAATTGGCATTGACCTATAATATTTAATTCTTCAAAGAATAATTTCCACATATGATTAACTTTTCTTTGACAAGTACGCTTGCTAATCTTGTCAGGTATTGATTTCAAAATGTTAGTATCAATATCAATAAAATATTTTGATCTTCTAAAATGAATTCTAGAAGGTGTTATAATCTCTTCCATTCCTTCAACATTTTGAACATCGACATAAGGTTGAGTGTTTTGGGTACCTTGAACCAAAGATGATGTGCTTTGGCAATAAGATGCAAAAGATGGAATATCACCTACTTGATATGTTGATGTTGTGACTTCAACATGACATGATGGAGTGTGTACATCATTGAATATACAAATTAGTGTCTCTTCAACATAAGAGGATGATATGACTCCAACACTGGAAGATGGTACAACTTCACAATTCAATTGTCTTCTTGAGCGTAATACTCTCATTCGTTCTCTTTGTCTTTCCAATTTTTCCTCTTTGTTTCTTTGTATTGGTGGTTCTTGATCCTCTTCAAAAGTCAATTCTTCATTATTGATTTGCAATTTTCTTTGTTCACGTAGTAGTTTCATTTTATCTCTTTTAATTGCCAAATCTCTCTCCCTATCTTCATTTGTTTGAGTTTTTGGTTTCTTCCTTGACATGATGATGATTTCTACATGTCAAATTATTCAAAAATTTGAATTGCTTACAATTTGTAAATTACAAATCATTCAAATACATATAAAAATTATAGTTATTTCAATGAATACACAATATATATCAAACAACTTGCCAAATTTCTAACTATTTACAAATAATAATTCATTCAAACATACAAATTTCAATGAATTCACTATATATTAAACAACATGTCAAATTATAATCAAATTTGTCTCTATATATCAACAAACAATATTTAAAATGGATTACAGTAACCTTTTCTATAGAAAGAATATTCAAAAAGTTGATCCAATGCTTGAATTTGGTGTTTGCTAGCCTCAAAAAGTCTTCAAATAGTGTTTGCTAATTTCCAACAGCTTGAAACCCATGTGGATCAAAAGGGACCCAAACTTGCTATTTGACCATTTTTAGGTGATTTCACATAGTGTGTATGCACTATAACATGTATGCACTATAAAGCACATACACACTATGTCAAAACACATCTCTCCCTATCCCACCATCCCCCATCCCCTACTCTCTCTCTCTCTCTCTCTCTCCCCCTACTCTCTCTCCTCTCCCATCCCCTACTCTCTCTCACTCTCCCTTTCCCATTGCCTACTCTCTCACACTCTCTCTCCCATCCCCTACTCTCTCACTCTCTATCTTCTCCCATCCCCTACTCTCTCTCCTCTCCCATCCCCTACTCTCTCATTCTCTATCGTCTCCCATCCCCTACTCTCTCTCCTCTCCCATCCCCTACTCTGTCTCTTTCTCTCTCTCTCTCTCTCTCTCTCTTTCTCTCTTTCTCTCTCTACTTCCATCCCCCATTCTCTCTCGCTCTCCCTCTCCCACCGCCTACTCTCTCTCACCCTCTCTCCTCTGCCATCCCCTACTCTCTTTGTCTCACACACTCACATCCCCCCTCTCTCTCTCAAGCTACTCTCTCCCCCCTCTCCCATCCCCTACTCTCTATCTCGCTCTCCCTCTCCCATCGGCTAATCTCTCTCCCATCCCCTACTCTCTCTCATCCTCTCTCCTCTCCCATCCCCTACTCTCTCTCTCTCTCACTCTCATCCCCCCTCTCCCTCTCTCTCCTATTGCCTACTCTCTCTCTCCCATCCCCTACTCTCTCTCCCTTCCCCTCTCCTACTCCCTCTCCAACCACCTACTCTCTCACACACTCTCTCTTGCATCCCCTACTCTCTCTCACTCTCTCTTAGGTCTCCCATCCCCTACTCTCTCTCACTCACTCTCTCTCCTCTCCCATCCCCTACTCTCTAGATCTCTCTCACACACTCCCATCCCCCCTCTCTCTCCCCCTCTCCCACTGCCTACTATCTCTCTCTCTCTCTCACTCTCTCTCCCCCTCTCTACTCTCTCTCTCTCCCATCTCCTACTCTCACTCTCTCTCTCTCTCTCACTCTCTCTCTCTCTCTCATCCCCCTACACTCTCTCGCACTCTCTCCCATCCCCTACTCTCACTCTCTCTCCCATCCTATTCTCTCTTTGTGCCACCCCTTACTTTCTCACTCTCTCACACTCTCTCCCATCCCCTACTCTCTCTCTTACACACACTCCCATCCCCCCCCTCTCTCTCCCACTCACTCTCCCACCACCTACCATCTGTCTCCCTCTCCCACTCCCTCTCCCACCACCTACTCTCTCTCTCCCATCCACTACTCTCTCTCTCCCCTCTCCCATCCCCTACTCACTCTCTTTCATAGACACACACTCCCATCCCCCCTCTCTCTCCCTCTCCCACTCCCTCTCCCACCACCTAAGTTATCTCTCTCTCACTCTCTCTACCTCTCTACTCTCTCTCCCATCCCTTTCTCTCACACTCTCTCCCATCCCCTAATCTCACTCTCTCTCTCCCATTCTGTACTCTCTCTCTGCCACCCCCTACCCTCTCTCTCACACTCTCATGCTCTCTCCCATCCCCTACTCTCTCTCTCTCTCTCTCTCACACACACACACATTCTCATTCCCCCTCTCTCCCTCTCCCTCTCCCTTTCCCACCACCTACTCTCTCTCCCCCATCCCCTACTCTCTCTATTTCATATATGGACACTCCCATCCCTCCTCTCTCTCCTCTCCCATCCCCTAATCTCTAGATCTCTCACACACACTCCCATCCCCCCTCTCTCCCTCTCCCACTCCCACTCCCTCTCCCACCACTTACTATCTCTCTCTCTCACTCTCTCTCCCCCTCTCTACTCTAGTCTCTCTCTCCCATCCTCTAGTCTCTCTCTCTCTCTCTCTCTCTCTCTCTCTCTCTCCCCCACTCTCTCTCTCACACTCTCTCCCATCCCCTACTCTCACTCTCTCTCTCCCATCCCATACTCTCTCTACCACCCCATACTCTCTCTACCACCCCCTACTCTCTCTCACACTCTCACACTCTCTCCCATCCCCTACTCTCTCTCTCTCTCTTAAACACGTTTCCATTCCCCCTCTCTCTCCCTCTCCCACTCCCTCTCCCACTACCTACTCTCTCTCCCCCATCCCCTACTCTCTCTCTCCCCTCTCCCATCCTCTAATCTTTCTCTTTCACGCACCCACACAATCTCATCCGCCCCCTCTCTCTCCTCTCCCATCCCCTACTCTCTAGATCTCTCACACACACTCCTATCCCCCCTCTCCCTCTCCCTCTCCCACTGCCTATTGTCTCTCTCTCACTCTCTCCATCCCCTACTCTTACTCTCTCTCTCTCTCTCCCATCCCCTGCTCTCTCTTTGCTACCCCTACTCTCTCTCATACTCTCATACTCTCCCATCCCTTACTCTCTCTCTTACATACACTCCCATCCCCCTTCTCTCTCCCTTTCTCTCTCCCACTCTCTCTCCCACCACCCACTCTCTCTCCCATCCCCTACTCTCTCTCTATCTCTCTCCCCTCTCCCATCCACTACTCTCTCTTTCACACACACACACACACCCATCCCCCCTCTCTCTCCTCTCCCATCCCTACTATGTCTCTCACTCACTCTCCCTCTCCCACCACCTACTCTTTCTCTCACTTTGACTCTTACTCTCTCTCTCTCTCTCACACACACACACACACACTCTCACTCTCACTCTCTCCCTCTCTACTCTCTCTACCACCCCCTACTCTCTCTCACATTTTCACACTCTCTCCCATCCCCTACTCTCTCTCTTACACACATTTTCATCCCCCCCTCTCTCCCTCTCCCACTCCCTCTCCCACCACCTACTCTCTCTCTCTCCCATCCCCTACTCTCTCTCTCCCCCCTCTCCCATTCCCTACTCTCTCTCTTTCATACACATGCACTCTTGTCCTCCTCCTCTCTCTCTCTCCCCCATCCTGTACTCTCTCTGCCACCCCTACTCTCTCGCACTTCCTCTCTCTCCCATCCCCTACTCTCTCTCTCCCTCTCTGTTACAAACATTCCCATTCCCTCCTCTCTCTCCCTCTCCCACTCCCTCTCCCACTGCCTACTCTCTCCCCCATGCCCTACTCTCTCTCTCTCTCCTGTCTCCCATCCCCTACTCTCTCTCTTTCACACACCCACACACTCTCACCCCCCTCTCTCTCATCTCCCATCCCATACTCTCTAGATCTCTCACACACACTCCCATCCCCCCTCTCTCTCTCTCCCACTTCCTCTCCCATCGCCTATTGTCTCTATATCTCACTCTCTCCCTCTCTACTATCTCTCCCTCATCCCCTACTCTCTCTCTCCCCTCTCCCATCCCCTACTTTCTCTCTTTGCCACCCCTACTATCTCTCACACTCTCTCCCATGCCATACTCTCTCTCACACACACTCCTATCCTCCTCTCTCTCTCCCTCTCTCACTCCCTCTCCCATTTCCTACTTTCTCTCTCTCTGCCATCCCCTACTCTCAATCTCTCTCTCCCATCCTATACTCTCTCTTTGTCACCCCTACTCTCTCTCACACTTCCTCTCTCTCCCATCCTATACTCTTTGCCACCCCTACTCTCTCTCACTTCCTCTCTCTCCCATCCCCTACTCTCTCTCTCTCTCTCTCACACACACACACACACACACACCCCTCTCTTGCTCTTGCTTTGCCTCTCTTCTTCCCTCTCTATGCACTATTTAGGTATCAATAGTGTGTGTGCACTATAGTGCGCATGCACTATTAAGACCTAAATTTAAAAAAGCTTTAAATAGCACATACGTGCTATAGTGTGCACATGCTATAGGGCATACACATTATTCAAACCTTTACATTCTACCAAGCCTAAGGCTTGGATTTTCCTAGGGGATCCAACCCAAAGATTTGGAGTCTATAAACTAGTCTAAGACGTGTTTTGCTGCAAACATACAAAAAATGATTAATTTTTCTTGTGTGCTCTCCTTCAAGATTCCTCGTGGTTGAGCATTGATAAGATTAGGTTACATGACATTTTAGGTCTCTATGTCAGATATATAACCATATAATTTATTTTTTATTTGAACTATTTTAAGCCTTTCATCTATAATTTCTTTTGAATGTATGTCCATTTTTTGTCAAAAACCAACATGTACTAATTGGGTTGTAGATTTTAGCTCATTCATCAAATTTTGCAACAACTTAGTTTTTTAGAAACTAGACTCCATTCTACACACTTTGAAAAAAAGAAGTTTTGATTTTAGATTAGTTTTCAATCATTTCCAAGGGGAGCACATAGATATTTCATGTTTTTGGGATGTGTCTAGTTTAAAAATTCATAAAAAATAAAATACACATTATAAAATTACCCAAAAAATCTGGAATTAAAAAAAAAAAGGTTAAAATTTTAGGGGGGCCACACTTTGTATTGTGTTATGTTTTCTCTTGGAATAAATAGTACCACTTTTAGTGGCCCCTTTTTTTGAGGACCTAAAACTAAACCATTTTGAAAAAAAATTAGTAGTTTAGAAACTAGATTCAAAGGATTACTATTTTTTTTTTTGTCATATCTTAAAATGTTGAGCATAACTATCTTCAAATTCTTGTTGAAGTTCAAAAATTGCTGATTTTAGAAAAAAATGTCTACTTATACCCCCTTTTGGCACTACAACTTGGTGCACTTACCCATATTTAAAATAAACAATTGAGAGATTCACCAATAAAAATAATTTAGTTTTTCTAAATAATAAAAGATTCACCAATAATTTATATCATTGATATTTGAAATGTAACTATGATTATTGATGAAGATCCTTTGAAGTAAACTAATCACTTGATTGTGATAGATGAGTCTCTTCCTTTTTCTTGTGAAGCTTGTAGCCTTCTAGACAATATGCCCTTCCATATTCGCGAATGATGATAAAATGAATAATGCTACTTCCACACTTTGAATAAACAAAATATCTCATACTTATATCTATCCAAATAATTGTTACATAGGTTAGCTACAATAAGAATAGCTCCAAAAATAATTACCAAGTCAGCTCAATGCATTAACTCAAGTCAATGTCATACTCAGGTGTTACTAGAAATTCTCGGTCATCACTGTCTCCTTAGCTAGCTTTGGCACTCAGTAGATGTTGGGTGCACAATTCACATTAATCACTCAGTAGATGCTTTTGACTTAGCTTGCACTATTCTTCCACTTTGATTATTACCTTGGAACAAGACTACTCTCCTAACTTGATTCACATTGAAGCTCGATAGACATAGTTAACTTGGTTGACACTAGAGCTTGGTGTGAACTATCAACTCAGTTGCCATTAAAACTCAACTGACATTGCAAATTTTTGCAAGGTTAACTTGTTTGTTTGGATCCGTTGTGAGCTCGATTAACATTGCATACTAGTGACTGGTTGCAACTGCCTTTCCATTATGACTAAATGTTTTGAAACTAAAAAAATATATATCTTGTATGAGATTAATAATAATTTCATTTTATTTCTATGACTTCAGGTTGTGGTTTTGTAAGGGATAGCATCATTTTTTGCTATATATAAAAATAAAAAAACAAATAAGTTTGCATGAGTGTCAACAATATAAATGTAAATCTTTGCAAAATTTTTGATGAGATATTAAGGAGCTCCATTACCATCCCAAATAGACTTATACAAGGAATGCAATTCATAGTCAATATGATCCTTTTTAATTTGATGAAAGACAAACACACACACACACACACACACACACACACACACACACACACACACACACACACACACACACAAAACCAAATTCTACTATACATAAGTTACTAACTTTCATTGTACCATCAAGCTCCTTGTATCTTATAAATCATTTTGAATAGTTCTTACATCTTTTTTACAAAGTTCTTTAGGTCTATTAGACCCCTAAATAGGGTTGCATACTCTAGATCTTACAAAATACATTGTGAATCCTACTATGCATGCGCTAGAAATAAGTTACTACATCACAAAAACCTAGGATTTTACATTCTGTGATGAAAATCCCTTAAAATGTTGTAATCTTGAAACAATTCATGATTAACACTAGTATTTCTAGGTGTAATATTTTTTAGACTAGAAACATGATAAAGGTACAAAAACTATAATAACTAAAATTTCCTTTTAAAAAAAAATCAATGTGAAGGCTAAAAATAACTTTAGAAGGAGAAAATATTCCATCAGTATCCACAAACTAAACAATCTTCCTTTTCATGATTGGGAAAATTTGTTACTACATTATATGACTATAACTAATAAATATGGTGTCTAATAATGACTCTTATCATACTGTGCACCCTCTATCATTTGATGGTAGAATGCTATAACCAATTAGTTCATATCGTGTTGATGATTTTTTTCATAGATATCCAATTTTGGAGTTAAATAATAATGCTTATGCTAAACTACTTTGATATACATGTGAAATTCTAAAGATGTTTTGTGGTTCCCATAACTAGCTAAATAGGAAGAATGTATCCAATATTGCTCATAACCCATTGATGACACTCTTTATTCAATGAGGAAGTGCAAAATCAAACACTATAAAAATTTGATCCAAAGTAGACTATATACAATCACATGAATATATCTCAACCACAAGAAACATCATAGTTATCATCAATTGATGCTCCATCCTCTCTATGATGAATCTTGGATCATTATCTTTGGAGAATCAAGTCACTAATTTTTCCTTTTTTATTTAAATTTTGATTTATAGTTTGATAGTTTAGGGTAAATTCTTCAAGTGAATAAAGTCATTGTACACAGAAAACCATATTAGTCTCCCTTGATTCCATAATAAAATTAATACTTATATAATGTTGTCCAAAGGATATGGTAAGATATTATATTTTCTTACTGTAAGGGATAATGAAGTAGTAGACAACTATACTATTAAATCCTCAATTTCCTATGTATAATATTCTCTTTGATACCGAGTCCTTTATAAACTTATGGATTAATTCACTATAAATCAATAGTGTGACTCTTTTCCCATGTAAAACCTCACAAAATCTTAATGGATGATACTTATGTGTATTTTAAAATAAAGCAAGGGTAACCTCATGGATTTATCCCTCTTCAATCTTTGGTTATAGATCCTCCTTTTCTATCTCTATATACAAGAGTTTCTCTATTTAATCTACCTATCCATGACCAAAGCATCAATGAATTGGTCCACATGAACCCTTAGAAGTAAAATCCAATTTATTCTTCCTAAGCTCATTCTTCATAGATGCTTCTTTTTTTTGACACTCTTTGCAATGTAATGTGGAGGAGGGACCTCTTTATGCGATGTTTTATTCTACAATTATAGAGGTGGTGCCTTATTCTTAGGAAGCACAAATTTTTTAAAGTTAGAGATCACTTGAATGAATTTTATAGTAATATTGGATCAAAATCATAACTAATGATTAAGAGGTTTAGTTAGACCCTCGATAGATACTACAAGTCTCATCTTTATCATATTTAATACCATGGAGTTTCTCTTGTGCTAAAATCATGCAATACTATAACCACTCATGAGCCACACTACTAAATGAAGGATATAAAGTCTAATTTTTCTTCTTTTTAATACACAAGGCTCAATGAAAAAGACATTTCCAACTTCTACAACCTAGCCCTAGCTTAAAAAATGATCTATCAAGTGTAGGTATGGTGATCTTACATAATTGATGTTCTATTCCTTTTGAAGGTTTTTCATGTTGAGGTACCCTTCTTGTGTATCCATTCTTTGTCTTTAACTTACAACACTCACTAGAGAATAAATCATTATAGATTGTTTGACTTAGAGTATTGTACTTCTCACAATAACTTACCATATCATCTTTCTCTTCCTCTAAGGTACCCCCTTCTTCTCCTTGAAGCAATTTTTCTCAAAATATATTTGTAGAAAGATTAACTAAGATCCTCTTATTGGTTGAATTTGTTCACCTACATTATTTTAGGTAGGTTTGAGTGCTCTCAACCAGAGATTCAACTACCTCAATTTTCTAGTCATCTTTGACATGGACTTCTAAATGGACTTCAGTGTAGAACTTTATATATTTCTTACCAATTCCTTATTATTTTAGTTAATGATTTCTTATATTACATCCATCTCAATCACCCATGGTTTTCTCTTTTTTTTTGCCCTTTTCCTTTGATGATATTTGAGTACTTTATCAATTCTATGCATCAAGCTTAGAGATTAACATCATAACATTAGCCCTACCTAAATAAGTACTTGATAATATCTTTGCTTGATATCATTGTAATGTCCCCATCAAAAATCTTTTTTTATTTTATAAATTTTTTATTTTATTTTTTGAACTTCAAAATATAAACAATTTATTAGAATTAGTTGTGTTGATAATAGAAATCCCTTGGAATCATCTAGTGTGTAAGAAAATTTATATCAAGTTTTATTGTTAATATGTTTATAGAAGTTTGCAATATTGTTAAACAATATTTTATTAATTGTTGAAGATATACACCATTGTTGTAATGAACCAAAATAAACTTTAAAGTTGTAAGCCAAGATGTATTCATGGTAACTTGTATTACAACCATCTGTCAAAGTATGGATGCCTACAACTTATACAATCTTTCTTATGTGGGTTACTAATAAGCATACTTGTACAAACCTCTAATTAATGTTCATTACTTTCCTAGGGGCACACAATCAACAATAGGTCTATGTAGAGATATATTGTTGGTTAGATAATATGATATGCTGGTTCAAATCTTATTTGGAGCAATATAGTCTTACAATCTAACTATACTTAATATGTTTAACACCTACTATAATGCTTATTCTTGCTATGATGATGTATGCAAATGAGTCTAGAATTGTTGCCTAACTCCAATTTCCCTTATATAGTTTTAGGATAGGTGTAATATCTAGTAACTCGCTCCAAAAGAATGTAACTAGTGAACAATGAAAGTAGCTTACTCCTTGAAAGATGGTACACAATGATGATAACAACTTAAAAATAAACAATTTATAATTTGTTTATAAACACCTGATTGCCATCTTGAAATCACACATAATGAACTCCATTTCAATCGATCATGCAAACTCTGATGTGGAATTGCTAATGCAAGTGAAGCATTTTCATCCCCACCTCTAGAAAAATTATTGAAGATGATTTTGATCCTCTTGAATTATAGAAATACACTTAAGGGTTTTCATTCTAGAGATAAAATTGAATCCAAAATCAAAATGAAGAATGCTAAATGAAATCATACTAATGAAGTAAAGTCTAATGTCTTATTGATATACATTTCCACATCAAACCCTTACATTTACATTTTCATTCTAATTTATTTTTAAAATTTAAATATGAAAACTATAGATTTTAAAATTAATTTTAAATACACCTTTTATTTGATTCAAAATAAAAAAATTATAAAGCCCACCATAGAATAATATTATTAATTATTTTAAGGAAAAAAAACATTTATCATCCTCTCTTAATTATTAATCTTAGAAATAAGTTACTATAATCACAAATCCAAACCATTTGTATCTAGAATTTCATCATCATAATTAGAAGATATAACATAATTCCTACATGATTATTGATGTCCCTCTAGACATAATGGCCTAGAGCTATCAAAGTACAATTAATGTATGCATAATTGGTGTAGTGCCATTTTTACCTTTTTAATATGTACTTATGGTCTGCAATGGTAGAAAAAATGACAATGAAGATTCCTTGGGAGTTATGATGGAAACAAATTAGATTTTTGTGTTGCCATGTTCATTGAATTTAAAGTTGAACGGTGGAGGGTTTGAGTAATATCTATAATGGAGTGTGAATATGAGTTTTCTTTCAAATATTCTATAACTTTTATCCAATGGGTAATGCTGACGTTTTTTAACCTATTGATATTGTCAATTACGATTGTTTTCATTGATATTTTTAACTTTTAATAATTTATGTGATGTTTAATACAACATAAAAACAGTAATCTATTTGAAACACTTCTTTTATCTATTGAATACATCATCTTCATTGATATTTATAATATGTAATAGATACTCAAACAATATATGGTTTGCATTGACATTTAAAATCATATTAAAAAATCTGTCATCATAGGTTAATTTATTGAGTCATTGATGGATAATGCTCTTATTTTCATTTTAAGTAATCAAGTATATCAACTTCTGTAATATGCAATAATTTTTTTTCAAAGTTTCATCTTTTTGATGCTTAAATGACATATAAAACACACATCTATCAATAATTTTTCAAATACGCAATCTTTATCAAAATATATTATATATAATAAATACATTAATAATATATATTTCATATTAATATTTTAAACTACATTCAATAATCTATAATATATAGGGCAAACGATATAGTAGTCGTCCAAGCTAACTTTGGGTATTTACAATTCCTAATTTGTATGTCAAAATTTGTCGGTTTTTTACCAGTAAACCTCTATATGTGAGCAAAGAGGTTAAAGCTAACCTTTCAGCTCTCCCACATTATGCAGAACTAGTAGATTGCAAGGTGGTCTAAAAGTGTCATTTTAAAACATTCATTCGTCCAAAACCCACCAGTGAGATCCCCAATAGCCACTCAAAAAAAAAAGTACTTTTTGCATAGATGGATCAATCAACAACCAAGAAAACTTAAAAATGAGCACAAGCGAATGGCTATTGATGTTCGTGGTGATTTCTTTTAGCATGTTTGTATGTAGATACCAGATTTTTTTTTGTCAATATTTGAGAGGAAAGATAGTAATACATTGGGTATATAGACAACACGCAACTAGCTCGTTTCTCATTCACACACACACATATATAAATTTAAACCACATAATTAAAAAACTCAAGTTAAAACAATTAAAAAAGTCAAGTTAAAACAATTAAAAAAGTCACCATTCTTAAATTTCCATCATTGTCAGAATTTCTATCTTAAAGGTTGTTGGGGGTCAGATATCAATGAAGTCTTAAAGGTGGTGAGAAAAGTTGGAAATGGGTATAAATCATCTCATGTGCTGTCAATTATTGAAGGGAACAATATCAAGTACGGGGAAAAAGGAAGAAGAATGATGTGTAAACTAATCATTCTATGTGTGTGAAATGAGGGAAAAAAGATGTTGAACTGCTTTTGGGGTCAAGTCATGCGTTTCAAAAAGTAAAAAAGAGGGATGTATTGGGCCATCATATTCACCACTTACGGCCTTGATTGATTTTTGTTTGCAAAGAAAATGTATCATGACGTGTAAGACTTTTCTGTACCATACTTTTTGTATCACATACAAAGGATAAGTTAAAAAAAACTATTCTAAGTTAAATGAATACATATGTAATCTGTTAATGATAGTTTACTTACTCACCAGATTGTTTATTAAAGTTTAGAAAAACTTTTAAATTTTGATGACCTGCTGCCGACCTTGGCTCTTTGGAAGAGTGAAAACTTTTTAAATTAAAACTGTCCTTATTTCAAATGAGTAAAATTACACTTTGTGTTGAAATAAGTTTTCAGTTGAGATACTGTTTTGACTATTTTAATTTGAGAGTAAATATATCTTATAGAGATTTTTAAATTTAATTATAGAAAGAATTTTAAGAAAGAATAAAGTTATCATGAATAAAATAGTTTATGATAAATAAATAAAAGTGAAACTATAGATATATAACAATTATTTTGAAAGTTCTGAATTCATTTCTAAGAAACTGTCTTATATATAATTATTTTTAAAAAAAATTAGTAGTTTCTAAATTTTTTCTATAAGAAGCTTTCATATAAATCATCAATTTCTTGTCCTTAGTCATTTTATTTCTATTGTTTGTTTTCAAAGTAAAGATGAATTTTTAAAGAGTCCAAATCCTTGTACAAAATTGAAAAAACAAGAAACAAAGGTCTTGAATCTATATCAAAGTAGCCAAAAAGTGGATGGAATAGGCTCAAGCACGCCATAAAAAATTGTGAAAATAAAGAACAAGAGGAAAAGAAAAGAAAAAGAAAGATCCAAGCTACCAAACAATCCTACAAGCAAAACAAAAAGTAGCAACCACTAGTATCCCACCAACTTATACAAACTCCTGTTAGAAGCAATTGTGCCTTCCTCCAGGTATGCGTTTGGGAAGAGGAAGGAGAAATACATTTATTTTTTATTAGGAAAACGGGTTTTGAAGGGACACTCAAACTTGAATACATAGCTTTTGCAAGGCTAGGCAACGTGCTAACATAACCGAAAGATATGCATTAAGCTCTACAAAGAAGAAATAGGACATAGAAACAACAGAGCACAGACCAAAATGGGAGATATTGACATCTCATCACCCCCACACACTCTAGCTAGTGGTCAAAAAGAATAAGCTCATGATAACTTAACCACCCGAAAAAAGAAGAAAGACAAAAGAATTAAGATTTCCCCTTAGCCCTTGACTTGTGGACAAAAGAAGAAGATTTGGATGGAAACTTCCTTGAATGTTTTCCTTTTACTATAATCAATCCTCCCTCAATCTTGGCAACCACAGAATGCCAGTCGATGAATCAGAACAGTTGATAGCTTCAACAACCCTAGTAGCATTAATGATAGGGCCTAAAGTTTCAGAATCAACAACACTAGATCCACCATTTAGGATAGCTCCATCAACTTCAGATCTTCCCTTAGAAACCACCAAACAGATATGGACAAAGGTGCCAACATTGATTAGATCAAGATCAACAAAAGTAAATACAAGGTCCAGACAACCATCCATAGGAATGACAACAACACTGACATCCTCTTGATGAATACCAACATGATCAAGAGAAGGGGCAACTACTCCTTGCTAAAAATCAACAATAGCCTCAATGGGTTATTTTACCTTAGAAGATTGCCTCTTGGTCACTGAATAATGTTGCAACAAAGCACCCTTCCACCATGAGGAGGGTTTTTTAGATTTAACCTTGTTATCCTCACACTTTGTTGCAACATGCTCAGTATGGAAGCACTAAATTGAAGACCTTCGTAGTTTAAGGACTGAATCTAGGATCCAATAGGACTACATAGTTTGATTTGTGTTAGAAGGCCTTTGGACACATCAATATCCACACGAATCTAAGTATAGGTAGAATGCAAGAGATCAAATGAATCTGAGACCACCATTAGAAATTCACCTAATGAATCACCTACTTCCTCAAGAACAGACTTATGTCATAGATGAAGAGGGAGATTAGGAAGACATACTCATAAAGGTATTCTATAGATAGATTCAATTGTATGATTGAAGTTTTTGTGCCAAGGTTTGATCATCATAGGATAACGATTCTCACATGTGAAAAATGGTCACATAGAAATGTTTTCCTATCCTTCGTTGCATCAAATCTAGCAACAAAAAAAGCCTTAACCATAAGAAAGATCTAAACACTGCTAGAAAGAAATGGCTCCAATTACTTTACAATCCAAGCATGAAGCTCCTTAAGAGAGGGCCAAAATCCCTTGAAATGACAAATAATGGTGTACTCCTTAAGGTGGCAGCCCTTCGCTCAATCTTTGAGACAATATTTTTGTCTTAATCAATTGCAATGGATTGACAGGTCAAGAAGGCATTAGAGATGAGCTTTTTGCTAGCCCTCAAACCCCCACCTTTGACAGACTAGACATAAGAGGGCCCATTTGAAACCCCCAAACCTCCCACCACAACTTCTTTCCATGCCACGACTTCTCTTATGATTGCTTCATCAGCAGAAGAGTGATATAATGGGTGCCTAAAAAGAATCCCCCCTAGTTGAAGCACCTTAGAACCAACCACTTGAGGAGAAACACCTCCTCTGTATTAGAAGGGAAATCATGATCCTTAGATCACATAGTGAAAGGATCACCCCTAGCAAGTCCACCTATAACAACACTACCCTCTACTAACAGCTTCAATAAAGAAGAGGGCTGTGACTACGTGTGCACTAAGGATTTCAAATTCACCATCATACACTAAGGAGAAATACATTTTTTTAAATGGGGTGTTTGGGATGAATATTTCAGATGTATGAATTGTTTCTTTTATTAATTGAGATGTTTGAAGTGAACATGCAGTCATAGCTCAAGTTGTGATAATATTTAATAAAGTATAAAATGAGTCAAGATTTATATATTAATTACTATATGAGCATACAATGCCCAAACTACACCAATATACCAAAACCTAACAAAATCTCACAAGAAACAAAATTCCACATTTACAATAAAAAATGCACTTTCACATAGAGAGTAAAGTACCTTAGAATGTCCTTTAATCATTCCAACTCCTTAATATTACTCCTTTTAGTATATTATGCTAACACATAATCCAAGTCAAGCCAAATGAGGCAATAGACAAATTTTGAATGACACACAAAATGAGGCGATGCCAAAAAACACCCAAAACTCAAACATCCCAAACTTTGATTAAATTGAAAATCCACATCTAAAATATGCCCAAACTCCCAAAATTTAAGTTCCCATCACACACACAAAATCCAATAGCATAACATTGCCAAAACTTTCATTTTGAAAAACATGAAACAAGGAAATACTCATTCAAATCCAACCGGTAGATATAAATACATGAAATTGTTGGTGAGTACTAGTTCTAAACAAATGATACTAAAGAAAAAGAAATAAATCAAAATAATGAGGTATTTGATTAAATCAAAAGAGCCCTACCTCAAGACAAAAGCTCCAAAAACCTAAAAGATGAGAAGAAAAATGGCAGTACCAAATGGGATGAAAATTAGGGATAAGGCGAGAAACTATGCCATGAACCCAATGAGACACTCCTTGTAAAGATATGGTGAGGTAATGTTGCCAAATGAGAAAATCTTCAAGTTCTCCAAAAGGGTTTTAGAGAGAAAAAATCTATTTCTCAAACACAAAGTGAGAAGTAAGTGCAAAGAACTCACTTTTTGCCTAATTTAAGCACTTTCATAAATTTTTCTTATAAATTAGAATATTAAATCATTTAATAAAGTGATTGGCATTTTCCCAAATTAAATTATCAATTCCACATATTTGGAATTCAACTATGGAAAATTATTTGGAATTCAACTATGGAAAATTATTTAGTAATTAAAATAAATTAAACCAAATATTTGAAATCACCAAAAAAAAAAAATCAACATTTTAATTAACATTTTTTGTTACAACTACAAATCCCTAAATGCACAGACACACTCACGTGCCTAATCACATAATCCATTATGAATTTGAATTCACCAATTACTAGAGGGTTAATAACAACAATAATATATATACATCACTCATACAGGGATGATATTGACTCATTATGAAAGGTCAAAGTCACTATCTCCTAGTGCCCATTGTCAGGGATAAAGGTACTTAATCAGAACTTGTAATAAGGGTGAATGTACCTAGTACATGTTTAATAAACAAGAAAATATTCTCCATGTATAATAACCAAAGAACAAATAGACACATATTCACATAAAGGAGAATGAGACATTGTGTAGATGTAGCAAGCAAGTGACTATGACTCTATTTCATACTAGCACCAACTGGAAATCCCTACATTATAGTGGTGTAATAGAGTATAAAATTTAATCATATGATAAATAAGTTAAACTTAAATGTTTGTATAATCATTTCTAGTCCTTTGAGAATATGTATCAACTGAAATTAAAACTAAAATATCCAAAACTTACAGACACACTAATCATGAATCCAAATTAACATGTTCCATGTACAAATATAATCTATAATCCCAAACCTTATATAGATAAATAATTTCCTGATTATGTTAAGTGTGTATCAATGGAAATATCAACTAAAAATAATCCTACAGCAATATAAATAATACTCAAATGTAAAATACACTAAAAAACATCATAGGGTAACATCATACAGATATAGTCAAAATACTACTAATAACTTAATCACATATATAAGTCAATTCTACTACACAAAATAGAATTAGCTACACTAGTCCAATGTATCACATAGAGCAACCATTGTTCATATCTCAAGGTTACTCATGGGATAAAATTATGATACTACAAAAATCTAGGTAACGATTGACACATACCTTAGGGAAACCACTGAATACATCGTAAGTCTCATAAGTTAGATACAAACAATAATTAGTTTGCTAATACAATAACATAAATCAAATCACCCCAAGGGTGTATACCTCTCATGGGTATCAAAATGATCACTTTGAAAGAAATAAAATCAAGATCACATCCATCAAAATAGCATACAATAAGAAAATGTGAGACATACTACCTCATCCCCCTAAGGAGTAGGGTTACTCTTAGAAGCCCATGAGTCAATAGTGAAATGAAATACACCAAGTGTTGTATCAAAACTGATCAACACATGAATAATTTATTGCCTTCTCCACAAGTTGATCCAAACCACTCTAATTCTCACCAACTATCTCATCAATTACTAAAAAGAGTCAAATAGAAAATGAACTTGTAAAAAATCTCATAAAGTCCTTCAACAAGAAAATTTATGTAGGCTAGGAGTGTTAGGATTATCAAAACAAAAATAACAATTACACGCAAATATAACCAATATCAAAAAATGCTAATGATGATGTCGATGAAGATGGTAACATTATGTCTCTTTTGGGTGATAATGTACCTATAGCTAAACCCCTATCTACACCTTCTAGTCCTCATTCATGTTCCATTAAGAAGGGTTTTGATTTTAATAAGATTTTATCTATTACCCAAACTCCTATGTCTCATTCTTCTAATCTTCCAAAAAAGAGGACACCCAAAAATAGGGGTAGAAACTGTAATTGGTTAAAAAAAAGGATGAAGTTGATGTTGAGTTGTAGTCCACCCTTGATGGATTTTTTTCCATGAGGTAATAGATCGTCGAGGAGAACCCAAAGTTCTTCTCAACTTTAATGGAGATCCTCACATGGAATGATAGGGGCATTAATGCCCCTGACAAGCAACAGAGAATCAAATTACAACTTGGCTCTTCACAAGTAGACACAATCATTCTTCAAGAAACTAAGCTTTCTCAGGATATATATACTAATATTGCTCACAAGTAGAACCTTTGGGATTCTATCCATATGCAAGGGCAGGGTGCGTCAGGAGGGTTAACTACTTTGTGGAACCCCAAAATTCTCATCAACTAGCTTTTTCAAAAAAAGCATGATTTCTAGCTCCCATGTTTTCAACACTTCAACTTTTCTTTCTTCTTGGTTAATGTTTATGGGTCATCCTTTGTTGCTAATAAAAAATGAGTATGAGATTCTCTCACTATTCTTTTATTAAATTATGAGGATCAACATAATAATTTTAGGGGAGATTTTAATGTTATCCTATCATTGACAAAAATGAAAGGTGGCATCTCCCCATTGACCTCGCCAATTGAAGATTTCAAGGAATTTGTATTAATTAATGACTTATTAGACATTCCCACGTCTAATGGCCTATTTACTTGGAATAATAATAGGAAAAGGTTTTCACAAATTTTTGGATGACTAGATAGATTTTCTTGTTATCTCCACTTAGAGGGCTCCTAACTTTCCTAAGAAGTCATAAATTATAGCCTTTTTGGGTTCTAACCATTTCCCAGTGGTCTTAGTTATTGATTCTTTGATGGGCCATGTCCACTGCCCCTCTTTTAAATTTCAACCAATGTGGTTTAGATTTCCAAATTTCATGACTAAACTTTTTTATTGGTGGACTATTGAGCCAATTGAACCTGGTACAAATATGTTCTGATTCTTTTTTAAAATAGTTTATTTGAAAACTTAGACTAAGTTTTGGAATACAAAAATTTCTATCTTTTTTTATAGAAAAAGGTCATAATAGAGTCCAAACTTGCTCATGTTAATAAAAACATAATTTAGTTGGGTATGGATGCTGACATTGTATATCCATACAAAATAATTACAATTTGAATGGGAAGAGCTTTGTGCTAGGAAAGAAGAATATTGGCAGTAACAATCTAGGGAATTGTGGCTTCATGAAGGGGATCACATTTTTTCCCTCAACTTAGCCAAGAAAAAATGAGTACTAAATTTTATCTTTTCTCTTCATCATGCAGTATCAAGAGATCATGATACCTCAACAAAGGGAATACAAGATGAAGGGGTTCGATTCTTTGCTGAAATTTTAACCCCATCAAATCCCCCTGCTTCCCCTTTGAATTCAACAAATGTAGAGAATGATTTTCTGGATTATATTCCTTCTTTGATATCTCTTTCTAATAATCATACTTTGATAGCCCTCTTTACTCTTATGGAAATTTTTAAAATTTTATTTTCCATGTCTTATGATAAAGCCCTTGGGCTTGTTGGACTTATGCATTATTCTTTCAAAAGTGTTCGTTCTTCTTAGGTTTTCAATTACTTGAAATATTAGAACAATAAAAAAGAAGTACATCAATGCTTAAATATTTTAATGCAAACAACATCATACTTATTCCTAAAAAACAAGATCCATTTAGTTTTGTAGATTTTAGACCAATTGCACTTTGCAATACCATTTATAAAAAAATTATGAAATTTATTTATTTTAGGTTACATGATCTGATACCTATGATTATTTCATCTGAGCAAGGTGGATTTCTCCTTGATAAGGATACTGCAGAAATTTACATTCTATAAACACATCTCATGTTGGAAATCTAATTGAAAAGCTCATTGTTGTTGAAGATCAAAAGAGGGAGATCATTGTAAAAGAATGTTTTCAATCATTGTTTTTCCATTGATGTCAAACTTGCTATTTGTAGGGATGATATTTGCTTATAAGATCCAAGCACTATTAATTAACTGATTGATGAAGAGGATTTGATCAACAAGATGTAACAAGAGCACCTAAAGGAAAGGTTGAGTTATGATGTTATAATGAAGTGCAAGGATCAGTTAAGAAAATGGTCAAGTTATGTATTGATGACATACTCAAAGATACAAAGGTTGGTCTCACTTAGATACATTAAAAGAAGAAGTTGTAACAAGGTTGACTACAAAGCTTTAACTAAGATCATCAATAGGTGCCAATCAAGTTAGTTGAAGCCAAAAAAATTCTTAGTAGAAGCTGAGTAACAGACATTTCTAGTATGTGTTGAGTGATATTCAACTGCCAAGTGAAGATCAGGTGCCGAGCATCAAAAAAAATTTAGTTGGTGCGGAGTGATCTTCAGGTGTTGAGCATCAGGAAAAACATAGTTGATACTGAGTAACACAGTATGTGCTGAGCACTAGTATTTCAATAGTGCTAAGCTACTGCATTATTTCAAATGATGAAGATTTTCCAAATCTAAGTCGACATAGTGGTTGCATTGAATTTTGTGAACAAGTTGGAAGATAAAGATCATGAGTTATTGGCACATAATCTTATGTAAACCATTTTTGGGTGAATTCTAATGGATTATTCAAGAAGTTTCTAGAGGAAACTGAATGTGGATTAGATACAATGAATCCTACCTAATCCATGCAAATTGAAATTGAAAAATGGAAGAATCGAGTGGAAAAAGGAACTCTAAGACTTTTATTTAAGGAGTCATAGACCAAGAAGTAGAGAGCTGTTGATATTGTTGCTGCTGAAGTGCCAAATTTGCAAAGTGGTTGAAAGGGTGCCAAGAAGGAGACATCTAGGAGAAGGAAGAGCATAGAGGCTCTACTTCTATGAGTGGTCATGAAGAGATGATTGCACTGGTACATTGAGTATCAAGACTCAAGGAGATAAAGCTTGAAAGGGAAGGCAAGTTGTTAAGAGTTGCAGAGATTGAATGCCAGGCAAGGGTATGAGCTAAGAAGTGATCTGAGATCTGCAAGATAAGTTGTATGTTGTAGTTAGGTCAAGATTTTCTAATACTCTCTAGTAATTGTATTAGATCTAAAAATCTTATGGACTTAGGTTGGCCTAACAACCATTTGTAAATAATTTAATAGGGTGACATTCCAAGTGAATGTTCTAAAGTGCTCTAACCAGGCCCACTTCTAATAGGGTGGTTAAATCCTTTAACAAGGTCACATTTAATAGTGTGTTGTAAGCCTTTAATAGGGCAGGCCTTTCATAGGGCATCACTTCAGAAGGGTGAAAATTGAGTATCATGTTACTAGTGGTTTTTCCCAAATTGGGTTTCCACATAAATCACTATGTCATGTGTTGATTTCTTGTGTGTTTTACTTACATGTTGATTTATAGTAACTTGTTGATTAGATAAGCTAAGGCATGGATGAATGAATGGTTGAATAATTTCACTATACTTAGTGAAAAGTTTGAATAGGACATTTGGACCTTGAATAACTGAGTCACCCCCCCCCCCCCCCATCCCAGTTATTCTAAAGCAATTCTAAAAATTGGTATCAGAGCCTTCTACTGATTTAGTTTCAAGGTACTAGAAGCAGGAAGATCAAGATGTCCAACAGAGAAGTTCCCAAGCTCAACAAAGACAACTTTGTTGCATGGTAGAGTTTGATGAAATTGCACCTTGGATCAATAGGTGATTATGCACAAACCTCAATTGGAATAGAGCATGTAACTCCAATAGGACCCTTCACTACAGATGACTTAAACAAAAAGGAGCATAACCAAGCAATGTTGGAAATTGCATCTGCACTTAGCTATGCTGAATATGATGATATCAAAGACTATAATACTACATTCAAAATGTGGAAAACCTTATCAGATATCTATGGAGGTGATCAGAATGTCTAGAGAGTAAAGAGAAAAAGCCTAAGAAGAAGTTTAATGACATGAAAATGGAGGAAGGTGAAAATGCTGCTCAGTATGCTGCAGGAATAAAAGAAGTGGTGAGTGTAATAAGAAGTTTAGGTGGACAACTAGATGAAGAAACATCCATCAGAAAATACTTAAGAACTCTACTCCCTATCTATGCTATAAGAGTTTTAACCATCCAAGAGATGAGGTGTGTACAAGGGAACACACTAACTTTTGAAGGAATAGTTGGAAGACTTACTACATTTGACCTATCCAATTTTGACAACTATAGACTTGAGAACCTTGAATCTGCTTTCAAAACCAAGATGACAATAAAAGATACTAAGGAAGACATGTAAAGCAAGAGAAGAAGAAAAGGAAAACATGCATCTAGTGATAGCAGCACAGATGAGGAAGATGTGGAATAGTTAGAAGCACTACTGGCTAGGAGATTCCATAGAGGTAAAGGAAAATTCAAAGGTAAGCTACCTAACATATGTTTCAATTGCAATTGAAATAAGTAATATAGTTGCAAGATGTCCACAAAAGAGAAACTATAAAAAAGGAAACAAGTTTAGGAACAAAAGAGAAGATGACAACAAAGATTACAAGGAGAAAGGCAAAAGATGCTACATTGTTGAAGAGGACTCTGATGAAAATGATGATGAAGTAGTCTATGTAGCCATGAAGGATGAATCAAAAAAAGATGAAGATGAAGCAACAACATTAGTTACCTATGTGAACAAGAATGAAAAGTGGATGATAGACAGTGGATGCTCACATCACATGACAGGAGATAAAAGTAAGCTCATTACCTTTACTCAATATGATGGAAATAGTGTTAGATTTAGTAATGATGCCCCATGTCAAATCAAAGGAAAAGGCTCTATCAAACTTACAAAGAAAATTTCAAGTGATAATGCATACTATGTTGAAGGATTAAACTACAACTTGTTGAGTGTATCACAATTAGGCAATGTAGGTTACAAAGTTGAATTTGGAAACAAAACTACCAAGATCTATGACACTGATGGAAATTTGATAGGAAAATGTGAACAAACTATGAGTAATCTATTTTACCTAGATATGGAAGAAGCAACATGTCTTGTTGTTAGACTTGATGATGTGTGGTTATGGCATAAAAGGCTGTCATGTTAACTTTGATAATTTGATTATTACTAGCAAGAAAAATAAAGTCAGAGGATTGCCCAAATTGAAGAAACCTGAAAACACAATGTGTAAACAATGTCAACCAGGGAAAATGACTAAGTCTAGTTTCAAAAGAAAAACATACACTTCCAAAGAAGTACTAGAGTTAGTTCATGCAGACTTGTGTGGTCCAATAGAAGTGCAAAGCTATCTAGGAGACAAATACATAATGTAATTTGTAAATGATTATTCCAAGATGATGACTGCTATGTTTTTAAAGAAAAAATCTAATGCATTCCAAATGTTCAAGTGGCATTTGGCTAGAGTTGAGAAGGAAACAAGAAAGAATAGGAAATAACTTGAAATGCCTAAGGTCAAATAGAGGAGGTGAGTTCACATCAAGAGAGTTTGAAACATTTTGCAATGACAAAGGTATCAAAAGGAAAACATCAATACCAAGGACTCCACCATAGAATGGTATAACTGAAAGAAGAAATAGGTCAGTGATTGACTGTGCTAGAACCTTGATGATGGAGAAAAATGTTGCACTAAAATAATAGAGAGAAGCTATAAGTACTACAGTCTATACATTGAATAGAGTTCAAGTCAAGAAAGGTATAAATGCAACACTCTTTGAATTGTGGTATGGTCGTTCACCTAATGTTAAACATTTCAAAGTATTTGGTTGCAAATGCTATATTCTAAAAGACACTAGAAATTACAAGTTTGATGCAAACAGTGATGAAGGTATATTTCTTGGATACTCCATTAGAAGTAAGGCATATAAGTGTTTGAATACTAACACTAAAAAAATTGTGAAGAGTGCAAATGTAAATTTTGATGAGCATGCATAAGTTCAGGTTGATGAGTCAAAGAAAACAGAGGATTATAGATCCTTTTTATACTTCTACGAAGGAATGACAGTTGAAGACAATGTTGCAAATCAAGTTGGGAATTAGCAAAAAAATTTAGTATCTACTGAGTCTCAACCAATAAATGCTAAGTTACTTTCAGAAACCAAGCTACAGAATGTAGAAAGTGTACATAGTGATTCTGAAAATAGTATGCAAGAAAGAAATGATGAAATGCCAGATGAAGAAGAACAAAATGACTCTGAAGCTGAAAGATCAAATATGGATAGAAGGACTAAACCCAAATTAGCCAAGTATGTAAGAAGACATCACCCTGTAGATCAAATCATTGGTGATAAAGATGTTAGACCAGTGACAATGAATAGAATGAGGAATGAATTATGTCTACTAAGAAACGTTGAACCCAAAATAGTCAAAGATGCACTACAAGATGATGATTGGTATAAGGCCATGAAAGAAGAGATAGATTAGATTGAGAAGAACAAGACTTGGTCTCTAGTTCTCAAACCAGCTAATAAGAATGTGATTGGTACCAAGTGGGTGTTTAGAAAAAAACTTGATGAGAATGGTGAAATAAAAAGAAACAAAGTCAGATTAGTTTGCAAAGGCCATGCACAAGAAGAAGGACTTATATTATGAAGAGACATTCACCCCTGTTGCAAGAATGGAAGGAGTAAGAACATTACTTGCATATGCTGCATATGAAGGTTTCAAAGTCTACCAGATGGACGTGAAGTCAGATTTTCAGAATGGTATACTAGAAGAGGAAGTCTACATAGAACAACTAGAGGGATTTGTTGATGAGAAGAACAAGGATATGGTTTGCAAGCTGCACAAAGAACTTTATGGATTAAAGCAAGCACCTAGAGTATGGTATGAAAGGTTGCACAAATATCTTGTAAAGATAGGATTTGAAAGAACATATGACAATAACGACTTGTACATTAAAGTTGAGGAAGGTAAAGACATTTTGATATCATAAATCTTTGTTGATTACATAATATTTAGAGGAAAAGATGTTTTATGCAAAAATTTTGATGATCAAATGAAGCATGAATTTGAGATGTCAATGTTTGGAGAAATCAAATTTTTTGTTGGATTGCAAGTACATCAGTTGAAGCATGGAATATTTGTGACTCAATCCAAATACATCAAGGAAGTACTCAAGACATTTGGGCTAGAAGACTCAAAACTAGTTAGCACACCAATGGCAATAGGTCATAAACTATCCAAGAATGATGAATCTGTTGAAGTAAATTAGACAATGTATAGGTCAATGATTGGAAAGCTGTAATATGTTGTACATAGTAGACTAGACATTGCATTAGCTATTGGAATAGTAGCAATATTTTCTGCCAATCTAAGAGAAAACCACTTAATGGCAGTGAAGAGAATATTGAGATATGTGAAAGGAACTGATGACTTTGGTTTATACTACAAGAGCAATGAGAAATTTGAACTAAAAGCTTACACTAATGCAGATTGGGGAGGCAACATTGATGATAGAAAAAACACTAGTGGAGGAGAACTTTTCTTAGGAAAGAGGTTGATGACATGGACAAACAAAAAGAAAAGTTGCACCTCATAGTCTATTGCTAAAGCTAAATATGTAGTAGCTGCTATAAGCTACACCAACATTGTATGGATCAAACATTTGTTGCAAGGTATGAAGGAAGAAGTAATTGAGCCTGTGACACTTTATTGTGACAATACAAGTGTTATCAATATAGCAAAGAACCCAGTAATGCATGCTAAAACTAAGCATATTGCAATCAAGTATCACTATGTAAGAGAGCTAGTGGAAGACAAACAAGTGAAGATGGAATATGTTAGCTCAAAGGAATAGATATCTAATATCTTCACAAAAGCACTACCTAAAGATGCTTTTGAGTGTCTTAGAGTAAATTAGGGGTGATACCCCTAGCTAAGGCTACTTGAACCAAAAAGAAAGAATGCCCTACATTAAATAAGCAGAATGTTAAATATTTTACACATTGATGCAGAGGATGTTTACTTTGGGATCCATGCCTAAAGTAGTAGAAGTGCTGAAATTTCAAATCAGTCACAAGCAAGGTGACAAAGGAAGAAATTAACTAAACCTGTAAGAGCTACATCTACATATTAAGATTCTAATATGTCTTTGACATTGTTGTGAAAGAGGGAGAAGTGAACAACTGATCAATAACTGTCGAAGATAAAAGATTAGAAAAAAAGAAGGAGATAGTAGAAAACTGGAATAAAGATAAAGGGAGATTTTAGAGGTTGATCAGAACAACAAAAGATGAATAATACAGAGGTAGTAAGATAAAAATAAAGGATACAATAGCAAAGAGGGAGAAGTGAAATGAAACAATCAAAATACTAGTAGGATATATGACATTACAATTTACTTTTTGACATTTGACTTATTGTTCTAACCTAGTAAGCTTTTGGTGGAATAGTTTAGCTTGATGGTTGATCAGTTTGGTTTGCCATCAATGCCAAAGAGGGAGATTGTTTGAAATCTGATTGAAAAGCTCATTGTTGTTGAAGATCAAAAGAGGGAGATCATTGTAAAAGAATGTTTTCAATCATTTTTTTCCCATTGATGTCAAACCTGCTATTTGTAGGGATGATATTTTCTTATAAGATCCAAGCACTATCACTTATTTGATTGATGGAGAGGATTTGATCAACAAGATGTAATAAGAGCACCTAAAGGAAAGGTTAAGTTATGATGTTGTAATGAAGTGCAAGGATCAATTAAGACAATGGGTAAGTTATGTATTGATGAAATACTCAAAGATACAGAGGTTAGTCTCACTTAGATACATTAAAAGAAGAAGTTGTAACAAGGTTGACTGCAAAGCTTTAACTAAAATTATCAGTAGATGCCTAGCAAGTTAGCTGAAGCCGAACAAATTCTTAGTAGAAATCGGGTAACAAACATTTCTAGTATGTGCTGAGTGATCTTCAAGTGCTGAGTGAAGATCAGGTGTTGAGCATCAAAAAATTTTCAGTTAGTGCCGAGTGATCTTCAAGTGTCGAGCATCAAGAAAAACATAGTTAATGTTGAGTAACACAGTATGTGCCAAGCACCAGTATTTCAATAGTGCTGAGCTGCTGCATCATTTCAAATGATGAAGATTTTCCAAATCTAAGTTGACATAGTGGTTGCATTGAATTTTGTGAACAAGTTGGAAGATAAGGATGATGAGTTGTTGGCACAGAATCTTATGTAAACTATTTTTGAGTGAATTCTAATGGATTATTCAAGAAGTTTCTAGAGGAAACTGAATGTGGGTTAGATACAATGAATCCTACCTAATCCATGCGAATTGAAATTAAAAAATGGAAGAATCGAGCGAGAAAAAGAACTCTAAGACTTCTATTTAAGGAGTCATAGACCAAGAAGTAGAGAGCTATTGATACTGTTGTTATTGAAGTGAAAAATTTGTGAAGTGGTTGAAAGGGTATCAAGAAGGAGACATCTAGGAGAAGAAAGAGCATAGAGGCTCTACTTCTACGAGTGGTCATGAAGAGATGATTACACTGGTACATTGAGTATGAAGACTCAGGGAGATAAAGCTTGAAAGGGAAGGAAAGCTATTAAGAGTTGTAGAGATTGAAGGCCAGGCAAGGGTATGAGCTGAGAAGTGATTTGAGATCTGCAAGATAAGTTGTATGTTGTAGTTAGGTCAAGATTTTTTAATACTCTCTAGTAATTGTATTAGATTTGAAAATCCTATGGATTTAGGTTGGCCTAACAACCATTTGTAAATTCTTTAATAGGGTGGCATTCCAAGTGAATGTTCTAAAGTCCTCTAACTAGGCCCACTTCTAACAAGGTGGTTAAATTCTCTAACAAGGTCATATTTAACAATGTGTTGTAAGCCTTTAACAGGGTAGGCCTTTCACAGGGCATCACTACAAAAGGGTGAAAATTGAGTAGCATGTTACTAGTAGTTTTTTCCAAATTGGGTTTCCACGTAAATTACTATGTCATGTGTTGATTTATTGTGTGTTTTACTTGCATGTTGATTTACAATAACTTGCCGATTAGATAAGCTAAAGCGTGGATGAATGAATGGTTGAATAATTTCACTATACTTTGTGAAAAGTTTGAATAGGACATTTGGACTTTGAATAACCAATTCACCCCCCTCTCTCAGTTATTTTGAAGCAATTCTAACATCTCATACTACAACCTTCATAATTAAATTAGATATGATAAGGCATATGATAGGTTAAATTAGGATTTTCTATTGAAAGTCCTTAGAAAATTTGGGTTTGATGTCAAGTGGTGTAAATGGGTTAGGGCATGTATTTTTGGTGCTCAATTTTCAATCCTTATTAATGAAGTCCCAACAGGCTCTTTTACATCCTTACAAGGAGTTTGACAAGGTGATCCATTATCACCTTTTCTTTTATCATTATGGTTGAAGCCTTTAGTAGAATTATTTCTATTAGGAATCATTCAAGTCTCTTGTATGGAATTAGAATAATAGGACATCCCATTTTAGTAATCATTCTTTCTTTGTTGATGACACTCTTCTTTTTGAAAAATCCATAATTCAAGAAGTAAAACTCATGAAAAATATTCTTTACCTTTAGACAACAGTGTCTAGTCACTGTGTGAATCCACAAAAATCTAAAGTTTTTATCTTTAACACTTCTAATTTAGTTGCAAATAGAATTATCAAAGTGTTAGGTTCTACAGGTGGGGAATTTTCATCATCTTATTTGAGCATCCCCTTTATTATTGGGGTTAATAAGAGTATTGGGCCCCTATTATTGATCATATAAAAGAAAGAATTATGGCCTGGAAAACTAAATGGATGTCTCTTGTAGGTAAAATCGTGTTTGCCAAATTGTTTTATCAACCATCCCAAATTAAATTTTTATTGATTATCCATGTCCCTAAATCTATATTAATATAAATTAAAAAATTAATTAGAGACTTCCTATAGAAGGAGAATATGATAGTAACCAAAAAGATACCTTTAGTTTCATTAAAGGATATTACCAAACCAAAAGCATCTAGTGGGGTTGGAATACATGATCTTTCATTAAGAAACCTTGCCTTCAATGGGAAACTTTTCTAGCATATGTACACTAACCCTTTAGCTAAGTGGATTCAAATTATGCAGTATAAATATTTGGATACTTTAAAGGCCAATATGATTCTGATCATTTCTAATCCTATCAATGGTTTAGCTATTTGGAATTTCATGATGACTTCTAGACGCACCATTACTATATACTTATCTTGGCATATTAATAATGGATGTTTGGTCAAATTTTACACTAATTCATGGAATGGTTTCTTTCCCTAAAGTCAGACTAATGAACTTCTCCCTATTATGTAGGCCATTATTTAGTCACAGGGTGTTATATCTATTTATTACATTAATGGATTAGAACTTTTCTTAGCTAGGGTGAGGTGGAAAGATCCATCTTCTTTAGGCCTTGCTCAGGATCAATGTAATATTCTATTCAATAATATTTCTCAACATGATGTCTACCTCTTGGATAAGGTGGATACCTTATTTTGGGCCCCATATAACAATGTAAATTATTCTATTAAACTTGGTTATAGAGTTGTACGAGGTGAGAATGACTCTATCTCATCTCTTAGGGCCTTTTCATTTTGTTGGAACAAATATGCTCTACCAAAAGATGGATATTTTTCACAATTGGCTTTAAAAAATAGGATCTTTACTAGTTACTACTTATATCAGTTTAACATTACTCAACCTTTGAATTGTGTTCTTTGTAATAATGAGCTTAAAAGCATTGTCCATCTTCTTCTCAACTGCCCCTTTGCACAATAATGCTGATTTTTTGTCATGAAAAAACTAAATTTATCAATGCATTTTCCCAAAAACTATGGAATCTCCTCTAATCATGACCTATCTTACATAAAAATTCATTTTTTTCCTACACATGGAAGTGTGTTTTGGAAGTTGTTGTCTAAGCAGTTTGGTGGGAGTGCAATAAAAAAGATCTTTCACTAATGCTCCTAATCCATAAATTTGATTTTGATGAATCTTGAGAAAGGGATTTCTAAAGATGTAAATTCCAAATGCCAAGATTTACAAGGAAACTATTTGGAAAGAAATGGTGCAAAAATGCTTTCCAAATGCCAAATGACAAGGAAGTAAGCATTAACAAAATTACAAAGATGTATAGGTTAATATATTATCAAAAAATGCATCAAACACGAGACATAGAAAAAACACAGATTTAACATGGGAAACCCTTCCAAGAAAAAAAGCCATCACCCAAAACCCCAAGCAAACTTTTGTATTACAGTAAACAAAATTTACATACAACACTCTGGATTTTCATAGGCTTTAGACTACCTTTATAATCAACCTGATTTCATCAATGTTACATTCAAACAAATTCTTCCAGCCATTAAAACACCCTACAAATTTGTTACAGAATACCACAAATGGTTATAGGCAAAATGATCTACAAACCATTTGTCACACATGGATGCCTTCAGTGAATATGGATTGCTTCACTGTACACAACATGACTCCAGCGTACTGTCTAGCACCATCACCACCATACTATCCAACACCATGTACTGTCTATCACCACCGTACCACTGTACACCATCATACTATCTGGTACTCATGGAACATATATCTATCATCATATGGCTCAACCACAGTATGACTCATCCACTATACAGTCTGTACAATGGACTCCTCTAGCACTTTTTCATTCATAACAATCTCCCACTTGATGAAGTGCAAAGTCACACACTTGATGGCTAACAAGAGTTAGGTGTATTAAGCCCAATAGAGTTTGTGCACCATTTGAACTTAGTTGTGTTCATTGGCTTTGTCAATGCATCTGTAACATTCTCCTAAGTATAACCCTTTTCAAGCTTTACCTTCCCATCTTTGACCATGTCACATAAAAAGTTGTATTGTACATCAATATGCTTTTCTCTAGCATGGAAAGTAGGATTTTACGCCAAACATATTGCACTTTGACTATCACAGAGAATTGTAATTCTTCCTGCATCATATCCAATATCCAAACATAAATGCTTAAGCCAAACTACCTCTTGACATGCATGAGTAGATTCCATGTACTCTACCTTAGTTGTTGATAATGTAGTTACACTTTGTTGTTTTCTCATCCAATTGATAGCACCACTATTTGCCATGAATACCTAGTGGATCTTCTCCTATCAATGTCACTAACCCAATCCACTTCAACATAACCTTGAATGCTAACTGACCTGTTAGATCCCATTGAATTACCTTGATAACATAATGCATGTTGTGATGTACCCTTCAAATATCGTAAAACTCTTTTCACATCATCCCAATGTGACTTGCTTGGATTCACCATAAACTAACTCAATACTCCTATTGCTTGTGTAATGTCTGGTCTTGTATTGACCATTGCATACATGAGGCTTCCAAAAAAACTTGCATAAGGTATTCACTTCATGTCTTTAATCTCATTAGGAGATTTTGGACTATCATTGACCAACAACTTCATTCCATGTAACACTGGAACAACCTGTTGTTTGTAGTCAGTCATATTAAACCACTCCAAAACATTAGTAATATATATTTTTTGGTTGAGACAAAGTTTTCTTCCAACCTGTACGTTATGATTTCCATCCCCAAAATAAATTTTTCTAACCCTAAAGCTTTCATTTAAAACTTTAGGGACAATTGATATTTTAATTCCGAAATCATTTCCTTACTATTTCCTATAAAAAACACATTATCTACATATAGAGAAATAATAAGTATATGATCACCTTCAAATTTATAATATACACAATGATCTAATTTAGATCTCATAAAACCAAAATCCAAAACATATGTATCATATTTTTGGTACCACATTCTAGGTGACTATTTCAAACCATACAAAGACTTTTTTAGTTTACATACCAAATGCTCTTTACCTTTTTCTGAAAAGTACTTTGGTTGGGACATGTATATCTCTTCTTCAAGATCACCATGAAGAAATGTTATTGTCACATCCATCTACTGAATTTCAAAGTCATGTGCCATTGTAAGTGATGACAAAAACCTAATAGATGTTAGCTTAGCCACAGGAGATAATATTTCTCCATAATCAATCCCTTTTTTCTGAGAATACCCCTTTGTAACCAATCTTTCCTTGTACTTGTCACTCATTCCATCTAGACCATACTTCTCCTTAAAGAGACATTTACATCCTATATGTTTTCTCCCATTAGGCAAAGGTACTAGATCCCAGGTTTCATTCTTTTCCAAAGATTTCATTTCATCCTTCATTGCTAGCAACTAGGAATCTAAATCTAGCATATTAATTGCTTCTTTGATAGTCCTAGGCTCATCAAAATTAGTAAGTAAAGCATAGGAACAATTAAAATTTAGCATAGAATAATTAAACCTCTCTAGTAATTCACCATACCTATCAAGTTGTCATCTCTCTTGAGTAGATCTCCTTACTTCATGTGGAGAAGCTTCTTGAGGTTCAACATGAGGTTCAAGATCATGTTCTTCTTCACTTGTATGATTGTTTGAGCTCTCCTCATTCTCATTCTCAGGTATTTCTAGATTCTCATTCTTAGCTTCATTGGGAGTCTGAAATACCTCCTGTCTAGAAGCTAAAGGGATTTGAACTACTTCCTTTCTCTTCCCAATTTTCTCTAGCTGCTCAAGTGAGTTAGGCTTCGTTTTATGAAAGATAACACTCCTTCTGTAAAAGACCTTTTCAGTGAGAGGGTTCCACAATTTGTATCCCTTCACACCAATACTGTACTAGATGAAGATACACTTCACAACTTTGTTATCAAACTTTGGCCTACTCACTTCAGGTACATGAGCATATGCCTCATAGTTGAAGACACACAAATGTCTTAATGAGGGCTTCTTACTAGACCATGCTTCCATAGGCATCTTGTCAACTAGTGTTGTCATAGGAGAATGGTTCAAGTAACACATTTTTGCCACTACTTCAGCCCAAAACTTTTGTTCTAGACCAACACCTCTCAACATGCTCCTTGCTCTCTCCATCAATGACTGACTCATCCTTTCTGCTACTCCATTTTGTTGTGGAGTATAAGGCATCATATTCCACCTCTTGATGCCATGATCTACACAAAAATTTTCAAAATATACATTGCCAAATTATCCATTGTTATTCATTCTTAGGCATTTAATCTTTCTTCCAGTTTGATTTTTGACAAGGCTTTTAAATTCCTTAAATTGACTGAACACTTTGGATTTGTTCTTCAAAAAATTAAACAAATGGTCTTCTTGAATAATCATCAATAAATGATACATAATATCTTGAATTAGATAGAGACGGAACTTTTATAAGACCAAAAACATCAGAATGAATATAGTCCAAAAAATGAGAAGATTTTTGAAAACTAGAATAAAATTGAACACGATTTTGTTTTCCATAGATGAAATGTTCACATAAATCAAATTCAAGGTTACAACCAATCAATCCTTCAACCATATTTTTATTCTTGAAGGTTTTTTAAACCTTTCTCACCAATATGGCCAAGCCTATGATACCAAAGCACTATTTTCTTGGTAAGAAGTATAACTTTCATAGCATTTGCACCACAGGTTGTGTCATTACTTCTACTAGACTTTACAGAGACACTATTGTAGCACACAGTTTTGACATCTAACTTATACAATGTTCCCATGCATTCTTAGCTAAAACAATAGAACCCCTAGTCATCTTGCAACCACCATAGACAAACATTACCTAAACTTTGACATCATTCAACTTGATTATAGATAGTAAGTTTTGAGCCAGATTGGATATGTGAAGCACTACATCAATTCCCTTTATTCTGTCATCAGGAAAATGAATTTTGACTCTTCCTCGACCAATAATTTCTAATGTGGAATCACTTTCCAAGAATACCTTTCCACCATTATACAACTCATATTTTGAGAGCCATTATTTATGAGAGGTCATGTGTAATGATGCTCCCAAATCCACCAACCATACATTGTTGGATGTAGGCATTGCCAAAGCTGCCACAAAGGCATCAACATCACTTTGAGAAGATTTAGTGTTGGAAGTAAATTTCTTCTTCTTCTTTTTCTCCTCCTTGCAATCCCTTTGGATATAACTTTTTTTCCCACAATTCAACCACTTCACCTTGGACTTCTTTCTAGGAGTGGCAGATCGCTCCTAAGACTTAGACTTTGTGTCCCTCTTCTTACTCTTTTCCTTAGATCTTCCTTTGATACTTAGGGCTTCTTTGGCCACCTTAGAGGACTTCTTTCACATCTCCTCTAATAGAAGTTCAGCTACTACTTTGTCAATTTTCAACTTGGTAGTTCTACTTCTAATGGTCATTATGAAATGATCCCACAAATTAGGCAATGAGAATAATGGTAATATACACCTATCTTCTTCATCAACAGACACACCAATAGAGTTTAACTATGCAATCACCATATTAAATAAGTTTAAGTGATCTTCCATAGCCATTCCTCCATCCATCTTTAAGGAGTACAATTTCTTTCTTAGGAAAATCTTGTTTACTAAGGATTTTCTCTAATAAATGTCTCCCAATCTCTACCACAAGGAATTGGCAGTCTTCTCCTCATGGACATTCAATAAAACTGAACCTACAAGACACAGTCTTATCAATGCTCTGGCTTTTCGATCCATTAGTTCCCAATATTCCTATTGTTGGCATTAAGTTATTATTTCCATTAGTAACAACATTTATCTACATCAATATAGCAACTGAGCATTCTAGTGTTAACCGAGCTTCACAGTTCACATTGAGCATTCTAGTGTTAACGGAGCTTCATAGTTTACACCGAGCATCTATAGTGTATATTGAGCATTCAATGGTTAGTATGGACCGAGCCTCTACTTCTACCGAGTGCATGATGATGTTGAGTAACGCAATGGATGCCGAGTATCAGAAGGTCACCAAGTCAGCTTGAAGAACCTGAGTTTTCTACAATTTGGCTGACTCAGTAATTTTTTGTTCACTTTTGTTTTAGCCGACCTTGCAATTGTAATTATTGGAATGGTATATATGTAATGTATTATATCGTTTACAATAGATGGATAAGAGTATCAAGAGAGACATGTAATGTTTTGAGAAGTGTAAATGTGAATCAGCAGAAGAGCAAAGTATTCAACAAGGTCTACAAGGAGCAGTAAAGATTCATCAATCACAAGAGGTGACCTATCTTTCAAGGATCTAATCAGCAATCAAGTTGTAAGTAGATCCACTATTTCATCCTAACAGGTGAATCAATTTTGTAAATCCTTTAACAGGGTAGACTTAATAGTCTTTTGTATAAATCTCCTAATAGAGTGCATACTTCAGTGTATGTTTGTAAATCCTCTAACAAGGTGGACCTAGTAGTCCTTTGTACTTCTAACAGGGTAGATCACCAGAAGTGGTCAATGTAAGCCTTAATAGGCCAACTTCATACTGCAGTAACGAAGTTTTGTGGGTATCATCTCCCCCAATTTTACTTTCTATGTGGAAGGTTTCTGGGTCACCAAATCACTATGTACATGTGTTATAAATGTTTTTTCTCTCATATGTGTAGTAGATTAGATGAATGAATGGTGAATAGTATATATGATTAAAGTGCTGAATTACTTTAAAGTTTTTGAAGTTACTGATTCACCCCTCCCTTCTCAGTAACCTATCATATCTTGAATATTTCCAACAATTGGTATCAGAGTAGTTTGGTTCTAAGGACAAAGCTTGATAACTTGAGCAAAGATCAAGGACAATGGAGATATTCAAACTTGACAAAGCTATTGAAAATGAAAAGCTAGATCTGGAAATGGCCATGGCTCAACTCAAAGAAGCTAAGGAGCATCTTTCTCAATCCCTGAAGAGAAGGAAGGAACTTGCAAGACAAATGAATGACCATCAATATGTTAAAGAGAAGATTGAAGACCTTTTACCATCAAGTAGCTCAAATGAAGCAAATGAGGCTATCAAGGAACTCCTAGCAAAGAATGGCTCTCTGTAGGAAGAGGTAAGAAAGCTTAAAAGAGAACAAGAAATGCAATCAATTAGGCTATGTGAAGTTTTGGAATAGAGAAATAAGGCAGATGAAGACTTAGAGGCAAGAAATAATCAATCCCTTCAGCATGAAGATCTTGTAGATCAACTATCTAATGCAAATGAAGAAATTATGAATATGAGATCTGAGAATGAAAGCCTGAGGAATGATTTAATCACTAAAAGACAAATCAATGAAAGTTTGGAAAATGACCTAAATGCTGAAAAAAAATTCAATGAGAGAATGATGAAATCTCAAGCAGACATGACTCGATTAAATCAACAAAGTGAGCAGAATCTTCATAGAAAAAAAGGCAAAGCTAGACTTGGTTATAAGGAAGAAGGTGAAACCTCCAAACAAGGTGTCCAAAGGAATCAAAGACCTACTTGCAATCATTGTGGTAAGTTAGGTCATACATCAAACAAATGTTGGAGTAATGGAAAGCTAAATTCAATGGTAAATGCTACAATTGTAGTCAGCATGGTCATAAAGCTAATGAATGCAAGGAGAAACCAAAATTTGAAGGAAATTGTCACATATGCAAGAAGCATGGTCACAAGGCATTCCAATGCAGATCCAAATCATTCAATCCAACTGAACAACTTGTTAAAGCAATATTTGGATGGGACTACAATACCTGGTGCAGATGTCATTATTTTGTAGAATATGGACATATTGGTATAAACTGTGCAAGACATCACCTAAGGAAGAAGGACACTACTGTAAGATGTTATACATTCACTGAACTTGGTTATATAGCTAAAAACTGCATGAACATAGGAAGAGTCAAAGATGAAAAGAAAACTAAAGCTGATCACATTCGAAAGTAGATGAGGCAATAGTGGATTCCAAAATCTACTGAGAAAGATAGTTCAAACGATGGAAATGTCACTCAAGAAGTGGGTGACTCCACCATTTCCAATTAGATTCATAAAGGAGAATATGGAACTACATCTTCTAGTGATATCTCAAGCAGTTCCAAAATAAAAGAAAGCAAAATTATCAAATTAGTATTCTAGATACACAAAGATCAAAGAAAGTGTATCTTTTGCCAAGTTGCATCTACCAAGGAAAGTCGGTTGAAGACCTTGCCGAGCTAGGTCGGGAGTAAAAAAAGTTTTATTCAATCACCGAGTTGCAAGCTTTTACTAAGCAAGTGAGTGAAAGCCTATCAAGCACTATGTCATCTCAGCTACCTTCGTACCAAGAATTTATGGAAAAAAATTTGTCAAAAGGGCAGAATTTGATTTCATTTTTCACCATGATTACAGAGATAAGAAATTTCCAGTGATTCCAAAGCAAATTCCAAAGTGATTTCAAGCAATTTTTAACTAGAGAATTTGTTCAAAATTTTCTTACACCTATCAAGAAGCAATGGCATCTGGGAGTAGGAGTAGCACCAAGGCAAAATGAGGTTCAAAATTGCTAGTTAAAGGTGTGGAGTGGAAGGTGCCGAATTTCAATTTAGTTCCAGCAATTGTAGAATCACTCGACCCCAATGGAGCTCAATCACAAACTCCACCAAAAGTACTTCTCATAAATGACATTCATACTCATTTCAAATGTTCTATTCAAGAGATTGGAAACCTAGAGATTGATAATGCCCTAGGAGAAATGAGTGTTGATGGTTCTTTGAAACCCGAGTATAAACATCTAGATACCAAAGGGTTAACCCACATTTTGCATATGTCAAGAAGTTTTCAAACTAAGTGGATGAGCTACATACTTAGTTGTGTTCACAATGGGCAACTATGGTTAGAGAAACCAATGTTAATCACCAAGAAGATGATTCATAAGATTACTGGTCTCCCCATACTTAGCAAAGAAAAAACCATCAAAACCTTAGGTTAGGAGGAGTTGTAGAAGAAAACCCTAGCTGAATGGGATGGGAGAGGTTTAAAGGTTAGCACTATTTCTAATGTTGAATTAAGGTTTGGCATTCATGTCATTGCCCACAAAATTTATAGCTCCAATCATCTAAATAGTGTGCCTTGTGAGGCTGTGGATTTGGCTTTCAAAATTGTGAAAAAGAACTTTGAATTTGACTTGTCAGAATTATTGTTGAAACAATTGAACAAGAACATGGACAGCATAAGGACTTTAAAGAATAATCCCTGCAAATTTGGTTCCTTATTGACTTGTTTATTTTTCTATGTTCAAAAATTCTTTCCATCAAAAGGAACTGTAGTGTGGAGAAAAGACATTCCTATTCTATATTAGATAAATGAGTTTGTAGAAGAAATGGGTGAAAAATTTGATAGCATCATTGAAAATAATTTTAGATTTCAAGGAAAGAATGAATAATAGGTTCCGAATTCCACCAAAATTGGTTGAAGACTACAAAGATGATGTATGCTTTATGATTGATTGTGATAAAGTATACATTCAGGTAGTCAAGCCCTGAGTTGCATGGGTGAAACCTCTTCCTTATGAAGTTAATATTGATGAAGCTAGTGATATCATTGAAGCATTGGTTAATGAACCAATAGACCCAAAGCAACAAATTTTCAGAACATATGATGAGGCAAAGGCCAGAATTGAGCTTGAAATCAAGCTACCTAAGGCCATAAGCAAAGGAAAGAGGAAGATAGCCAAGTTGAAAACTGAAACTGGCCCTCTTATACTTATCGAAGGAAAAGGTCAAGATGAAGAAGAGGAGCAGGAACCAGAAGATAAAGAGGAAGAAATAGAGAAGGAGGTAGAGCTAGTCAAAAAGAAAGGCAAGGTAATCATTACCAAGCCACCCAAAGCCTCCACAACTATTTTCACTAGGCAAGAAAAAGGTAAGAACAAAGGTGAAGTAGTGTTCAACAAGCCCCAACTGACCTTCCAAGAAAGATTGAAACAATTGGAAGAAGGAGCTGGCATCACAAATTTCAAGGCATTGAAATTTGAAACAAGGATAGATGCAGAGAAAATGCAAATTGAGGAATTGGTACTCAATAAGATGGGAAAATGGAAATACTCCCCAGACCAGCTTTCTCATCAAATCTCCAAAGAACTATTGGAGAGATTGCAACCTAGGTGGGAGTCAGCCACCCAAACGGCCAAAGATATATATGAGCAATCCTTAAAGAATCTTCTACCGAGTCTTACTAAACCATACATTAAGGTAGTAATGAAGAACCATGAAGGTAAAATGATGATTAGATTTCACACATGTTTGATTTTAACGAAGGACATTGAACATGTTGTAAGTGATGCAACAAACATGTGGAAGAACATCTATCATCTGCACAAGCCTAGTAATGACCCTGTTGAAATCAAGGGTGATGACAACAATGACAGTGATGATTTTGATAGCACTCCATCCATCACAGTTACTCCAAGAGAGCTACATGCACTAATGGAAGAAAAAGAGGAAGAAGACAAGGAGGAAGAAGCACATGAGGAAGAAATAGATGAAGAAGATCCAGTAAAAATTGCAGCAGAAGTTATTGCATCCCTTCCTCACTCTCCACCAAAGAAAGTTACATCTACTTTGGAGATAGCTTCTGCAAGTGAGATTGTGAACACAAAAATCACATCAATTGCTCAATCTTCACCAACCTCCTCCCAGCTCTAGGTATCTGAAATAGATGTGCCAAGCACTTCATCTACCAAGCTATCTGTCACTTCTTTAGCCACTAAGTCAGCATCCTTAACTCTTTCATCATCAGTAAGTGTAATAGTAAGTTCTACAATTTTGTCTCCATCAATTCTAGTAAGTTCTACAATTTTGTTTCCATCAGCATCATCTATATCCACTTCGACTCCAATCAATTCAAATAATACTATGGGTATTCTACCGAGTGTGATTCCATTTTTGGGAAGTGTTTCAGTTCTTGATCCAATTACTACTTCTATTGGCATTCAATCCTTGATTCCTATCCCGGTTCCTACTGCTAGCCCTTCTTTCTCCACTACTGTGTCTATAACTAAGGTCAAACTAGTTATCACAAAAGTCAAAGAAAAGCATCCATTAAAACTTCTGATCACTGGAAAGGAAATTGAAGAAGACATTGACTTAGAAACAAAGATAGTGATTCCAAAAATTGACTATGACAATGCTACCATTGAAGAGATGAGATTAGCCAGTCAACTTATAGAGATGAGAGCTACGCAGAAACAGTTAAGATCAGAAAGGGATAAGGAATATAGAATAATTGAAAATGCCAAGAATATAATTATAGATGCTATAAATGTTGAAGTAGATTCTACTCAACACATTTTGATTCAGTTAGAAGAGGTTGTACAAAAATTTAATGAAGATTCTTCTAGACAAGAGAAACTTACTAAGAAAGCTGAAAAGAAATTTTATAATAAGGTGGTAGAGCATATTGCTCAAAAGATAGCAATCAAGCATCACTTTTTGCCAAACTTTGTGATGTTTCTAGTTTTACAAAAGAAATAAAGGATAAGTTAAATAAGATTGACATTGATATGCAATCAAGTGCTTCCAAGCTAAAGGTGGACTCCTCCTCCACAACCTCCCATCACACCAAAATCAGATATTTGGCAGATGTACAGGAAAAACTATTGAGAGAGGAAGAAAGGATCCAGTCTACAATAATAGACATCCAAAACATGATCCTTCCTATCATAGAAACAATGCAGAAACATATTACTCATTGTAAAACATTGGTCTAAGATCAGAACTTCTCAGTGGCTGATCACTTGATCCAATTATCAGCAAAAGTTCAAATTGCTCTCTCCACCTATCAAATCTTGTAGCAAACTTGGGATAATACATTTTCCACCATCCTCAAGGTACATCAAGAATTTCTATCTCACTTTGGTGTAGTCATATAAACTGTATATATGTGGTCCTTTGGCATTATTGTCAAAAAGGGGGAGAGATTCAACATAATAAGTGAGGAAAGTTATCACTATGAGTGATAGCGGGAGTTAGCACTCAATAGAGTTAGCATGTGTATATAAGAATCTTTATATATAAATTATAAGTCATCAAGAAGATATATAGAAATGTATATGTAGCAGTTCTAAAAAGATCAATTTTGAAAAACCAAAATTCATTGAATCAATTTATGTACATATTTTTTGGCTTATAAGTGTTTTGTCACTAATGCCAAAGGGGGAGATTGTTCGCATTAAGTTATTATTTCCATTAGTGACAACACTTATCTACATTAGTATAGCCATCGAGAAATCTAGTGTTAATCGAGCTTCGCAGTTCACACTAAGCATTCTAATGTTAACTAAGCTTCATAGTTTACACCGAGCATCTATAGTGTATACCGAGAATTCAGTGATTACCTCGTAGGTTCATCACTTACCAAGAATTCATGAAGCTACTGAGTGAATGAGAAATCTAGTAGTGTCTATTGAGTTTACAGTGTTCACCGAGCTTCACAACATTTACCAAGTGATGAGAGTACAGTGTTTACCGAGTAATAGAAGTATAGTGTTTACCGAGTGAAATCAAGGTAAATGAAGGATTCCAATTTTTATTGAGTGACACTATATCTACTGAGTCTACAATGGTTACCAAGTTCCAAGCTACATTGTGTGGTTAGTATGGACCAAGCCTCTACTACTACTGAGTGCATGACGATGCCGAGTATCAAAAGGTCACCAAGTCAGCTTGAAGAACCCAAATTTTCTACTGTTTGGTCAACTCAGTAATGTTTTGTTCACTTGTGTTTTAGCCAACCTTACAATTGTAATTATTGGAATGGTATATATGTAATGAATTATATCATTTACAATAGATGGATAAGAGTATCAAGAGAGACATGTAATGTTTTGAGAAGTGTAAATGTGAATCAGTAGAAGAGCAGAGTATTCGGCAAGGTCTACAAGGAGCAGTAAAGATTCATTAGTCACAAGAGGTGATCTATCTTTCAAGGATCTAATCAGAAATCAAGTTGTAAGTAGATCCACTATTTCATCCTAATAGGTGAATTAGTTTTGTAAATCCTTTGACAGGGTAGACTTAACAGTCTTTTGTATAAATCTCCTAACAAAGTGCATACTTCAGTGTATGTTTGTAAATCCTGTAACAAGGTAGACCTAGTAGGCCTTTGTGCTCCTAATAGGGCAGATCACCAAAAGTGGTCAATGTAAGCCTTAACAGGACAACTTCATACTGCAGTAATGAAGTTTTTTGGGTATCATCCCCACCCCATTTTTAATTTCTATTTGGAAGGTTTCTGGGTCACCAAATCACTGTGTACATGTGTTATAAATGTTTGTTCTCTCATATATGTAGTAGATTAGATGAATGAATGGTGAATAGTATATATGATTAAAGTGTTGAATTACTTTAAAGTTTTTGAAGTTACTGATTCACCCCTCCCCTCTTAGTAACCTATCATATCTTGAATATTTCCAACACCTGTCTCATGCCTGAAGGCTTAATGCCCAACACAACACTCCATAGGTCTCGATCAACTAGCATATCTTCTACTTTAAGTTTCCATAACTCAAAGTTTGTGCCATTGAACTTTTCAATGTCCCACTCATCCTAAAGTACTTTCCATCTCAATTTATAGACAAAAAATTTGCAAACTCCCACTAAAACCAAATTGACACAAAAAACCAAACCCTACCCAACAAGGATAACACAACTAGCCAGGTTCTGATACCACTTGTTAGGAAAGAAATAGTGCAAAAACACTTTTTGGATGCCAAATGATAGGGAAATAAGCATAAACAAAATTATAGAGATGTGCAAGTTAATAAATTATCAAAAAATGTATCAAACACAAGACACATAGAAAACATAGATTTAACGTGGGAAACCCTTTAGGGAAAAAAACCACCACCCAAAACCCTACGTAAACTTTTGATTATAGAAAACAAAATTTACATACAACACTCTATATTTTCACAGGTTTTAGAATGCCTTTACAGTTAACCTAATTTCATCAACATTACATTCAAATGAACTCTTGCAACCATTGAAACACCTTGCAAATTCATTACAGAATACCACAAATGGTTATAGGAAAAATGGTTTGCCAACTATCTCTCACACACGAATGCCTTCAGTGAACACAAACTAATTCATTATACACAACACAATTGCATTGTACTGTCTGGTACCATCACCATCATACTATCTAGCACCATGTACTATCTATCACCACCGTACTATCTAGCACCACAACACCACCATACTGTCTAGCACCACTATAGTATTGTACAAGTATTTGTCACCGTATGACTTAACCACAATATAGCTCATTCACCATACAATCTATATGGTGGACTCCTCCACCACTTCATCATTCATAACAAAAACCTTTTTGTCTCCCCATAGGATAAATTTGTTTTTCATGAATGGAAACATGTTAAACACAAACTAATTCATTATACACAACACAATTGCATTGTACTGTCTGGTACCATCACCATCATACTATCTAGCACCATGTACTATCTATCACCACCGTACTATCTAGCACCTCAACACCACCATACTGTCTAGCACCACTATAGTATTGTACAAGTATTTGTCACCGTATGACTTAACCACAATATAGCTCATTCACCATACAATCTATATGGTGGACTCCTCCACCACTTCATCATTCATAACAAAAACCTTTTTGTCTCCCCATAGGATAAATTTGTTTTTCATGAATGGAAACATGTTAAATTTCCTTCTTTGACAACTCCTCTAGTACAACCTCACAAATTTTATTGATCTCTTCTGCATTGGTTTTTGCCTATTAAGAACATCAAAATGAACTTTGACAGTACATCAAAAGGAAACCCTAGTATTTTAGGTATTGGGATTGGACTTAGAAACCATCATGGCAATTTGATTGCATTAAAAATAGACTAGGTTCTGCTTGATACAAACACCATAGTTGAAGAAATTGCACTATTAAAAGGTTTATCTCTTTTCCACAAAATGGATTTTGATAGCATTGAAGTGGACAATGACTCTATGATACTAATTAATGCATGCATAGCAAGAGAAGTTAAAAAATGGAAATTATCCTACACTCTCCAACATGTTTGGTCTTTACTTGATAATTTTAATGAATGTTATATCGCCCATACATATCATGAAGGAAACAAGCTAGTTAATTTTTTGGCCAACATTGGCTCCTTAGGCCCATCTCTTGACTTTTCGATCACCCCTTTTAATATGAAGGATTTCCCCTCACTAAGTGAAATATACCTAAGTCATAAAAAGTTTGCAACCTAATAACTTTACCCCACCCCCTTGACCTCTCTTTTTGTTTGTGATTGCTTATTACTTCTATTTTATTCTCATATGCTATCTATGCTTATTTTATTCAACTTTCTTCTACACTTGTCCCTGTCATGTTATCCCTTATTACACCTAGCTTGATTTTCTTTCTCCTCACTTTAATGTTATTTTGACAATACTCCTCCTATGCATGGTTTTCTATCTGCTTATCTTCAATATCTTTGGGTATTAATTTTGAATCCCAAATTTGATGTACTTATACCCTTCTTATTCTCTTATTCTCCTTACCCCATCCTACTATCATATTGTTGTTATTATTTGAGTCACATCCTCTAGGATATTAGATTCCCTTTCATAATACAAGGTTTGTCATTTTATTTTTTGATTATTCTGACATGACTTCATCTTGTGTTACATATATTGTGATTAGGGAATATATTATAAGTTGGTATCTTTGGTGGATAATTGGTTGTTCTTTATCTTGTGGGAAATTTTTTTATTAGATCTCCATGAGTCTCAACCTCCTTTCACTATCTACACATACCATATTTGGATGCTTAGTTGTGGAGGAAATCTTTGAAAGCATCAGGCTATGGTCTATAATTTCTATTATTTTATGTCTTTAGGACCATTTTGGGTTTGGTCTTATTTTGGGGTTGTAGACACCTAAATTTGATTACACCGCTTTGGTAATCCTATTTAGCTATCTCTAGAGGCATCATTAATTAAATTCCTATTTAATTAATCCTTTGTCATCCCCTAGCTGATTAATTTAATTAATCATCTATAGTTCTAACTGATAAATCAAATAACCCATTATTTATCAATTAATCCTATTCTCCTATCTAATTCCAAATCCCAAATTTATTAAAATCACTTTAATAAATAAAACCCTCAAATCTAATAGCCCCTAACCTATCCTAAATCCTCCATTTAGCCTAATCCACCCCATCCACCCATACTAACCTAGCTTAGCCACTAACTCACCCACCCTCATAAATGCCATCCACTTGCACATCTCTAACATCCTTAATCTAATCCTAACCCAAGCCTAATCCCCCCCCTAACCTTGTCACATTCCCTAAGTAAGCTTAAGACTTTCCTAAGCCAAATCAAAGTCTCCTCCCTCAAAATATCCCAACCATAAAACTTTATCCCAACCACAAAGCCTTCAATGCTCTTACATGCTCTTAAAAGATCTTACAAGCCATTACGAGGGCCATTTAAGGCCTTGAGCCTCCTTTGTTGACTCATCCTTTCCCTTTCCTCCACCCAATGACCCTGTGACATGTGTCACTCCCTGATTGGTGCTAAACAAGCACAATCCATGTGCTCCCCTTTGAGTGCATCCTAGCCCTCCCTCACCATCTTACCATCCTTGCATCTTAGCCCTCCATCCCTCAAGCCTCTTGCCTATAAATTGGATCCCCTCCCAAGCCATTTCGTCTCAAATCCTTAAGCTAAAGTTACCAAGCCCTTTTGAAATCACAACCCATCAAGTAAAGTTATAATGCCATTTTGAGAAATGAAGCCATCAACCATACCCTCATAATGCCAAATTGAGAGCTCACAAGGCTACCAATTTTCCATTATCCATCTCCAACATTGAAGCAATTTGAGCAAGCAATTGAGCATACATCTCAAATCCACAATCGAGACACCTCTCCAAATCAAGTGATCATCCTCATTGAGAGAGCCTATCCATGGCTCATATTATCATTTGAGGACCTCACTTTGTCTCATCTAAAGTTTATACTAGTTTTGTTAGTTAATGCTTTTGTTTTAAAATAGATTAGTGTTTCTTGCTAACATATTAGTGTACACAGTGGTCACATATGAAAGGGTTTTTATTCTCATGTAAATGGGTTGGGGGATGGGTTTGGGTTCTCAAACATTTCAACTATTTCATGCTTTGTATCTAGCCTTCTCTATCATGACCATCTATGTAATTTTTAGTGGTATTAGGATTTGATGGGCTTTGTGGCCCCTTTTGGATTTTGAGTATTTGTAGTTTTTTGGGGAAGAAGTGGAGGTTTTCTTTCTAGATCCTTTCCTCCATAAGTGATTTTTGAATCCTTGTAACAAAAAATAAATTATTAATAATATAATCTAATATAGTGGCTATGACCACTTTTATCAAAAAATACAATATTAGAAAGTAATAAATCACATATAAGAGAATAAAAGACAAATATTTAACCTAGTTCACCCAATCCATGGGTTGTGTCAACCAAAGAGCAAGTCAAATATTCTTATTATCCAATGATTACAACCTAATTACAATCTACAATCCCTTACAACTCAATATTTCTACAAGAAGCTATGATCTCATCATACATTATGGAATTCCTAACCCTAAGCCATTTTATACAAGCTTTTTGCTTCTTAAAAATTAGGGCTAGAATAATTCATCCAATAGAAAAATAGTAATAGCAACCTTTTAAAATAATAAAGTCAGTCAAGGACCCCCAAGGGGCACTGCCCCCAAACCCCCATAGTAAAATATTGGGGTAAACTACATCGAATAAAGTGGAGGAAATTAACCTATGAGTCTTATTAACTCTATCTCATTATGAGGTGACTAATGAAAATCATTAACTACCATGAAACCACTTTATAGTGTCAAACACCATGTACTTCCAAATAAAGTTGGAACATGGGGAAAAATCATCCTAATTATTGCTAGAATAACACTATGTCCAACAAAAGCATTCTTAAATTTCATAAAATCCTCACTAATTCACTCTTTTAAGGGGTGCTACATCTAACTTAGAATATAAATATATACAAGCATTTCAATTTGCATAATCACAACCAAGAGAACTCTCATCAAGGAGGTTCAATAGTGCACTCCTTCCTTACAAAGGGAGACTTACAACATAACTTACCACCAAGTATAGGAGAGACATGGTCTCTATAATACTAAGCTCTCAACTATTATGTGACACTAGGGTCACTTAATTTGACTAGACATAGCATCACCTTAAACATGTTTGAAATGAATTTAGTTGGTGGACATTATCATACATTTAAATTCATACCAACTAACACGATGGTAATATAGGCCCAAAGATACCATGTTTTTCTAGCCAATCACTAAGGATACTACTCTAAAAACTACACTAAAACTCAATCTCCAACCTCAAGTCTAACCATGAAGGCACAAGTTAATAAAGGTAGTATCATGAAGATATAAGAACAAGGAGATGTAGCTATGGATTATTAGGATTGGTAAGGGAGTCTCTCTCTACCTCTAGCTATTTTAGTCCAAGATGAATTGAGAAAAGTCATAATACAATCAACTATTAGAACACTCACCAAATCACTCACCCTGAAAGAGACAAGAACTAGATTAACAATGCATGATCATCAAGACCCATAATATGGATCATCACTCATAGGTGGACTAAATCACACCCAACTGTCCAAAGATAAAATTTACCCCAAGAAAGGAAACACTCACAATCGACAATTCACATCCCAAAAGTAAACATGCATGCAACATTATGGATCCCAACTAAAGACCAAAGAAGGTTATGGATAAATAAGGATCCATGATTTAACACTTCACAATTTTTTTAAAAAACTTCTCTAATGACCATGAATTCAACTTGCGATGCTTTAATTGGCCTCTACTCAATAAAATGTGTCTAGAACACCAATTTGTAGGTTTTGGTCATGTGCAAAAGTGCCCCCTATTTGCAAAGTGATAATTTTTTAATGTAGAATCTTGTATGAGAAAATAACACTTCTCATATGACAATATCATGTTCTCAAATGAAAATATGTAATTTAAGACATTTTTTCATATGTATTCTCTCAAGCAACATAAAATGGCCTTCTCTCACAAAGCCATAAATATCACATCCAAAATCCAATTGAATTTGTTAAAAAAACATTAAACAGTTCTTGAAAAGATCTATGATATGATGAAGTTGAAAAAATCCTAGGATATCAACATTTTCAATGCCACATGAAAAAATCAAATTGATAAAGGATACTCCCCTTATCAACACCATCACACACGACAAAAAGAGGAATAATCACAATTTGTAAGAACAAAAATTGGGCTTCTTATTATCTCTAAAAGTAAGGAATTAAAAATTTCAAAAATACAACATGCAAAGTCACATGGGAATTTTTCTTATAATACTACCATCAACAACTTTGTAGTACCCTAGACAACCCTATGAGCCTTCTTTATATATGCAATTTTCCTCCACCCAAGAAGGTTCTAGAATTTTAGCGCAAGACCCTGAGGTTGACCAAACCTAAATTATTATTATTTTTCATACTTTATTATATTATAAGCAGTCTAAATAATTTCATTTTTTTAATTTTAGGTAACACAACTTCTAGAGACCATAATCACCAAATATTTCTCTAATTGACTATGATTACCCCTTCTCAGAATACCTCATAATCTACAGTGCTTGGTCATCTAAGTGTTGTCAGCTGTGGTTTGACCTCATCCTAGAGCCTCTAAGTCCTACAAAACTAAGTTCAAAGTTCTTTTACCAAAAATTCTCAATAACTTCACCAATACATTCGATATTGCAATGAAACTTTACTGGTAGGATGATATATCTAAAATGAAAATCCATGGATGAAATCAAAATATTTTGAGCTTGAATGCCCAACTTAGTAAAAATAGTAAGCATCCAAAAATAGTAACTTTGCACTGAAATATGCCTTATTAAAAAGACAACAAAAATATTTTTGGGTGATGTAGGATTTCCCTTACACCCAAGGTGCTCCTATACCATACACCCAAGGTAATTTGAGAAGTGACACTGTCATGCCTCTAGTGCTAAGAGGAAAACCAAGATGGTTAACCTCCTCCTTTTTCTTCCATGATGAATCTTCAATGGTTAATCCTTTATATTTGACCAGATATTCTTCAGGTGTCTCATTTCTTGTTCTTTTGAACACATGACTATCCAATATATTGTTAGTAATTGCTTCTGGATTAGATTGTGTTGAGATTTTTACCATCAATGTTTCAAATCACACTACATGATTCATCATCAGGATGAGAGAGCAAGAACTGCAAAAGAATAAAGTAGTGTGATTCACATAGAGTGATTCAAAACATTGATGGTAAAAATTTCAACACAATCTAATCCAGAAGAAATTACAAATAATTTTAATGGATTGTGGAAATATGATCTATCCAATATATTTTCAATCTTCTATGTAGCTAAGGTAATTGTTGGAATAATCCACTATGCTTATGTGACCTCATCTTAAAATTTTCCTTCATGATACTATGTTAGATCTACTATGTTAAATATTGGTGATTAGTTGACTTGGCAATTCTATTTCATAGGTATTTTTTGAATCATGCTTCTTTGGTATTTTGCATGGTACAAACTTCTTCATCTTCAACTTATTATATGTTCCTACTAGAATTCACTCCTTCCTTAAATGAACCATGACTTCATCTCCAACCTAAAATTTCTTATACCTCCTTTTCTCATCTACATTATCCTTGTACTACATATTCATTTTTAGTGATATGCTTCTTCACATTCTCATTAATGTTCTTCAAGTGCTCTATAATTTTTTTAGCTTAAATACTACTTGTCTCCTCTTTATCCAACATCGTTGGTCTTCTTGTAGGAAATGAAATGCACCATCTTTGAATACATGTCATCCACTAAAAACAATGAATCATGGCTTTTTCGAGTCCTTTACAAGCCAAGAATGAATTCAATATTGATATCCTCCCATAATGACCTTTGGCATAGGCAATAGTTGATATAACCCTATATTCTACTTTTCTCCTTTTTCCATCTAACATACTCTATAACTCTATACAAACTTATTGACATCTTTCTACAATTGTGGCTAGTAATAATTCTCACTAACTAATGCAATGGTTTTATCATGACCAAAATGTCCATCCAACCACTACTACATTTGATATCAAATTAACACGGTAGGTCCATTGTAATTTTGGTGTCACAACCTATCATTTTCGCAATTCTAATGGCTTACCATCATAATTGCAATGATGACAAGTTGCAATGCCAAAATTGCAATGGACCTACCATGGTAATTTGGTAGAAAATGTAATAGTGAGCCATGCACTATGCTTCTCCTTGATAAAATTATCCCTCATAGATCTCCTTATAATGCACAATTGAATTCCTCTAAATAACATACCATCTTGGATGATGAAATCCAAACACTTGGTTCTATCTAGAGTAATAGGTTTTGTATAAGCTTTCCAAGCTTCACCAAGATTAGGATCCTCTAGGTAGAAGCTCTTGAGTTCCTTGAACCCAAATACTTTTATGTACATCTTTGTAAGAAATTTTTTTATCTTGCTAAGAGAATCTTCAATCTTGTTAGACTTGCCACTCTTATGTTTTAGAAAAAATGTATAACTCTACAAAAACTCAACCCATTTCAAATGTCTCTGATATAACTTTCCTTGATTGCTCAAGTATTGCAAAGCTTGATGATAAATAGATAAAAGAAAAATCCTTAGGAAGAAGATAATGTCTCCACTTTTTCAAATCTCAACCTATAGCATAAAGTACTTGACCATAAATATAATAGTTTCTTTTGGCATCATTTAACTTCTCACTAAATTAAGTAATAGGTGTACCTTCTTTTCTTAAAATAATTCCTATTGCACTACCACTATCATAGTCTACTTGAAACACCTTATTAAAATTTAGAAGTGATAAAAAAGGTTGTTTTATAAATTTTTGTTTAAAAAATTTAAAACACTTATCTACTCCTATATTCCACTTAAACTCCTTCCTATCCCCCTCATTATTTTGGTCATTGGTCAACAAACACTTCTAAAAATCCTAATAAAATTTCTACAAAAGCTATCCAAACCATAGATATATCTTACCTCAGGCATACTTCTTGGATTCATCCATTTGAGGATAGTATTCACCTTCTTTGGGTAAATTTTTAGATATTTTTCTTAAACTACAAATCCTAGATATATAAACTCCTTCACAAAACTACACTTATTCAAATTAATCAGTAATTTCTCCCTCCTTAACTTCTCAAATACCCTATGAATATGTATTATATGCTCCTCAATTGTCTTGTTGAAGATCAAAATATCATCTAGGTAAATAATGACAAACTTACCTAGAAATTCTTTCAGTACTTCATTAATGAGCCATATGAATGTGCTCAGTGCATTGGTTAGACAAAAGGGCATGACCAACCACTCATAAAACCCCTCCTTTGGCTTGAAGGAAGTCTTCCATTCATCTCCTTCACTGATCTAGGTTTGGTAATATCCACATGTTAGATCTATCTATGTGAAACATACATATCCACTTAAACACTTCATAATATCATCCATCATTGGAAAGGGAAATTTGTAATTGATTATGACTATTTTGATGTGTCAAGAATATATACACATCCTCTATTATCCATTCTTCTTTGGCACTAATACTATTGGTACAACACATGGACTCAAACTTTCTCAAATCAATCCCTTCTACAAAAACTTTTGTACTTTCCTGTTTAACTCTTCACTTTTTCTATATGTTTCCTTAGTTGAAAAAATAGCTCCTAGAATAAATTTCATATAATGAATGATCTTTCTTACTGGTGCTACTCCATTAGACACATTATTGGATATAATATCCTAAAACTCACCCAACAAATCTATAAATTTTGTAGGTACATCTTCTACTTCTTCTTTACTAGATTTTAGAATTAGAGAAAAACACATATTCTCATGCTTGATACCTTATAGGAACTTTCTTCCATCAACCAAACATGTTCTGTAATTACTACATACATTTTCTTCTATGTCCTTCAATGACTTCATATTATGTCTTGCTCCATCCTTTTTCAGGGAATCGGTGTTCACAAGATCATCATGTACAACACACCTATAAAACTTCATCAATCTCCCCAAAAACATATGACATGCATCCATGGTAATGATGTCACATAGTACCTCTATATGATAGCTCGTAATCTTGAATTTTTCTAGGCACAATTCATTAGCCAAGACCTTGTGGTTATTATGTACGTAGACAATCTAGTATGGACACAGATGTCTATCTCTTGAGATTTAATGTTTTGAGCATCTCTAATGACACAAAACTATCAATTATTCCACTACCTATAGTTGCATCAAAACACTTATCCTCCTACTTTCACTTGGTGTGAAATACGATCCTCCTTTTTTCACGTTCATTCTCATTACTCAACAAGAATTTTCTATTAACTGGGACTTCTCCTCTTTTAGCATCTTCTAAATGTGATGACTTGGCATCTTCATCTACATGCATAACTCTTACCTAGCCTCCATATCTTCTATATATCCTTCTATAGTTGCATCAAAACACTATCCTTGCACTTTCACTTGGTGTGAAATAAGATCCTCCTTTCTTCATGTTCATTCTTATTACTCAACAAGATTCTTCTGAATGTGATGACTTGGCATCTTCATCTGCATGCATAACTCTTACTTGGCCTCCATCTCTCCCATCTATCCTTCCTTGGCATTGAGGAAATTCATAAGATATATGACCTTCTTCTTCACAATGAAAATATGTTCCAAAAAAGCCTCCTCTTCCTATCTCTTCCCTATTATTTTGATCAAAAAATGATTGAAAATTTTTACCCTATGATTCTGACTACTATTGGACTCTTCCAGTTTTTCTTTTCTCAAACTTATTGTTCATCTTTTCATGTACTCTTAAGGAAAAATATTATGCCTATTTAATAATGATAATTCTAACTAGACTCAAATCCTCTTGAATACTCATCCTCAAACCATTAAGGTAACATACAAATTTCTTCATTTTAGCTTCTATATGGCCTGTTCTAATGAGAACTCAATAGAACTCTTTTGTATACTCTTAAACATATCTTTTTTCTTTCTTCAATCCTTGCATTTTATTTCAATAGATCAAGCTCAAAATTGAAATGAATGAATTAACGCTTAAATTTCTTCATTGTCTAACCTCATCTTGTGATTTTCTCCTTTCCTCTTCTATTTTTCTCTAACCAAATCTCCCACCACCATATTTTTGCATGACCATTCATTCTAGACTTCACGAACTTGAACTATCATGATCTTTGACATCTTCATAGTTAAAATATTCTTTTAATTCATTGATCTAGTTGATAATTTCCTCCAAGCTAAGATTTCCCAAAAACATAGCGACCTCAATCTTAGGTCTTTTTCCAATCTTGGAAATGGCCCTAAAAAATATTTCTTTCTCAGGATCCCTAGCTTTTTCTATACTTTCTTCTTCAAGTTCATCTTTTATTTAATCTCTTATCACAATATTTATTCCTCTATGAATCGCATCTTGCAATTCTTGCACTTGTCTCCAGAGGTATTTGAAACCCCAATTGTCACACCTCTAACTCTTCCACCGCATTCCCTTCATCAAATAAATTTCATGCTTATCACTTAAATCTACAACCATTATCCTAGTGCAAATTGCCTCATAGTCAACAATTTATTTAGGCTCTCAATAACTCTCACTCTAATAACACTTGATGAAGGATATTCCCCTTGTTAATACAAAAATACACAATGAATAGAGGAATAATAGTAACTTGCAAGAAGTTAGAATGGGCTTCTTGTTATCACCAAGAGTATGGAATTACAAATTTTATAAATGCAACATATAAAGCTGCATGGATGTTTTCCTTATAATATTCTATAATTTAGAGTCACCACCAACAACCTACTATTTCTCTAGACAATCCTATGAACCTTCTTTACATATGCAATTTTCCACTACCCAAGAAGGTTCTATAATTTTAGCCGAAGAACTTGAGGCTAAACAACCCTAAATTATTATTATTTTCATATTTATTATATTAGAGTCAGCCCAAGAAATTTTTAAATTTTTTTTGGTAATTTTAGGTATTACAACTTTTGGAGAATATAAATCATCAATCATTGCTCGAATTGACAATGATTACCCACTTTCAGAAATGACATTTTTGATTTATAATGTTTTTTAGCATAAGCATAGTAAGTTTGGGTTTGACCCCCATTCTAGAGCCTCTAAGGCCTCCAAAATTAAGTTCAAAGTTTTTGTACCAAAAATTATCAATAACTTCACCAATACACTTGGTATTGTATTGAAACATTACTGGTCAGATGCTGTACAAAATGATACTTCATGGATGAAATAAGAACATTTTAAGCTTGACTGACCAAATTAAGTTAAAAATAGTAAGCTTTGAGAAATAACAACTCTATAGTAAAACAACCCTTGTTGAAAAGTTATTTTTGGAAGCTTACTATTTTTAGTAATTTGGTCATTCAATCTTAGAATATTTTGATTTCATCCATGGAGGTTATTTTTAGATATCATCTTACTAGTAAAGTCTTTTTGCAATACCAAGTGTATTAGGGAAGTTATAGAGAATTTTTGGTACAAAAACTTTGAACTCAATTTTGAAGACCTTAGAGGCTTTGGATTGGGGTCAAACCCAAGTTGATAGTGCTAATACAATTAGACATTATAGACCACGAGGTTCTATTTCAAAAAAGTTGTAATCATAGTCAATTAGAGTGATGTTTGATGACTTATGGTCTTAAAAAGTTGTACTACCTAAAATTTAAAAAATTAAATTATTCAGTCTAACTCTAGTGTAATAAAATATGAATAATATTAATAATTTTGGTTGGTTGGCCTTAGGTTCTTGGGTTAAAATTCTATAACCTTCTTAGGTGGTGGAAAATTTCTTATATAAAGAAGGCTCATAGGGTTTTCTAGGGCGGTGCTGAGTTGTTGGTGGTGGAATTGGCTTACATAATATTGTAAGGAAGACAATCATGTGGCTTTGCATGTTAAATTTCTAAAATTTGCAATTTCATATGTTTGGAGATAATAGTAAGACATTTTTCTATTCTTGTAAATTGTTATTATTCCTCTATTTGTTGTGTTGATAAGGGGAGTACCCTTCATCAAGTGGTACTAAAGTGGGAGTTCCTGAGTGTTTAGACAAATCAACGACTATGAGGTATTTTTCACCAGGGCTTTAGTTGTGGGTTTGAACAATAAGCACAAAAATGCCTCTGTAAAGGGCATATGGTAGAATATATGTAGGTGTAATAATCAAGGATTTTAGAGCCCTTTGGCAAAAATTCCAAGAATTACAAGAGCATATTCATAGAGGGATGAATACTAGAGAAAGAGATAAAACTAAGGATGAACTCAAAGAAGAAGGGAATTTCAAACAAGAAGGAGAGGAAGCTAGGGTTTTTAATGAAGAAATACTTTTTAGGGCCATTTTCAAGATTGGGAAAAGACCCGAGATTAAATTCCCACAAAAGAATCAAACATGGGTAAAAAAGAGACTGTCATGGTTTCCAAAAGATGCAACAAATGAAATGTTCTCAACCAAAAAGAAGAAGGCATGCTAACACTAACATACACCATGGAATAATATATAATTACACATTCTTAAACAATATGATCTCATTAACATTAAATTATACATAGGTAGAAGCACCTATTAACACCCAAACAAGGGACTTATAAAATAATGTAATTTTAATTAATTAACATTTAACAAGTACACATCTTATTATCAAATTAATTATTCTTTCATGTACAATGTAAGATTTTTCTCAACATTTAAGATTTTTTTTTCATTAATACCTCTGCTAACAAGTACATAATAGTATGATCTCTATAATATTCTCCCTGATACATACTATCATAGGTCTGAATTGAACATGATAGAGTCACAACAGGGACTTGGGAAGCATTGGAAAATATTTAGAGTAGTCACCACAAAACAAAATAAAAAGACCAAATGGGGGAATCATCAGTTCTAATAGTAAATCCCAAAAATATGTTTATATAAACAATAAATCAAAGTGATAATTGTCACAAAGAGAAAGATAGGGAAATTTTGGTGACTGGACCAATCAACGAGAATACAAAAAATGCCATACCACACAAAATGTGTAAAGATACACCAAGAGAATAAAATGAGGCATCAATAAAATTACATTTACATGTAGTGACTGAGGAAAACACAATAAGAGAGACCAATCACCACATGGTATTAAGGAATACATCATTTTAGAAATGTTAGAGAACACACTCACACACATAAAAAAAAGACCTAAATCATATGCATAACAATATCTTAATGAATGGAATATAAAAATGATTTAATGAAAATTCAGTTATTATTTTTTGTGTAATGCAATAATATATCATGCAGGATCATAGGGTATAAGATTCTAGGTTCTCAAGATGTTGTTGAACATATACTTCAAACTAATTAATGTCTCACAATCACATTAGTCATATAACTCTTCCAAAGCTATTAAAAATAAATTTGGGGACATAAGTCACTAACCCAAATGATATATTCAGTAACTAATTTCATTTCTCATTACCAAATTTACCTATTCTTTTCAACAATTATCATAATACATAGACATTTTTATACAAAAAGGAAATATTTACACACTAGTATGAGATGTTGATATATACCAAACATGATCCATTTATTTTACTTTGAACTAGGAGAAAACATAAGAATACAATGTACCACACTACATAGGAAAAAAATGAACTCATGTCCAAACATGGACACCAATCATTAACTCCAACTAATTGGTCACACAATACATCAATCCACATAAGGTCATATCATTTCTAACTACAATCCAAGGGTTGACACAAACACATCATATATCATGCTATACCAAAAGACAATGCAATCCAAGTTTTGAAGGAATCCACACACATGGACTACACAAGGGTCAACCAAAGAATCATAATATAGGAGCAAAAAAATAATAACACAGTCTATGATTCTCTAGAAATTTTCTCAATAAGGAGAATCATCCATCCCTATGAGGAGCACAAAACTAGAGGATTCACTTCCTTCTTCTCACATTATGCAAGTCAATTCCACTGAATAGAAAAATTCACCACATTTATGTACCCAAGAAACAAACCGATACACCCTCAAAAAACTAAACAATATCAAATACTCAACCACAACATCTACTATACAAGAAACATACATACACATATCCCAATGTTTGAATATGGGCTTTGATACCGGATGTAATTCCCTACACAAGAACCATTGGAAAATAAGGATAGCACATACACTAACATATGTTTTTGCTAATTATAAAATATATACACCAATCATAATGACTATAAGGAAACAACTCAACCATCTAACCAAAGATTCCAAAGTTTTTCATTACCTACACAACCATGTACATTTCCATCTAGGTGATTGACATGCAAGGTTCATTCCACTATCCATAACTATATTGGATGTGACATTTATTTTAGTTCTTAAGTAAAAATTTATATGTGATTAACCATTCAAGTTCATTTATCTCTAAATTCAAGAATAACATGACAACTTTTCTAACTATCTCTAAAGTGTCTAATAGTTGATCAATTCTAGAGTGGGTTGGTATAACTTCCAAATGAGTATCCAAAAAAATAAATCACAAAGTCAAAAAAAGATCAAAAGTTCTCACTCTCTATGGTGCAATAATATCCAAATAAAATCAAGTGATAAAAATCCATAAGGAGTGCAATACAATACTTTATCATGCGATATGTTACTTCAAAATTGTAAGATATTTCACTAGTAAATGGTGTAATGAAATGCAATTTTGGCATTTCATCATGTGATACAACTCTATAACTACATGGGATGAGATGTATCAACTATATTGGATGAAATGTTATCTAGTATTTCATGATGGGATAAGATTCTTCTAAGGGGTGCAATACAATACCCTATTTAATGTGAAAACACATGATAAAAGCCAAAACTTTAAGGAAACCTACACAATGGGGAGCACTAGATATACACAGATCAAGGATTTAGGTGCTCAATAGTTCCACATGAAAAAATACATATATAATCCATTAAAATATTTAATTAATCAAATAAAAGAGTAGCTAAGTACAATAAGAGTAATTTGCACAAAAAGTTCAAGTACAAAATAAAATCAAGTATATAAGAGAAGGACAAATAAGCTGACAAGTTCCTACATCTAGAATATAGAAATCCATGATGATATTTTATCTTCAAATGGTATTGGAAGCAATGCCTCCCAACCACATGGAACTTGTAGGCCCACCCTTCCATGCTCATGGAGATAATGACCAAATTATGGTCACAAAACTAGATAAAGGCATCCAAAAGTAACACACACACACACACACACACACACACACACACACACACACACACACACACACACACACACACACACACACACACACACACACACAACAATTAGTGCATGAACAAGAACTTAATTATCATGAATGCAATGCAATACATCACATCACTATTTAGATACACTATAGGATAACCATGTAGGGACTCTAGTCGAGTTTAGTTTCTTGGCTCGTACTAGCCCAAGATTTAAAGTGGTATTCTCCCTTGAGAGACTTCATACCTTTTTCTTACACTAATTTGATAGAAGAGACCATACAAATATTGTTACCTCAAACCATCTCATACATGAGACTAGTTACTATACAAACACCATACTGTTGTGATGGATTCCTTAGGATGCTCAATGATCATACATGTATTCTCTTATCTTGCATTAAGTTTTAATATCCAACATGTTTAATTTGGTTATCACTTATTTATAACCTCTTAAAATTATCTTTTTATCCACTTCTAGGATGGGGTACCCATGAGAAGGGACTCTTCATGTCTACTTGTGCATATCCTTTTTTTATACAAGTACCATAAGGCAATGCAAATTGCCAACCTAAACCCCAAATGGAAAGTACTCAACTCACCTAAATTTAGGAGTTTCAGTCACACAAGATCCCACCATATGAATGTGCACATTCTTGTGGCAGGAATAACCAATTCTAGATTAAACCATGATACATAAATTCGCAAGGATTTGATTCAGGAAATGAAATCAAATGAACAAGTATAAATGCAATTGGAGAAACATTCAAGTGAAAACTATAATGAATCTCATTAGCACATATATCAACCAACCAATTTTTTGAGAGCATTACTTCCCATGGAATACTTTAGTAGTCTTTATAGAACATGAGTATGGTATACAATGCCCAAACTATGACAATATAAAAAAATCTAGAAAAATTCATCAAGAACCAAAAGTTCACATTTACAATTAAAAGTGTACTTTCAGAGCAAGATCTTAAATATCTTATAATGTCCTATGATCAATTAGAATCCATGATCACACTCCTTATAAAAGAGGTTACTAATAGGTAGTCTTAGTCAATCCAAATATTGAAAAAAAAATACTAGATGACATGTAAAAAAAGGTGGCACCAAAAAAATTCAATAAACATCCCATAATTCGATGAAATTGAAAACCCACTTTTAAAATATGCCCAAACTCCAAAAAATCCAATGAATTTCAAGTTCCAAGGACACATGGAAAATCCAATAGCATAAAATAACCAAAATTTTCATTTTCTAAAACATGAAACAAGGAAATACTCATTGTTGTTCAATTGGTGATAGAAATGCATGAAATTGTGGGACAATATTAGTTCTCAACCCATGATACTAAATCAAGAGAAATAAATTGAAACAAAAGGGTATTTAATTAAATCACAAGAGCCCCACCTCAAGCCAAAAGCTCCATAAACTAGAAAAAGAGTAGAAATCAAGGGGAGTACCAAATGGGTTGAATATCATAGAGAAGGTGAGGAATCACACCACAAATCCAATGAGCCTTTCCTTGAAAAGATATGACAATCCAATCTTAGCTAATGAGAAAATCTTTAATTTCTTCAAAAGGGTTTTGGAGAGAAAAATTTATTTCTCAAACACAAAGTGAGAAGTGAGTGTGAAGAATTCATTTTTTACCTAATATAAGAACTTTTATTAAAGCGACTTGTAAATCAGAGTATTAAATCACTCAGACTAATTCACCTTTTCCCAACTTAAATATATCAATTCCAAATATTTAGAATTTAACTATGACAAATTAGTCAACAATAAAAACAAATTAAATGAAATATTTAAAATATTAAAAAATAAATAAATCATTATTTCAATTAAAATTTTATGTGACAACTACAGAACCCTTAATGCACATACACACTCATGGGTCTAATGTCATGCCCAAAATCTCTGAACCAAAAGACACCTTTTTTTCAAAATTAAACTTAGCAATGAAACTATGCAAGCTTTTTAAAAATATGACATATTTTCTTTTCTTACCACTCAAATTTGTAACTTTTATTACTAATCTTTTTCAACAATAGAGTATAATTAAACCTCCACTTGTTCAACTTTTTAACACATCTAAGCTTATAAGAATCAAAAAATTTGTTTTCTAGTCTTCAACAATATTGTTGTACATAATATGCAACAAATCTCTTTTCCCATTCTTCTACAACATTCACATTAAGATATTCATATGTTTGAGTAAAGAATACAACTTGAAACATAACCATTCATTCCTCTTTATTACAACTATAAAGTTTACTATAATATCTTTCACATTTTCAAGTACTCAATACAATTTTTTTCTACACAAAATGACTAAAGAACTCTTTTTTAATACTTGTTGAATCATACACAACACTTGTGACATATGAACACATAAATTTATTTTAATTTCCTCATTTAAATCATGGCTTCCAATAAAATAAACACATAATAAAAAAAAGCTAACAATGGAGAGCTCACTGTTGGAAATTTATTCAGCACTCCCCATGGGATTCATGACAAGGGCTTAACCACCTCCTGTGTACTATAAGTTGAATGGTTGTATCGGGCATTGATAGATCGATCTTCTTGTGAAATGGCAACCCCACTCTAATAAGTGGTACCAAAGCTTGGTCACAAGTTCAAATCCTTAGACCCTCGAGTAACACTAAGGGGGAGATTGTTGGAAATTTGTTCAGTGCTCCCCTCAAGATTCATGACAATGGCTTAACTACCTCCTATGTACTATAAGTTGAGTGGTTGTATAGGTCATTGATAGATCGGTCTTTTGGTGTAACAAAAACCCCACTCTAACACTCACCTCCCAACCTAGGCCTCAATGAGACTACCCTTGAACTTGGAGACCCAAGGCCAAACAGGAAACACTCAAGCTATAATACAATAAGAATAACCTTTTACCAAGATTTCACAAATGGGTCACTTGATACTGTTAATAATATCCATTGTTGGACAAAAGTTTCTAGTATTCTTAGTATTCCCTATTTATAACAAGATACACCAAAACAACATTTAGAACACCTTGACACCCCTCAAACACAAGTTTCAATAAGAACTATCCACTTCATACAATCAACCTTATCCCATTATAGCCCTTGCTAGTGACAAAGTTATGTATAAACTCCAATAAATAATTCAATATAAGAACCCAAATAAGGGTTTACACACCCATTAAGTTATTACAAGTCTCAAAATCAGCTTGATTTACTTTGGATCACCACCTTAAAAATGGATTGTTCTTATGTTACGCCCGTGTCTACAAAAATAAGAAATGATGTATTTTGACCATAATTTTTTTAAAATGATTGACATATAATATAAAATACCATTTATGAGTTCCCATATCAAATTTATAAAACATATATAGAATTCAAGGGTGATCATTTTATAACATATGGACAAAACAATTACTCATTGTTTCTACAAGGACAAAATGCACAAGCAATTTGCCTAGAGCATCAAGTTTTGTCTACAAAACACTATATTCCCACTCTAAAACCAAAATAATATTAAAAATGAATTAATAATAAAATATTAACCAAGGTTATATCTTTTTCCCATGGTTCCAAGTGCCCTTAGAAACAATTTCTCATCAAAACCCTTGTTGAGAGAGAGTTTTAGACCTATCTAAACAAAAAATGGTTATAACTTCCAATAAACTCCCTAAAAATACACCAGACCAAATTCAAATGAAATTTATTTCAATAAAATAATCATTAATATAGCTTTCATATCATAAAAACCCCATAAAAATCTATACCATTATGTGTGAGATGACTATTATAGGAAAATCTAGAAAGTTTATGTCACTAAAATTAACATAACTTGCACAAAACTTTATAAAAATGAATGAAACTAAATTAAAAATGAAGTATTATTTCATCATTATAAATTTTTAAATGGTCATAAAAGATTCTACAATAGAAAAAAAATAGGAAATTTCAGAATTTTGCATTATTTTCATTATTTTTCTTATTCCAAAAATCTAACTAGTTCATCCAATATGCTCAATCATGATTACCATTGAGCTAAAGAGGGTATGTATGGATTTAAAATGATTTTTCAACCAAATTATAGAGATTCTAAGATTTCTTGATTGATTAAACTCACCTTGACAATTTTTAATGTAAATGTTACAAAAATAACTTTTGCAACATTTTACCAATTTTGACATTTGGACACTGAGACCTCACAATGAGACATATTACATAAATTACATGTCACTTAAGGCCTAATTGACTCAAATAAACTATTTCAATGATATTTTATCTTATTTGATGAGTTTGACCAACTTTGATTGTCTAGGGCTAGATTGGCCTTACAACACAAATGAGCCTAATAAACTTTAATAAACTCAAAAACAATAGCAATGGAATTTTACTTTTTATATTAAATGATTTGACCAAAAATTGGTCCTAGTATCTCACTTTCTCTTAGTTCTACTAAACCAGACAACCACCTATTTTGTGTAGTGTCGAACTACAAATTTTGTATTCATGTAGCTTTGGAGTTGATATGCACTAAGCTCTAGATGAGAAACTATTTCTACAAATATCAAATTCATGAAGAGATGGTTGTAAACCTCTTGAATTATTGATATTATATTTAATTAAATTTGATTGAGTAAGGAAGAGATAAATAAACTATATTTACATCCATGAGTTAAAAAACTAGGTTATATACTCAAAAGTACATAAAAATAGAAGTTAAAACTAAAATAGTAATAAAAGGTCACCATGAATTGTGATTATTACATGAAAATAAGCAATTTCTGACTAATAATAACATTTCTTATACATTATATCGATAATTTCCAAGTACTTCCGCTATGCAACTCTACTTCCTATTGCCACACCTTTTCAAAATTTGAATTCACTCATGGTGGGTCCTAAGCCTCTGAAACCTCCACCATGTCTGGATTTGTAGATGGTGTTAACCCTACACAGAGATTTGGAAGTCATGACAGACTGATGTTGGATTGTAGAGGTGGGGGAGGATGACTTTCTCTCGCCCTACTCCCTTGGGAAATGTTGAACCAATTGGTGACCTAGTGGATGATGGAAAAAAATTGACTAATGGGACCCTTGGAGGTTGGAAGAATGTGCTTGCGGGTTCCCATGTGGCTAGAGATTTAGTGGAGGATCCCAAGATTTCTCACGGTGCAAACAGGCCTGTGATATCCCTTCTAGATACTCTAGTGGACAACATTACCTCAGGCCTCAAACTATGTGTTGTGGGTAGATTTGTTGCATTTAGACCCATGATAGAGATGGTCCAAAAGTGGGTAAATCAAAAATGGAAGATTAAGGGTAGTGTTAGCATCTTTGCGATGCCAATCAACCTTTTTTGTTTTAAAATTTTTGGTAGAGGAGGATTTAAATCTAATACTCTTAGGAACATGGTATTACACCAAGCACTATCTTTCCTTAACAAGGTGGCACCTAGGCTTCAACCCTAGTGCAAAGCTCAATAAGATAGCTCCTATATGAGTAAGGTTACCTAGTTTGCATCTGGAATTCTAGGATGAGAAGATTCTAAGGTGGATAGGGAATTCCTTTGGTCACTTTGTTACTGTGAACACAATGACAATGCAAAAATCTAGACTAGTGTATGCTAGATTCTATGTGAATGTGGCACCAAATCAAGCTCTCCTAACTATGGTCACTCTAAAAACTAAATAGGAAAAGAGATACCAACCCATAGAATATGAAAATGTGAGACTTTTCTATCAGAAGTGTGGACAATTTGGGCATGTTATAGTTGACTATAAAGCCCAACTACAAAAGGAGAAACAAAAAGAAGGATCCTTGGGAATTGTAAAAGATATAGTTGGGGAATCTTCAAAATTCCAAAGACCGGAGGAGGTGGTTTTTGTCGACCAAAACTTAGAGGCTAATATGAAACAGGATACCCTTGTCAAAGGGTCTGGGGGGGAAAAGTGAACCTAAAGAGGGGGAAGCTTTAGAGGAAAAGAAGAAAATGGAAGACTATCCATTTAGAAGGGAAATAGAGGAATTAATAAGGTCACCTTTGGGGGGACTTAAGGAAGGAGAAATGATGGAGGAAGGTGAAATAGTGGCACAACACTCCCTTCCTAGTACTCTACCAAGTCTGGGAGGTAAGGGCTTACATGAACATATAGCTACAAATTATGCTTCCCAGGAAATGTTATACACCCCTCTAAGAATGAGGAAGGCCTCTCTAGTGGAGATAGTAGCAAAAGTGATGGCAAGCTTGGATAAAGCTAAAAAGGAACTAAGCCCCACTTTGGGTGATAATGAGGAATGGGAAGTCCAGAAAAGGAAGAAAGGGGGGTGGGGGGGAACTAGATGTAGGAACATGTGGTACATCTAGAAGACCAACTAGTAGAGTAACCAAGAAAAAAAAAGTAGCAAGGGACATGGCTAGTGGTAAACAACTTACTCTAGATACTATAACAAGAGGTAAGAAATGAAATTCTTCTTTTGGAACTAAGGGGGTCAAATAACCCCCAAAAATAGTATGCTTTAAAAGAATGTATATTTCAAGAAAAGGTTGACTATGTGTTAATCAAAGGAACAAACACGTCTAGTGCTAATTTTGATAGATTAGTGAGTCATGTTTGGCCTGGGGCTGCCTTCATGCATATGGATGTTGATTGAGCCTCAAGGGGTATCACCACCATGTGGAACTCGTGTTCTATGATGGAGGTTGAGATATGGAGAGACAATTTTTTTGTAATAACAAAGTTCCAAACTAGTAATCAATGAGGGGGGCTTATCAATATCTATGCTTCTAATAACAAGATAGGGAGAAAAGAAACTTATAGAAAGCTAAAAAGTATATTAGAAAATATGAAGGATAAGTAGTTAATGTGTATGGGATATTTTAACACCCCCCTCTATCATTTAGAAAAGTTGGATGGAAATAGAGGCTACCCTAAAAGCTTGCAAGATCTTCATGATTTTATAGGAAAAATGGATTTAATTGATGTTGACTTGAGAGGGAACCCATTCAAATGGACTAATAATATAAAATGAGGAGATCTCATTCAAGTTAGATTTCATAGATTGATGGTGATGGGGAATTGGAATCAGTTAATTAATTCCCTCTTGGAGAGCCTCACAAGAACTGCTTCAGATCATTCCCCTTTAATATTTCATTGGGAGGATAGTATAAAAGGTGGTCCAAAACCTTTTAGGTATGAGATAATGTGGCAATCCCACTCAGAATTCAAAGATAAATCCAAGAGTGGTGGAATATAAGGATTGATGGTACTGCTACGTACAAACTTACTCAAAAGTTAGATAATATAAGGAGAAATGTCAAGGGCTGGCTAAGAGCTCCTTTGGAGATTTGTTCAAAGTCAAAAGAGAAGTGGAGGAAAAACTTAAGAAGCTAAAAAGGGAGATTGCTAAGGGGAATAATTTGGAAGAATCTACTCAAGAAGAAGAGTATAGAAAAAATGGAAGGATATCATTTTGAGGGAGGAAATATTTTGGAAGCAAAGATCAATGGTTCAATGGTTAATTGAGGGAGATAGGAATACCACCTTTTTCCACAAGTGAGCTTCGAATCATAAAATAAGAAACACAATCAATAGGTTAGAAGGAGAAGGAGTGCGGGGGGGGGGGGGGGGGGGGAATATAAGGATTAGGAGGAAATGGGAAGACATGCGGTGGAATACTTTAGCAAGGCTTATAAAAAGGATATTAGAATAGGAAATCAAATTATTAGAAGAAGTTTGATAAATAAAATCACACAAGTGCTTGGAGAAGTGGAAAATAATAGCATTCTAAGAAACATCATAAAGGAGGAAGTGAAAAGGGTTGTGTCTTCCATGAAAGCTTATAAGCCCCTAGGACTTGATGGTTTTCCCCCAACATTTTTCCAACATTTCTAAGAGGTCATTAAAAATGAGTTGATTTGGGCTACTATGGATTTCTTTAGAATGGGGAAGATGCTAAAAAGGATAACTAGGACTTTTATTGCTCTGGTCCCTATGACTCTGACACCCATGAGTCTCATGGACTTTAGACCTATAAGCCTGTGTAACATAGTCTATAAAATTCTAGCCAAAGTTTTGGTCAATAGGCTTAAGCCCTTCCTTGAGAGCATCATAGGAGCACCAAAAAGGGATTTGCGCTAGGAAGACAAATTTTAGATGCTGTGATAACTACTCATGAGATCATACATTCCATGGAGAAAACTAAAAGACCTAGTATGGCCTTCAAGTTGGATATCTCTAAGGTGTATGATAAGGTAAAGTGGGACTTCCTTTATTATGTGCTTGAAAGAGTAGGGTTTAATGATAAAGTCATAAAACTTATTAGGATGATGGTGGGCACTGTAAAATATGTAGTCCTACTGAATGGCTCTCCTTGGGGCAATTTTGAAGTAGAGAGAGGTTTAAGGAAAGGAGACTCGCTATCCCCCTACCACATTATTATGGTGATAGAGGTACTGGGGAGATCATTTTACAAATTGGTAAGTATGGGATGTGTTAAAGGAATTAAACCTACTACTACTGCTACTAAAACTGAAGTGTTACAACAATTTGTTTATGATACCTTTCTCTTTGGAGAGTCATCTATTATGGAAGTTGAGGCATGGAAGAGTATACTTAGAAACTATGAAGACAACTTAGGTCAGCAAATAAACTACTTTAAAAGTAAACTTTATTTTTTTAACACTGATGCTGTTATGCAAAGTAAGATTAGGAACATCTTAGGTTGTTAGTCAGCCAACCTCCTAGATACTTATCTTGGCTTACCATTAATCACTAAGGAGGTGATTAATGATTTCTAGAATACTATTGTTGAATGAATCTAAAAGAAGTTGGCAGGATGGAAAGGGAAAATCCTTAGTAATGCTGGTAAACTATAGCTACTCTCTATGACTCTCCAGGGTATTCCAATCTACTTTCTGTCCCTTTTAAAAATAAATCAAAATATGGTGAATAAAATTGAGAGACTACAAAGGAATTTTCTTTGGTCAGGTATAGAGGAAAATAATAAATTTAATTTTGTCAATTGGGAGGATGTTTGCAAACCTAAGGAAAGTGGTGATTGGGAGTGAGAAGGCTTAGAGATCTAAATAAAGCTCTCCTTGCTAAAATTGGATGGAGACTGGGAGAAAATAATATGGATAGGAGCAATATCATGAAAGCCAAATACCTATCTAACTCCCTTTTCACTCATAATCTTTTTAACAATGACCTCTTAGGGGGATCCAAAATATGGATGAATATTGTCAAAAGTAGAGGTATGACGAGGGAAGGGGTAAGGTGGATTATGGGCAATGGGTGGAACATTAGGTTCTGGGAGGATAATTGGATGAGGGGGAACTACTAGTTTACAAAAATTTTAGAAGACTAACGGAGAAAATAAAAATGGAGATGGGGCTAATAGTGGGGGATCATATTGATCCTAGAAGGAAGTGGAAGAACTTGCAAAAAGATACATGTTCCTAGGAGGATATCCAACTTCTTAATGAACTAGAAGAGCTGATTGAAGCACAAAGACTCCCAATTCTAGTTCATGAGGATAAAGTGGTGTGGGATTTAACTCCTATTGGTAATTTTATGTTCAACTTGGCTTACAAACATCTCTTAAAAAAGGACTTTTCCCCCAAAATCTGGGGTAAAGTTTGGATTAGTAATCTTCTACCCAAACTAAATTTCTTCTGGTAGATTGTTCAACATGGTAAAATACTATCACTGGACAATCTGAAAAAAGGGGTTTTTTTGTTACAAAAATATGTTATCTATGCAAAGAAAAAGAGGAGAATATCTCTCACCTTTTTCTTGAATTCCCATATCCCCTAAAGATCTTGTCACTGGTGTGGGATAAATTTAGACTATGTTGGGTGATGAATGAGAACTTAAGTCAATTCATGGAAAACTAAGACTGTCCCTTTTATCATCCCGAGTTGGTATTCTTATGGAGAATTGTCCCACCATATATTTTTTGGCACATGTGGAAAGAAAGAAACAATAGAATTTTCCATGAAGAGGAAAGATCTGAGGTAGTTATGGGAATTTTGGAGAAACTACAAAAAGAAAATATAAGTATTGCTAAATGTAAGACACTAAAGGAAGAACCAGGTAGGAAGGAATGTTGAATAGCAAAAAAGTGAGGTATTCAATGGAATTTTAGGAAATTTGATAACTCTAAGGTTATAAAGAGGTAGTAGAAAAGATGGAAACTACCAAAAATAACATAGCTTAAGCTAAACTTTGATGGTACTGCAAGAAAGGGAATAGGGGTGGCAGGCAAAGTGTTGAAAAATGGAAATGGTGATGCGCTGCTAGTCTAATCTAGAATGTTGGTGGAGGAAGTAATAATTTATCTAAAGTGATGGCTCTACTTTGGGGTCTACAATTGAATAGTGAAATAAAAATAAAGGAAATAACTATAGAAGGTGACTCCAGACTAATAATTGATATCGCAAAGGGAGCTTTTTAGCCCAACTAGAATATCTAAACTATCATTGTAGATATTAGACATATCATAAATGGGATGGAAAAGTCCAGTTGCAACACATATATAGGGAAGGTAATATGGTGGCAGATGTTGCAACTACCATTGGGTTTGAATTAAAGGATATGATGTGTTGGAGAAGCATGGATATCCTAATGGATGGAATTAAGACCCTAATCTACAAGGAAAGTGGGGGGAACAAAAATTAAGCATAGCTAGACAAGTAAAGATTAGTGCCAATTTTGGCAGCATTATATCTAGGAAGGAAAAATTTAATAAACGTAATAAAAATAATAAGGGAAAGATGATGAGATATCATCATACAAATTGGATAATAAATAGTTGTAATTTGAGATATGAGTTACTTCGCCATTATGGTAAGATAATGTGAAATTTAAATTATTTCCTTTTCAAAAGTACAAAAGATACATTTTCAGATGCTGTCAGATATTACAAGGCTGGTAGAGTAATGATGCCAAATACACACAAATCCCATAATGAAAATGAATGGGATTTTGAAGTGCCCTGAAAACTAGCTTGCAGGAAGTTTAAAGACACTATAGAGTTTATTTGCATCATTTTTGTGCTATTGAGGTTCAATAATACCATTGTTGATGGAAAGATTGATCGCAAGAAGGTTCAAATGAAAATTAATGAAGGTGGTGGATTAGGAGTTAGTGGGCAAGAAATGGGTGAAGACTTGAATTGACTATAGCCAACAAAGATAGAAAATTTCAAAGATAGGATGGCAACCTGGTTCTTGTTAAAAGAAGGGGGATTTCTCCCTTATATGCAAGCAATGGTGGGGTATGATGAAAATTGTTCTGCTCTATTTGTAATGGGTGGAATGATCGTAGGGTTACCATAAATGGTATTATGTTCTAAGTTAATGAGGATATTATTGCAGTGGCTATTGCATTGTCAATAACGAGGAAGAAATGGAAGAAGGTTACAAAAATGCTAGATAAGGCTAGCATGAATAGTTGTTTTGTAGAAAATGAAGAACATGTTGCTATAGAGGAGGCTTCCAAAGGGATAAGCTACTAGCTCCATAGGAAGATGTTTGTCTGGTGTTAATGAAGTACCTCATGCTTGAAGGTAGGTTTAAAGTTTATTATTATTATTGCTTCCCCCTTTTGAACCATTTTAGAAATAGAGACTTCATTTCTATTTTGTTCTTTATGTTACATTCCCTTGAGGATATGATTAGTGATGTTAGGGAGAAGAGAAGGGCAATAATTTTACCATCACCCACCATGGGCTGATTTTTAGACTCTACCAATTTCATCTTGCTCTCTACCCCCCTAGGGTTTTTGTGGTTAAAAATTAACACCACCACTAGAATTCCCCATCGAGTACCAACACTGATACTAGTATCCACACCCTGTGCCCTTCCCCTAGTAGAGAAAATAAGAAAAAGAAAAACCCAGAACTAGTCATTAAACATAAGGGTAGTAAAAAAATAAAAATTGAAAAACTAGTGGAGGTGGAAATTGAGGAGTCAGAAGAGGAAGGAGGTGGAAAGGGTAGGAGAAGGTTGGGAAGGGTTGCAAAAACACAGGCAAGGTATAAACAAAAAGCTAATAGATATAGGGTTGATGAGACAGAGGAGGAGAGTTCAAAAAATAATGAAAGAGAATTGGAGGAGGAGAAACATTATGGTTCCAAGAAAGAAAAGGGGAATGGGGAGAAAGAAAAAGGTGAAAAATTTGTTGATAATACCCAGGTGTCTACTAGTACTACCCAAGTGTCTGCTAGTAATGTTAATACCACTAAGACAACACATGTGTTGGTGAGTTTTACCCTGTAGCCTATTACCTTCTATGAGGACAACAACAAAGTGGACACCTCTCCTATCACCATCTCCTCCCTAGTAAAGGAAAAAATCAATGTTTTAACTAACCCTCAAGTTTTGTAGAATGAGAATTAGCCCTTGACAAAGACTAAAGAGGTGTATAAAAATGATGAAAAAGAGAACAAGGAGAGTGAGGAGGAATAGAAAGAGAAGATGGCACAGCTAGAAAAAAGGGTCAAATCCTTAGAGGAGGAGTTCTACTCCTTCTCTAAATTTTCGCTGAAGGTTACTCATGTTGCTGCTACCACCCTCCAATTGCTAGCACATGAGAAGGATGAAATGGGGTTAGACATGGAGGATAATAAGCTCCTTTATAAGTTTCTTATTGAGGACTAGTTAGGGTGCTTCTAGCTGGGAAAGGAAAGGAAAAGGATGAAAAATAATTTGGGGTATTATGTGCCTAGTTGTTTTTTGTTTTTGGCTACTATTTGGTTTGTTGGTTTACAACTGTTACTCAGACTTGGGTTGGCTTGTTTATGCCAATAGTTTTATATTCTAAACTTTAATAGTATGTTAAGTAATATAGGTTTTGACACTAGAATAGATGTTACTCAGATAGGTGTAAATGGTAGTGTGTTGTTTCTGGGATGGGTTGGTTTGCTTATGCCAATAATTTATACTTTGAACAATCATAGTATGGTTAATTCTATAGTTGTTAATTTAGTTTGGTTAATTTTCTACTAGCTAGTTGTTTCTTGGTTGTTAGTGTAGTTCTTTGTTATAGTGATGCCTCTTGTTTGTTTTTGTTGGTAGTGTGCCAGTTGCAAGCATTTTGTTTGTAAGGGTCGACCCCTTGGTTTTGGTCACTTTAAATTTTAGAAACATTTCTTATATGAGTAGCTTGAAAAACAAACTAGGCACACTTAATTAGCATAAGTTTGTTGAAATAGGGTTTTGTTTACATTAAGTTGGCAAAAGAAAGTAAAATGCTTTAGAATTATCAAAATAATTCACTTGATTTATGAAAATTGAAACTTAAAATATATAATAAATTATAATAGAATTTATTTAATATAATTTTATATAATATTTCATGGAAAAAACAACTAGAAACATTTGAACATAAAATACAAATATTATAATGAATAAAATATATAATACAAATAGTGTAATAAATATAAAAATAATTGATAAATTTTTTTTTAAGTCCTAGAATTGGTAAAAGCTATGAAAAATAGTGGAAATGGTATTTTTATGTTAAATTTGACATATTTTCAATGTTATAGGTCTTCGGGAAGTCATTTGGCCACATAGATGTAAAAGTTGCAAAAACATTGCAAAGTTGCTTGAAAACTTTTTGTAGCTTTGCAACAAGGGTTGTCATTATTTTCTCAAACATCTAACTAATTGGATTATTTATTTTCAATAGCTAAAAATATTCTATCTATTAAAACCTCTCTTTAATTTTTTCCTAATAGTCCCAAAACCCTCCAAATCAAGGGTTTGTTGAGATTGGTTAATAACCTCACTTTGCATCATGGAAAATATATCAAACTTTGAAATCTATTAGTATTTTAGATTATCATTTTAATTCAACCATTTTTTGTGATTCCCTAAGTGGAAATATATGTCATTTTATTCTTATTTTAGAATAAATTTTCATTATTTGAGTCATATATTGCAAAAAAAGTGTTGGAAACTACAATTGGAACAATTTTTCTGTTGACATTGATGTCAAATCTTATTCGTAAAATAATTTCTTAGCAGAGTGCTATATCAAGATGATTGATAAAGAGGATTTGAGAAGAAGGAAATAACAAAAGGACCTAGAGGAAAGGTTGAGTTATAAGAAACTACAATGGATACTTGATTAGTTGGACTTTGACAAGAAAAAGTGATTGTTTAATCATAACACAAGTAAAGAAGAAAATTGTATTGAAACCTAGAAGAAATGATTAGAGAAAGACCAAATACATAGGCTTGACCAAGAAAAAGAGCAAAAGATTAAGGAACTTGAAGTTTATGCCCAGTGATGCTTGTGTTGATCGAGTGATAGTACAAGTCAAGAAAAATATAGTGTCGAGTGAGCATCATTATTGATTGAGTATCAATAAATGTGTCAAAGAGAATAGTTAATAGTGCTCAACCAAGTAATCTAGTGATAATCAAGTGTCAAAAATAGTGTTGGTTGAGGACAACATTTGACAAATTATGTAGAAATTATGATTTCCAACTGAGACAATTGATTTCTTAGAATATGTGAAGAGTGTTTTGAAGATAATGATGAATGAACTAGAGCATTTCTATGCATTAATTTAAGGATAAGTTTGGAGAAGTTTCTAGAAGAGAAAAGAGGAAATGAAAAGGTGAACATATTCATTATATGTATTAAATCTGATTGAAACCCTAAGATCTATAGTGATGTTTAATCAAAAAAAGATCAAAATTACCTATTTAAAGAGGTAAAAAGGTTAAACTTGTAGAGGTTAGCAAAGATGGTGAAGACCTTTACAAAGTTGGAGTAGTTGTTGATTCTTTTGATTGATGAACTTGGGCAGAAGGCTGAATAGTGAAGTGTTGAGGTGAGGAGTGATTGCTTGAAGGGATGCCAAGTGAATTAGTGATGGATATGTTGATGGTGGCCCATTAATGAGTCAACTAGGCTAAATTGTGATCTATATTTGCAAGAGTGAGTTGTAATTGTTAGATCAACCTACTATTAATTTGTAACCATTGTATCAATATAGAATCAAGGTTAACATAACATTCATATATAAATCCTTTAATCAAGCTACTATTCTAATGGAATTTTCTTAATCCCTCTAACAAGACCATTCTCAATAGGGTGATTAAATCCTTTAATAAGGTCACATTTAACAGTGTGTTTTGTAACCTTTAACAAGGTTGGCTCCTAATAGAGCTCACTTTAGAAGACTGAAAACTTGGTCACATGTTATTGGTGGTTTTTCCCAAATTGGGTTTCCACATTAAATCCTAGTGTCATAATTGTGTGGATTCCATTTGATATGATTTACTATTAATGATTTGCATTTTGCAATTTTGTGATTATTAGGACATTGGACTACAAGTTTATGCTACTAATTATTTGCTATAGAGACCAAGCTACTAAATGTTTAGATCTGAGGTATTTGAAGTGATTAAAAGTTAAATTGGTACATATGGATCTGAGGATAATTGATTCACCTCCACCCTCCCTCAGTTTTCTAAATTATTCTAACAATTGGCACCAAAGAATTGGTGCTTATACATAAAAGTTTGAAGGTAATTGAAGCTAAAGATCAAGATGTACATAAAAGCGATGCCAAGGTTGAAAAAAGAGAACTGGCCTACATGAAATTTTTTTATGAAGTTGCATCTAGTAGGAATTGGAGAAGGAACAATACACTATATGGAACATGCATATGTAGGGATACCAAGTCCTCTAATAGCTCAATAGATGAAAGAGAAGAAAGAACGCAACCAGACTATGTTGGAGATTGCATCAACCCTAAGATATGTCAAGTTTGATGACATAAAGGAATGCAAAACAACTAGACAAATGTGAGATGCACTGTAGATCATCAATGGAGGGGACACAAAATGTTTTGAGAGAAAAATCAAAAGCTTGTGAGGTAAATTCAATGAAATGAGAATGGTAGAAGGAGAACTTATTGTACAATATTTTTGAAGAATCAAAGAGGTGGTCAATCATATAAGATGATTAAATGGAAAGATTGATGATGAAACTATGATAAGAAAAGTAATAAGAACCTTATGTCCTATTCATGCTATTAGAGTTTCTACAATACAAGAACTAGGATATACCCCTGGCAATAACCTAACTTTGGAAGGTGTAGTTGGTAGTTGGTAAGATAACTGCTTTTGAATTTTCAAATTTTGATAATTTTACTCCTACTACTATTTAATCTTCTTTCAAATCTCAATTATTTATTAGTAAGAAAGGAAAAGAAAAAAAGTGTGAATAGTGATAGTGATGTCTCTGATGATGACCTTGAAGCATTAGTGACTAGAAGACTTCCAAGAGGTAGAGGAAAATACAAAGGTAAACTTCCTATAATATGTTTTTGATGTAACAAAGTTGGTCATATTGCTACAAGATGTTTAGATAGAGAAGACAATAATGAGAAAAGGAAAGAAATTCTAAAGGTAGAAGAGATGGTCAAGAAAATAGGAAAAACAAGGACTAAAAATTCAAAGGTAAGAAATCTAGTTATATTGTTGAAGAAGAAACTGATAATGAGTCTGATAGTAATGATGAAAAAGTTGTCTATGTTTCTATAAAAGAAAATTCTAATGAAGATGAGAAAATTGAATTAATTTCATATGTAAGTGAAGGTGATAGATGGATAATTAATAGTGGATTCTCACATCACATGACTGGTGATAAAAGTAATATTGAAACCATGGGACAATACCAAGGTAGTTGTGTTAAGTTTGGTAATGATGCACCATGTCTAGTGAAAGGTAAAGGATCAATACAATTGACTGATAAGATCAAGTGTGACAATGCTTATTGGGTTGAAGAACTTAGTTATAAATTATTGAGTGTTCCAGAGTTGATCAAATTGGATACAAAGTTAAATTTCATTACAATAAGGAAAAGATATTTGATGTCACTAGTGAGCTAATTACAAGTGGTGATAAGACAAGAGGTATCTTATTCAATCTAGATTTATCTGATGATATGTTTTTTTGCATAATATGAAGATATATGGTTATGTTATAAGGCATGGAATAAAAGAGAATTTTTGAGAAGTATCTAGAAGGAGAAGGAAATGAAATGATGAAACCTTTGGATTTAATGAATCTAACATAACCCTAATATCAACAATGATGTTTAAGAGAAAAAAGATCAAAGCTACCTATTTAAGGACACATAGGGATTAACCTATAGAGGTTAGTAATTTCTAATTTTGTTGACTGGAAAACTTGAGCAGAAGGTTGTGAAGGACTACAGTAGAGGTGATGAGTGATTTCTTGAAGGATTTTCCAAGAAGATCGAAGATAATGATGGAGACATGAATGGAGTTCAGACAGTGAATTAGTAGATGAGCTACATTGTGATATGTATATACAAAGTGAGTTGTGTTTATTAGATCAACCTGCTATTACTTTCTAACCATTGTATTAGTTAAAATCCTTTAATCAAGGTTGACCTAATAGCTATTTGTAAATCCTTTTATGAAGGTGACATTCTAATGGGATGTTCTTATGTCCTCTAACAAGGCCACTCATAAAAGGGTGATTAAATCCTTTAATAGGGTCATACCTAACAATGTGTATTATAAAATTTAATAGGGTTGGATCTTAATAGAGCTCACTTCAAAAGAGTGAAAATTGGATCCCCAAGATAGCCCCATGCCCAAAACTGGATATTATTAATTTCCTTTTAACTTGCATATGAAAGTAAACTAACAATGCTAAGAAAAAAACATAACCATGAAATAAGAGAACTCATAACAACATATTTTGTTAACTATAGAAACCCTAGCCAAGGGAAAACCCTATTGAGGATGGTACCCAAAAAATGATCCACTAATCAAAAGTATGTGGTTAAAGATATTGACCCTGTTAGTAGTCTATTACATGCATATACTGTCTCAGTCTTTGTTAGAGGACTAGGCCTTCTTAAAAGCCTCAACCCTATTAGGAGTTGGCACATATACATATACAAAATGATGTGCAAGCTGAAACCACTTCCCAAACATGTAACTTACAATGCAGCTCCTTAATACAAAAAGATAGATACAAAAACCTCTTGCTTATTGTTGATAACTTCAATATCTGATATGTTACTACTGCTCATCACAAAATTCTCAATCCTCTGATCTTACATCAGAATTCACATCACTTAAAGTTTGCATGTTCTTCATAGAAAACACACAATACTTTACATATATCTTACAACTTACACAAAACTTCACATACTACAATCTTTCCTTTATACCCTTACAATTTACAAATTACTATCTAGATGACTTTCAAGCTTTCACATGTTTGACAAAATACAAAATTATTTCTCAATTAGGGTTAACATCTAGGATGTCATTCTTAATTACTTAAGTAATTATTTTGTAAACAAAATAATTCCTTAACTCATAATTACACATTTACTATTATACTCTATTCTATTTGTATGCTACCACAACTAGTAATACTGTCATAACTTCTTCTATATTGATTGTACTAACTTGAGCACTTACACACATCATCCTATTGATATATACTCTCTATACCTAATTGTGCACATTCCTATAATACTTCTATCAACTATACATATTAAAACCGTCTTTGTTCTATCAAAAAAACTATGTTGCACTTAGGAAATTTTCAAGTCTAACTATGAAATCTTCATCTATACATAATGCCTTCTTCATACGAGATACATGTTTCCATAAATGACAAATATAAGTCTTTTATAACTTATCCTACTTAGCAAAACATCTAAAAATCTCTCCCTTTGGCATTTGATGGCAACATATGGAAAAATTGGCTAAGTCCCAAAATGTTGATGAAACACTTTACAAAAACTTGGCCTTTACAAAATTCAAAAAACTTCAAAACTTGTGGATCATCATATTTTATAACCATCTTTCCTTATATCTTCTATTACAATATGATCATTTGCATAATTATATCTCCCCCTTTCTACATACATCATACTATTATTTTTTTACTCCCCTTTACACTATACTTTATACAATTTTCCTATACTACTCCCCCTTTGACATCAATGACAAAGTTGCCAAAACTTATATACAAGTCAAAATTTTGGTTCTATACCTCTACATCAGGTTGATAATTATTTCATACAATCATCAAAACTTGTCTTCAAACTCTTAAAGTTATTCTCCCATGAATTTTTGACTCCCTTTGATATGCTGAGAAGAGCACATAACCCATAGGATGCTATTTCAACTACATCCAAGTCTGAGTAGACAAACTTTCTGAAAGATGTCTTCACTTTCATACATTATTCCACTTGCTTCTCAAGTGTATTATTTTCAAAGACAAATATTCTCTCAGAAATGAGAACCTCTTCATTGTCCTTTCTCTATTAATTTGTATAAGACATATCTCATCATAAGTCTTCCTTATTTGTGCCTCAATTTCTTCAATCTTCTCATCTAGTTGTTGGAGTTGATTTACTTGTACATGTAACTCATCATGCTTCCTCTTTAGCTCGTCTTCTATGCCCTTGGTAAAATTTAAAGTGTTGGCAATGGGCCAACATCCCTCATAGGATTTGTGACATGGCTTAACTACCTCCTATGGTTCTATAAGACTATTAGTTGTATCAAGAATTAATAAGTAGATCTTTTAGTGCAATGAAAATCCTGGCCTTTCTAAAAATTGGTATCAGAGCTAGGTTATAGGTTTGAATCTCGTAGGCCATGATGAGTGATGCTAGGAGGGGGATTTTTGGCAGTGGGCCAACATCTCTCACAGCATTCATGACATGTCTTAACCACCTCCTATGGTTCTATAAGACTATTGGTTGTATCAGGCATTGATAGGTTGATCCTTTGGTGCAACGACAACCCTAGCCTTTCTAATAGAAAGACATTGCATATTTGGCATATAATGCCATGCCTTGTTGCTCACATCTTATTAGCTACTTGATGTATGTATCAAGAGTCCCTAAGTCATTTATTATGTTTTTACATACTAAGCATTGTTTTTTGTCTGAGCGTGTACTACTACTAAATCAGACAAACTTAAGAATTCAACATCAAAGCATTTCACTAACTCTTTTTCCTTCAGCTGCAAGTCTTTCTCTATCACCTTGGTTGTGGCTAATTTCTACAATTTCTCAAGAACTCCTTCCGAATTCTTCTCCATATTTATGACTTTCTTTTTCTTCTCTAATATCTTGCTTAGTGATGATATAAGTCCCTTTTTAGCATCATCATCATCTAATGCAATTGACAATTCAATTATCATAGGATATTTTCCTTTCTCAGGTGTAGCCAATAGAATATTGACCTCATGTTTGAACTTAACTTTGTGATATTCAATTGTAACATATTTGATTTGAGGTTTAAATGATGATTTTAGCATCACAACTTTCTAGTTGTGCTTTAATCTTTCATCCTTCTCTTTCTCACCTTGCATTCTTTTCCTCTTCTTTTTCTTTTTGTCTTCCTCTTCCTTCTTCTTCTCCTCTTCTTCTATTCTATTCTTTTCTTCCTTTTCTTCTCTTCCTCTTATTTCTTTTTCATCTCTTCTTCTTCCTTCTTCTTCCTCTCTTCTTTCTTCTTCTTCCTTCTTTTTCTTTTCCTCTTCCAACCTTTTATTTTCTTATTCTTGCTTTTCTTCCTCCTTTTTCTTTTCTTCATATTCTTCCTCTAAGTTGGTATATCAAATCAAATTTCCAACAGTGGGGTCATAATCCTTACGTGGATCTTTAGTTGTATCAACTACCACTTTAGCACTATCAATCTGCATTGAGTCCTTTCCAATAGTGACTTGAGGTGGTGTTGTTGCCTTATTAATATCACCCATCATTAAAAATATATATTTTTCTATTTCTTCATTTACTTCCTGGTAATTTCCTCCCATTATCAACATTTCTCTTGTATTTTTCCTAAGATAAGGCTCAAGTCTCTTCATTAGGCTATCCATATGGTCATCGCTATCTACTTGGCATAACTTTCTTATCTAGTTTTGTCTAATTCCCTTATCTTCATCAACTACTCTCTTTCTTCTTTTGATCAATATTTCATAGAGATCTTTTGGGATCTCATCTTTCAAATCCTCAAACTTGTTATTAGACAGTACCACAGGTCTAATAGTAATATTTTCAAGTTCTACTCTATCAATTCTAGTGTACAAATAATAATATTTGTTTAACTGAACAAAATTACCTTCATTAATAATTGCATTATTCACCTTCTCAAGTTTAGGCTTTCATGTCTTCCTTCTTGAGCTCACAACTTCAAGTGTCTTTTCTATTGCCATCTCAGGCACTATCTTACCTCACATCTTCTTAATAGGCACACTAGGCATTAATTCCTTTTTCCTTTTTCTTGGTCCTGTAGCCATAGCTTTCATTCTTTTCTTTCTAGGAGAATCAAGGGATTCTTGTTTTACTTTAGCTAGTTTGAATAATTTCCTCTTGGTTTCATCTATTTCCACTTCTTATTCCTTTTATGATAACTTAGTTAGTGGAATAGTAGGTGTAGTGGGTGCTTTTCAATGTGATGGTGCTACATATAGTGCTATAGGTGCTACAGTAGATGGTGTGGCTCCTATTACTCCTTTAGATGGCCCTATAGCTGCTAATGGTATGACATATATTAATCTATGTTGACCAATATGTTTCATACTTCTCATTATCTACCTTACTACACTTATTTCTTCTCCAGAAATGCCTACTTGCTACATAGATTTCTTCATTACTATTTCAATTTTCTTCTAAACTATTTTCTCAATCTTTTCTAGTCTATATGATTGCATTAGCTCTTCATAGGTTCCAATTCTATCAAACTCCTTATCTTTGTCAGACTTAAGGATAGCCTTGACATATCCTTTTGTTTCCTCTACTGTGACCTCATAACCCAAAGGTTCAACATATAGTATCCTAGGCTCTACTACCTCAATATAGGTAAAATTAGTGTCTACCATAAAGAAAATGTCTTCATTGAAATTATCTTTCATGGAGGGTGGGATTCTAAATCACTCCCTCATCTTATTCTAAAAGGCCTTCATTATAAGATTTGCGCTATTTCCAATTTTTTCAATAGGATGCCTTAAGTGCATCTTAGTTATCTTCTCCATGGTGCACTTATCACTGCTTAGTAACTTTTCCACTAACATGAAGGGAAATATTTTCATTAGGTGGAAAAAAATATGTGTGATTAGCGACTGAAAAATTAATTGGCCATTCTTGACTTTCTTTATCTGATAAAAATTCTCTATTCATTGTGCTCTTAGGATCTCACTTAGATTCTCTCTCTCTCTCTCTCTCTCTCTCTCTCTCTCTCTCTCGCTCTCTCTCTACACAAATCTTATAGGATGCTTAAACCAAACTAGCTGCCATATACTCTTCTCTAGAGCTAGAACATATCTTGGTGACAATAATTCTACTCATGAACCTCACATCATCCTTCTTGATCTTGTTGATCACTTTTTCTCCACCATTGTATTCAGACTTGATGTTGTCTAGGATTTCTTTCTTAACATTTTTCTCATTAACTGATATGTTTCCTTCATAACAAAGACCAATGGCCTCATGAATCAAGTTTGTCCAGATTTCTATAGCATTGTCTCCTAACCAGATCTTTCCATCATGAATTCAACTCATTGTGACTTTTTTCCATTCTTTAGTATCAAACTCACAATAAACCAAAAAAATTACCAAATAATTATCCTTCAAATGTTCAAATCCTTTCTTAAAACTCATATCTTGATTATAGATCAAACCAAATTTCTTGGAAACATGTTCTTCACCAACTGACTCAAACTTTCTCCTAAGATAACTACTTATATGTTCTAGGTACATGACATTTTTTGGAGTTTTTGAAAATGCAAAACTAGGGTCGTCTACTAGGGGTTTACTAGGATTTATCTTAAGCTTAGCTCTTGCTTCATCTTCTACATTATGTAACAAAGACTTGTCCATTTTCACACTAAAATTTGTAACCCAAATAATTGCTCAAATTATTTCGTAAAGAGAAATATCTTGATTCAATTGTATAGCGAGGGCTTCTTTCAGTTCACACATGAAAATACTTCAATTATCCTTCAATTCATTATCACTTTGATCTTAATTACTTTTTAACTCTTCACACAATCAAATTTTATATACAATATTGTTTGCATGGCTTATATCTTACCAAATTGATCTCTGCATAAATTATAAAAAGTGCACAATTTGTACAAAGTTATTTCTAATTACTAGAATTTTTTTTTCTTTTGAGCATATGCCTACATTCTCCAAATGAAATGCACACTTAACCATAGAGTCAACTCACATGCACTACCTCATACTAAATGTGTAACTCTTAACTCGACCTCTAACTTTAGTTTTATCTCTTTAGTACCTGATCTTCATTATGAAGGTTCTTAATTCAAATAGGATGAGTCGCATACAATAGATAACTTCAATCTTTCATCTAGTGCATCAAAATATTGTTCTTCCAATACTATGTTTGAGCTTGATGGATCTTTTTCTTTGAGAAATACCTCTTTGAATTCTTCCACATGTTCTCTCAACTCATCTTTTTCACTACTATTACTGGTATCATTCCTTCTTCCAATCTTGTTGATATTCCTTTTGAAATTTAGACTCCTATTGATGTTGCTCATGTCCATTTTGCAAAATTGTGCTATATGACCAAATTTGTTGCATAACTAACATAATAGTGTACTACTTCTTTGATTAGGACCAAATTGATTAACCAGTGCTTTGCAATTTCTATCAATATGTCCTAAGTTGTTACATTTGTGACAAAAATTTTGCTCCTTGTTCTACTAGTTCCTTAATTTGATCTCCTTCTTTCACTTGATGTCCTTTCACTGGATCTTCTTCTTTCATTACCTATAGGATTAATATCTTTAAAAATCCTACTATTTGTATTATTAATATAAAATTTAGGTTTCTAACAATCAATTACTTTATGACCAAAACCATGAAAATTATTACAATAAAAAATAGTAATAGCTTTGAATAACTTACATATAAAATCTATTTTGATATGAACGACTTCATTAATTCATTACATATAAATAATATACCTTTAAATTCATACCTTACTTCTTTAGGTGATTCATCTTGCTCAGTTGCATTTGATTCACTAGTTTTCTCAAGTTGACTTGCTTGCTCAAATTCTTTTGGTACATTTTCAGATTGATTTGATTCAATGTTATTTTTCTCATCTATCTTATTTTCAAGATGTTCAACAACTAGATCTGGTACTTTTCTTATTTTAGATTTATTTGTTGACTTTTCTCCAATAAAATATCCAAGACCAATCTTATCATAGGAAGGTCTTTGAAAATATAGTTTCTCATTATTTTTCTCACTACTAGAATATGACTTTTCTAATCGTTTCTATTCCAAGTTAACTCTCCTTTCATAATAGTGTTATATTTCTCAAGTTCTAAATGTTCTCACTTAATGGACTCAAGTTGAGATGTCACTTTCTTAAGATCAGATCTTAGATCTGCATTCTCATATTTTAGATCTAACTCAACTTTGCTATCATGTTTCTTCAAACTTAGTTTCAACTCAATGATCTTCAACTCATGTTTTAGAATCTCATTTTCTTTCTTCAATCATGACTCTTCATCACAATTCTTTATCTGATCTTTAGGTTCCTTTTAGTATTTGAGATGATCAATCTTATCTTTTAATTTCCCAATTTAGTCTTTTGCATCTTCATGTATTTCTTTCAAGTTGTCTCTTTCTTTAGTAAGAATATCAATGTGATCAAGAGCTTCTTCAAGGTTTTTTAATAACTATTCCTTATCCATAGGGATCTTACTCAAGTTATTAAGCCTCTTTTGAGTAACTCTACTTTGATACCAATTGTTAGTGTTGAAGATGATGAAAGATCAACCCCATAGCTCCCAAGAATCACCTACATGCAAACACCTATCAAAGAGAAAGAGAGAAGCAAAAAGATATGGAGGTTGGAATTGCTAGATCCATAGATGAGACATTCTTGATTAGCAAAAATGATATTGCTATTATCACAACTATATTAATCTCAATGAATGTTTATAACGAAAGATTGTCCTTATAAAGAAGATTGAAACCCTAAGACGGTCTAACCTAGTTTGAATCATAATAATTAATTAAAAAAATTAATTATTAGATGCCTAAAGTTTAGCTTAAGAAAAATAGAGTTAATTAGGAAATATCTAATTACTCTAACACCCCCTCTTAAGATAAAATTAGGGAGTAGCTAAAAACCTAGAAACTACTACTAAAAATAGATTTGGGTCCCAACAAACAAATCCTGATGAGGTATCCAAGAACAACCAAATCTCTGCAAAGAGGAGAAATAGAGAAAACCACAAGGAAAAAACCTTACTCCAAAAAGAGATGGAAAACATGCTATAAGAAACTAGTGTAGGATTGAGAAGCTTTGAAACTAGAAAAGGTTCCAGAAGATAGGAAAAAAACATCATCATGAAGAACATCACTGAAGCATGTAGAAGTTACAAAGCTTTGTCAAAAGTAATTGCTAATCTAAAGAACCTCTATTGAAATAGAACCTAACTAGGTATAGAAGACTATAATCTACATCAAATTAGGAGGCACACAAAGGAAAATAATTGAACTCAAAAAGATACAGATGGCTTGAAACACCAAAGCTTGAAAAGCTGATCAAAAAAACCAAAGAAGTATGAGAAACAATAGAAGAACCCCCCCTAATGCAAACAAGGGTGAGGTGACAGGCAACTAGAAAAAGTGGGCCAAAACAACTGCAAACCAAGGAACCATGATCAAGATGTACAAAAGAGTACATATGTGTTTACTAAGGTGATCAATCTCAAACACATCATGAGGCTAATGTCATGGAAAGAAAACTCACTGGACAAAGGAAGATGGCAAACAAAGGAAAAACATCAACCCCCCATGTCATTTTATCAGAGTAGTGCATGTAGAATAAGGCACAAGATATGGTGAATCCCAAGAATAAGTAATTTGTATGAGTGTCCTCATATGGCACTACTCAAATTAGAAGGCAATAAGAAGGCAAAACAACTGAAATGAAAATATAGATGCAATTTGGAACTTTATCTTACTGTGTTTGCAAGAATACATACAAATGATGTTTAAATAGACCAAAAGAGACATAAGACTGATACAAAAGATAGTACAAGTCATGATGAATCATCTAATGAAATGAAATCTATCCTCAGACTTGAAACAATTGAGAAATGTACCAGAATGCAAAATGCAAAAGACTAAATAGAATGTGTCTAGAGTAGAATCTAGAAAAACAACCAATGTCATTGGAAAGAGCTTAGAAAGACCTTTCCAACAATATAAAGAATTCCCAAATCTAAGATCAAATGCTCAAGATATTTTTCCTAGAGTTAAAAAAGTCACCCCCAACTTTGAAAGAAGAAAAAAGCCATAAAAAATGAATCAAAACTAAAAACTAACTATACCACTATGACATGTTGGGAACCAACATTTTGGCGATATCTCATTTTTAGAAAATGAAGTCTGTATGCCTGAGATATGAGACAAAATATGAAGGTAGGTCCAAAAAAAGCTTGAAGAGGTGACAAAATATGTTGTTGCAGTGCTAACAAGGTGCTGATATTAGCAAGTGATGAGCCCAAATTTGACAGTCAAACAATCGTAGAGGCAAAAAAATGCTTGAAAAATAACCCTTACTAGAAAAGGAATATCCAGTCATTAGAAACAAAAAAAAGATGATGAAAAAGATTCTATTTCCAAATCAAAGGGCTGGTGCCAAAATAATCTAGTGGCCAAAACTTGCCACATGTCAAATTTTTCCTTGTGGAATATAAAACTCAAAACCACTATGGGCATATAAAAAATCATGCTTATTGGGAAAAAGGAGTTGATGTGACAAGTATGCATGGAGTTTGAGGCCATGCATTGAGTTTTGAAACTTGATAAAAAAAAATTGTCATTCTTTAAAATTAACACCAAATTTTTGCCAAAAAAGGCCAAAAATCATGCCAAAAAATCATACCGCTAACCCTGCCAAAAAAAGTGGTGCAATTTTTTTGTGTAAGACCTAAGGAAAAAGAACTCACATTCTTATGCAAACGTGCTTGCTAACATGGCTTTTGGACAAACAAGTTGAGATAGATGGGATACAAAAGTGTAGCTAAAAAAGGATGATGTAATGACCAATGATGGCCGACAGGAACTAAGCATGTCTCCCAAATAAAATTGCACAAACATGGAGAAATAAAGGAAATCAATTTGTAAAAAATTTCATTGTACTAAAAGACTGATCTATTAATGCCTGATATAACTAGTGAACTTATAGTACATAGGAGGTTTATTAAGCCCTTATCATAAATCTCGAGGGGAGTGCTAAACAAATTTCTAACAATGTCGTCCTCAATGTTACCTGAGGGTCTAAGAATTTGAACCTATGACTAAGCTATAATACCACTTGTTGGTATGTTTGTTTTTGTGCCAAAAGCTCTAGTTATCAAAAAATGTTACAAACACTAGACTTACCTAGATCCATGAGAGGTGGTTAAGCCATGCCATGAACCCCGAAGGAGGTGCTAACCACCAAGTAAACAATCTCTCCCTCAACACCAACTGAGGGTTCTACACCAATAGAATGAAGGAGACCTTCCAATATTTGAACCCCTGACTCAAGGTTCTAATACCATGTTGAAGTTGATGAAAGATTAACCCCACAGCTCCCAAGAATCACCTACATGCAAACACCTATCATAGAGAAAGCGAGAAGAAAAAGGATATAGAGGCTAGAATTGCCAAATCCATAGATGAGACATTCTTGATGAGAAAAAATGAGATTGCTATTATCAAAATTGAATTAATCTCAATGAATGTTTACAATGAGAGATCTTCCTTATAAAGGTGATCAAAAACCTAAAAAGGTCTAACCTAGTTGCATCATAATAATTAATAAAATAATTAATTATTAGATCCCTAAAGTCTAGCTTAAGCAAACTAGAGTTAATTATGAAATATCTAATTACTCTAATAGTTAGAAATAGGTAATACTAAGAGGAGGGAGGTGAATTAGTATTCTACAAACTTTAGCCCAAAATTGGATATTGTTAATTACCTTATAGCTTGCATATGAAAGTAAACTAACAATGTTCAATAGTAAACATAACCATGCAATAAGAGAACTCATAACACCACATTTTGTCAAATAGGGAAACCTTGACCAAGGGAAAAAATCGATGGGGATGGTACCCGAAAAATGATCCACTAATCAAAAGTATCTGGTTAAAGACATTGACCTTGTTAGGAGTCTATTACATGAATATAGTGTCTTGGTCCTTATTAGAGAAGTAGGCCCTATTAAAAGCCCCAACCCTATTAGGAGTTGCTTCAACCCTATTAGGAGTTGGTACATATATATATACAAAATGATGTACAAGCTAAGCCCATTATCCAAACATGTAACTTACAATCCAATTCCTTAATACAAAAAGATAGATACAAATACCTCTTACTTGCTATTGATATCTTCAATATTTGATATGTTATTGTTGCTCATCACAAAATTCACAATCCTCTGATCTTATATCAGAATTAACATCACATAAAGTTCACATATTCTTCATAAAAAGAACATAATACTTTACATATATCTTACAACTTATACACAACTTTGCATATTGTAATCTTTCCTTTATACTCTTTCAAATTACAAATTACTATCTAGTCGGCCTTCAAGCTTTCACATGCTTGGTAAATTAAAAAAAACTCTAGCTCACTTAGGGTTAACATCTAGGATGTTGTCCCTAATTATTTAAGTAATCATTTCATTAAAAAAATCCTTAACTCATAATTACCGATTTAATTTTATGCTTTGTTCTATCGATATGGTGTCGCAACTGGTAAGACCATCATATCTTCTTCTGTACTGACCATACTAACTTGCACACTTATACACATCATCCGAACACTCTGTACTATCCATACCTAATTACACACTTTCCATAATTCCTTTATCATCTGTACATATTAAAACTATCTCTATTCTATCAGTTTAAATATCTTGTACTTAGACAATTTTCAAGTCTACTATGAAATATTAATCTATACATAATGTCTTCTCCGTACAAGATATATGTTTCCATAAATGAAAACTCCAACTCTTTTACAACTTATCCTACTTAGGGAAATTTCCAACACACCCCTGATGGGAAAATCAGGGGTGAATTTTTTCCCTAATGGGGCCCTATTTTGGCTCCTCTCTTTAGTTCCCATGTTCTAGGATATTTGGGTGTTAATTCCTAGGTTGGTCAGCCTGTGAGAGTTAGTTAATTCTAAGCTCGATATAAACCCTTCCATATGCTCCATTTATTTATTAACATAAGATCATATCATATCAAGACATCTCATTCTCAAGTACTCAAGAATTTGCAAGTTCAAGCTTTCAAGTGCCCTTGCATTCAAGCCTTCAAGCATCCATTCAAGTATTTCACTACAGATCAATGATTCAAGTGTTAAAGAAATTGAAGGAGTTCATTAGTAAGATATTCTTCAATCCATTCCAGATCCTTTGTTTCATCTTCTATATTCATTCATCTTCATCTTTTGTTTCAAATCTACTGGTGAAGTCAAGCACGTTACATTTGATTCAAGAGATCCAAGTTTGTAAGTTGAATTTGTACATTTACTTTAACATTCATGCTATTTCAATTATTTTAATTTAGGGTTAGTTCCTAAATAGGAGTTGGACTAAGGAAAACTCCCCCATTAATATTAAAAACCCATTTTATTGCTCATTCCAGATATTAGATTGACGAACATGATGCAGATTGGAGTACCCTTATTGTCATTTAGTAGAAATACAAAATCAAAATCAGCATTTGACACCATCAATCAGGGCTTAGCTTCACCCCTTATGATTTAGTTTGCCCCTAAAGCATTATTTTTTTTGTGATAGATTGCCGAAAGATTTTTGGGTTTCATCTATCTCACAGTTTGAGGTTTGAATATGAAGGTTTCCCCTCATTTTGATCAATATAGCAAGTGATAAACATAATTAAAAGGTGTGTTTCTTTACCTTCTTTTTCCTTTCAATATATCTACTTAGATCTACTTTCCTACACAAACACATGAAGAACACTTAAGGAATTGGATATATTTTCCCCTATTCTTCCTAGATCTAGTTTGCATTAGTGATCCTTGTTCATTTGGTCAACTCTAATCTTTCTAGACCTAGTTCTCTAGAATTGGAACTAGAAGGATTCTTTTTTCTTATTTCACCTCCCTCTATATTCATATGTACACATAGGCTATGTGATGAACTTAGGGTTTTACTCTTGATTACATTTCCTCTCACACATTTATTAGTGAACATGACATGAACTCTTTCTTTTGTTGTGTTAGACTATCATTTGCATTTTTAGGTGTTCACTAGTTATTGGCGAACCCATCTATGTCAAATTTTTCTTTTCTAGTGTTAGAATTTCCTTTCATTTTGAGGTGTTCAATGTTTATTGGTGAACCTAGCCTTTGACATTTTCTCTTTTAATTTTCGAGTTAGATTATTTTATTTTATTGTGTGCTCAACATTTATTGGTGAACCCAACTATGTAAACTCTTTCTTTTGTGGTGTTTGATTTCCCTTTTTATTTTGAGGTGTGTTTTGTGTTCACCAATTATTGATGAACCCAACTTATGACATTTCCACTTCTAATTTATGATTTATCTTTGTATGCTTTATACTTTACTTTACATTATATTATATTTGAGTTCATATCATAAGTTTAGACCTCTTTTTTTCTTCTTACATTGTTTGGTGTATGATCTTTACTACTTTTAGTCCTACTTGTAGCATTCTCATTGGGAGAAGTCGTAGACTCATGGCTCTCTTTGATCCTAATTCCTCTTCTCCTTACCTTGGAAACTTGGTTGATTTTATAGTTTCTCATGATCCTAATCCTTTTATGGAGCATGAATCTCCTAACTCATCTCATGATGAGGATGACGATTTATGAGTTTCTCCTAAACAATTTGATAAACTTGATAGTGAGATTGATAAAATGCTTGATTCAAATTTACAAGAAAATCAGAATACTGAGCCCATTGTTGCTTTTGATGCTCTTAAAAAAGTGATCTATAATGATGAACATGGCATTACTTTGATGTGTGATCTTACTCATCTTGTCCATACTCATGTTAAACCTTTGTCTCAACTTTTTTCTGAAGTAGGAATGACTCCTATTTCTACTCTTGAACCTATTGTACCTATTTCTGTACCTATGTCTAGCATTTCTACTGGGGTATTTCTTAGTGGCTGATATTAGAAAATTTTGGCTAGTAATTTAGTTCTTAAAAATATTTTAAAATACCACATTTTTATAAAATTTAGTTCTATAAATATTTAATAAATCTAAGATTCGCCAATTAAATAATAGAAATTATTTTATTTTTAAAATTAATGTAAGATTCACCAATATTTTTATACCTTTTTCTAGAGAAAGTTTCTTAAATTTTACCTTGATTTTCAATTATGTTCCTCCTATTATGTCTACTTTTTCTTAGAGGCCTGATCCTCTTAGTAGTCTTCCCATTCCCTCTTTTCTCATGAGTGTTTTTCTTTCTTCCTCACAATCTTCATATAATAGTGTTCCTTTCATTTATCCTAATCATATTCGTGTGGTTCCTAGTGTTCCACCTATATTTTCTTCCACTCTAGCTAATTCATTCACCCTTCCTAGTGTATCAAAGATGCACACTTCATTTATTCCTTCTAATGATCCTACTATCCTTATTCTTTCTCAGATGGTGTTTCCTTTGGAGCAATTAATTGCTTCCTTCATTCAATCTAAGTTCAATGTTCCTACATGTGATATGTGTAGTCCTTTGTCTTTTTATATTATCTATACTATTATTCCTTTACAAGATGATATGCCTTGTCTTGACATTATAATGGTAAAGGTGATCCTGTGACATTTTTTAAGACCTTCAAAGTTCTATGTAGTGACTATGCTCATGAGGATAGGATTTTAGATAAGTTGTTTGCTCATAGTTTCCATGAAAAATATTTGCAATGGTATTTATCTTTTCACCCTATCCTATTCATTCTTTTCATAAATTTTCCAACACTTTCATACAACAATTTCAAAATAATATTGGTCCTTATGTTTCTTTGACTGATTTGATGCATTGTAAACAATGTCCTAAAGAAAAGGTGACTAAATTTATTTGTAGATTTAAGAATTCTCTTGCTTATGTTTCTTATCATGTACCTAATATTGATATTCAACATGTGTTTATTTCAACTTTACAAAAAGATATTAGAGATAAGATCTTGCTTACTGAGTTTACCAGTTTTTCACTACTTTGTGCAGTGCTTCATCATTATCAATTACAATTGAGTCATTTTGAGAACACCACTCCAATAGATCTTGTACCTTTTGATAAGAGTAATGTCACACCTAATCCTAATAAATTCTACAAACCCAACAATTGTATCAAGATCAATAAAGCCATGAATAAGTAGATGATAAGGTAGCTATTATATCTTAAGTGTCACTACTTCTTCCTTTGTGTATCAGATAAATAGTAAGTTTACTCCTCTCTCTAAGTATTTAATTTCTCTTATGACTAGGTTGGTTAGTGCAAATATTATTACACTTCCTCCTATCAAATTGCTATGTCCTTCTACAACATCAAGTATGCACTTTAATCCTCAATCTTTTTGTCAATTTCATCACTAGCCTAAAAATGATACTAAGGCATATTATTCCTTGATACATAAGATTTGGGATTTGATTTATGATAATGCTTTGTCTATTGAGGTTCAAGATACTAGGAATAAATGTATGGCACCTCCTAATCAAAATATTTAAATATGCACTAATTCTTTACCTCAACACACTAATAATATTGTTCAACATCCTTCTTCTCCTCCTCCTAAAGTGAATGTTTCTTATAATACCTTATGATGAGAGTGATAATACTATGGAATGTATAATGAAACCTCCACCTGCACCTAAGAAATAAATTCCTTCTACATATAATGATCAACCTAAACCTAAGCTGAACTATAAGTGTACTAGAGCCCTTACTATCTTATTTGATGATGTTGATAGGTTTAAGGCTCTAGATGGTCCTCTCTATATTGCTATGTTGATTTCTGAATATCATTCCTATGGGTGTCTTTTTTATCCTACTTCTATGGTTAATATCATCACTAAGGAACATCTTTATAATAAGAGAAAATAACATGACTTTTATGTCTCAACTAATACTTGGATTTAGAATTGTAATGGTTTCTTGTATCATTCACAAGGTTCCATCTCTTTCCATATCAAGCTCTATGGTAAAGTGGTGAATAGTACATTTTTTGTCATTCCTTCTCCTAATTAGCTTCAAGTGAATCTTGGTTTACCTTGTTTGACTTCCATACAAGATATTTCTTCTCCTATTCATCAATGTATTATATATCCTTATGATGGTGAGATTAAGATGGTAAATAATAGTCTTTATCATCCTTCTAGACCTTGACATTGTGCTACTCTTGATTTCTCTTGGCCTTCTCTTCCTATTATACTTCCTACTCGTTTAGATTTTATGTTCCATTTGTATCAAGAATATAAATGCCAAAATATATCTGAGTTCAGTATGCCTCATGGTCTTTTCTCTTTATCTTCAACACTTATATCTTCTAATTCTTCTATTTCTAATGGTCAGCCACCTCTTGCATCTCCTGATCCTCCTAGTGTGGCTCCTTCTGCTACTATGGAACCTCCTCCTAGTATGGCTACTCCTAGTGTGGTTTCCCTTCCTAAATCTTAGCATTTTTTTGTTCCTCCTTTGGTGTCACCTAAAGGTAAGGAAACTATGGTTATTGATCCTCATTCATCTTCTCAATAAATTTCTAATAAAATTAAGCATAACTGACATGATTGGGAATGTTGAAAGAACTATCAAGATCATTAAAAAGCTTGTATGAATGCTTCTCACCAGCCCATGTCTATTTGAAAAGTTAATGATATGAATATTCTTATTTTTTATCCTATTTCCATTAATTTAGATGAGGAATATACTTTAGATGATAATGAGCACAAGATTATTGATATTGATGTTGATTTACCTAACATAATTTCTACATAGCTTACACTTGCATCCACATCCGAGACTAGTGATTCTCCTAAGAGTCCTTCTTTGGAGTTAGCTATTTTTTCTACTATGTTGGTTATAGTTGCACATTATCCACCTTCACTAGAGTTAGCTATTTTTTCTAGCAAGATAGGGATGAGGGAAAATTCTTGAAGGAAGTGCTCTAGCGTAGTAGCTTTTTGTGTGTTTTCTTGTTGTTATGTGCTTCCCCTATATCTTTTTTTCTAAATCTATATGTAGATTTCTTTAAATGATCCTTGTTTCTCTATGGGTGCAAGGTGATAAATAATTTGATGCATTGTAACATTCTTCTATTTGTATCTTACTTCTTCTATCTATCATTCTATTTTATGTTTTGCATGTGGTATTATTCGTATATTTTTCCTTGTGTTGTTTACTTGTACTTGTGACATGGTAGCACTAATTCTTTTTGGTCTCCATGGTAGTGGTAAAAAAACTCTTCTTCATAACTCTTATGTGTATTTCTTCCACTGTGTTGTAGTTCTACTTCCTTTGGGGGATGATGACATGCCATACTTGATATAATACCTACATATTATCATATGATCATGATGACCCCATAGTGAGTAGATCCCTTTGTACTCTTGTATGTTATGTTTTCATTTACGTTGATTTGTCTTCTCCTAGGGGCATCTCATAGTGGAAACATTTTTTCAATGCTTGTACATATACTTTGTTAAAACCATTGATTATCTTAAAGTGTTAGCAATTATTTTAACATGGGGGCATACACTGCTTATTTTTGCATTTCAAGCATGGGGTAGTGAATATGGATTTTGAGTCTAGCTTGGGTTACTTTAGCTCTAATTTCTTAGTATGCTTCCTAAGTTAGCATCAAATCTTGCATTACTACTTCATCTATCTCTTTCAATGCATATATCTTATGAATCCCTTTATGGATTATGCACAATTCTAAAGAATGGATTCTCTATCTACAAATTTAATATAGGAAGTGTGAATCCTTGAAATTTTGGTATCTCTTTCCTTTACATGATCATATGCTAAATTGCATCTATAGGATATGCATAATTTTTTTCTAAAGTCCCATATATGTTTAACACACCCTTACTGAACCTTACCATAGTGATACGAAGAACATTGATATATGGGTGGGTCTTCTGATGAGTTGACTAAAGGGTTACCACTTGTTAGACTATTTCAATGCCATCTTTTTGTAGCAACTATTTCAATAATTCAAAGTAGGGTGGACACTCTACTACATAAGATAATCACCACTTTCTTTTTATTTAGCAATCTCTCTCTCATTATAATTTGGGAGTTAGCAAAGTTTCACTCCCTTGGGGGCTTGATTCTTTCTCTCCTCAATTTTAATAAGAGTATTGAATGCCTTGTGCTCTACTTTACCAAGAGTTTGGATCGAGTTCATACTCTTTCTTAAATGGTGACTAAATTTATCATCTTAAATTAGAAGCACCCCAATTTAATGAAGGATTAAAACCTATTTAATGTGAGGTCATCAATTTCCTCTTCTCTTTCATCTCTTATTCAATTCTCCATCCTTCTCCCTAGGTGGAATTGAGGTAAAACCTAATAGATCCTATTTAAAGATCCTTCTTTTAATGGTTCTAAGCTCAAGGTAGGATCTATTTCCCCTAGGTCCCTCCTTTTAATTCATCCATTTACTTGAAATTTTGTCCTCGCACCAAAATATGATTTCCTCATAATTTGGACATGATTTCAAGATTATAAGACTTGTTTTGGAGCCTTGAGATAGCCCTGGGGGTTTCTACTCTTGATTATTAGAGAAAAATTCATCTTTGATCAATCAGAGGCAAAATCAAGGGTGAATTTTTCCCTTGATGGGGCCCTATTTTTTCTCCTTTCTTTGGATCTTGTGTTCTAAGATTTTTAAGTTTTAATTCCTAGGTTGGTTGGCTTATGGGAGTTAGTCAATTATGAGCTTTGTATAAACCATTCCATTTTCTCAAATTTTTAATAACATAAGAATCATATCAAGACATCTCATTCTCAAGTGCTCAACCATCCACAAGTTCAAGCTTTCAAGTTCCCTAGCATTCAAGCCTCCAAGCATCCATTCAAGCATTCCATTGGACATCAAAGATTCAAGAGTTCAAGAAATTGAAGGAGTTTATCTTCAAGATATTATTCAATCCACTCAAGATCCTTTGTTTGATCTTCTACATCTATTCATCTTCATCTTCTTGATTCAAATCCATTGGTGAAGCTAAGAAAATTATATTAGATGAAAGAGATCTAAATTCGTAAGGTGAATTTGTACATTTATTTTACATTCATGCTATTTAAATTATTTCAATTCAAGATTAATTCCTAAACTAGTATTTGACTAAGACAAACCCTCCATCAACAATGAAAACCCTTTTTATTGGAGGTTTCAAATAGCAAATTGATGAATAGGTTGTAGATCAAAGTACCCTTTTTTCTTTTAGTAGAATTGTGAAATCATAATCAGAATTGGACACCATCAATCAAGTCTAAACTTCACCCTTAATGAGTTATTTTTCCACTAAAGCATAAGTTCTCCCCTATAAGATTGTTTGAATATTTCTGGGTTTCATCAGTCACATAGTTTCAAGGCCATATCTAAAGGTTTCCCCTCATTTTGATCAATACAACAAGAAGAAAGTAGACTTAAAAGGTGTGTTTCTTTACCTCTTTTTTTCTTTCAATATATCGACTTAGATCTACTTTCTTACATAGAAACATGGTGAACACTTAAAGAATTTGGTATATTTTCCCCTATTCTTCCTAGATCTAGTTTGCATTAGTGCTCCTTATTCATTTGATCATCATTAATCTTTCTAGACCTAGTTTTCTAGAATTGGGAGTGGAAGGATTATTTTCCCTTATTGAACCTCCATCTATATTCATATGTATGCATAGGTTATGTGATGAACTTAGGGTTTTAATCTTGATTCACATTTCCTCCCTCACAAACACTTAGATAATTTTCTATGTCCAGGTATCTAAAACTTCAAAACATTTTTTTCCCTCTTCATAGTAGGTGTATGTTTCCATAAATGAAAACTCTATATCATCCTTGTATATCCTCTTAGACAAATTTCCAACATTTAACTCATTAGGGACCTTGAATTTTGTGAACAAATATGCAATTTCAAGGTAGTCATGTCAACCACACTATATTAAAAAATGGGTTCCATGCATAGTCCAATCATCAAGAGTAATACACAATTATTTTAATTTTAGTGATGACTTCACCAATAGAATGTAATCTTTCCACATGATAAATTAAATATTTTTTCCCATAGTTTCCAAATCTTATCTTAATCAGTGACCATATTCACCAATATATGGCCACAATTTGAGGGTAGGGAGAAAGTATCTATTGCTTACATGTGTCTCTCTATTTTAGAGATTTTATATGGAACCTTTGTCCTTTCAAACTTTAGTAAAACACATTTAACATTGGGCATGTTTCTCTATTTCAAAGACTTCATGCAAAACCTTGTGTCCTTTAAAATTTTGGCCTAAAATAAAACTACCAAAAATTGGGTTAGCATATATCAAATGACACAGAATTAAGGAAGGTACATATCTTTATTTTGGGGCTTTCTCTAAAACTTGGTATAGTTCAAAAGTTTGGCCTGAAATAGGATTATTTTCATTGATTTAGGATCATCCATGACATTAAAAATAGGGTTACTATATGTTAGATGATATAAGTTTAACTTGGAGCTCCTTAATAAAATATTAATAGTCATTTGAGTTTTTGGGGCCCCTTGAACCCATATTAGGGGCATTGCCCCCAAACCCCCATTCAATAACTTAGAAGGAAATTGCAATGATAAAAGCGGTAAAAATTTAACCTTGAAGCCTAAAAATTAATTATGATCCATAATGAAAAATTCAACCTGATTTTATAGAATTTTCATATGATTGAAAATAAATTGCTAGTACAAATAAAAAAATTTCCTTTAAAATTAATATAATTTCTAGTACAATTTTTTTCCCAAGATAATATAGGATTCACTAGGATTTTACACATTTTCTAATGAGGGAGTTTCTTAAGGTTTTCTTTGATTATGGGGTATAATTGGGATAATGGGAGGGGAGGGGTAGTCTACTTATCTACCAAGGGGAGCTCTTTTTTCTATCTAGAATAGTGTGTAGAAGACTCATCAGTAGCTTTAACAATAGAGTCACTTGACTCCATGGAATCATTAGCCTTGAGAGATTATTTGAATTTATCCTTAACAATCATATTAGACCTAAGAGCTCTAGGGGTTTTAATATTTTCCTCCAATATACATTGTAGACTACCTTTTCTCTTTTCTTTAGTGACCTAGCATGGGTGATGATGTTATGTGGAGCCTAATCAGACTCAAAGGTTAAATTTTTCCTACTTCATTTGGTGCAATTTTCCCTCAATTTTTCCTATGGGGGATGTGGGTAGTACCCCCATGCAAGGGGTCAAAGGGAAATTCCCCATGCATGGTCCATGGGAAATTCCCAAGGAGGGGTCCTTGTGTTGCACCTGAGGAGAAACCTCAAAGACAAAACTGAATTTACTATTATGAAAGGCACCGGGAGTTATTTTCTCCTTCTAGACAACTTATTCTAGCATTAATTTTGTAAGTCCTTACATCATGTATAAAATGGATTAGGGTTAGGGATTTTATGATGTATGATGATGTAGTAGCTCCTTATGACGGTATTGAGTTGAAAGGGATTATAGATTGTAATCAGGTTGAAATCATTGGATAATAATATTGGACTTCTTGTTTGGTGGACATAGCCCAAGAATTATGTGAACTACATTAAATCTTTTTGTTTTCTATTTGTTTATGTATGCTTTATTCCTTTGTGATATTGGTTATATTAGCATGTAGTTTTTATTTCTATCTCTCTAATCCTTACATGTGAAGGGGATCTCAATACTTGGTTTTCAAGTGTCCTTGGATTTGTGAGGAGAAATGGTCTCATTTTTTGGAAGGTTAATGATACACCTTTTCCTTCTAGTCCCAACTTGAAGGGTACTCACATCTTGGGTTGAGCCAGATGGGGTAGTCTCTTTAACAACATGAATAGACGCATTGATAAAATGGAAGAGGGCTAGGTGGAATTTACATGAACTATAAAAATGTCCTAATAAAAAATAAAATTATCCTTACATTTTCTAATTGCCTCAACATTACATTCCATGAAATACAAGAGAGAAAACTGAATAGAAATGTGGTTCATGTTCTTGAGATGGTTAAGAAAGGGAAGGTGATAAAAAGTAGAAAACAACAAACTTACCTTCCAACATGAAATAGTTCATGATGATATGGAAAAAGTGGGGTGAGATATTCAAAAATCCTCCCTATTGTAACCACCTTTCTTCTTCACATGTTTCTCCTTTGGGGCTCTAAAAAAATGGTTAAGTTTTTCATAGTCTAAAGTTTAAATGGTTTTCTTCCACTTACAACCCTCCATAAAAAGGCTTGTAACCTTCACAATGACCTCCTCATTTATCTTGAAGGAAATAGCCTATACAGTGACCCTCCTTTTGTTCTAGGAAGAAATAGATTGCCGAGACACAATCTCATCATAACCACCACCCATACTTTCCATGAAGGATAAAATGTCACCCTCTACGTATGCAAACATCAAGTGACTCATTGATTAGTGAAGCTTAATGGTTCATATATCAATGTTCTCGAGTATTTGGTCAATGTTGCTATTGATAATGAACCATATTCTATGAATGTTGGTTATATCACCTATGATCTAAATTTAAGTTTAATTAATTTTGTAAAATATTTAGACTATAAGAGGTCATACTAGATATTCATTAATACTTGTCTCAAAGACACATGGAGTCAATGATTTGGGTTAAATGCATGTCTCATAAATTATATGATTTAGCTTATGTACTAGGTAAATTTAGAAAAAATGGATAACTCTTAATCCTCAGCTTTACATCAAACAAGATAAATGACTAGTAAAAAGTGTTGAATGCACCATAAGACTAAGAGGATGCTAAATTAGTCTTAACTCTTTATTGAAAACTTTTATGTCATATAATTAGTTATCAATTATATTTATAAAACTAACAATCAATGAAAGATGTTTCTATTACTGTGAATGTTGATGATACTACTTTGGGGGAGTATCCTAAGCATTGGAAAGTATTGACATGTTGCATTCATGACTGTGTTTTTCATTGATATCAATATAGCAGTTAGTTTGTGAAGATTGCCATAGTAGCAGACATAGATATTAGTTGTATGAATAATATTTTGATTTGTTGGTGATGTGCAATCATAGACATGTTCAACATAGTGTCTTGATAACATTTTTTAGTGTTCAGAGTCTAAGTTGAAGACATACAAAAGTTATGACTGATTTACAGAGAGTAGTACAGAAACAAAGTACTAGGAAAGAAATTACTGATGTTTGTTTGCTAGGTTACATCTGAGATGCAATGTAGAGATGTATAGTCAACCAGTAACAAAGGATAGCCTATTGGTGACACCAGCAAGTGTGCAAGCCCTAGTATCACATGTGTGAAGTTATATATAGACTGTGAGCTGATAGTGTTATTGTAATTGTAATTAATTAATTATCTTATTATAATTAATTGGGAAAGCCTCAAGGTTGACTCAAGCAATTAGTTTGAAGATATGGTATAAAGGAAATATGTTTTCCTTGTTTGTAAAGAGAGTGTGAGTGTTGTGATCATTATATGAAGTGCAAAGTGAAAAAATGAGTAGAATGTTTGAGGAATATGTGTAAGCAATCCAAGGGATTGGATGTGATATTTTTGATGTGGTCACAACACTAGAAGGAGTAGAGGTCCAGTTGACAAGATAGAGGAAGGAAGTACTATTAATTTCTATTATTCTGCAAGGAATAATACATAGATCATTTGGATAGTGGGTTCATTGGTCTTATCCTTGAAGCTGTTTGGGCAATGGGTCTAGTTGTCTTCCACAACTCCTAACAAGGTGTCAAGGACTCATATGTATTGAATGTATTCATAGACTCCTAATAGGTTCCATCCTCTAACAAGGAACATTGATATTATTACATCATCTTGTGGGTACCTTCCCCACTAGGGTTTTCCCTCTAATCAAGGGTTTCCCTAGTTAAAATATTTGGTATTATTGTGTATGAGTATCTTGTTGTGGTTTTTGATTATATTACTCATATGGTTAAGTTTGTTTAAGGTTGATAATTATGATAATAGTTGGATAACTGATTCAACCCAACACCCCCTCCCTCTTAGTTATATTGGTGGACTATATATTCTAACATTTGCTATGAAAATATAGACACATGAATATGAGTATTTTATGTAGAAAACAAAATTGGAAATTTTTTAGTGAGAATCACAATTACTGAATGAATAAAAAATTGTTGCAAATGTTAAGGACATGAGCCAAGGAGCTCACTTCTCATAAAAAGGACTTGTAAGATAAGACACACAACCTTACGAAAATAAACAAGGACACATAAAATTTAACACGTGATCTTAGGGAAAGATAGAGGTATGCCAAAGTTGTTAAAAACATATTTAATCTAGCAAGCATATGGTAGTAATGACTTAAAAAATATAGGATTCCTTGATCAACAACTCTATCAAACTCAACACTTATACTTGTGATCTTTCAATTTTTCATCACACTAACTTCACATTTAATACACACAAAATCTACCATCTATGTGCCAATATATACCATAACTAGGTCAACTACATTATAGATAAACATCATTTATACAAAGTTGACCACTATGAACACCTATACTTATTGCATTCTACCCTAGGAGATAAAGGGGACCTACGAATCAACTAATTAAATTGCACACGCTGCAACATCCTCCAAAGTTAGCACCAAACATAACATGTAGAAAGCTATTAGAACACATGAATCAGTTGACCCAAAAATATTCTACAAATCTCACAACTTCATGAAAATCTCAACATGTGACAACAAGATCCATATCAACCTTGTAACGCTTCCTTAAAATTATATTCAAACTAAGAAGGTATTAAAAAATCATCTTAATCAACTGAGTTAGAGACAAACAAAAGGAAAAGTGTTGAACACAAAGAAACATAACTTCTCTTACAAAGAAAACCAATAGAAGATATTTGAAGTGGAACAATACACAAATGCTATGAATATGTCCACCAAACCACACACATAGAAATATCAATGTAGAGCATTCTCTGAGCCAACCTTGACCATTCTTGACAGCCAACCTCACTGCCAATGAAAGACAACATAACTTCAACGTTTGAATTATTAGGATATTGCAACATTGACAAACTATATAAGGATAGTTAAAGTCGCTTGTAAATTAAATTATATAGATATCTCTTAATCTTTGAATCTATACTAATGAAAGTTTATGACTTTTTTTATAAAGATTACACACTATAAAAATAAAATGCTCACTTTAAAATAGAATTAGAAATAGAAAGTTAATTTTATAGAAACTCTATAATAGTCAGATTCTTAACAACATAGTTCATGCCATGTCAATTTATTATTGTCAAAATATAACATTGTACATCTACTATCAATTAAAAAACACAAAAACAAAATGCTTATTCTCAAAACAAAATTAGAATTAAGAAGTTATTTTAATAGAAAAGTAGAATAGTTAGAATCTTAATAGATATAATTGAGACCATGCCAATTTATTGTTGTCAAATAGAACATTTGATTTTTACAAGACATAATAGGGACCATATCAATCTATTCTTGTCGAGACCTCAAAACTAGAAAAAATAAAACAAATATATTTTCTTAAAAGGAGACAACCCATAGTTTATATCGTTCCATGAAAGTGGAATAAAGTTAAGAAGGAAAAGACTTAAAGTACTTTCCCCCTCAACTTGCATTTACAAAGTTGAAATATATGGCCTTCACAATTTTGTGCCATATTGAGGATCACATTTTAACCTTTTTGGTCAATGGTTGAATGGCATAAATAAAACATTCTCAATAAAGTTTATTTATGACTAGTTTTGAATAGTGTGGGTAACAAAAGCATCTCAAATGAAAGTTGTCATTATATTAAAATAAATAAAAATTGGACTAGATTTGTTTATATTTATAAATAGATAAATTAGTCTTATATTTTGAATTAAAAAGGGTCAAGTTTTATATAAAGAATTATTAGTTAATGTTTTGAGTAGACTCAATCAATTAATTTTAATTTTTATTAGTTAAATTTTTTTTTTTATAAATTAAATTTTTATTCACAAATTTTCATTTTCCTATTTGTTAATACTAATTTTGTTAAAGTTTAAAATATTTTTCAATTCAAAAAAATAACAAAAAAGAGATATGAATAAATATGATAACAAGCATTAATGAGCATTAAATATCATGACATGTACAAAAGTTCAAGCAAATTTTTAAAAAGAAAATTTTTAAAAGGCTACCATAACACATCTGTAATTTGATGATCGTATTGGTCATTTTTACACTTTTGAATTGTATATGACAGGTTGATATGAATTAATAGCCTAAATTTTTAAAGATATGAATAAATATGATAACAAGCATTAATGAGCATTAAATATCATGACATGCACAAAAGTCCAAGAATTTTTTTTAAAATCTACCATAACACATCTGTAACCAGGTGTAGAATTTGATGGTTGCATTCGTCATTTTTGCACTTTTGAACTATATATGATAGTCTAAATTTTTAAAGAACTGTCAATATAACAAGTAAATTGGCAACTAAGCTTATTTTGGACAGCTATTGCTACTCAACATTTCTAGCAATAATTTGTGGAGTAGGTAGCCCCATGCTTATTATTTTGACAGACTTAAATAAAATGTTTAAATAAAGTTCTGATAATCAATCTTGTACAAAAATGTATTAAGAAAAAATAGGAGAGATAAATGAGAGGGAAAATATTTTTCATTTTTAAACATTGGTACATCTATAATTGAAACATTGATAATAAAGTGTAATGAGTTAATGAATCATTGAGATTATTGACAAAGCAAAGAATATTGCTGCAAAGTTTTTCATAAATAAAGTGTGTCACAGTCATCAAAGGGAGGATCACTTATGGAATTGCTAAAATCAGGTCACAATATTTTTTAAAGAAAGTATTTTTTGAAGGTTGTAGTCTCAAGAAGACCACAAATAAATTTATTTTTTAATATTATATGTTTGGAGTAGAATCTCATTGCAAGAAGCAAATACAAAGAGGAAGAGTGGGATGGAGAGAAATAGAAAGAAGAGAGGAGGCAGATAAAGAGAGACAATGATAAATATGTATGAGGTGATAGAAAAATATTGGACATGTAGATAAATAGAGCACATACATAGATCAAATCAAAGAAAAATAGAGGAAATCAAGCATGGATAAATAAGAAAAAAATGTAACTAGGGATAAGATAAGATAGAGATAGGGAGGGAGAAAGGAATGTGTATGTGTGTGAATAAAAAAGACATAAAGATGGGGATAGGGAACTAGAAAAGGAAAGTTTATGGATAACTATTCAATAACATCATCAAAAGTATACAAGACTATCAACTAAACCCTTGCACCCTTTAAAGGTGCACACGCTAGTATATTTTAAAATATACTACAATTTCAATTTTCATGTCTTTTTTGTTTAACCTTTTTGCAATAGGCCAGAGCTCTTGTTAAAAAAACAACACATTGTGAATAATAAGTGTTTTAAAAATGTGGGATTTTATTTGAGATATTTTCCTACTCATAACAATAATATTTTTATATCAAATAAAGTTAATCAAAGAGAATGACATAATTCAAAAAAAAAAAAAATTAAAGTCATTAAAACTTAATTAACAAAGAAATCAAATTTAGAAACATAAAATAAAATATTGTATAAACAACAATAAAGTATAATAAATATTTAAGCTACACAACTAAACAACTAAACATTGTATGTAATAATGAAACAAGAAAAATAAAATGTTTGATATTCTATTATTTAGGAGTGACAATCTAGACTAGGTCTAGTAGATTAGATTACAATCATTCTCTTGCACCAAATAAGATATTTATGTAACACTAATGCATTATTTGTTTTATATCTCCTAATTGACCTCTAGTCAATTATTTGATTATGTATTTTCTCTAGTTATATGCTAGTTTGTAGGGAAACCTAGCTTTGATATTACAATGTAACAATTTAGAAGTATGTAACTAGAACAAAACATATGTATGGTACTTTCCAAATGAATACATATTTTAGTAAAACTTATTTTTTTCTTTCTCTCCATAACTGGTTAAGAGTTATTCTATTATGAAATTATACATCACATTGTTCTTCATTGCAATACTATGTAATGAAAATTTTCAACTAAGTTGATACCAAGCACAACAATTAGGGAAACTTAGTTATATGTTGGTCTACTGGGAAACCTATACATGTTATGACAATGTAACAATTCAAAACCATGGGTAACTGGAGTGAAATATATAAATGGTAGTTTCTGCATGAATATATGTTTTCCAAAAAATTATTGTGCATCTTCCTCTACATAATTCATTAAGTTTTTCTTTTATTATGAAATCATACATCACATTGTTCTTCATTGCAATACTATGTAATACAAATTTCCAACCAAGTGGGTACAAAACATGACTATGATTCCATAAGAAAGCATGTTCAACTAACAATGAACGAATTGGAAATTTGAGACAAATGATTCACATGGTTAGCAAAATTATACTATGGAAATTTTAGAAGCTACATCTGTAAGAGTTTTAATTAGTTAATGCTTGGTAATTTAAAATGAAACAAGTTCCATGCCAACATCTAAGCTTAGTAAAAATAGTAGTCTTCTAAAAACAACCTTAGCTTTGTCCAAAATTTATGGCTCGTCTAATTTTATCATTTGATATTTAGAGAAGGGTGAGAAAATCTTAGTGAGAAGTTGAGATAAACATACTTAATAGGGAAGAATGAGAAGCGTTGAGATAATTAAAAAATGTCAAATTTTAAATGCAATACATAAAGTAGAGATAGATAGCTTATAGGACATTTTATGAGTAAAGAGAATAAGAGTAAACTACTCCTAAGGTTCTTAAATTTTTGCATTCTTTTTTAAAATGATACGAGATTATGTTGGGAAGATTTTAGCAAGAAGTTATTATATACATGGGTAATTTTATTCCACTAAATGATGAAGTAGATAAACTAAATGGTGAAATAAATCTTGAGGTGTGTGAATTTTTTTTGAAAAAAATATTATATAAGATTAAAGAATAAATGTTACATCTTTAAAATTTTAAAAAGGAGAAACATTCATAGGATATAAACAAAACTAGTTTTGCATCAAGTGCATAAGGACAAAAATCAATTGGAAGAAAAACCTCACACTTTAAAAAGAAACGCAACATATTATTTCACAATCTAAATGTAATTACAATACAATTACAAAATATTTTGACAAGATAATCACTAACTAATAAAAAATGAATAAAATTCAATAATATTATAGTACATGTGTAAACCTTCAATCCATAAATACCTCTGAAGTATCCAATAAATGAGGCGGCGAAAAACACTAAGCACATCTAAATAGTAATTTGAAAAACCATGTTGAAAATACCTTGATGGATTTTTTATTTAAAAAAATTCTTTACGAACTTCAAAATCTATTTGCATAGTTAGATCTCAAATGCAATCTCCAAAAGAAGGATGATAAAAAATTGAAATTAGTTCTCTTGAGAAATAAGGTGGAATTATGGAAAAGATATGCAAAGATATAGCGGAAGTATACAAGGCATTATTTCTACTCATAGATATGGTGCTCGATTTGTTTTTCATCCACACAATAAAGTGTTGGGTATCGGAGATGAAAACCAAATAATTGTTTTTTATATAAAAGCAGCCAAAACTAGGGGGTTGGCCTTTTATGGTTAGTTTGAAAGTATTAAATTGTTTCATTTATAGTCGTATTTTCCTTGCATGCGTCTACTTTGTATGTAGTTCCAATGATATAAAATCATTTCAGTTTCAAAAGTTAAAATTTTGAAAAATTGTTGTAAAGAGGGGCATGACATTTCTTGGATCTTGGCCTATTTTTGGTATTTCATTATAGTAGATAAATCTTGATTTACTTGTATTCTCGTAGATGAAGATGGGATTACTCATAATGATATTTTTAGAGTAGCTTGATGATATTTTCATATTCAAATTACATATGGAAAAATGGTTCACCAATATTTTTTAGTGTAATATTGTGATGAGCTCTAAGATCCCTTTTCTCACTTTCCACATGTTAAAATTTAATTATTTTAAACTTTAGAATAATAGAGGCTCCAATATATTAAGTTTGAGTGACTGAATATATATTTTTTCCATTACCATTTTGAAGGAGGTAAAAATCCAATAACCAAGCATTTTAGTCAGCAATTTATTGTTTCTCATACTAAAACATTCAGATTCAACACCCCTAGTTTAGTCCATTTTCTATCATAGATAAATGGAAGTCATAGAAGTCTATTGTTATTTAAATATGCAAGTTTTTTAGGAGCTACAAATTATAAGATGCTACTTTTAAAAGGCATGTTTTGATGTTTTGAGGCCTAGTATGAAGAAAATAAAATAAAATAAAATTGTAGATTTAAAAAAATAATGAGAGACATGGGAAGGAGCAAGAACACAAGAAGTTGAAAGAGGAGAGGTTGAAGATCATGAAGAAGAAATCAAAACAAAATATTCTCTCTCCCAAATTGTATAATTGAAATTACAATAAATGTTTGCAGATGGAAATGCAATACTAATTTAAAGGTATTATATTCAAACCTATAATTTAATTCATTTAATTTTGAATGGATTGGAGAAAATATCTTCCTTGAAAAATCTAGTCTTGGACTTCGTTACCTTGTTATAGATTGTTTTGTTTCATTTTCTAAGATAATTTTCATATTTATTTGTTTAATTTTTATGTAAGTTTTGTACAATTTTTGACATAGATTTTATAATGGTTAAGATATGTTCTATAGCTGTAACAATTGACACCCATTAAGGATACTAAATCATTGGTCTATGTCATCAATTATCAAACTTGCATGGGGATTTTTTTAGACACAATACTCAATAATTATCATTTTCATGATATGTAGGTAGTAGGATTATGACTCTCTATTTTTCTTCTTGCAAGTTACTCACTACTTGGAAGTCATGGATGTACTCATCTCTCTCTATCATAAATATAATTAAAAGTTCATGTATTTGAAATTTAAAATAAAATAAAATATTGTTGTAAATTGTATAATTTAGATCACATATTGGGACCTTTCCTTATTGTGTAATCTCCTAACTCTTATCCATGCCTATTTATAGTTGAAAGACTAAACATATAATGACATATCTTCACATGGTGATGAAAACTATTATTTTTAACCAAGTAAACTTAATTTCCATCTAATTCTCCCTATTTAGCTAGTTTAATGGTGCCTAAGGAAACCTTGACCCTATTGGAATATCATGCATATATGTGATAAAAATTACGTTATTTTATTGATGTCAATATATTTCTACTTTTTGAGAATATGTTCTTGTGATTGTAGGACCAGAAAAATAGGTTAAAATGCATAACACACTATGAGCAAATCATAAACTCAATTAACATGTATTAGCACCCACTAGTCTACCATGAAAGCCAAACTAATAGAGAAAGCAATAGAAACCCCCTTTTTCGTTTGTAGCTCCCATGTTCTTCTTTCTTCTCCAAATGATTGTAGCTCCAATTCGCCTATAGTGCACACAAGGTTGAAGCCAAAGCCTATGATGTGGATAATGCCATGAGAATACTTGAAGTGTGATTTTATGTGAGAGAGAGAATTCAACATGCAAAGAAGTAGAGACTCAAAGATTTGGATTTTCAAAACTTCAGCATTCAGATCTAAGGACTCAAGGACCCAAAATGAGAGAAAGAGTGTTCATTTTATAATTTTCATGTAGGGTGAGAGCATTGGATTTGTCACCCACAGACATGCAATGTGGCAAGAGATTCCTATGATGCATATGACAGAATATGCCAAAAGTAGGATTCTATGACACATGAGAGTTAAATTTGGAAGAGAATCTATGATGCGTCATAAGATTCCTCAACCCACTTAAAGCCAAGAATCTATGACGAATAAGCCAAATAGGGACATGCGTAAGAGGTAATAATAATTCCTATGATGCATATGATAGAATATGCCAGAAGTAAGATTCTATGACACACGAGAGTCAAATTTGGAAGAGAATCTATGACACGTCATAAGATTCCTCAACCCACTTAAAGCCAAGAATCTATGACGAATAAGCCAAATAGGGACATGCGTAAGAGATAAGAATATTTGATTATGACAAATCTCAGCCAAGTGTCAAAGGAGAATCCACGAGGTGTCACATCCAAGTGTCATGATGATGAAATATTTTATGGAATATTTGAATTAAAAATCCTTTTATTCCACAAAATAAGAATTAGTAGAAAATGGAATTAATGATGGAAAATGGAACTTAGGAAATTTTAAATTTCCATGGTTTGTAGATAATGAATCAATTAATTAATAAAATTAATTAATTGAGGATGATAATCAGGAAGAATAATTAGTGAGAATAATAGAATTAAATTATGGGTTATTTAATCCTATAGAGAAAATTAGTAGATGATTGGCAAATTAATTAAATGAATGCGACCATATCCTTTGATGAAAATGTGACGATGATGGATATCAAATAAGATGATGAAAAGGTAGACCAAAGCCATGGTCAAATTGATTGATTGAAGTTGATAACATGCCAAGGACACATGACATGAATTGGTTGATATGTAACATTTAACCGACATTGTAAATGCTACAGGATTGAAATTGATTGATAAGGTTCGATCATAATAACACTGACGGACATTGTCAATATTATTAAAATGGTCGATGATGCCATGATCTGACATTGAAAGCCTCAAAAATGTCAAATATTGAATGACATGAATGATATTTTGACCTAGCACTGAGAGCCATGACAGTACTAAGGTCAGATTGATAAGATTGATAAGTTGATAGGTTTCCAAGACATTGAAAGCCACAAAAATGCCTAGGAGTGGATAAATGATGATTGATTTGGGATGTTTGATATGTTTCGGGTTGATTAGGACCAATTTCAAGTGATTCTAAGTTGATTTGGGGTGATTCTGAGTTGATTTGATATGATTCCGAGTTGATTTGATATGATTCTAAGTTGATATGAAATTGATGTGAAAGGGGATACAAATGACAAAATATGGTCACTCTGGCCAAAAGATCGAAGTTAGTAGAATGAGAAAATGGGACAAATTAGTATGAAGAAGTAATGAGGTTGTAGATGCGAACCATTTTTGAGCATCTACAGTGATGTTCAGAGAGACATTTGGCCTTATGTGGTTCTTGTGTTAAAGATCTAAATTTTGGGTGGTATAGCTACATTGATGGATGTTTGTAGTTGGTTAAATGTAAAATTTTAGGGGTTTCATGTTGATTTCAATGAGTTATTGGTTTTTGTGCTCAAACTTGTGTTTTTGGATACTCAATGTTGAGATTATTTTATTTTTCTATTTGGTATGGGCTAGTTTTGCAATATTTTTTAATGTGGACCTATATGGGATCTTTATTTATTTATTTTAATCTTCAAATCTATTGGTTAATTATTTTGGGGTTCTCAAGCACTTTTTCTTGATTGACAAAGGTTGCTATTGCGTTCTTGAGGTTAAGTGTGGAGATGTTGATGATTTGCAAAGTTTGAGTTGATGTGGATGCTCCTAATTCTCTTTGGATATGTCTAGATTGTGCTCCTATTGTGTTACCAGATTCCATTGATTGGTACATTCACATTTGGTGATTTTTTGTTGGTGAGTTCATATCTTCATGTTCTTGAGTGACATGGTGGTGTATCATGTTATGAATGTTAAAGGTATGATTTATGGATGCTTTGCATGTTCACATAAGGATTTAATGGAAAATATTTTGTATTAGTTGATATTTATTAGTTTGCATTAAATATTGTAGCATGTATGGTTATATATTTTTAAATTAAAGTGGTGATATTTTATCCAACCTTGTTTATTCTTTCAAGGTTGAAGAATTGTATAAATGTAAGTGTATCCTTTTTGTGGATCATGTGTGTGCATGTAGGTTTGTGAGAAAGATTGTGAATAAGTATGAGTGAAATCTACAATCAAGGAAAATATTTAATGTATTGCACATGCACTTCAATGTAATTGACTTTTTCATATTAAAGATACTATTATCTAGTTCATAATCTATAGATTACAGTCCATATAGTTTTTGTAAGGTAGTGCAACTTTCTATGGGTTATAGCCCTTATTATATTTGAGAAGTGAGCTCCAAGAAGTGTTCCTAAATGCATGTGTATTCCATTGTAATACCTATTATTTAACATAGTAAATCATCTTGTGGGTTCCATTCACATTGTGGTTTTTCCCCTAATAGAGTTTTTCATGCAAACAATTCTTTGTTATGTGTTGTTGATGTGTTGTGAATCTACTCTTTAATTTTTTTTATTCGTATATATGCTTTAAGGTTAAATATTATTAAAGTTTCAAGAGTTGGGCATAACTGATTCACCCCTCCACCTACCCATCTCAATTGTGTATGTTATTTTATTTTTACTAATTGGTACTAGACCTAGTTCTTATTTGGGAATATTAATCACTTGATGTGACTCATGTTGGTGTTCCATTTAACAAGCTTTACACTAAAAAATTAGCTAGCAATACTTTCCCAAAATCCTATAGAGAAGCCATCTCCAAATAGAAAACCTTTGAGTGAATTGGACCAACTAACAAGGATGATAATATACTTCTACACTTTAGGATCTAAACGACCTTGGTGTGTGTACTTTAATGTCATTTGATACAACAATTAAAACACAACACTAGTATTGTAATAACAAATAACCTTATATATTGCATCTACTCAATCAAGGAGATACTAGACAATTACTAGTTTTCCATTGAATATCAACATGATAGAAGCACGAGACAAGAGATGAATCAAGAGCTACACATAAGTAAAATAATTTTTAATTTATATCAGATTTTGTAGAATGAAAACTTTAGAAAAATGGGGAGAAAAGAATATTTAAAATTCATGATTAGCTTAAACTAGTGCCTCATCCAATTGTGCATATTGGAGTTATAAGAACACCACATTGTATAAGAGAATTATGAAATATCTAAGATCTAGGAAATTTTGGATTACAATATTTTGTAACAATAACTCTAACTTATCCTACTTCTTGAATCCCTATGCAAGCTCAATAAAATATACAATCACTAACAATCATTTTCATCAATCCCTTCGATTGAATCATGAAAGATGAATTACATATCTCACAACAAGACAACAAGAGAAGAATTTTTTTTTTGTTTCACTTAAAATCCTACTAGTTTCACACATGGAGAGAACTAAGTCAAGATATTATTAATTAAAATACTCTCCATCTCTCTCATACAATGAAAATACCAAAACAACTACAAAAGCCACAAGAAGAAATCAACCGGATTCATCATTTTGTTCTCTAAGGAAGATTACAAGACTACTCATAAATGTAAAACCATACTACAAGAATCCAACAATGTCTGGAGTTGAAAAAGGTCTTCCAAAAGAAATAGGTTGGAACCCTAGAGAAGGAGATAATAAAAGATGATATAGAAGAGCGAAGAGTCCCATGTGTACTATGATTTTTCTACTTGTCTCTCTTGAATCTCCTCCCATCTTCCTAAAAATCCATTTATCATCTCTCCATAAATCTTCATATGCATCATCATTCTCTAGCTTCATAAGTAGTAAAAATAAAGAATTGTCATATTGCTATCAGTTATTAACTATGCAATTTTTGAGTCAAACTCATTTACCCATGTTTCATGAGTATTGATTCAACATGAATCCATATCTCATAAGAATAAAATAAACACTTAGCACTCATTGGATCTAGGTGATGCTCATAGGGGTGAAGCACCAAGACTTCTCGGGAGGTCACCCATCCCAATACTACTCCAGCCTAAGCACGCTTAACTATGGAGTTTCCTCCATGGTTAAACCCAAAGCTTGCAACCCCATTTGAAAAACCTTCACCAAGTGTTGTACCTTATGAACCATTCATTAGAAATCCCCTTAAGCTCATCAATTGAAAAAATAAAGAAGGAAAACCCACAAACTCGACCCCATTTCACATGTGCACCAATAACTCACTACCAAGAAGAAACTAACAAAAACATGGAGAAACCCAATAAATTTTTTGCAATAACCATAAAAATAGTTATAAAATCTCCATCAAAGTTTTCTTTGATACCTGTTAAAAATATATTGGAGGTCCTCTAATAGATTGGAGAAAAACCCACATTCAAATTTACAAAAAACTTCTCCAAATCTGTCTCGTAAGTCTCTATATTTCCCTCTATTATGTGAATTTTTAGTCATTCTTATGTACAATAATTCACCATTTTTTATGAAGATATGACACTTTTACTTTATTCTTATTCTTATGTCACTTATGCATTTTATCTATTCATATTATAATGTGCCCCTTAATATGTATTTGTTGTGCATAGTTAGGCTTTTGAAATTATAATATGCACTCTTTTGAAATATTTCTATTCTACACATTACTCTCCACATCAAATTTCAAGTATTTCATTTAATTTTTACATATGCCATTAAAATTGGACTTCTCACTCATTTTTCTTATCTAGTCAAACTAGGTCATCCATGTCAACCTACCATGTAGTGGGCACTGATTGGACTGCCCACCCATGTTTGCACCACCTTGAAACACTACCACTTACTTCTCAACACTCTACATATTCATCACCTCATTATCATCCTAGGCATGTGTGATGTAGGAGTATTCAATGGTGTAAGGACAATCCTATATCACCCAAAAATATATTTAGTGATAGTTTTTATTTTCTTTGTTCAAATGTATTTATGGATACCCATTTGGGAAAATAGGGATTCCCAACTCTTAGATTTCCATTGTTACTGTTAGAGTAATAAATTATTTTCTTATTAATTAAATCATATTGATTTAATTATTAAATCACTTATTATCTCTAGTTTACTTAAGCTAAATTTTTGGCATATAATAATTAATTATTTTTTAATTATCATCATACAACCTAGGTTAGTTGCATGTTAGGGTTTTGATCTCCTTCATAAGGATGACCTCTCTTTGTAATTATTACATTCATTCACTTTTTGATAGTAGCAATTTCTTTTTTTTCTCATCAAGAATGTTTCATCTGTGGATCTGGAAATTCTAGCCTCCATAGTTTTTGCTTCTCTCTTTCTATGATAGGTGTTTGCATGCAAGTGATCCTTGTAGAGAGTTGTGGGGTTGATCTTTCATAAACTTCAACATGGTATCAAATCTCTAGATCTTCATGCCCATGTTCTATTTGTGAGAGATTTGGCATTGATTTTCAAATCTATGGCTTTTAGGGGATTTTGTATTGGATCTAGGGAGGCCTATATTTTAGAGCACTTTGAGCCCAAATAAACATCACCATTAAGCTCAAAGTGCTCAAAAAACTCCATTTCCATATAAAAAAGTCCAATTTGGACACTATTGAAATCTAAGGGCGGAGGCCCTAGCTTAGTTGGCTAAATCTTCCCTGTTGCAGGGGGTTGGTCACGGGTTCTAGTCTCTCCCATCCCCGTGGTACCGGTGGACGTGTCGCACCAGCGCTACCGGTCACGTTAAAAAGTTTACCTAGTACACTGTAGTTTATAGGGGGGGCCGTGCTACACCCGATTCCTGCAGTCTAAAAAATTTTTTTTAAAAAAAAAATCTAAGGAAAATTTTTTTTGCACCCAAGTTATATTGACGTAGGTACACAAATTGAAGCGATGATTTTTTAATTCTAAAAATTGTTATCACAATTTTTTAGACAACATTTCTTTTTTTTTGAACTAAACAAATTATTGGCAACCCTCTGTGGAGAATGCATGTGAAGATGTTTTTTAGATAGTGGGTACTGCTTATGCAGGCCTTATCTCTCTAACATTGACCTTCTATACCAAGGACCACCTAGGCCTTCATGTAGCCAACTTTCTTGAAGATCTTGATTTCTCTAGGTGGATCCTTGGACAAACCCTTTTTTTGGTCTATCTGTGATTTTGGTGTGCATGGTATCACCTTGGGATGCATGTCATTTTTTAGTGGTCTTTTATGTGCTCTACAGAAGCGCATTCCTTCTACCCTTGGATAACCTTTTTTGGTGAAACCCATAGTTTATTTGGTGACACACACCCAATCAACCAAGGCCACCTATTCCTCAAGTCTTCCGCACATACCCAGTCACTAGAAACCACCTCTAACATGAGCAAGTCTATGCACTTTGTAGAGCATTTTGGTAATTATTGACAGTTTCCCTATACATGGCAAATTTGACTTGTGCAATAGTGTTTTTTGGTCTTTGAACCATAGTTTACCTCTCCCACACCCTGTTTTGGTGGGTTGATTGAATGTTATTGGAGATTTGATCTGCGGTTTGGAAGGTTGGTTTCAAACTATTAGTGGGCCCCCATGTGAGCCTCCTTGCATTGCACTTCTCCTTGCTCCAAACTCAGGATTGGTGGGTCTTTGCTCAAGTTTTGGGCTTGCCTCCTATTTTGGCCCCCATGTTGCATGATATGTGCCCTTTGCGACCTTTGTGTGGAACATACTCTTTTTGGTGATGACATGATTCCTTGGTGATGATGTTTGTTGGGTTATTTGATTTCTTGGCCAAGGTGGCAATTTTTTCCATTTTTTAGTGGTATTTATTCCATTTTTTTTAAAGATGGTTTTTGGGCTTTCAAATGGTTTCTTCCATAGCAATTTCTATTTTGGTCTCAAGTGGCAGTTTTCCATATTTTATGATGGATTCGACCAGTGGATGACTTGGCCCATGTTGATCAAAGAATCTTCCCACCTTTCTCTTCCTCTTATGTCATGTATACCTCTTAACATCCTCTCCTTGGAGTGCATGTCAAAGTATGGGCACTTGCAGATTTTTGACTAAAGTGGTGGAGATTTGTTTGGGGAAAGAAGCATATGATTTTCTAGTGTGATCTTCATTTTTGGATTTTTACATGCACCAAGCATGTATCCACCTTTGGTCTCTATGTTTACTTTGGAGATCACATTTTTTAGGCGCCAAGTTTGGAGATTTTAGCTGCTTTTATTGAAAGCCCATTTTTTTTCTTTGTGCTATGACCATGTGGCTACTTTTTACACCACAATCTTAGGCATTTTTTGCACAAGTGGTTACAAAATTTTTCATTTTCCATTAGATTTTTTTCCACAATCAGCCCTTTGCCTGACACATATTTTCAATGACTAGATTATTTTCCAATAGGGATCATTTTTTATTGGCATTTTTTCCCCTTTATGGGCGTTTGATATTCAAATTTATACTCATCACTAACTGACATCAACACTACATTAGTGTTCCTATTTTTCCTATCAAGCTCTGTTTGGACCTACCTTCAATTTTTAGCTCATATCTCGAGCATATTGGCTTTGTTTTCCACAAACAAGATATCAACAGAAAGTGGGTTCCAAGCCCGTCACAGTGGTACATGTATTTTTCAGTTTTGATTCTTTATTGATGGATTTTTTTTGTTTTCAAATTTAGGGGTACATTTTTTTTCACTCTGGGAGATACCTTGAGCATCTGATCTCTGATTTGGGAATTATTTATATTGTTGGAAATTTCTTTTAGAGCTCTTTCCAGTGATGCTGGTTGCTTTTCCAAATTTTGCTCTAGGCACATTCTATTCAGTCTTTTGCATTTTTTCATTATGGTGGATATCTTGGTTGTTTTAGGTCTGAGGATCAATTTCATTGCTTTAGATGATTTTTCATAGGTTGTACTATATGTTGTACGAGCCTTATGTGTATTTTGAATTATTTAGACATCTTTGTATGCATTTTTGCAAACACACTGAGATAAAGTGTCATATTTCATTTGTATTTTTGTTTTAGATTTCTTCCCCTTCTTTTTCCTTCTGATTCAAGTAGTGTCATCTAAGGACACTCATACATATTATTGCATTCTTAGGATTCACCATATCTTGTGCCTTATTGTATATGCACTACTCCAATTAAAGTGCCATGGGGGTTTGATTTTTTGCCTTTGTTTGCCATCTTCTTTTGTCCAGTAAGTTTCCCTTCTATGAAATTAGCTACATGATGCATCTGATATTGATCACCTCAGTACACACATATGTACTCTTTTGTGCATCTTAATCATGGTTCCTTGACATGTAGTTATTTTAGCCCACTTTTCTAGTTTCCTGTCACCTCACCCTTGTCTGTATTAGGGGGGTTCTTATGTTGTTTCTCACGCTTCCTTGGTTTGGTGGAGTGAGCTATGTATTTAGTATTTGTTCTTATGTACTAGGTGGATGTAGTGGCTAGGTACCTATGCATTTTAGTGAAATGGATCATTTACCATATAGACACTCCCTTTTTTCATTCTGACTTTGGTTGTAGCCTTCCATGTTCAATTGATTAGCTCTTTAGGCTTTGGTGTTTCACACCATATATATCTTTGAGTTCATTTGTTTGCCTTTGTGTTCCTCCTAATTTGATGCAAATCATAGTCTTCTCTACCTGGTCCGGTTCTATTTTAGTGGAGGTTCTTTAGATCAACAATTACTTTTGACAAAGCTTTGCAACTTCTACATGCTTTAGTGGTGTTATTCAAGATCATCTTTTGTTCCTATCTTTTGGGACATTCCCTAGTTTGGAGGCTTCTTCAATCCTTCAATAGTTCTTTTTGGCATTATTTACATCTCTTTTTAGAATAGGATTTTTCCCATGTGGTTTTCTATATTTATCCTCTTTTCAGAGATTTGGTTGTGCTCGGGTACCTAATCAGACTTTGTTGTCGAGACCCAAAATTACTTTCAGTAGTAGTTTCTAGATTTTTAGCTACCCCATAAATTTATCTTAAGGGAGGGTGTTAGAGTAATAAGGTATTTTCTTATTAATTAAATCATATTGATTTAAATATTAAATTAGTTATTATCTCTAGTTTACTTAAGCTAAACTTTGGGCATATAATAATTAATTCTTTTATTAATTATTATCATGCAACCTAAGTTAGTTAACTATGAGGGTTTTGATCTACTATATAAGGATTATATCTCTTTGTAATTATTACATTCATTCACTTTTTGATAATAGCAATTTCTTTTTTTGCTCATTAAGAATGTCTCGTCTGTGGATCTGGGAATTCCATCTTCCATAGTTTCTGCTTCTCTCTTTCTTTGACAAGTGTTTGTATGCAAGTGATTCTTGGGAGTTGTGGGGTTGATCTTTCATCAAATTCAATAGTTACATTTTTGGGTTAGTATTTTTTTGCACCTTGGAATACATGAAAATACAAAAAAATCGATTCTTTTGTTATAGAGCCATAATTATGAAGAGTTACAGAGTTTAAGTTGGAAGGAAGGTTGTAATTAAAATTTCAAGCACTCCAAAATAAGAATCATGTCAAATGGTTTTAATATTTGAAAGTTATGACAATTTTAAGTTGCTTGGAGACCTAGAAATGCTATGAAGCCTACTTTGAGGAACTAAATGACTTTGTACAACCATAAAAATTGGGGGCCTGTTATAGGTGTTGGAAATTTGGATAAGAGGATAGATGAGGATGATATAGAGTTTTCATTTATGACAACATACACCTTCTATGAAGAGGGAAAAACTTATTATGAAGTTTTGAATACTTGGACCCAGAAAATTGTTTAAGTATTATTCAAAAAAACAATGAGCAAACGAAGTGTTTTGTTTAGCACACTTTCCATGATGCACTTCAGCATGTGCACAACTAAGGGAAGATAAATGGGGTATTGTAAAATATTTTGACAAAAGTGGTAAAGATTTGGAGATGTACAAATAGAGTTATGAATATTTTACCAAGTACACGTTATGACAGGCTGAACAAAGCAAATGATAGAGTAAGACAATTTTGTTAGAGTAAAGTGTTAATTTAATTTAATTTATTAAATTACCTTTACTCCCTTTTTAAGATTTCTCTTTATGCACTTTGAATTTCCATTTAATAATTAATTAGTAATTATTAAATGTCATTTACCTCTTAGGGTTTCCCTTTCAAGTTTTCGATCTCCTTCTATAAGGATTGATCTTTTGTAAATATCTCATATTCTTCTAATCTGATAATATAATTTATATATTCTTAGAGAAAAACACTTGCCCCTTCTTTGATTTTTCTTCTCTATGATAGGTTCTTGTATGCAAGTATTCTTCAAGCTTTATGGTTTTGTATTGCTCAAATCCTTCATGGTATTAGAGTCAAATCTGTTGTACCTTGTTCAGTATTTGGAGAAAAAGAAGAATGAGGGTTCAACATAAAATACCTAGTGTTTTTCAAGTATTTTCTTTGAAAATAAGGGGACCTCTAATTTTTGGAGCACTTTGAGGCCAAAAAGACCTCAAGGTTGGATTTAGAAGTTGTTAAAACCCCTATTTTCATATAAAGTTTGTCAATTTTGGACAACATTGACCTGGGAGGCAATTTTTTTGCATACCAAGGTGATACGTCCTCTGGCACACAAAACAAAATGAAAATTGGAATTGTTTTTAAAAAATTGCATTTTTTAAGATGTTTTTAATGTAGGTAGTTAACAAATAACTCCAGTGGTTACTGAAACCACTAGCGGTCTTGGCAACCACAAGAGGTCACCTTGACTGCTATAGTCTCTCCTCCTTCATTCGCTCCAACCCAACCCAAACGCCGCCACCACTACGATCTCAAACCACCACCATTTGCCTCTACCAGTGACTCCACTATTGGGACTCTTAGCACCTCCTTGTCTAGCCCATGATCACATGAGGGGGGGGGAGGGCCAACTTTTAAGCCTGTGTTCAATTTTCAAAGGGATTTGTAATTTTTTAAATCATTCTGAGGGCCCTATAAGTTTCTAGGTGATAACTTGAGTATACGGGGGTCATTTTTTGATCCAAAAGAAGATCTTAAAAGTTGATTCGAAGATGAAAACAATGATGTACCTATTTTTTGTAATTTTTTCTAGTTTGGTACCTATTTTTGTGCTTGAATTCTAATGATATCTTCCATCTTCCAGGGGGCATAACTTGTCCATAACAACTCTATTTTTTTATCCAAAAAAAGCATTGGAAAACTCTTCTCAAGAAAATTCCAAATTCTCTTCTATTTCACCAGTATTTTATACTAGGTATTTGTGATACACTTCTAAATATGTTTTTCTCTTTTCTTGTAAATGAATTCCTTCTACAAGCTGGGGTTCAATTTTTTGCATTGTGGGGGGTGTTTTTCTATTACTTTATATTATAATAGAAACATATCATAAAATTTCAAAAACTCTTCTTAAAAAAATGGCTGAGACCTCTTCTTTTCTAGTACTTCTAAACCCACACAACTATCACAAATGGAAGTCTCATATGTAGTGGCTTCTTCATTCAAAAGGTTTGTGGTCTTGTCTAGATATAGTGTAGTCAGTATTTCTGAGTTAATACTAGAATTTGTAGCATAGGAATAAGATGGATGAAGTGATGGGTCTGATTTCTCATTTTAGATAGCTTATAGTTTCATCTTGATGAGAGTTCTACTCCTCAAGAAATGTGGGCCAAGTTTAATAATTTGTTTAGTACCATTAACAAGTTCAGAGCACTTCAGATTGAGGTAGAGCTTACTTCTCTTGTACCCAATTCTTTCCCCTCTTTTGAGAACTTTCTTATGAGGTTAAAAAAAAGAGAAGTTTGTTACAGGGATTTGGAAAAGACAAAAAAGAAAAGGAGTGCATCTATCTAATTATATCAAAGCTTCAAGGAAACTTTTAGATTTTTTCTTGTACCTTCCATTCCATTATGGATGCCTTGGGTCCTAGAGTTGTCATGCCCACTTTAGAAGTCTTTTGTGATTGCTTGACTAGAGAGAAGTCCAAGCTTAAGTAGTTGGCTACTATCACCAACTCAAAGACATAGCATTGGTTTCTTAGACATCTATATGGAAGTTGAAGTAGAAATTGAAGCACAAGACAGATTCGGTAGGTAGTGAGAGCTCCTCCGAGCCTACTCCTAAGTCATATACTTGGAAACTCTCTTAGAAGGGTAAATCTTCTAAGTTTTTTGAGTCTTCCTCAAACACTAAGAAGTACATAGGTGATCCTTGCAGTTTTGTGGCAATGAAGGACATCCTATTTCCAGGTCTTGGAAATGTTTTGAGGCTTTAGAGGTGCCCATGCAGCAATACAATATTATTTCTCTAAAGCCACCACCTCCTCCTTCAAGGAAAGGACATGCTCTATTGCACAAGCATTGTCTTCTACAACTAATTAGATTCTAGATTTAGGGGCTTCACACCATATGCCATACTTGAAGGATTTGATCAATACAAATTCACAAAGCCTTTGAAGACCTGCATGTAAAAAACCTATCACAGAAGAAAAAGACGAGAGGAGGAAAGGATTTTTCTCTAAAAATTATGCAAATATATTCTCAGAAATGAAAGAGATAAACAAATAATTACAAAAGATCAATCCTTATAAAAGGAGATGGAAACCCAAAAGCGTAACCTAAAAAGTTACAAAGGGTAACCTAAAAGGGAAAAGCTATTTAATAATTACTAATTAATTATTAAATAGAGATGCAAAAGGTGCATAAAGTAAAATCTTAAGAAGGGAATAAAGTGAATTTAATAAATGAAATTAAATTATTTCTTTACTCTAATAACCCCCCCTTAAGATGAGAAACAATGTAGCCATAAACAATGCAGAAAGAGCACAGAAACTACAATGCAATGCTGAAAGCAAACTTGGGTCCTGACAACAAGGCCTGATGAGGTACCCAATCACAATTAAATCTCTATGAAATAGAGAAATAGAGAAAACCCTATGGGAAAAACTCTACTCCAAAAAGAGATAGCAATAAAAAGAAGGAAGGAATCATCACTAAAACTCCCCAAGGAAAACTTCCTTCACCCCAAGCATAGAAAGAAGTTGAAGATACTGTAGGGATGCAAAAGGTTTAGTGAAGATGTCTACAACCTGCTCAGTACTAGGAATGTACTCCAAGATCAAGGTGCCACCCTAAATGAGATGCCTAATGAAGTGCATGTGAAGATTTATGTGCTTGGTCTACTGATGCTCAATTGGGTTGCATGAAATATGTATAACACTTTGATTATCACACCATAGAAAGGAGGGACTATTAGGAGAAAATCCAAACTCTATCATCAACTGTCAAAGCCGCAAAACCTCCTAACTAGCCAATACAGATGCCCTGTATTCCACCTTTGTAGATGATAATGCATGAGCATGCTACTTCTTACTATACCATGTGTTAGGACTAGAACCATGACAAAAATTCAAAACCAAAAGTAGACTTGCGATCATAAATATCACCAGCCAAATTTGAATTTGTGAAACCAAAAATGTGAGCATCTCATGATATGTAGTGAATGCCATAACATGTTGTACCTCTAATATACCTCAAGATATGTTTGGATGCTTTTCAATGACTCTCACAAGGATCATGGGAGAATTGAGAGACAAGTCCAAACACAAAGGAAATATCAAGATGTGTGTGGGTCAGGTACAACAAACTACCCACAAGTTGTTTGTATAGAGTGGAATCCACTGTAGGAGTAGAGCAAGTGGTAGATAAAACAACACATGGCTGAAAAGGTGTGGGGGAAGGCTTAAAATCAAGCATGTCAAATATGTGAAGCATATAAAGAGCATACTTTTTCTGGAGTATGGCTATCCCATCTAAAGATTGAACAACCTGTAGGCCCAAAAAATAGTACAAAAATCCAAGATCTGTCATCTCAAACTTCTCTCTCAATGCTTGTTGAACACCCTGTATCATGGAGATTGAGCTTTCTATGATGATGAGGTCATCAACATAAAAGCATAAGTATCAATAAGTTGGCTCCATGATGCTGAATTTAAACTGTAGGGTCAGAATGACACCGAGTAAACTGTGAAGCAAGCAAGAAGGAATCCATCTTCTCATACCAAGCCCTAGGGGCCTATTTGAGACCATATAAAGACCTCTAAATTTGGCATACCAATGTAGTGTCCTACACAAAACCATGAGGGTGCTCCATATAGATCTCCTTATCAAGGTCTCCATGCAAAAAAGCACTCTTCACATCCATCTAAAAAACTATCCATCCCTATGAAGTTGCTAGAGAGAGTACAAGGTGAATAAAATTCATCTTGGAAATAGGGTAAAAGGTCTCAGAGTAATCAATACCCTCAACCTATGAAAAAACCTTTGCAATAAGATGTGACTTGTACCTATCAATAGAACCATTTACAATATACTTGGTATGATACACCCAATGACACTAAACTAACTTTCTTCATCAAAGAAGAGAACTCCCCATCTATATCCCTATCCCACTCTAAGTGTCTTGTTGCATGTGAAATTTTTTGAGGATCATCTAAAATGGCATGACTGAAAAGGCCACTACCTGCAGTCTGAGAATGAGTGCGATGAGCATATGTAGGATCGCCTAACAAAGGTCTAGCTACATCAATAGTATCATGAGCCCACTAGTGAACTCATGGAACATTTGGTGGAGGTGGTAATGGGGGATTAATATCAAGATCTTCCTTAGAGGACACATAATCTTGTAGAGGAGTAGAGAAAGTACTAGGTAGTGAGGAAGAAGTTGAAGATGGAGGATCCATCAAAGGATAATGCTGATCAAACTAAACATCTCACTAAAATAAGACATCTCTAGAATCAAGATCAAACAACCTATACGCCTTCATATCCTCATAGTAGCAAAAAAAATTTTTTGGTTAGCTCTTCTTCTCCATGGCTTTCCATTGAGAATCTTGAATAAATTCCCAAGCCTCACTACCAAAAATGTGGAAAGTAGAAACATCGGGCTTGACATGAATCCAAGCCTCCTCATGAGTCAAGTGTCACAATTTCTTGCAAGGCATCTAATCATGAATATATTTCACACGATTGATAGCATCAACCCAAAATGAAGAACTCATAGCATGAGACTATATCATACAATTGGCCATCTCCCATAATGTCCTGTTCTTTCTCTCTACAACCCCATTCTACTGAGGTGTATGGAGAACAACGAACTGATGTTGTAAACCATGCTCAATGCAAAAAAACTCTAAAAAATTGATTCAAATATTCCCCCCCATTCTTAGTGTGTATATGCCTAACTAAAAGACCAAACTACTTTTCCAAAAAAGTCTTAAAGATTCAAAATGAATCAAAGACATCAGACTTGTACTTTAAAAAGTACACCCATGCATGTCTATAGAATTCATCAATGAAGGTGAGCACATATCGAGTGCCTAAAAAAGATGGAGTGGGAAATGACATGAGATCACTGTGTATCAACTCCAATAGTGCCTTAGCACGTGTGGATCTACCTACCAAAAAAGGATCTTTGTGATGTTTGCCAAGTGCACAATCTTAACACACACCATTAGTACAAGAGATTTGAGGAAACCCAATCACTAGCTCTTGTATACTCATCTATTGTAGATATCTATAGTTGACATGGCCAAAATGCTCATGCCAAAGCTTGTTCATTGTGTCTATATAAGCAATGAGAAAAACACCTATAGAATCAGAGCTCTCAAAGCCATCAAACTTATATAAGTGAGACTGAAGATCAACACTACCTATAGCAATAACTAAGTCAGGATCATGAAGGTCTCAAATAACCACATCATGTGGTGAGAACTCAACTATCTTTCTATCTAGCCTTAATGACAAATCTAAAAGATAGACAGGAGGTTCATAGAAATTGCCAAAACCAAGAGAACATCCTGCAGTGAACCACCTTCTAAAGAGATAGTTCCTAAACTTGTGACTAAAAGCTAAGAAGAATCACCAACTACAATCTATGTACTAACACTTTGAGCAAGTGAGGTAACCAAATTAGGTGAGTGTTTCATATGATGGGAAGCTCCAGAATCAAGAATCTAAGAAGCTATAGAAGATAATGCTTGTGTAGAAAGAACATGCCCCTTCCCTATAGATGGAGGTGGAGGCTTTAGAGAAGAAATAATGGAATTTTTCATGGCCTCCTCTAATGCTTTAAGAAATTTCCAACACCTAGAAATTGGATGTCCTTCCTTGGAACAAAAACTGTAAGGTTCACATAAGTACTTCTTAGTCTTGGAGGAAGACTCAGTAGACTTAGAAGTATTACCCTTCTAAGAGGGCTTTCGAGCATCTAATTTAGGAGAAGGCTTGGAGGAACTCTCACTGCCTATTAAATCTAACTTATGCTTTGATTTCTACTTCAAATTTCTTGTAAATGTCTGAGCTACCAATGCCTTCATCTTAGAACCAGTCATAGCATCCAACTATGTATGCTTTGACTGCTCTCTAGTGAAGCTATCACAAAAGACCTCAAAATAAGGCATAGAAAATCTATTCCCCAAATCATCTTTGGTGGAATATAATGTGGAAGCAAATATCTAAAAATTCCCTCAAAGCTTAGAGAGAATCAAATAGATGCACTCAGCATCAGTCTTCATCTTTCCACAACCCTACAACATGGATCTTTTTTGATTAAACTTCATCAAGAAGTCACCAATAGTCAAAAAGGAATATAGCACAAGTGATGTGAGCTCTACCTCTACCTGAAGTGCCTTGAACTCATTCATAGTACCAAAAAAGCCATGAAGCTTGGTCCACATTTCTAGAGGAGTATTGCATCTGTCCAAATGAAACTGTAGACTATCTGATACCTATAATGCAATGAATCTAATTGCCTCATCCATTTTGTTTCAGTGCTACATGATCTCATAAGGCCTTTGAAAAATAGGTTGCACGACATCTAAACATGACTGCAACCATTTTGACTAGAGAAGCTGAGTCATTGAGGTCTTCCAAGAGTGGTAATTGTGAGGAGTTAGAAGTTCTAGAGAAGAAGTGGTCTCGGTCATTATTTTTAGAAAGGGTTTTTCAATTTTTTTTTATATACTAATATAATAATAGAAAATAATATAAAAATTCCCCCCATAATGCAATAAACCAAACCCCAGCTTAAATGAGATAAGAGAAAAAAAGCTTCAGATATGAATAAAAAATACTTGGTATCAAATTCTATAACGGAAAATAGAAAACAAAGCTATAATGAAGAAGTTATGCCCCCCTAAAGATAGAAGTCATCAACCAAATTCAAGTTCCAGAATAGGTATCAATCTAGAAAAAAATTCCCAAAATTTCCTTCTCCATCTTCTCTATCTTGGAACCAACTTTATCGCAAAAAAAAACAATAGGGCCCCCAAAATCAATACAAAAATATTATTTAAAAAATAATAATAATAATTTTTTTTAAAAATTACCATTGAGCTAAGCGGTGGCAGAGCAGCATTTGGACAATGCCATGATAGAGTGGAGCGGGGAGGAGCTAGCGAAGCAGGGCCACAGTGACGCAACGACCCAAGAACTCAATGACCGATGGCCAAAAACTCAAACATCGACAATCAGTGAGTTGTCGATGTCAGTGTGGTACTGTAAAAGTATTTTCTAGCACTAATAAGGGCTTATGGGTGAGAAAAAAATTTCAATTTAAAAAAAAATTACCTTGTTCTATGTGCAGGAGGCTGTACGACCTTCTAGGAAAATTCTTTTGCCTCCCAAATCAACATTGTCCAAAATGGACAAATTTTATATGAAAATAAGGGTTTTGACTCCTTTTGGATCCAACCATGATGTCTGTTTAGGCTCAACCTACTGCAAAAATCAGTGACTCCTCTTTTTTCACAAAAAATACCTAAAAAACTCTAGATCTATTCTATGAAACCCTTATTCTCCTTTTTCTCCAAATAATGAACAAGCTACAATAGATTTGGCTCTGATACCATGAAGGATTTGATCAATACAAATCCATAAAGCCTTCAAACACCTGCATGTAAAAAACCTATCACAGAAGAAAAAGATGAGAGGAGGCAAGGGTTTTGCTCTAAAAATTATGCAAATGTATTCTAAAAAATGAAAGAGATAAAAAATAATTACAAAAGATCAATCCTTATAAAAGATCAAAACTCGAAAGGGTAACCTAAAAAGTTACAAAGGGTAACCTTAAAGGGAAAAGCTATTTAATAATTACTAATTAATTATTAAATAGAGATGTAAAAGGTCCATAAAGTAAAATCTTAAGAAGGTAATAAAGAGAATTTAATAAATGAAATTAAATTAACACTTTACTCTAAGAATACTCACCTGATTTGGTTACCTCACTTGCTCAGAGTGTTACTACACAAATTTCAATTGCTGATTTCTATACAACTTTCAATCATAGGTTCAAGAACTATCTCTTTATAAGGTGGTTCACCACATGATGTTCTCTTGGTTCCTACCATTTCTATGAACCTCTTTTCTATCTTTCAAAATTTTCATTTTGGCTCTGGAAAGATAGTTGAGTTCTCACTACATGATGTGGTTATTTGAGACCTCCATGATGTTGACTTGGTTGTTGCTAGTGGGAGTGTTGATCTCTAGTCTTACTTATATCATTTTGATGGCTTTGAACACTCTAATTCTACATGTGTTTCTCTCATTGCTCATGCAGACATGGTGAGCAAGCTTTGGCATGAGCATTTTGGCCATGTCAAGTATAGATATCTATAACATATGAGTACATAGGAGCTAGTTATTGGGCTACCTAAAATCTCTTGTACTGATGGTGTGTGTCAATGTTGTGCACTTGAAAAACATCACATAGATCCATTTCTAATAGGTGGATCCACACATGCTAAGGCACCATTGGAGTTGATGCACAATGATCTTATGTTATTTCCCACTCCATCTTTTTTAGGTTATCAATATGTGCTCACCTTCATAGATAACTTCTCTAGATGCACATGGGTGTACTTTTTGAAGTACAAGTCTAACATCTTTGATTCATCTTAAATCTTTAATAAATTTGTAGAGAAGCAGTCTGGTCTTTCTATCAGATGTATATGCATTGGAAATGGGGGGAGTATGTGAATCAGTCTTTCAGAGATTTGTGCACTGAGCATGGTTTACAACATCAATTCACTGTTCCCCATACCCCTCATTAGAATGGGGTTACGGAGAGAAAGAATAGGACATTATAGGATATGGCCAATTATATGATACAATCTTGAGCTATGAGTTCTTCATTTTGGGTTGAGGCTATCAATTGTGCCAATTATATTCATAATTAGATGTCTCACAAGGTATTGCAACACATGACTCCTGAGTAGGCTTGGACTCATGTCAAGATATATGTTTCTACTTTCTTCATTTTTGGTAGTGAAGCTTGGGAATTTATTCCTAATGCTCAATAGAAAGCCATGGAGAAGAAGAGCCAACCAATCATCTTTGTTGGCTACTGTGATAATATGAAGGCATACAGGTTGTTTGATCCTAATTCTAGAGATTTCTTATTTTGGTGAGATGTTCTATTTGATGAGTGTTATCCTTAGATGGAACCACCATCACCAGCTTCTCCCTCACTACCTAGTACCTTCTCTACTCCTCCATAGGATTATGCATCCTCTAAGGAATATCTTGATATTGATCCCCCTTCACCACCTCCACTAGTTTTTCAGCAAGTGCCCAAGTGGGCTTGTAATATTGTTGATGCGACCAAACTTATGGAAATTGATCCTATAGATTCTCATTGCACTCATGCTCAGGCTTCTAGTACTAGCCTCTTGAGTTATGCCATTTCATATGATTCACTAAGTTTTTCACAAGTGACAAGAGACTTAGAGTGGGATAGGGATATGGATGAGGATTACTCTTCTTTGATGAAGAACCACACATGGGATCTTTATCCTCTTCCAAAAGGAAGAAAGTTGGTTCAGTGTTGGTGGGTGTACCACACTAAGTATGTTGCAGATGGTTCTATTGACAGGTATAAGGCCCATCTTGTTTCAAAGGGTTTTTCATAGGTTGAAGGTATTGATTACACTGAGACCTTTTCCCCTATTGCCAAGCTGAATTATATTTGCCTTGTACTCTCTCTTGCAACTTCACAAGGATGGAATTTTTTTCAAATGGATGTGAAGAGTACCTTTTTGAATGGAGAGCTTCATGAGGAGATCTATACGGAGCAACCTCATGGTCTTGTGTAGGACTCTTCATTGGTATGCAGGATTTGGAGGTCTTTATATGGTCTTAAATAGTCCCCTTAGGCTTGGTATGAAAAGATGGATTCCTTCTTGCTTGCTTCATAGTTCACTTAGTGTCAATCTGATCCTACAGTTTACATTCAACATCATGTGGCTAACTTATTGATACTTATGTTTTATGTAGATGATCTCATCATTACAGGTAGCTCAGTCTCCATAATACAAAGTGTTCAACAAACCTTGAGAGATTATTTTGAGATGATAAACGTTGGACTTCTACACCATTTTTTAGGCCTATAGGTTGTTTAGTCTTTGGATGGGATAGCCATACTCCAATAGAAGTATGCTCTTGATATGCTTCAAAGATTAAATATTCTTGATTGCAATCCTTCTCCCATGCCTTTTCATTTCGGTATTATTTTATCTACCTCTTGCACTACTCCTACAGTGGATTCCACTTTATACAAACAAAATGTGGGTAGTTTGTTGTACCTAACACACACATGTCTTGATATTTCCTTTGTGGTTGGACTTGTCTCTTGATTCTCTCATGATCCACATGAGAGTCATTGGCAAGATTCCAAATTTATCTTGAGGTACAATAGGGGTACTACATGTTATGGCATTCACTACACATCAAGTGATCCTCACATTTTTGGTTACACAAACTCAGACTAGGCTAGTGATATTACTGAACACAAGTCTATTTCTAGATTCATCTTATGTCTTAGGTCTGATCCTATCACATGGTCTTGTAAGAAGTAGCATGCTCACACATTATCATCTATAGAGGTAGAGTACAAGGTAGTTGTGCTAGCTATTTAGGAGGTTTTGTGGCTTCAATAGTTGATGAGAGAGTTTGGCTTTCCTTCTGATAGTCCCACCAAACTACACCATGGTGTGACAATCAAAGTTCTATACACATTTCCCGCAACCCAGTTGAGCATTAGTAGACCAAGCACATTGAGCTTCACATGCACTTCATTAGGCATCTAATTTAGGATGGTTCTTTGAGCTTGGAGTAAATTCCCACTACTAAGTAGGTTGCAGACATCTTCACGAAACCTTTTTAATCCTTGTAGTATCTTCAGTTGTGTTCTATTCTTGGGGTGAAAGAAGTTGTCCTTTGGGTCTCTCAGTGATGAGTCTTTCCTTCTTTTCTTGCTATTTCTTTTTGGAGTAGAGTTTTTCCCACTAGGTTATATCTATCCCTCCATTTCATAAAGATTTGGCTGTGATTGCCTACCTCATCAGGCCTTGTTGCCAGGACCCAAGTTTGCTTTCAACATTGCATTGTAGTTTCCTTTCTTTTTCGGCATTGCTTGTAGCTGCATTGTTTCTCATCATAAGGGGGTGTTAGAGTAAAGAATTGACTTAAATTAATTTATTTAATTACCTTTACTCCCTTCTTAAGATTTCACTTTATGCACTTTTTATTTTCATTTAATAATTTATTAGTAATTATTAAATGTCATTTACCTCTTAGGGTTTTCCTTTTAGTTTTTGATCTCCTTCTATAAGGATAGATCTTTTGTAAATATCTCATATTCTTTCAGTCTGATAATATAATTTTCATATTCTTCAAATCTTGGTTAATGGATTATTTTGGTTTACCAAAACAATAACTTAACTATCATAATAGTAAGGATAGATAGGATGCTGAGAGGGGGGGTGGGGGGGGTGGGGTGATAAATATCCTCTAAAACTTTCATCTTCAAAAAAACTTAAACACTTTCACTTTTCACCTTCTGTAACTTTGTAATCACTATTCTTTTAGCACATTACCTTGTAAATGAAAATAGTATTAATAATTTATCATTCACAATCTAAAACTTGTAAGATCATGAAACATAACACATAACACAATAATTTGGTATTGCAAAAACCCTTGGTCAGAGAGAAAACTACGGTCGGGATGGTATCCACTAATATATTACTACTATAGTAAAAAGTTTCCTCGTTAGGGTTGCAACATTTGTCACTTCTAATGACTTACTTGATTAGGAGTATTTAATAAGATCTGCAATGATCTACCTATTACAAATATTCTAGACTGCTCTTTGAGTGTGTCTTTGATTAAAGATTATATGTAAAGCTGTTAAGTCCACCTTTTTAAAGGATTTAGGAAACTAATACAATGATTAAATAATAGAATAAATGATCTTTATAATAGAAAATTACTTGCATGATTAGATCCCTCGTGTTTTGAACTTATCATCTTCCCATGATAGATCCATAATTCATTCCAAATCTATCTCTATCTTTGATCTATATATCCTCTTCAATCCTTTACTTAGCAGCAAAAAAATGCTTTGGTATTTTCTTAACAAAAATAATTCTCCATAAAAAATCTGAGCAACAACAACTTCAAAACTATTCTCTACTGCTCTTTTTATAGTTATCTTTTTATGTTTCATAGCTTGACCTAATTATGATTTTAGAAATTTCTAGAATTATTCTCTAATCATAATTAACATTTCTAGAATAATCTAACATTTCCTTCCTTTCCATATTTTTTTCAATGATCCTCCAAGCTTTTAATCAATAACAATCAACTCATATTCTTTGATAATATCTTATCAAATATTTACCTTGATTTATGTAAACCATTTTCCTTGTTGGGCAGGATTGTGTAGCACTAAATTATATGTCAATTCAAACTCTAATTTCACCTTTCTATCACTTGTTAAATATTGTGTTCTTACTTACTGACACTCAGTAAACATTTCCTTGGCATCCTCTATGTGGCTCAGTAAACTTTGTGCTTAGTATAATCTAACTTTGCTTCAACTTGGTATAAGTTGAATTTCTTGGGGAATACTTGGGCTCAGGTAAACTTAACAATATTCATGTATTTCATCCTTCACTGCTCGAACAATATAGTAGCTTACTTGTTATACACATTTTTTACACTAATAGGCAATATGAATCTTTGTAGCAATAACACTCTCCCACTTTCACATTAGAGTCAAAAATAATATGTACATAGATAACTTGACCTTTATACAAAATACTTCCCTACACATATGCTTCCTCTTGGTATAGCTATTGTTTTTCAAAAAAAATCCCTTTTCAAAATTATTTTTGCTTGCAACATACATATAGAATCTCCTTATAACTCCAAAATACAAACAAACAAACATATATACTAAGAAACACATATATTCCCCCCCTTTTTTGACACAAGTATGTCAAAAGAATTCTTAACATATAAAAATACTTACTTTGGGGATAAACCAAAATTTTCCAAGAAATCTTTTGATTCTTCAATATTATCTCTAGAGTATTGTCCTAGTTGGATCGAATCAGCTCAAAATTCTATTTTCCAATCTTAATCTTGGTCGCAAGATCAATCATATGATCTGATATAGAAAGACTTGAGGTGGCTATCAGAACCTTTGTATCTTTGATGTGAGTTTGCATAACCTCTAGATGAGGTAGTATAAAAGTTTAAATCTCATTTATTTCTATTCTCAATTTTTTCTCCTCCTATAGCAACTCAAGTTGAAGTCTTGTGGAAAAATTGACTTAGGTATAGTGTAATGATCATGTACTGGGGTCTTTGTTTAATTCATCTATGCTAGACTTCGTATCTTCATCTATTTTCCTCAATTTATCTTTGACCTCTTTGGTAATGAATGGAATATCACACAATTTATGAAATAATGACATAACATTATGAACAACAATCTCTAAAGATGCAATACAAGTGGGTAAACTCACTTGCTCAATAGAAATCTCATTAGAGACTTTCTCCAACAATTAATTGTAAAACTTCTTCTCACTCCTTTGCATCAATAGTGAGTGTGTATCAATATCTATTCAAGATAGTGGCTTTCTCATTCAAATCAATTTCTATCACAACCTCAAGAAATATATCCTTCACACCCTGAAGCACCTATTTCTATTTTTGCTCTCTCCTTGCCCTTTCTTTCTCTTTCTTTCTTTCACATAACTTTGTATAAATAGGCATTCATTCATCATCCAAATTATTTGGATCTTAGCTCAATATAATGATTTCTTCATCTAAAGTGATTGGGTTAGACCAAAATGTATGCAACTCTTTCTTCCTTTTAGCTTCTTCCCTCTGTTGGTGCTCAATAAAACTATTTGTGACGACAAAACTTGAATTTCAAATTTGGCAATGTTATTATGTTTTTTGTTATGAGACTTCTTGTTTGACTTGTTCAACATTAGATATTTGTGGCACAAATGGTACAAGTGCCATTCTTGGTGTTGTGTCCTTTTCTCTATTATTCTTAACCTTGACGACTCTTGGTATCTCCTACACTTTTCCCTTAGGTAATCTCAAAATTAAAGTTTGCAAAAATATAAGATCAATAGAAAAACTTCACAAATTACTTAGGAAAGTGAATCAACTAGTCTTAGGTTCTTGTGCAAGTATCCATTGGCTTTTCCCAATCATTCCCTCACTTGGAGGTCAATGGGATGGTGCTAGATCACCTATAGAATAAATTTCTACATTGTGCTCCATGAACTCTCCTCCAATTTGGGCATGTTTAGTTTCACTTTGCTCATTTATAGTATTTATTGTATTCCCCCCTTGTGATTTTTTCTTCATTTTTTTATTCATGTGATGTCCCTTGTTACTCACAATGGTATTTGTAAGAATATGCAAGGAATTGATTGTAATATAATTGACATCTTATTCCTTTGGCTTGGGGAAATATTTAATTTTTAGAATAACTAGCTAAAATCTAGGTATGTGTGTGTATTGGCTTTGTAGTTATTTTTATATCTTTAACTTTCTTTAGTGGCATGGTTGACACTACATTTGTCATATCTTCAATTGACACACTTTCATGATTCCCAACTATGTGTCCTACCATTTGATGTATCGTATCTACAAAATCTTGTGGGGTGATATTTCTATAATCATCTTCTTTGTTACAAGGTTCAAAATCTTGTCCATTTTGTGTGTCATAAAAATAAATTGTTTCATTAGGATCCTTGATATTATAAATATGTCTGCATATCATCTTGGAATCTTCGTCAACTAGTTTCAAATTATCAGATAGAACACAAATAGCTCTATGTTTTGGTACACATATGTTCTTGTGCTTATCTAAAACTTCATTAATACCTTCTAAACCAAATTTAGGCATAATTGTTTTCGAATGCTTTACTTCTTATTTCTTTCTCTATCCTCAAGGAATACTTCCACCAACTATTAATCCTTTGATAAAGTTCATAACAATTTTTTTTCCAATTTCCAATGGTACATAGTTAATTTTTTTCATTATGCCAAATAATGGATCTTCTATTTTCTTCTTGCCTTCTTCACTCATTGTTTCATATTTTTAGTATTTAAAAGTTCCTAGGCCATTATTCTCACTAAGAGCTTGTACAATTTCATGAAGAGTTTTGGGCCTTTTGTAAGTAGTATCTTGAGTATGACTTACCTCATTGGATTCTATTCATTCACTGTCATCTACACCATCATCATTGAATCTTTTACTATGAGCTTCCTCCTTTTTGTAGATGTCTTGTTTTTTTTCTAGAAGACTTAGTAACTTTCTTTCTTTTTTGATATCTCTTTACCTATGGTGGTGCAAGGTTTATACAATCTTCACAATTCCCTTCTTCAATGTAGGTGTGGCTTTGTGTGTTGCTTGGGTTCTAGATCTTGTAGCCTTGGGACTTGTAGGGGTAGCTATTGTTCTTTTCTTTCCTTTAATGATTGTGGCTTGATAATAACTATTGATTTTTCCTTCCCATCTTCTCCTACTTGTTTGGATTTAAAGAGACCAAAATAAAAATTACATGCAAATATTAAAAATATCAAAAAATATCACACAGATTTTGGGTCTATTTCACCCTAGTGTTGTTCACTGTCATTTGTGAGGCCCTCTTTACTTGGGAGTTGCAAATGAAGTTCTCTGTGATTTTTGGTGTTTTGAAAATGGGAGGTAAGAGGAGACGAATTGAACCAGGAAGTTGCATGGAGTGGATGAAGAAGGTAGAGGTGTGGGAGATTTTGAGAAGGGGTAATTTCACTGGGTTTATGGAGAGATTGAATGGAGGCAATCCTGCCATCACACAAAAATTTCTCAAAACTTGAAAAGAGGGCTCGATTATGGTGGGTAACCAGTGTAGTGATTTTGTCGAGGATTTGCTAAGGGTTTATAAGAAGAAGTCTAAGATAAAGGGGAAGAGGGTTAAGGATAGTCCAGGGAAGAGGGCTTCATCCCCTTTTGATGATGATGATACCCTAGCTCGATGCTTGGAAAAGAAAAGATACCCATCCAAGCACCCTGATAAGGAGTTAGGAGATAAAGGGAAGTCGGGTGATGAGGAATCCTAGGAACAGGGGATTCATGAGGATTGGGAGAATAGACATGAAGGTACCCCTAAACCTGTGAAAGGGATGCATGGTAACCTAGGTACTATATTGAAAGAAATTGGGGTCATGAAGAGCCAAATTCAAACACTTGGTAGTGACATGTAGGAACTTAGGAAGGTTATCATGCATGTTAGTAAAACTGCACATGGTGAGCACACCCTTGACCAACATATTGATAGGCTCATGGATGTGGTTGGCAGTGCTAAAGATGTTAAAAATCTTATGTAGAAGATTCTGCAACCGAAGGCTAAGTACAGGGCTATTGACAGAGACTTCAATGCGAATCAAGAGAAGATTACTATGATGGAAGCCAAGATGTACAACCTTGAGAAGTCAATTAAGCAAATGACTGACAATGTGTCTACCCTATTGAAGAAACTGGACATGGATAAAGGCCAGGACTCTCCTCTAGTGGTTGATAGCCAAGGTCCCAAAAAATGCACTAGGGCCCATTCTAAAAAGACTGATGATATAGCCAAGAAGGATGAGGTGAAGGCTATGGCAGAAAACATGCAAATGCTAGTTGATCAGGCTCTAGACCTAATTAAGGCCATGTAGTTGGTTCTTTTCTATCTTTTGTGTTTTCCTTTTGCTTTCCTAGTGTTGTTTCTTTGCTATTTTTTTTAGCAGTTTTGTCTGTGACCTCCTGTGTTTCTTTTTGGAGGTCTGTTTTGTTTTTGTTCCTAAATGATCTATCTTTTCTAAGACTTTCATTTTGTAATAAGGTTCATGTCCTTAAAACCTATTTTAACTTAATCAAAACAAATATCAAAAAATAATAAACCGCACAAAAGATATCACAAGACACAAAGATTTAATGTGGTTCACCCAATCCATGGGTTACATCCACCAACAATGAGTCCAATATTTTATTATCCAGTCATTACAACCTGATTATAATCTGTAATCCCTTACATCTTTATACTACCGCAAGAAGCTATTATCAAATCACACATTATGAAATCCCTAACCCTAAGTTATTTTGTACAAGTATTTTTGCCTCTTTAGGGTTAAAATTATTTACAACATGTTGGCCCTAAAATATTGATAAAATAGCCCCCAAAAATATTTTCTCAGGGGCTACCACCCTTAAACCTTGCTCAAGGCTTAGCCTAGCCTCAAACCCTACTAAGGAATTATGAAGTATGTATAGTACTTCCCTGATTAGTCACCGCAGATTAACACTACTTGATCTTCTCCTTTTACCTCGGTGATCATTAAGGATTTATTAGTTTCATCACCACTGAATGTCCTCTCTAGTGTACAAACATTTTCTTTGATTTCTTCTCAGCTTTGGTAACAATAATATCAGTTTTTATCCTTTCTTTTGCCTCCTCATAAGTACTAAATCTTGAGGCATCCTTATTCACTAGCTCATTTAAAAGAGCTTGAATGACCTTTGTAGCTTGATCTATATTTACTTCATAGTTCATTAGTTCTAACCATGCAACTCTTGGTAAAAACAACTTTCACAAGTGTATTATCAGTATCAACAAGAAAACAAACTTCATCATGGTTCTTTTTAACCAGAGTAGGGGGTATACTAAATCTTTGGTACATCTTGATCTTGAAATTATCAAAATAATCATCCATAACACTTTCACATTTATTTCTTAGTGCCTAGATATACTCATTGTTTTGGTAGATAACTAGGGTATTTTCTTTCCATTTGACTTGACTAACTAATGGGAAATAGCTTTGCATATAAAATAAAATACATGCCAAAAGTGATCCAAACTTGCATGTATTTGTTCTTACAACTTAGATGGTCTACCAATTGCTTGAGTTTTAGCTTGATAATATCATATTTATGACCTTCCTTCAAAATTTTATAACCAATATCAACAACCATGAATACAACATTGTTCAACCTACTATATTGAAATATCTTTTATGCCATCACATAAACACTAGATTTTAGCTCTAAATTACTAATGGTATCTACTTTCATTCCTTTGTTATCCCATTGGGATTTCTTATTTTACTCAATTTTATTCTTGGGAGTCGTTTAGATGGTTTTAACTTTTTCTATTACAAGGTATTTGGTAACCATGTGAATAACATCCTTTGTAATTGTGATATGAATATCAGGATTTAACTGTGTGATTTTTGAGTCAAACTCGATGACCCATGTTTCATGAGTAGTGATTCAACATGAATCCATCTCTCATGAGAATAAATGGAACACTTAGCACTCATTGGATCTAGGTGATGCTCACAGGGGTGAAGCACCGAGACTTCCCGGGAGGTCACCCATCCCAGTACTACTCCAGCCTGAGCATGCTTAACTACAGAGTTTCCTCCATAGTTAAACCCAAAGCTTGCAACCCCATTTGCAAGCTTTGGGTTTAACTATGGAGGAAACTCTGTAGTTAAGCGCGCTCAGGCTTGAGTAGTACTGGGATGGGTGACCTATCGAGAAGTCCCGGTGCTTCACCCCTGTGAGCATCACCTAGATCCAATGAGTGCTAAGTGTTCCATTTATTCTCATGAGAGATGGATTCATGTTGAATCACTACTCATGAAACATGGGTCATCGAGTTTGACTCAAAAATCACACAGTTAAATCCTGATATTCATATCACAATTTGACTAGCTGTGGAAATTATCTCCTACTTATCAATCCTTTGTAATGTTGACTGGTGCATCTAACCACATGTGCATATCATGCACTCTGCTCAAAAATACCCAAATCTAGTTCACCTTGAACTCCTTTGGGAAATGTAGGGTGTGTATGAGACTAGTTGCCTCTAATTTCTTAAACTCATCCTTTAACTTACCATCAACACATATTTCACCATATACATCACAAAGTTCATGATCTCTAACTTCTCCAATTTTACAATGACAAAATGAATGAATATCATTAACAAGTAAAACCCTAGGTGGAATTTTAGATAGGGAACCCACCTTGTCTATTTGTGTTGCAATTTCTAGGTACAATTTGTACTTTGGATCTTCACATGCATCATTTCGAATCAATTTTACAAGATTCACCTTAGCCTTGGTCTATCATTTTGTACTGAAGATGCTTGATACCATTTTTCTTGATAAGGTTTTAGAAAATACTCAATTGATAGCTCAATTTACTTCTAAACCTCTTTTCTCTTGGATTTACTAATGAGATCTCACTTCAGAATATCTAGTAGAATATTCTTCATTCAAATTTCTTGAATTTTCTCTTAGCACTTCAAAAATGTAGGGTAAACAATGAAAATTAAAAACCCAATATACAAGTCATAACATTACCTTTTTTGACCATTAGGGCACATTAAATGTATTTTACTCCACATTCTCACTTATTTAATGAACTTGATTACCATTAGTTGCTCGGTTACTTCACACCTCCATAGCTGCTTGATTAATTTAGTAAATTTGACTCATGCTCAGGTATTTATCATCATTATACCTCTAGTATTAATAACTCAGATGTCTCTTTTGGCACATAGTAACTGACATACTTAGTAAAGATAACTAATGAATTTTTTTATAGATTTCATATATTGTCCTTGTGCATCAAAATTATGTAGATATAGACTTTCTTCCATTTCACTCTACAAAATGGTGTAAGAGTAAACTTTAGTCATGCAGTTCCATGCCTTGTCTTTAGGCTTAGTTGGAGTCAGTGGTTACACCTAATCCATTAGATGAGGTGTCCCAATTGGTTGCACTTGATGTCTCATTTTCTTTTGACTTCCTTCTCCATGCCATATTCATCTATACATGAATTTCATCAACACTTATCTTGTCTTTTCTTTTTGGATCTCCTTTATTTGGTCCTAACAATCAGTTTCTACAATTCTTGCTTAGATGACTGACCTTATGAAAATGATAACATGTCATTCCATAATTTTTCTACTTACTGGATCTTTCTCCAAAGTATAATCTCATGCAATTTGTAGAAATATGACCTTAGTTCCCACATGTAGTACATGAATACCATGTGTTATAATCCTAATTGATTGCATTACCTTTCTTTCTTAGTTTCCATTTAGACTTCATCAATGATCTTCATTCTTGTGACTTATGTCCAAACTTATTGCAAGTATAACAATAACTATTAAATGCATATTTCTTAGGTGTTTGAATAAACTTAGATCTACATTCAAATGATTGGTGTCCATACTTGTTACAATGATAACAATAACCATCAAATTTGGGAGTGACATTGCTCTTACCATTTTTTCTCTTGCATAAATTTGTTGTGTTTTTGAGCTTTTCATAGTGATAGCATGTTTCTTTCTTGGGATTTGGATTGGTATACACATTTATTTGTTTGGTTTGCTTTGAAGATTCACCTTGTTTAGTTGTAGAGTTCTCAGTATAGCCCAAGCTAGATGTGTATCTCATTCACCTCTATCTTGTAAGATGTTCATCCAATAATTTGATAATTTCTTGTGATTTCTTTATCTCTCAATTAGTTCTTTCTTAGACTTCAATTTACTCTTCAATCTTTCATTTTCAATCCTTAGCTCAAAAATTTCTTCCATCTTCCTTCCAATTTCATGTTTTACATTGAGTAGCTAGTTTGTCATGTGATAGTGGTTTTGTGTCAATCTTGAAATCTCTTCATCTTTGGCATTCACTCTTGGAGAAATTTGTCTTTTGTCTTCTTCAATCATTGTTTTGTCATCCTAACCTTTTCTCTTTTGTTCCATTACTTTACACATTCTCATAGATTGCACTTTTTTTTTTTTGAGTGATTTGACTTGCTCAATAAGATTGTGGTATTTCTCTCATAGATCATCTATGTAAGCATTAGATTCATCAAACATGTTTCCATTGGATAGTTCTTCATTAACTCTCTCCTAGTATGTTGTCTCATTGTTTTGTTGGGCAATTTATTTTCTCCTATTCAATGACTACTTCAAGTTGTTCTTTAGTTTATTCATTTGATTCATGGCCATCTTGATTATCAATAGTCCTATCCAACCTATACTTCTCCATGACTATGATCTTTTACTCTCACGTAGTGAAACCTTCAATAAAGAGAATTGAGCTCTAATACCAATTGATGGAATAGTAAGGATAGATAGGATATTGAGAGAGGTGGGGGTGAATTATTATCCTCTAAAACTTTCACCTTCAGTAACTCAGTAATCACTAGTCCTTCACCACATTATTTTGTAAATTAAAATAGAATTTATTGATTTAACATTCACAATCTAAAACTTATAATATCATGAAGCATAACACATAACACAATAATTTGGTATCATAAAAACCCTTGGTCAGAGGGAAAAATATAGTAGGATGGTACTCACAAATCTATCACTACTGTAGTAAGAGTTTTCCTTGTTAGGGCTACACTATTTGTCACTTTCAATAGCTTACTTAGTTAGTAGTATATAGTAACTTTGTAAGGATCTACCTTTTACAAGGACTTTACAACACTCTTCAAGTGTGTCCTCATTTAAGAGATTACATATAAGATTGTTAAGTCCACCGTTTTATAGGATTTAGGAAACTATTATAGTGGTTAAACAATAGAAGTAATGATCTTTATAAGAGAAATTTACTTTCTTGATTAGATCCCTCTTCTACTTTGAACTTATTACCTTCCTATAATAGATATGCAATTCACTCCAAATTAGTCTCAGTCTTAGATCTTTGACCTCGGATATGTATATCCTCTTCAATCCTTTACTCAATAGCAACAAAATACTTTGCTATTTTCTTAACAATAATACTACTACATCAAAAATTTGACCAACAACAACTTCAAATTTTTTTCCTACTGCTCCTTTTATAGTTATCTTTTGTCATTTCACAGCTTGACCTAATTAGGGTTTTAGAACTTTATGGAATTGTTCTCTAATGTGATCAACAATGCTAGAATCATCCAACTTTTCCATCTTTATTTTCATTGGTCCTCCAACCTTGTAATCAACAATAATCAATTCACATTCTTTAATAAACTCTTTTCAAATCTTTACCTCAATTTGTGTAAATCATTTTCCTTGCTTGGTAGAATCATGTAGCAATGAATTCTATGTAAATTCAAACTCTGATGTCACCTCTATATCACTCGGTAAGTATTGTGTTCTTACTTACTAATGCTTAGTAAACATTTTCTTGGTGTCCTTTGTGTGGCTTGGTAAACTTTGTGCTTGGTATTTTCTAACTTCTTTTCAACTCAGTATAAGTTGGATTGCTCAGTGAATACTGAATCTCAAGTAAACTTAACAATATCCATTATCTCCTCCTTCACTGCTTAGGCAATATAGTAGCTTGGTTTCTATACACATTTTTGACATAAATTGGTAATATGAGTCTTTGTAGCAATAAAATTAACAAGGTTGGGATGAAATCCTTAATGTTAACCCTCACTTTAAAAAAAAAAAAAATCAAATTTTGGGAAATGTGCAAGCTATTAAAGGCCAACTAGTTAACTAGTTTGGTATAAAGGAAGATAAATTTGTTTGTTATAGTGTTGCATTGTAATGTAATGTTATAATTTTTTAATGTGCACTTTGTATGATTGGTATTGATGTAAATTTGATGTTAAAGTAGAGCAGAGATTATGTGTGATCAATTTTGAAGAAGGAACCAAAAGGACAGATAAAATATTATAAATATTAGTAGTGCAATGGTCTTTGTATCTATCTCTTTTTGATAGAATTATATTGATATAATTTCATTTTTTGGCAATGCATTCATCTTGCATACTTTTTTCTTGTAATTCCAACTCCCAACAGAGTTAAGACTTGGGAGTTGAGACTTCTAACATGACATGGTCCTTTAACAAGGACATATACACCATACAAATGTAACAGACTCATAACATGGTCAATATCGATCACAAGATACTTTTGATTAGTGAATTATTTTGTGGGTACCATCGCCACCCAAGATTTCCCTTGACCAAGATTTCCCTAGTTGATAGATAATGGTGTTATGAGTTGCACTCTATTATGGTTATATTTACTTTTCAATTTGATCATATATGCAAGTTTAAAGATTATTAATAATATCCATAGTTGGGAAAATTTTTGTTAAATACTTATTCACTCCTACCCCATCTTAGTATTTTCTATTTCTAATAATTGGTATTAGAGATAAGTTACTCAGAGGAGGCCTAACAACTTAAATAAGATCTCTATGGATAAGGATTGACTACAAAAGAATTAGGAGGAAGCCCTTGTGGAACTTGGTGTAGTTATAGAGGAAAGAAACAAAATGAAAATAAAACTTAGAGATGCACAAGATTTGTTATAAAAATTGAAAGAGAATATTGAATCATCTAAGTCTAAGAAGAAAGAGTCAAATGATCAAATCAAGGATAGTGATGCAATTTCTAAGCTAAATAATGAGAATAAGATTCTAAAGCACGATCTTGAGATCACCAATCTTAAGATGAGTATGATGGAAGATGAGAAGAAAAGTTAGCCTGATTTGAGATATGAGAATGGAGATTTGAAATCCAAACTTACCAAGGTGACATATGAGCTTGAGACTACTCACCCCTGACCCCTCTCTTAATTGTATTGTGAGGATTGTTATTCCCAACTAGTGGTATCAATGCTTGGTCATAGGTTTGAATCATTGTAGGTCCTGATAAGTAACACTAGGAGGGGAATTATTGGTAGTGGAGTGGACTAGTGCCCCTCATTAGATTTGCAACATGGTTTAGCAACCTCATGTTTTTTCTATAAGTTTAGTGATTATCTTGGGCATTGATAGATTGATCTTCTAATGCAATGACAACCCTAGCAATTAATTGTTCCTTAATAATCCTCTAAACTCAAGGATTAGGAATAGTTTTGGCATACCATATGGCTAGTACATTAGTTCCTCTCAATTTTCATGTTCTTGGTTGAATCTTAGTGTTCCATTATAGACCATGAAGAAAGGAAAATCAATGTTCTCATTTAATCCCTAACTTCCCCTTAAGATGTAAAATGAGCTTATTTATTTTTTATACGATTTTATTTAATTATCATATTTTCTTTTATATTGAATAAAATTTAATTATGATCTTTGGAAACACTTGTTAAATCTAGAACTAGGTACAACGCATAAACTAGAGTAAAACTTGTTTCATGAGAGGGAACAAACTGTGCTCTATCATTAAAGAGGATGAAGCCATTGAGAAGAAAGACTTTAGCCAATATGCAAGGATTTGTATTATGTGGAAACCCTGTCCTTTTCTCCCCCATGCAAAAGAGATTAGAACTATAGAAGGTTATTGGTAGTAGGAAATCGAGATCGAGGAAGCCATCAATCAATGCAAAAATTGCAAAATCTATGGTCACTTAGAGGAAGCATGCACAACCAAAAAGAAAGGCAAGGAATAGGTGGAGAGTGGGCATGCAGAGAAAAATAGGGATCCAGGCCCTTTAGGAATAATAGGAGAGAAATCGATATGGGTCGTAGGTACAATAGAGACTTGCTCAGATCTTGATTTGGATTTGGAAACAAAATGTCTGCAGGTAGAGGAAGATGTTGATAATATGGATCTTTTGGAACTTGATTGTCTAGGGGTAGAAAACACCATTCTAGATTGACAAGGTGGCAATAGGGAGATAGTTATGAAGGCTGCTGAAGAGGATTTATCTAAGGCCTTAGAGTTCAGGATAGAAGAACTGGTGGAACACAAGTGGGTGTGCGAGAAGGGGGGAGGGGTTTGTCCCCTCTTCATTGCACAAGTCTACAAAAAAATTGAGAGGTCAAGAGGAAGTTAGTGGGGAAGAATCTCTATCCTCTTCTACTAACATGGAAGTCTTCTATCTTGGAGGGGTCCCTAAGATTCAAGAATTTTTGGGGGTTGGTCAATCGGCTAAAGAGGATGGCCTAAGGAACATGGATCTGTACATCATCTCTTAGTCTAAATCAAATAAAGACAAAAAGAAGCAGAAATGTTCATAGAAGAAAAAAGGAAGGAAAAACAATTTGGAATTATTAGTTGATGCGGGGAATATGCACAGGAAAACTTGCTTGTGCTCCATGAGGGACATTGTCTCTCCTAGGCAACCATGAAATTCCTTATGTGGAATGTTAGGGGCTGTAATGCCCCTGAAAAAAGGCACTTGATCAAGTGAATCCCTTGATCAAGCTAAAGCAGACATAGTATGCATACAAGAAATAAACATGGAAATAGAGGAGGAAGCGAAGGTTTTTGAGGTTAGACATAAATGGTCAAGTTTCTTTGTAGAGGTGATTGGTGCTTTCAGAGGGCTGGGGATCCAATGGAATCCAAGACTCCTTAAGGGAGAGCCCATGGCAAAGAATAAATTTTGGCAAGTTTTTAAATTTTTTTCCTTAACTATTAACTTCTTAAGGATACTGATCAATGTGTATGGTCTCACCAAAAATGAGGAGAAAAAGGTTGTGTGGGGGGAGATTTTTGCCTTTTGTGCCACTTTGGGCAATGAGCTAAGGGTGATTGCAGGGGATTTCAATGCCACTCTAAAATTGGCAGATAAAAAGGGGGGAGATCACACACTGGGTTTTGTACAAGATGACTTTCATCTTTTTGTATAGAATAATAAGCTCTAGGAAGACTTACAAAAAGCGGTCATTTTACATGGACAAATAGAAGGAAGGGGTTTTGTCCTATTGCTAAAAGATTAGATAGAATCTTCTTGTTAGGGGAATGGTAGCCTTTACCTGTTGGTTTTGAAGGAAGAATTTTGGGACTATTAGGCTCTAACCATTACTTGGTCTCTTTGGTGGATTAGAAAGATGGCATCCCAATTAGGTGTCCATTTAAATTTGAACTAATGTGGTTCAGGGAGGAAGGTTTCTTCAATAAAGTGCAAAATTTTTGGGCCAATGCGTCATATATAGAAGGCAATGTTGCTTTTCAGTTCTTCTCTAAGCTTAGGCATCTCAAGGCCTTTCTCAAGGAATGGAACAAGACTCATTACAAAAATATCTTCTAGATGAGGGCAGGTATTGAGGCTGACCTTGCAGCTCTGAATAATAAAGTATTGAATGTGTGGATCGATGATGTTGATTTTAAAACAGAGCAATATTTGATGGGAAAGTACTAGGAAGTGTTAAAAGGGGAGGAAATATTTTTCAAACAAAAGTCTAGGGAGAATTGGCTGAAATTTGGGGATAGAAATACCAAGTATTTCCATAGCTCGATGAAAGTCAGACATTGTGTTAAGCGTATCCTTTCCATAGAAGATAAACAAGGAGTTTTATTGGAGGATATGGACAACATCAATAAGGAAGTTGTTGACTTCTTTGAAGAACTTTGGAAGGAGGAACATGCAGAAAGCAGTAGGGCCCAAGAGAAGATTTTGGGTGTTATCCCATGCATAATTTCAGACGTAGATAACAATATGCTTGTGGAACCAATTAAGATGAATGAATTAAAAGTTTTTGTATTTGGGCTTGGTGGTGACAAGGCTCCTAGACTTGATGGATTCTATGCCTTCTTCTATCAAAATTTTTGGGAGCTTCTAAAGGTGGAATTGCTAGAGGTGGTGGAAGAGTCAAGGAGGGATGGATTCATTTGAAAGATTTCAACAACACGTTGATCGCCCTCATCCCAAAGAAAGATCACCCAACAAGGTATGAGGAATTTTGACCCATTTCACTCTGTAACACAGTATATAAAATCATTACAAAATTTTTTGCAAATAGGTTAAAGTTTTTGTTAGATTCTATCATATCCCTGGAGTAAAGTGGCTTCGCATTGAATAAAAGCATAGTGGATGGCATCATTGTGGCCCACAAGGCAATTCATTCTACAAGCAAAAGTAAGGAGAGGAAAATGATGCTCAAATTGGACATCAGGAAAGCTTATGACAGAGTGGACAAGGATTTTCTGGCTAAAGTTTTGAGGAGGTTTGGTTTTGATGAAGGTTGGTTAAAGTGAATCAAGAGCATGATCTCAAATTTCAAAGCTTCAATTCTAGTGAATGGTAGCCCCTAGGGGTTTTTTGCACCAGTAGAAGAATACATCAAGGACATCCACTATCACCTTTCTTCTTTATCATTTTGGTGGAAGTCCTAAGCAGATCAATATCAAGAAAGAGGGCCCTAGGGTCATGGAAAGGCATTCTGATAACACAGGGGATTGAGACAACTACCTAATCCCAGTTTGCAGATGATACTTATTTCTTTAGGGATGTCTCAATAGTAGAGGCACATATTATGCAATAAGTTCTAACTGAGTACAGTTTGGCATTAGGACAATCCATTAATTAGGAAAAGTCAAAAATATATTTTTTCAATACAAAAGAGGGGTCCCAGAGGATAATCATAGAGTCTTTTGGAGTAAGGATAGGCAAACTTCTAGGGAGATTTTTGGGCACACCACTCTTTGGTGGGGCAAGTAAAGGGCACATCTAGGACAATTTGATTGAAGATTGCAAGAAAAGAATGGATTGCTAGAAGGGACAATGGCCCACTTTGGCAAGAAGGATAACTATGCCAAGGGAAGTTATTCTGGCTATGTGAGTTTACTCAATGGCTTGTTTCAAGATCCCAAAGAAAATCATTCACACCATTGCGCAAAATATGAGAAAATTCCTATGCAATGGGTCGAAGGAAGGAAAGAAGATTTCACTCATGGACTGGTCAAAAGTTTGCAAACCAAGAGGAGGAGGAGGAGCAGGGATAAGGGACTGGTCCTTCCTCAATATTCCTCTTGGAGCAAAATTAGTACAACAGATCTTTAGTACAGGCAACCAAAGATGGGTCAAGATTCTTTAAGCCAAATATCTAGATAGTATGGAGGATGATCGTATTCTAACATTGGTAGATCCACCCAGGGCTCTATAATTTGAAAATTTCTAATAAATTGTAGATATTTAATTACATAACATTTGACCTAAAAAGTAGGGAATGGGGAGCAAACAGATTTCTGAAGAGACTCATGGGATGGAGCCATTCAATTAGATAAGTTGGGAGTCTCATATCATCTGATTAATACTACTAGGAAACATTGGGGATCCAAAGTCAAAGATTTCATTGAGATCCTGATTAATGACAAAGAAACACAAGGTCAGCGGAAGGAACTGTCAAAGTTAAATCTGAATTTTCTAGATAAGTCAAGATTGCAATAGATCTTCAATGAAAGATTGCTAGTATCTTCAAGAAAATAGGGATCAACTGATTTGGAGTGGCTCCAAGAGTGGGAAATACACAATCAAAATTGGATATCAACTCCTAGATGGTGTTCATATTTAAATACCATAGGAAAAGAATTTGTGTTAGGGCATTGCATGCCTACCTAAGGTAGGATCATTCACATGGCTGGCAGGCAATGGGAAAATTCTTATTGGAGAGAGATTGCAAAAAATGGGCTTCCAAAGCCCTTTTAGATGTCCCCTATGTAAAATAGCAAAAGAAAATGTAGACCATCTTCTACTTCACTGTAGTTTTGCACAAAAGGCATGGGATCTGATTAGATCTAAACTTGGGTGGGCAAGTCCACTGATTGCCACTTTAAAAGGTTGGCTGGAAGCTTGGCTAGCAAAGAAGAACAAATAGGTGTTTGTGTCAGTATGGAGGATTATTCTGGCTACTACCCTGTGAGAGCTTTGGAAAGAGAGGAATAGAAGGATCTTCCAAGACAAGGAAGAAGAATGGCCAAGTTTTGGTCAAAGACTGGAGACGGTGATAGCAGAATTAATATCCTCGACATCATCAGTGTATAGTCATCAACACTCAATTTACACTAGGCATGATGCACATCTTCAATCTGGTTTCCCATCTATCAAGTTCCAACCCATTCATGGGCTTGTTAGGGCTAATCCAACTATTAATAGGGAAATGATGTTTTGGACACCTCCAGAGGATGGATGGACCAAGAATAATTTTGATGGGGGCGACTACGGGAAACTCGGTGTATCAGGGTGCAATTGTGTAGCAAGAAACCATAAGGGCAATATTCTCACTTTTGTGGTCAAACACTTGCAAGATGGCACAAATAACATTGCAAAATGTTATGCAGCTAGAGGTGCTCTAGTCTTAGGAGGAAAAATAGGCCTTAAAAGAGTCCATTTAAAAGGGGATTCAGAGATCATCATAAATGACATAAAGAGGGGAAGATGGAGGCATGCCACCTTGATAAATATATCCAGCAGATCAAAGACTTGCTTTTGGAATTTGACGACTTTAAGGTTTCTTATTCATTCCAGGAAGTGAACAGGGTGGCAGACATGTTAGCCAACTTGGGTGTGAATGCTGCAATGGGTTCCCAAAATGAAAATTTTGAGGACTTGCGACACCTTATCCTAGATTAAAGAGAGTATTATTGTTTGGCCATTAGACACATTAAATCACAATTGAAACTTTTCATCTTGAGTGAATTTTAGGGGAAGACATCATGATTTCTACTTCTGATGACATTAAATCATAGATCATGACATGCGGAGATACCCAATCCTCCGCAAGTTCTAGCTTGAGTATCTTCTTTCCTTGGTACTTTGGTTCCAGAGAGTTCCAAGGGAGTTAAATTTAGACAACAGGAAGGCCATACTCATTTCTTCCTACCATGACAAATATGGAGGCAATTTTTTCTCTGGGCTCAAATTCTCAAATGTAGACTTACGAAGGCCAAATTACCGCACGGCATCTCAAACACATTTTTTTTTTTTGACGACCTGACTTTCCTAGAGGGTGTGCAACTGATGCTTGGGCAAAATACCTGAATGCATTCTGGAAGAGGAGATCAAACCTAGATGTGGCATCATTGTTTGTTGTGTTTGCGTTGATGGTGGGGGAATCGAAAAAGGAGGTCCATCTTGTTGTTGCAACATGTGTGGATAGGCAGTGGCTCTTGGGGATGGAAGACATAATTGAGAGAGTTGTCTTGGGCATAGGTATTGAGATAGGTCTCAAGTCTTGGAGGCTAATTGGTGGAGGGGATTCTTCGGTCCAACCATTGGTTGTGTGGTCTTCCTCAAATCCACAAGGTGCCCATATCCCCAAACCAGAGCAAGGTTGGAAAAAGGTAGTAGAGTTCTTGACTGAGAAAATCTGGGCATTGGTGGAGAACAAATGAGGCTTCATGAAGGCCATGCCGAGGAAGAGCATGCTCGCTCTAGGGCAACAATTACACCACCAAATAGTGAAGAAGAACCAGCTGGAGGGGGGTGTGTCCACTTCAAAGGGAGTTTGGGTAGATGCCCCGTTACTCAAACAAGTAGGGGATGGGAAGTGGTAGGTGTCGTCGGGGGAGGCAGGGGTTCTTGGTGATGGAAGATTGATCAATACCAACCTTTATTCGCAAGGAAGTTGTGCACTGGTTCAAGGATTAGCAAAACTAGATGGTGGTGACTACGGCGAATGCAAGCAAATTTCCTATTTTGTTTGTTTTTCTTGTTTGTATATGGGTTGGGTGGTCTAGACTTTTGCAGAGTGTTCATACTTTGAAATTTTGTGTAATGGCATAGGTATGGCCAAGAAATGGGTAGTTATGGCGGTATGGTAATGTAACTCTCTTTTATTATCAATACAATACCAATAATGTTACCAATTAAAAAAAAAACTTGTTTCATGATTTCCCCTTAAGATGTAAAATGAGCATGTTTATATTTTATACGATTTTATTTAATTATGATCTTATTTCCCCTTAAGATGTAAAATGAGCTTGTTTATATTTTATACGATTTAATTAAATTATGATGTTTTCTTTTATATTGAATAAAATCTAATTATGATATTTGGAAACACTTCTTAAATCTAGAATTAGGTGCAATGCATAAACTAGAGTAAAGCTTGTTTCATATGTTATGTTGACATTCAATATTATGAAATAAAAAAGTTGAAATAAAAATTATGTTATGTTAAGGTCATAAAAATAAAAAGAATTCTATATATAATAAACTTACACATGAAAAAATTATAATTATTTATTAAAAACCAAAAATAACTGTAAGAAAGAAAGACGAAAGAACTAAATATCTAAATATCTTTATCTAAATATCTTTTAGCTCCACTAATGTATTTAATATAAGGGAAATCCTAGTGACATGCTTGTAGAGGGGACCGCATAGGATCCTATAATTATATACTTTATGAATTACAGACTAGATATGCTCTCCCTATTTTATAAAAATGTGATATCAACTCTCCCTATTTTATAAAAATGTGATATCAACTCTTCATTGTGATAATATTTTATATGATATAACAGCCTACAACTTTAGCCAAATCTTGCAACTTGATTTTTTTCCTCATTTATCATTTAAAGATTCTTATATAACGAAACCGACTACGAATGAAAACAAAATAACATGGACCCTCATAATAATTTTGTTTATTTGTTGCTGCTGGTAATTGCCTTAGTCCAAATGTACCTCTATTTAACTTGGTCCTTATCATATACGATGTTCATTTAATAATTGACTGGAGTAACTAGGTTGGAGATGTTTTATTTACAAATATTATATAATAAAAATTAGTTACATATTCATATAGTCACTTTTCATAATGTTAAAATAAATATAATTGAAATATAAATGGTGATTGTAATAAGTACTTACCTTTATAATCTTTAAATCTTGATTAATTGAAAAACATTCAATAAGGTATATGTATATGTAAATTTGATAACATTTAAAGAATGATAATATACACAAGAACAAAATAAAAACATGTTCAAAATATTGATGAAAGAAAAAAGAGTCACATATAAAATTTAGAAATATTACTAAGTTTATAACATGAAAACTATATTTCTTTAAAAATATATTCAAAATAAAATATTATGAAAATGAGGATTATATAATTGTATGATCTTTGTTGTGCCAGGCTGCCAGCCTTTGTGACTACTCTTTTTTATCAGTAAAATTACGCTTAATCAGATTTTGTAAGTTCAGATAAAGAAAAGCTCTGAAAAGCGAAATCTTTGTTCTCATAAGAGTCTCAAATTTAATTTTAATTTTTGACATCCAAAGAACCAAAAATCACCTTCAAAATTGTCGAAAGAAAATGATCGGATATTAAGCACAAAAACAAAAAGCTTCAAATTTATAACAGAAACAGGCGTCTTTAACCTGGAAGCAGAAAGGACAGAAGATAATCTTCCTACAATTTATGTAAATTCGTATCCAATTTAAACCCTACGATTTATTTAGAATGCAGTTTGGAACTGAAAGGCCGTCCATGGAGTACAAGGCAGTTGAGAAAATCATTCGAACTAACATTCTGTTGGATCTTCGGAATCCATGGAGTCGAATTTTGATCCAACAGATTTACAATCCCCGTAGCAGAAACGGCAGAAACTCCATCAGGATTCACAAATCCGACAGAATCTGAGCCCTCCATTTCCGAATTCTTGGCTTCAATGGATTCATCGAAACTGTCGAGTCTCATCTTTTGATCCTGCAAATCCATGGACTTGGAGAGGTGAAAGGCAGTGAAATGTTTGCTCTTTCTGCGGCCAGCACCGACAGGGATGTTGCGCATGCTTCCTCCGGCAGTCCAGTAGCGCCTGCAATTCTTGCAAAAATGCCGCGGCTGATTCACGTTATAATTGTTGAAGTAGCAAAATTTGGTCTCCAGGCTGTGGCAACGCGGACAGGCCACTGGCTTTTCGGGCTTCGGCGGGGGTTTTGGCTCAGACGCCTCGATGCTGCAAGAAATTTCGCTCTTTTCTTCACAATTTTCCGCCTTCTTGAAAGATTTTGCTCCTCTCTCGCTTAAATTGCAGTCTCTCTCGCCTTTTTGAATACTTTCAGAAGATTTCGCTCCTTTCTCTCTTAAATTGCAAAAATTATCGGCCTTTTGATAAATATTTTCCGTCGTCTTCAAAGATTTTGAAGAATTCGCAGCCATTTCAGCCTGCGCAGGGCGCTTGCGAGCGTTGTGTTCCTCCTGCGAGGATTCATCACGCACGCAAACAGAAATCGTTGCTCCAAACAACTTTATGGCGAAATTGCCCGTTCCCTCAACATTTGCAGAGCTTTTACACATTTTTTTAGATGCAGAGCATGCAAAACCTAACCTAGACCAAAGATAACAAACAACAACAAAGTTCTGCTTTTGCAAGGCAAAGGAAATCAGAGATATTGACGAATACAGCGAGAATTGATGAAAAGATGCCGGTAAGAAAACGCAACAAAGCACTCTCTCTTCTTTACAATCTTTCACAGCATAACAAACTAAATTTCAACAAAGTCAAGGTCTTTGCAGGACAATTTGAGGGGCGATGACGCTAAATTCAAACAAATAAAGCTTGGCGTGCAATTTCAACAAAGATGCTGAGGGAATTCAACCAACGGAAACGAGGCGATCACCTAAAAACCGGTATGCCAAATAAAATCGCTTTGCTTTCAAACTTTTTCCTCGTAATGCATACAATCCCTAACCTAGAACAAGATCACAGCTATGGCAAATCATTTGAATGGCAAATTTAAGTAAAATATTGACGAATTCAGAGTAAAAACGGAAAGAACAGCAATCTACAGCGAATTCTTTTGCCTTTTCCTTCCAATTTTCACAGCACACAAACTCTATCGCAAGACAAGCCTTCTGCAGGCAAATTTGAGCACTGAGAATTCAAGATATCGACGAATTTGACCAAATAAGGCAGAAAAACTGGTGAGGAAGTGCAATAAAGTGCTTTATTGACAGGGAAAAAGAAAGCAAGACACGGTAAAAGTCGATGAAAACGAAAGCTAGCTCATTTTCCGCGAAACGACAGAGAATTTTCAGGTCCATTGACATAAATAAAAAACAAACCTTTTTTTTCCAATTTCAAGCGCGTTTTTTCCTGCGTAGATGCGATAAAATTTAACGCGATTTTTTTTCGCACTTTCGTGACTGTTAATTCCAAGAAAAGCAAACGGGAAAGCGACTGGGCAGACGCACCTGCCGTCACGAAAAAGGCGCTCGAAAAGGCTGAGAAAGAAGTAAAAGCAAAAGCGAAAAAGCATAAAGCAAATCAAATTATTATTACGCCCTTCCATGATTTTGCAAACAACCTCCTTAATTATTCAAACGAAAAGCTTTCAAATCCTCTGCGCGACCAGTTTCTGTCATGTTTTTGATCGTTTGTGTGTTTACATCGCATTTATTTTGGAAAAACCTTTTCCGGATTTATTTGAGCTTTTCTTTCATGATCGAATTCAACGCTGAAATGGCGGTGAAACGCGTGGGATTTGGGAACGTTTTGAATCTTTAGCCATTTTCAGACGGAATGCGTTATTTTCGTCAAATTTTCTTGCCTGAATTTTCTCTGCTTCATTCTTTCCCCGTTAACTGTTAGGGTTATTAGGGCCGGAATCTTCTCAGCTTAATTTTTGCCGTTAACTGTTAGGGTTAAAGGTGCCAGAATCTTCTCAGCTTCATTTTTCCGTTAACTGTTAAGGTTAAAAGTAACAGAATTTTCTCTGGTTTATTTTTTTTAACTGCTAAAATAATGGTGCCAGAATCTTCTCTAAGTTATTATTTTCCCGTTAACTGTTAATCGTTAACTATTAGCGTTAAAGGAGCTTGAATTCTCTCAGATACATTTTTTCCCTGTTAACTATTAGCAGTAATGGTGCCACAATTTTTTCTGATCAATTTTTTTCCATTAAATAACTGAATTTTCGCAGGTTCATTTTTACCGTTAACTGTTAAGATATAATGGTGCTTCAATTTTTCTCTGTTCATATTTTATCCGTTAACTGTTAAGATTAATGGTGACTGATTTTTTGTCAGATCCTTTTACGGTAAGAATCTTGTCTCTTTGGATTTTTCAAATTTGCTTTGATTTAAACGGTGAAGGTAATATTCTATTGATTTTTTGGAGGGACTTGAAACGGAAAAAGTTGATTGTCTTTGGTCTAATCTTGTTTTGCATTAATGGAAAGCAAAGCATAAGCATACGTGTATGTTCGCCTTTTTACTTTCCGAATTTCTAATGTGCACCGGGATTCTTGTCGTAACTTTAATAGGTTCCGTTTATTGCAACAGTAATTATTCCAGATTATTTGCTTTTTATTACAACTAGAGTTCATGATCGTGGTCTAATTGAACGGTGGCAACTTTGTATTCCTTAGGCCGGAAGGTTTGTTGAATTGGACAAAAGTAATAATAAATTTTCTTGTTCATTTTAACTGAGGTGAGTTCGAATCTATAAATTTGGTGAAACAGTGAAGTTTAGAAAAGAAAAGTAGTACACACCTTTTTAATAGATGCTGTTGGGTCCATAAGGTAAGATTTGGATTACTTTTAAGAAAGACTAAGTTTTGTTCACAATTGGGAATTTTAGTTCGAATCTATAAATTTGGTGTAGTGAAGTTTAGAAAAGAAAAGTATGGTACCTTTTTAATAGATGCTTTGGGTCAATAAGGTAAGATTTGGGTTACTTTTAAGGAAGATTAAGCTTTGTTCAAAACCGGGAATTTTAGTTAATTCATGTGAAAGATTAGAACCTTCTTTTAAATAATTTAGTAGTTATATATATATATATATATATAATTTGTTATTATAATTAATATTATATACGATATTTTATTGGTGAAATGGCTAAAATATGATAGTCAACACTCAAATAAAAGTGAAGTCAAGTAAATATTTCATTTGAATAAATTAAAATGGTTGATAGAAGAAATTAATAAACAAAATAAGTAAAGTATAATTTAAAATTATAGTAAGTTTTCCTTTTCTTTTATTACATAGATTATGGGATATCAAATATTTTCAACATTAATAAAAGTAGATTTTATATCATTCTACAATTTAATTGCATGAGTTATCTTTGCCATGTCATTGGAACAAGTGCCACTTTGTGGCTAGTACTTGTTAATGAATAGTTTGGAATTATATTGTATATAAAAAATATAATTGTTGTTAAAATGGTAAGATTGTAATTCTCTTTTTAATAATTAATTACATTGTAGATATCAAATGAAGTAATATAAGCACTTTTTAGATAAACAATAATTGATACAAGTATTGAAATGACATATTTAAATAAGAGTAGATATAATCTAAGTAAAATTAAATAGCACACTAACAATTAGGCATTTTAATTTAAGAAATTAATAATAACACTAGTGGTGTTGTTATAATCAAGGGAGAGCAAGTGAGACTATCTTTTAAAACAAAATTGATTAACATGTTAGCCTAAATAATATTAAGTATAAATGTGCTAGATAAGTTTCAAAAATAATAGAAATTGCAATATGTAGTTCATCTAATAAGAAAACATTATAGAAACAATTAAATAAAAATTGAAATATTTTATTTCTAATTTCAGCATAAATTGAAAAGTAAACAATGTCTATAGGATGGCAATATTTATCTTCGACAATTTTTTTTCAAAAAAAAAACCTCAAAACATTTTAAACTATTTTTTTTTTTGAAAAAAGAGGGGTAAAAAATTTATCGAAAATTAGAGCAACTGAATACAAAACATCAAAGGGCCAAAGCCCCAAGAAACACTAGGAACCACAGAGCCACTATTACTAAAAAAATCACTCCCCAAAACCACTTTTATCATCTACTAGAATCCTCTCCAAGTCCTGACAAAGCTCATAGGGTAGTTGCTCCCACTCATCAATCTTTCGACCATCTATAGCTTCTGACACCCATTTTGCTAGACAATTGGCCGCCCTATTCCATTCCCTTGGAATATGGGCAAAAGACACTAAGTCCATTAAAGAGCTAACTTGCAGAATCCATTGCATCATCATAGACAGTTGCCAGCTAACATCAAAAGTCTTTCTCTCAAGAAGCATATTGACTAGGACCTGAGAGTCAACCTCACAAATCGCCTTCCGCCATCCTAGAGCATAAGCCCGCTTCAAGGCATATAGAATAACCAAGCCTTCTGTCCTATTAACAGTCTGTATCCCCTTACTGGTCGAGAAAACAAAAATCACAGATCCAGAATAGTCCCTTCCAATCTTGCCAATCCCAACTGAACCTGGAGTACCCCTAGAAGAACCATTCGTATTAATTTTCAAAAAACCATCAGGAGGGGGCATCCAGTTTCCCATCCTTTGGACTTTTTGCTTCACACGTCTCCCTCTCCTGACACAAGCTGAGGCCAAAGATATCCCCTGTATGCCAAACCTACCAACCATCTCAGCATCCCCTTTCTCCAGAGGCAACACAATCTCGCTCTTAGCTTCAATGGTTTCTTGCATCATTCTCATAATTCTAGTCTAGGCCTGTTGAATCCCCAAATTCTCACCCCAAAAGATTCTACAATTCCTTTACAACCAAACTTGCCATAACAAGAAGATAGGACCAACATACCACACATCATGCAAGAAGGGAGCCGATGCGGGGGGCCTTCCCAATCTCATCCAAAAATCTGCTAGAGAGGAAGCATGAATGCATGAACATTTCCAAACATCCCACCAGAAATACCATAATTGTTGGGTGAAGGAACACCGGAAGAATAAATGTTGTACATCTTCCTCCCCACCACTACAGAGAACACACCTCAAAGAGCCAAAAAATCCCTCTTCCGAATATTGTCCCAAGTCAACCACCTATTCCAAAGCAAAGTCCAAGTAAAACAATTGCACTTTGGCCAAGAGGGACTTTTTGCTTCACATGTCTCCCTCTCCTGACACAAGCTGAGGCCAAAGATATCCCCTGTATGCCAAACCTACCAACCATCTCAGCATCCCCTTTCTCCAGAGGCAACACAATCTCGCTCTTAGCTTCAATGGTTTCTTGCATCATTCTCATAATTCTAGTCCAGGCCTGTTGAATCCCCGCAAAGGATTCTACAATTTCTTTCCAACCAAACTTGCCATAACAAGAAGATAGGACCAGCATACCACACATCATGCAGGAAGGGAGCCGATGCGGGGGGCCTTCCCAATCTCATCCAAAAATCTGCTAGAGAGGAAGCATGAATGCATGAACATTTCCAAACATCCCACCAGAAATGCCATAATTGTTGGGTGAAGGAACACTGGAAGAATAAATGTTGTACATCTTCCTCCCCACCACTACAGAGAACACACCTTGAAGGGCCAAAAAAATCCCTCTTCCGAATATTGTCCCAAGTTAACCACCTATTCTAGAGTAGAGTCCAAGTAAAATAATTGCACTTTGGCCAAGAGAGTTTATTCTAGACTTTCTTTCCCCAATGAACCTCCCCCCTACCAATTGCTGAGAGAGAAACTCTTGATAACTAGAAGACATAGTGTAGACACCCTTAGGATTAGGGGACCAGGCCAGCACATCACTACCCATAAGGGCGTTGCAACTACGATGAGAAAGAATTTGATGAATCTCATCACACTCTACCTCCAACCCAAAGGCAGGCCACTCCTCTGGGTTCTTCCATCTTGCTTCCACCAACTGTCCTTGAAGAGTCCATCCAACTTCACAGAACCTCTAGGAAAATATGCATAAATGAGGATATTGGACGACTATGGGAGGGTGGCCATCCCAAAAATCATGCCAAAAGTGTGCCTCTAACCCCCTCTTACAGATCCAAAATAGTCCTCCCTTTATGAGCACAACCCTTTTCTTGAGAGTAGTCTAGATCACTGAGCCTTTCCTTGTCAAGCTATACTGAGGGATATCATTCTATGGGATCCCAAAAAAATACTTATGAGACAAAATTCTAGCCCATACCCGATCCTGTTCCACACACCAATGCCAATAAAGTTTAGCTGCTAGAGCAGTACCAAAAAGTAATGATTGTTGTAATCCAAGACCACCAAACCTTCATGGGCTACAGACAACCTCCCACTTAATAAGACTCCACTTAGTTGAAGATAAATTTCTAGCCCATAAAAACCGTCTTGCTAAGGAATCAAGCTCCCTAACAAAGCTCATCGACGCCACCTAAATCATACACCTATAAAGTGGGAGGGCCTGCACCACAGATTGAAGCAGCCAGACCCAACCAGCAAAGGATAACCAACGGTGGGTCCAGTGATTCACTTTGTCACGAAACTTATCCAAGATAACCTACCACGATTCCCTTGATTTCTTGCCAATTGAGATAGGGATCCCAAGGTATAGCAATGGTAGGCTCCCAATTTGGAACCTAAGAATACGAGCAACTCTCCGCTGAATGGACAGTGGAGTGTTGAAGAAAAAAATGGAAGATTTGCCTTCATTGATTAGTTGTCTTGATGCAGCCAGATAAACATCCAACACCTTATGCATATTAGACGCCTCCCTAATGGTAGTCATACCCATTAAAGTCGTATCATCCACAAAATGGAGGTGTGATTGAACGGGAAGACCCCCTCCCCAATGCCAACCCTGAATGAAGCCCTCTCCAACCTTCCTTTTATTCAACCATCCAACCCCTTCCACCAAAAGAAGAAATAGGTAAGGAGAAAGAGGGTTGCCTTGTCGCAAATCTCGAGAGGCCCCAAAGAGATTAGAATGCTCCCCATTGATCAAGACTGAGAAAGAAGTTGAATCCACACAACTCATAACCCAACAGATCCATTCCTCCTCAAAACCAAAGACACCCAAAACCTTTTGAAGAAAGGACCATCGAACTCTATCATAAGCCTTGGCCATGTCCAGCTTGATAAACATAGCCTTTTCTTTGGAATTAGCCATGGAATGAATAGTCATAGTAGCCACAACCACCTCATCCAGAATCTGGCTACCCTCTACAAAGCCACTTTGTTCTTCAGAGATTAACACTGTAAGCCATTTTTAAAGCCTTTTAGCAATCAACTTAGATATAATTTTATATATTACATTACATAGAGAGATAGGGAAAAATTGACTTATCCAATTAGCCTTCTCTTCCTTGGGAATGAGAGCAAGGAAGGTAGAGTTCAGGGCCCTAAGCATTTGCTTATTCTTTTGAGATTCTTGAACCATTGCCAATAGATCTAGTTTGATAATATCCCAAAATTCCTGAAAGAATTCAATTGGGAAACCATCAGGACTAGGAGCCTTTCCTTTTTTCATCTGGAAAATAATCTTCTCTAACTCCCCCAAAGATATGGCACTCATAAGATGCTCTTTCATTTCCAAAGTGACTAAGGATAGGATATAGGAGAGGACCCGAGCCTCTACAAATGAGTCCCCCTACGACTTCTCCCTAAATAAAGAAGAAAAATATTGAACAACTACATTTGAAATATCATGAGTAGAAGAAATAACCTCCCTTCTATCAGTAACCAAAGAAGATATAGAATTACCATGTTGCTTGGCTTTCACCAAATTGAAGAAGAAAGCAGTATTCTTGTCCCCCTCCTGAAGCCACTCAATCCGAGCTTTTTGTTTCCAAAAGATTTCCTCTCTCAGCTCCCATTCCTCCAGATTTTTAAGAGCCCTCGGTTCCTCTTGCAACAAATACTTCGACATCCCATCCTCCCTAATCACCCTGGTAATATTATTCAACTCCACTTGAGCCTCACATTTTGCCTGGTAAATGTTCCCAAAGCACTTTCAGTTCCAGCATTTGAGCTGATACTTAGTATATTGTTGGAGCTTAGCAAAGATATACATTGTTGTTCCAAAAGCTGGCTTGCCAACCCTCCACCATTCGGCAACACAACCATAAAGATCTGGGTCCTTGAGCCACATGAGCTGAAACTTGAAAGGTGGCTTCTGAGGAAAATGGGTTGAAAAAATGACAAGCTTAATGGGCCAGTGATCCAAACCTCTCCAATCTAATATCTTAGAGCTGGAAGACCATAATCCTCCCACCCAAAAGCAGGAAACCATAAAGTGGTCTAATCGCTCAGCAATGCACCTATCATCCACCCTTCTATTGTTCCAAGTGAATTGACCATTGCTAGGCTTGATATCCACAGGATTGAGAGCCGACATATTATCTCAGAGTAAGATAGAAGAGGGCTCCAATCTTGCATTACCTCCCTATTTTTCAGTTAAATCAAGAATAGCATTAAAGTCTCCAACAATAATCCATGGAAAGTAAGAAAATAGGCTAGGTACCAAATGAATATTATTCTAGACAAGAAGCTTACCTTGCAATTCAATAGGAGCATAGACATTGGAGAGAAGGATAGTTTCTCTTGACTCAATGCAAAGAGACACCATGGATAAGGAGGATTTAAAGGAAATCCATGACATAGGTTGGATCTTTCATGGGTTCCAGAAAGATGCCAACCCCCCCTGCCCCTCCCCTCGAAGACCCCTGAGATCCAATGCATTGACATTGACCATCTCTCCACAGTTTAGGTGCCATACTCATCATAAATTCCATTGAAACCTTAGTCTCCTGGAGAAAGAGAACATCTGGAGAATAATTTCTAATTAATTCCCAAACAACTTTTTATCTAGGGCCACTATTCAAGCCCTTAACATTCCAAGAAATAATGATCATTTCAGAGGAGTTGAAAAGTGGGAATCCAAGGTCTTGATAGAACTTGACTCCACCAAAGTCTCCCCTATCATCTTAATCTTCTCCAAGTCCTTCTTACACCCCATTTTAATATTTTTCTCTGGAACCCCCTTCTTACCGTCCTTTTGGAGAATGCCCAAATGAGGAGCAAATTTACCTCTCTTATCTGTATCTAAAGCCACAGTCCTTGCAGGAAGAGTAGCACCTTCCCCTCCCTGACCCAAATCAACATTTGGCTCTAAAGTCATCTGAGTCCTTGCCTGCCCATCCATGGCCATATGCATGGTAGATTACACGTGAACATCAGAAGAAGGAATGGATGAAGAAATCTCCAGTCTAGGGTTTGTCACCAATTATTTTGCATTAATTAATCCAAGATTAACTTCTTGTTGACCCAATTCGTCCAAAACCTCAAACCTGTTAAAAGTATCCTCTTCTTGTCTCTCCATTAAAGTCCTCTTTTGACCTCTATTTCAGTTTTGAGCCTTAACCTGAATGAACCCCTCAACATCCATGCTCTCACCAGCAGTAGGCTTCTTCCCCTCTTCAATACTAGAAGTGTTACGAGGAGGAGGCAAAGGTTGCTACTCCATTGACTTGGCCTTCGGGCATCTTCGCACTAGGTGGCCATATTCATTACAAAGATGACATCGAAAAGGAAGGGTCTCATAGTCTCCCTATTCCACCTAGGAATATGAGCCAGCACACATTTCTACCATGTCTGGCAATGGCCTACTCAAATCAAGTTCCACACAAATTTGGGCAAAATTCATTACTTTCTTACCCAAAGTTTGTGTAGAAGGCCCCACCAGCTTTCCCAGCATTGATGCAAGCATATGAAGGACATCCTCTCTACAACATTCTATTGGAAATCTAGGTAATTGAACCCACACCGAAACCCGATTAGGAAGCTCCTCAGAAGGATTCAATCCTACATGCCATGGTTTGACAAAAAGCCCAGCCTGGTTATAAAAATAAGGCCCACCCTCAAAAACCCTATTAGAATCCGCTAGGCAATTAAATGTAACCATGAAAAAAAAATTTGCAAGCAGCGTGATCTCCATTTCACCCTCAGGTTCCCAAACTCTCCGAGCCCAATTCTCCAAAAACTGAAGAGAAACTCTCAATCCCAAAAACTTGCAGTATAGCGAATGTTTAGAGTAATATTGGATATCTTCCTCAATCATTTCAAAAGGAATAACTAGCTTGGGTCTCTCTTTGCAATGCTCAAGGCACCCATTAATCTTGGTGATCTGTGGTCCCCCAGGTGAAACCAAATTCGTAGCATCTGTATTTTGAGAAAAAAGGGCATTCTCAAAAACCCTTGCCTCCTGATCCAACATATTCCAATCCACCATATCATACAAATCTGCTACAAGAAACACCCTAGAGGGCTCACCCTTAGCCATTTTCGCACTCAGCCTTGGTTAATCCCCCATAGTGGGATCAGACTAGCCTCACCCACTTATTCACACAACGACCAAATCCCACTCGGCGTACACTCTGAACCAACAAACCAGAGCCTATAGAAATCAACTGCTCCCCCCCCACACTAAACTAGAAGCTCCACCCCCCCTGTGCACACCCAAGAATGTTGATGAAGAGCTAGGGCATGACTAACCTAGCTCAACAACCAACTGCAGATGCACAACCTCCCATATCGCTCTAGTGTATACCAAAACATTTTAAACTAATTGATAACATTTAAACTTCAAGATTTTTTCTCAACAATTTGTCAATAGCTGGAAGGACATACAGATTACTATCAATGGCATCACCTTTTAGGTGAATGAAGAGACCATAGTGATGGCAACAGGCCTAGACATAACTAGTAGGAAATGGCAAAAGATTACAAAGCTAGCCTGTCTAGTTTTTTCAAAGGCAATGAGGCCCCAGACTGGTATCAGGGTGATTTTAGGAGAGATAAACTTTTGGAGCATTGGGATGATGTGTGCCTGGTCATAATGAAGTATCTCACATTGCAAGACAAACACAATGTGTATTATTTTTACCATTTCCCTTTGCTTAACCACTTGTGTAATAGGGATGTTAGGATAAACCATAGACAGAAATAAAAACTACATGCAAATATAACCAATAACAGAAAAATAATAGATCACACAGAAATGAACACAAGGCACCAAGATTTAACGTGGTTCACCCAATCCCTAGGCTACATCCACCAAACAACAAGTTCGATCTTATTACAATCCAGTGATTACAACCTGATTACAATCCGTAATCCCTTACAACTCAATACCACCGCAAGAAGCAATTTCGCATCACAAAATAACAAAAAATACCCAACCCTAAACCCTTTTATACAAATATTAAACTGCTTTAGGGTTATAACATGTCGGCCATATGTCAGCGATAATATGTTGGCTACCATGTCGGCCACGACCCAATTTTTTTTTTTTCGGGGCAATGCCCTAAACCCCACTATTTATGAAGTATGTACAGTACTTTCCTAATCAGTCACCATAATCTAACAAGGGAGTCCATTTGCATTCCTTTTTTTTCTAATGCATGCCCTCAAAGAGACTGTGATGGATGTTAGGAAGAAAAAAAAGAAAGGGCCTAATTTCACTATTTTATACCAAGGGCTCATGTTTTGTCTTTTCTAGTTCCACTTGGTCCTTTGTCCTCCCCATGTGGTAGCTATTGATAATCTCCTTCCCTCTTGGGCCCTCCTTCATTTGGAGTTTGTGGGGGTAGCTATGCTCCTACTTCTCAACCCTCACCAAGCCAAACCATGATTAAGGGTAGGAAAAATAAAAGCCTTGGAAGGGGAAACAATTCTCTACTTGATTAGGTAAGAAAGTAAGAAGACTCCACCTTTGTATCATAGTTTGGATCACTAGATAAGGTAGAGGGCACAAGATATGACCCAAAAATAGAGACATTGGCCACTTGGGTGATCTTCAAAGGAAATAAGAAAAAACTTATTGATATTTCAAAAGGTGAAGAATAGATGGTCCTAATCTAAACTGTGCAAAACATAGACCTAGAACTTACTACTACAAGACTCACTAATAAGTTTGTGCTTAACCAAGCATAGATCAAGCATATGAAAGAAATAATAAAATAATTACAAAAAAGAGAAGTAGAAATGAATTTCATTATCAATAAGGTGCATGCGAAGAATAAAAGATTGGAAAGGGATTTGAGTGAAAAGAGTTCCAATGAGACTTCCAGTGTTATGGTTATTCGAAAGTTGATGTAGAAGCATCTTGGGTGTAAGAGCAATCTTGCATCACCCAAAAATATTTTATTTTCAACCTTTTCTATTTTAATACGGACTAGTAGACAGGGTGGTTACTATTTATGGGAACTTGCTATTATTAGTAAGTCTCTCATACAAGCTTAGAATATTCTCATTTTCTACACGAAGGTTCATTTTAGAGTTATAAGGCTACCATAAAAATCTCATTGCTCCAACTTAAGTATCAAAGAAGTTACTGCAGATTTTCAGTGGAAAAAAAATCTTCAAGCTCATTATTGGAGGCCTTAGAGTGTCCAAATGAGGTCCAAAAACTCAATTGAAGGGCATTTGCACCATTTTGAACCCATAGATCAAGAGCTGGCATTTTCTGTAAAGTAGTTATAATAGCCAATGGGAGCAATCATTTGAGAGTTATGGCCTTTGGAAGTTGGGCTACCAAAATTTCTAAAATAATTTGTCAAAAATGTATTTAGCCGACTCTATATGTACTTTTAGGGTCTGTCAGCCCTAGGTATTAAGTTTGAGCATCTAGAACTTTTTCAAGCAACATAAAATTGTCTATTTAAGAAAGGCTCAAACATTGTATAGGAGAGCTCTGGGTGGTAGTTTATGACTTAGTCTTGTAGATTATTGTAATGAAGGCACCTATGTGGGTTAGCATATTGTACATGTGAATTCTATAATTTTGCATTTGTGGCACAAATAAGAAGTCCATATTTTGTTCTCGCATTTGTTGTTGTTTCTTTGTTTTTGCTATGAGTTTATGGTATTAAGGGGAGCACCCTTCATCAAGTGGGTATCAGAGCTAGAGTTCTTGAGTGTGTGGATAGATCATCAATTGTGAGATAGTTTACACTCGGACCATGGTTTGGGCTAAGCATGCAGACAGATCACCGATTGTGAGGCATTTTGCATTAGGATTTTAGCAGAAGCATGAAAATGACTTCACAAATAGAGCATGCCGAAAGAGCTTTTGGTGTTACACCTAATGGTTTTAGAGCCCTCCAAAGAAAAATTCAAGCATTGGAAGAACAAATGCATAAAGGAATAAGTCTTCCTATAAGAGATGAAAGCGAGGATGAGGACGAAGTAGAAGAAAATGCCAAAGTAGAGGCAGTTCTAAATAGAAGAAGAAATGCTTTTTAGGGCCATCTCCAAGATTGGAAAAAGACCTAAGTTTGAAGTTCCCACATTTTTAGGAAATCTTAACCCAGAGGAGCTGATCAATTGGATCAATGAACCAGAGGAGTACTTTGAGTATGAAGATATTGAAGATCTTGATAAGGTCAAGTTTGTAAAGGCAAAATTGAAGAGACATACAAAGATCTGGTGGTAGGAGGTTCAATTGGAGTGAAATAGAAAGGGAAAGGACAAAATCACCAGATGGGATCAGATGATAGCTAAACTGAAGTGGCAATTCATTCCCATGGATTATGAGCTTGATTTGTTGAAGATAATGCAAGGGTTGAAGAAAGCAGGAAAATTTGTTCAAGAGTATATTGAAGAGTTCTATCGAGTTCTCATTAGAACCGGCTATGCAGAAGCTAATAAGGAGAAAGTGGCCCATTATCTTAATGGGTTAAGGCCAAGTATTCAGGATGAGATGAGTCTGGTTTGAATGAAAAATATTGAGGAGGCATACCAATTTTCCCTAAGAGTTGAGGAAAAATAGAACAAGAAGTTTGACAACAAGAATAGCTAAAGAGGTTGCAGTGGAAGATCTGGCAGATGATCTTATGGAGGCCATAATGATGACTAGATTAATAAGGATGAGGCTAGAAGTAGTAGTCAAAACTAGAGAGGAAACAATTCAAATCATTTCCATGATTAGAATAATAGAGATCAAAGAGGAAGAGGCAGAGGACAAGGATCTAGAAGAGGAGGCTTCCATGGAAAATGTTTTCACTACAGAGCAGAAGCAAACAAAGCATTTGAATGTTCCAAGTGCCAAGGAAGGATAGATCGAAGAATAGAAGGCCAGGCCAGAGTTGAACATGTTGATGAAGATGTCAGATCCTCACATTTTGAAGATGCTAAAAGAGGAGAAGTCCTACTTAATAGAAGAGTCTTGTTGAGTGGTGAGAATGAACCTGATCAAAGAAGGAGCTTGCTTCCTACAAGGTTCAAATGTGAAGATAAGTGTTGTGATGTGATCATTGATGGTTGAAGTACTAACAATCTAGTGTCTAAAAAAATGGTCGCCAAGTTGAAGTTGAAGAGATAGAAACACCCGTGTCCATATCGTATTGCTTGGGTGCAAGATGACCACAAGGTCATGGTCAATGTGTAGTGCTCAGTGAAGTTCAAGATTGGAAACTACTAGGATGAGGTACTATTTGATACATACCTATGGACATATGTCATATGTTACTAGGTAGGCCATAGTAGTTTGATAGGCATGTTGCACATGATGGGTGAGCAAATACCTACACTCTAACCAAGGATGGAATGAAACATAAGTTGAAGCCATTGAAGGAGAAAGAAGAAAGGTATGTAGTGCTGCCAGAATATGTTTTGTTGATGGAAAAGAGTTTCTTAAAGGTATGAAGCATGAGCATATGTATTTTTCTAAAATTCCAAAAGATAGTAAAGAAGAAGTAGAGGAGGTACCTGTAGAAGTTGCAAATATGTTGGGAGAGTTTTCTAATATTGTATCAGATGATGTATTTGATGGATTGCCGCTAGTGAGGAAGATTAGTCATGAAATGGATTTGGTTCCAGAAGCCAGTTTTCCAAACAAGGTAGCACACAAAATGGCACCAACAGAAAGTGAAGAGTTGAATAGGTAAGTTCATGAGTTGTTGTAGAAGGGGTTGATTCGAGAGAGTTTGAGTTGATGTGTTGTACCAACCATATTAACACCAAAGACGAATAGAGAGTGGAGGATGTGCACAAATTCTCATGCTATCAACAAGATCACGATAAAGTACAAATTTCTAATGCCAAGGATGGATGATATTATGGACTATTTGAGTGGAGCTGAGTATTTCTCAAAGATAAATCTAAAGAGTGGATACCATAATTTTTGTATAAGAGAAGGTGATGAGTGGAAGGCTGCTTTCAAGATAGAAGAAGGACTATATGAGTGGTTAGTCATGCCTTTTAGGCTAACCAATGCACTGAGAACTTTCACATGGCTCATGAATGAGGTACCAAAGGAGTTTCTGGGAAAGTTTGTCATTATTTACCTAGATGATATTTTGATCTTTAGCAAGACATTGGAGGAGCATTTGATCCATATTCACAAGGCATTTGATAAGTTGAGGGAAGAAAAGTTGCTAATAATCCTTAAAAAGTGCAATTTTGTAAAGGAGTTGGTGTACCTAGGATTTGTAGTTTCAGCAGAAGGTTTGAAAATGGACCCAAAGAAAGTGAAGGCTATCCTTGAATGACCTACTCCAAGGAGTGCAATAGAGGTAAGATCTTTTCATAGACTAGCTAGTTTTTATAGAAAGTTCATAAGAGGTTTTAGCAATATTTGTGGACCTTAGACTGAAACATTGAGAGGGGATAGGAAAGAATTGAACTGGGTTGTAAGAGAAAATAAGAGTTCTAATCTGTTGAAATAGAAAGTTACTGAGTAGCCTATTTTAGCACTTCTTGATTTTAACAAGGTGTTTCAAGTAGACTATGATGCTAGTGGTACTACAATAGGAGTTGTTATGAACCAAGAAGGTAGACCTATTGCTTATTTTAGTGAAAACTTGAATGATGCAAAAAGAAAATATTGTATTTGTGATCAAGAATCTTATGCTATAATTCAAGCATTGAAGAAGTGGAGACACTATCTTCTTCCTAAGGAATTTTTTTTGTATACTAATCATCAAGCATTGCAATATTTGAATAGTCAAGGAAAATTGAACCAAAGACATTTGAAGTGGGTTGAGTTTTTGCTGAGTTATACATTTGTTTTAAAGCATAGGAGTGGAAAGTTTAATAAAGTTGCAAATGCTCTTAGTAGAAGACAACTTTTGCTAACAAAAATGCAGATAGAGGTGGTTGGGTTCAAGGAACTCATTACTTTTTATCTAGATGATCCTGATTTTGGTGAAGTGTGGAAGGCTTGTACAGAACTTGTTACACTTGACATGACAAAGTGGTTGGATTTCATGATCTAGAAAAGCATGTTGTTCAAAGGAAGCCAGTTTTGCATTCCCAAAAGTTCAATGAGAGAGAATCTCATCAAGGAGAAGCATAGTGGAGGATTGGATGAACATTTTGGTAGAGATAATACCATAGTTTTGGTTGCTGAGAATTAGTACTAGCCACAGTTGCAGCAAGATGTGAAGAAGTTTGTATAGAGTTGCAGAGTATGTTAGATGAAAAAAGGAGTGAAGCAGAATATAGGGTTGTATCAGCCATTACTTGTACTAGAGAAGCTGTGGGAGGATGTGAGCATGAATTTTGTTCTTTCATTACTGAGGATGTAGCATGGGCATGATTCCATTTTTGTGGTGGTTGACAGGTTTTCAAAGATGGCACATTTTATTCCTTGCAAGAAGACTAGTGATGTTGTTCATGTAGCAGAATTTTTTTTGGAGAAGTGGTGAGACTACATGGTTTGCCAAAGAGTATAGTTTCAAATTGAGATACCAAATTTGTTGAGTATTTCTGGCATACATTGTAGAAGTAGTTGAAGATAGATTTGAAGTTCAATTCATCACATCATCCACAGACTAATGGACAGATAGAAGCTGTGAATCACAGTTTGGAAAACTTGTTGAGATGTTGGGTTGGAGACAAGCCAAAAGGATGGGATATGATTTGACCATAGCTAGAATTTGCATATAATAATTCTATCAATAGGAGTATTGGTAAATCGCCATTCTAGATTTTATATGGAAGTAGTCCTAGAAATGCTTATGAATTGCAACAATAGGATAAAGGAGAGATAAGTAGTGTTGAAGTAGAAGAATTTGCTGAACATTTGAAGAACATCCATGAGGACATAAGGAAGCACATCATAAAGATGAATACACTAAAGTAGATGTGAAAAGGAGGTATAAGGAATTTTAGATTGGAGATGAAGTCATAGTTCATTTGAGAAAGGAGCATTTTCCAGTGGGTACATATAATAAGCTGAAGATGAAGAAGTTTGGACCATGCAAGATAGTTAAAAGGCATGATTTTGAAAATTCTTATGAAATGGAGTTTCCTAATGAATTGAATATTTCACTAGTATTTAACATTTCAGATTTGACAAAAATATTATGGAGGTTATGGTGATAAAGTTGCAGAAGCAGAGTGGAGTATTCCAACAACTACTTTGGCTATAAAGGAGGTTGAGGAGATATTGGATAGTCGTGTTTGCAAAAGTACCAGGAATAGAACTTATGAGGAATATCTGGTCAAATGAAAAGGGAGGCTAATAGAGGATTCATCATGACTAGCAAGGGAGGAGGTTCACCATTTTGGTTTTCCTCTAAACATTTGAGATGTGACAGGGTCACTTCTCAAATTACCCCAGGTGTCTAATGAAGGAGCATCCTAGGTGTAAGAGAAATTTTGAATCACACAAAAATATTTTATTTTTTAGTCTTTTCTTTTTTAATAAGGACTTGTAAACATGGTGGTTACTATTTATCAAAACTTGCTATTTTTATTAAGTCTTTGATACAAGCTCAAAATGTTCTCATTTTCTACATGAAGGTTCATTTTAGAGTTAAAAGACTACCATCAAAATCTCATTGCTCTAGCTTAAGTATCAGAGAAGTTATTACAGGTTTGAAAACTCAACAAAAGGGCACATGTCTATAGATCAGGAGCTGGCATTTTCAAAAAGTGGTTATTATAGCCAATCAGAGTAATGGTTCGAGAGTGATGGCCTTTAGAAGTTGGGCTACCAAAATTCATAAAATAATTCGTCAAATATGTATTTAGTTGACTTTATATGTATCGTTAGGGTCTGTTGGCCCTGGGTATTAAGTTTGAGCATCTAGAACCTTCCTGGGTAGCATAAAATTCCCTATTTAAGAAAAGTTCAAACATTGTCCAGGAGAGCTCTAGGTGGTAGTTCATAGCTTGGTCTTGTAGATTACTGTAATAAAGGCACCCATGTGGGTTAGCATATTATACATGTGAATTCTATAATTTTGCATTTGCGGCACAAATAAGAAGTCCATCTTTTTTTCTTGCGTTTGTTGTTGTTTCTTTGTTTTTGTTACGATTTTATGTTATTAAGGGGAGCACCCTTCATCAAAAGCCAACCATTATAATTGAAGAGGAAGTTCCAAGTGAAGAATTAGTCTAGAAGGTTGATCACCATGATTGTGCTTTGAACATATTGTAAGAAGTCCTTTCTTATAGGGTGAATATTGTTTTAAACAAATGCAATGAGGTTTTTGAAGGATACAATAATGTTTCAAATATGTTAGACTTCTTTGTTAAAAGAATTGAAAAGATGACTGAAATTGAAAGGAAGTGGAATCCTTCAAAGTTTTAATTTAATATAGTATACAAGGTTACCAAAAGGGATATCAAACATACCATTAATCTCCTTGATGTGGTTTCCAAAATCTAGCTTATATGCATCAAGAAAAGTAGAAACTTGGAAATAACTAGAACAAAATAACAACTTCCGAACACTCATATATCCCTTAAATTGTTGATGAAGATGAGAATGTTAATTCACTAGAAGATTGGAGGCAAGAATTTAAGATGTTTCCGCATATGATAATAGAAAAGTATAAAAGTGACAAAGCTTTTTAGATTGATACCTCCCATAGATTTCTCAAGAAATTGTTTACCCTGGAGAATAAAATTTTCAAGTCCATCAATGAGTTTAAAATAGCTTGAAGCAAGAGATGAGTGATTTGTAGACCTTTTCTCCTACTATTTCTATGTTCACATGGCCAACTCATGCCTATATAGCCAAATGGATAGAAATTTACATGAAGGTACCTAAGGAAATTGAAAATACTATTGCAGAAGAAGAGGTTGATGAAGTTTGATTTTTGTTTTATGTTTTATGTTGTTATTTTTCATAATTAGTTAATTAGTTATAACTATATAAAGGTCTAAAGATTGTTTGCACCTTTTTGAAAAGGCACCAAGACCTATATTTAAAATAAAAAGTCAAAAGAGAGAGGGATATGACATATTGATAACAAGAAGTAATAGTAGTTACAAGTTTTAAGTATGAATTGAATATATTTTCTCTGTGTTTATTGACTGGCTCTTGAATCCAAACTCCTCTATTGTATTTCTTTATGAAGAAATAGAAACAATGATAGTTTCTTTACATCTCTTTTTGGCTGATGATGTTATATTAAATGTCTCATGTTCTTCATTATTTATCTTGGATTAATACTGCTATATAAATGAATGAGAATAATTGTACAAGTTTCTTTACATTATCTCCTTAATTTTAGGTTAAATTCATCTAGGCTTTGGATTGCACATATCTTTCCTTTTATCCAGTAGTTGATGGGGTGCACACTGTCTCTAAGGGTTTAAATAATAAGACTACATGGGAGTTGACTTTATTTTCACAAAAAGACTAAGGATGGGTCATTGTATGGTTCTTGTAAGTGTATATATAGTTGTAGGTTAGTGATGTTCAATCCATCAATACTCACAAATTATCCTTGAATAATTTCATCCTTTTTTAAATCACTCAAAAATTCTAATTTCTCCTTGAGAACCTTTTGTCAACTCAAGACTATCATTAAATTTTCATTCATAACTATTTACCATTTCAGTATAGGTACAACCCCCTAGGTCTTATAGACATTGAACAAAGTTTGGGTTTGATCTTCTTTGTTGGCTAAAATTGTGTTGAGTTTCCCAACAATGAGTGGGAAAGCTCATAGGAAGTTAAAAGATAATTTTGTGCACCAATAGATTGGCAACTTTACTTAGGAGAGTTGTTGACAATTCATATTGTGTAATTATCCAAAGATTTTCAGTTTTACAGACCAATATATAGAAAAGTGGAAGTGTGATTTTGCTGAATAAAGAACCTAATAAATATATGTATGTATGTATGTGTGTATATTTTCCAAAACAAAATGATAACTCTATTAGGGAATTTTCAGATTACATCTTCACCTCATAGAAAATCATTAATTCAAGACGATCTCAGGCCATTGGATTTGAGAATATTTGTATATAGAGCTCTAAATTTATGCTCAACCTTAATAAATAAAGTTCCAACTAACATGGTTTCATGGAGAGTGGGAGGGATCAATAGTTGATCATCTAGATGTATTTCATGATTATGTAAATGATAACCAGGTTTATAAGGAAGATAATGTAATGGTTCTCTTTGAAAAAACTCTAAGGGAGATGCAACAAATAAATAGAGGTTAATTATAGCAAGGACCATTTCATTATGATATCAATTAAAAGAATAGATTCTCTATATATTTTAGTAGTGCATTACACAATAACTTGATCTAGAATAGTATAAGGAAGGTCAAGTACTTAACAAAGATGAGATTTCAAAATTATTAGTTATGGAATACAAAAATAGCATATCGAAACAAATAAACATGCATGATGAACTTGGATTTGAAGCAATAATCTTTGATGAATATGTGGAAGAAGATGATCTTCCCTCAAGAGTAGATTACAAATGTGATCATACTTCTCTTGAGAAAGGAATTGAAGTTCATAATCAACCAAAAAAAAATCTTGAAGGAGAATTTGCCCTATTGTACACAACTAGAAGATTATGCTCAAAAAATTTATGGTAATAAAATATCTCATCATGGTCTAGTTTCATGTAAGCAATATCTAGAATACATTGCACTTTTGAAGTATATCTATGATGAGGAGAATATATTCTTAGGACACATCCTATCAAAAGAAGACCTAATTATTCTTAAAAATCTCAAAAGATGTGAAACCTGTTCAAAAGAGCACTATTGTGTAAACGAAGAATTATTTAAAAAGAAGATCATTTTAATTAAATATCTAAAACAAATAAATATGTCATTTTAGAAACATATGTTGTTACAAAAATCTCAGATGGTATTTGATAGAGGAAGCTAATGGTCTTCTCTTCCACAAGACACATTGGATCTCATCATGTTTAAATATGAAAAATTTGTCCCTAGAAAGAGACACTAATGGAACATGTTAAAATTTTCCTAAAATTTCCTTAAAGAGAAACCAAATTTGCATTAATTTTGGTAAAATGGGAAGTAAGAAAGTAACAGGGTCTGATTTTAGCAAAATTGATGAGTAGTCATAAGTCACTTTCCGATTTTGGGATTTCAAAAGAGTGAAAGAAGGAAAACTTCAAATTTGTGATTTTGGAGATACATGCATATCATGAGCCTGAAGTGTTGGAATTCTTTTAGAATAATTGGGGGGGGGGGGGGGGGGGTGAATCAATTATTCAAGGTCTAGATGTACAAATAAAACTTTTCACAATTCAGTGAACCCATAAAACATTCTTAACCATGCATGCATTCATTGGGTGTTAACTAAAATTGATATGTTACTATCAAATCAACTTGCAGAAATGTAAAGCATGAATCAAAACATATCCATCAACACATTCGACACAATGATTTAATGTGGAAACAAAATTTGGGAAAAACCACCAGTAACATGCTTCTCCTTTTTCACTCTTTTGAAGTGATGCCTTGTTAAAGGCCAACCCTGTTAAAATTTACAATACACACTGTTAAATGTGACCTGGTTAAGGGATTTTGGTCACCCTATCAAAAGTGAGCCTTGTTAGAGTACTTTAGGCCATTCACTTGGAATGCTACCCTGTTAAAGGATTTTTCAATGATTGTTAAGTCAACCTTACTCCAAAGGATTTACTCTAGGCTGATACAATTGTTAGAAAGTAATAGTAGCTCGCTTTGATCTAATACAACATACAACCTTGCTTGCATATTACAGATCACTATTCAGTCCTCAATTCTGCTTGGCTTCCAATCTTTGTAGCTCTGACAACTTGTTCACCCTTCAAGCATTCATCCTCTTTAAGCCTTCTTTCTTAGTATGTCATTGTAGACTTCTTCACTTGGGTCACTTGATGAAGCAAAACCCCTTTACTTCTCCTTCTTATATATTCATATCAAAACTCTCTTCTTATTAGATATTCATATCAAAACTCTCTAACTCTTTGCTTCATGACCAGACATTCCAAGATATAGGAAATTAGAACACTTTTCTCTCCCATTATCCATCACCAAAATTAGGGTTTTTGATGGATTAGGTAGGATACAATGTATCTATCCCATATCTTGTCTTTTCTAGAAAATTCTCTTTGAATCCATTTGAATTCACCTCTAAAATTGTTTACATAAGATTCTATGTCACCAGCTCATCAATATTATCTTCCTCTTGATTCACAAGTTCTAAGAAAATAAACTTGTCAACTTTTATTTGTTGAATCTTTAATCTTTTCCATAATGCAATAGCTCAACATTATCAATCTTTTGATGCTTGATGCATATTGTGTTACTCAACATCAACTAGATTTTACTGGTGCTCGACATCAACTGAAAATTACTCAGCATCAACTAACTTTCTCGACATCCACTAGAATTTTCTTTCACTCAACAGCAACTAACTTTTTTCTCTGCTAACACTACCTTTACTTGACACCTACTATCCACTTGGTCAAGCTTGGCAAATGAACTTTGTTTAACTTTATTCTTTTGAAATTTCTAAGTGTAGCCAGTCATTTTGTAACCTCAAGTAGATCATCAATACATTATGTTATCACTATCTTAACTGATTCTTGCACTTCAATACATAATCATAACTCAACCTTTCCTTTAGGTACTTTTGTTACATCTTGTTGATCAAATCCTCCTTATTAATCAACTAAGTGATAGTACTTGAAACATATAAAAAATTGTCTTACCAACATATATCATGTTTGACATCAGTAACAAAACAATGATCAAAACACACAATCTTTTTCAACAATCTTTCTACTCAAGTGATCTTTTCAATCAGATATCAAAAATCTCCCTCTTTGGCATTGATGGCAAACCAAATTGATCAACCAATCAAACAAATGATGAACATCTTGTTCCATCAAACTAACTAGGTTAAAATAGTAAGACAATACCAAAAAGAGAACTTGTATTTGAAATTTCTCCCTCTATCAGTAGCTCCCACTTCTGATTAGGTTACAAAATATAACTCCCTTTGAGTTTCTTCATTATTTGATTCTCTTCTTTCATGGATCAATAGAATATCAAAATATCCCCTCTCTCTTTTTTCTGATTCTTCCTCTAATTGATTTTTGCTTTCTCCTTCTTTCTTTCCTTTAGCCTTCTGATCTTCTAATGGTGTACTCTCTCCATTGTTCCTCTTGCACTTGATTAGTTTAATGTACTTTCTCCCTCTTTGACAACAATGTCAAAGACATACACTCAACACTTGGCATCTTTGATATATGTAGATATAGACTTTTGTAGGTTCTTCAATTTTCTCCCTCTGTCACCTTACTTATGACTAATTTGTGATTCTAGTTCTGTGATTACTTTAAGCAATTCCTAAAGTAAGATCCACTACATCAATTTGTATGAAATGAATGTTAGCTTGTTTGATGTAGGGTACTCCCTCTATCTTTTACATAGCCTTTGATAGGGGTATCATCCCTAGTTTACCTCTTAGATACTCATAAGAATCCTTAGGTAATGCTTTTGTGAAAATATCAACAAATTTCTCCTTTGTATTAATATATTCTATCTTCACCTCTTTATCTTGAACCAATTCCCTTACATAATGATACTTGATTGCAATGTGCTTTCTCTTTGTATGCATTACAAGATTCTTTGATATATTCATAGCACTTGTATTATCATAATAAAGTGTCACTAGTTCTATGATTTCTTCCTTTATTCCCTTAAGTAGTTACTTGATCCATACAATGTTTGTGCAGTTAATAGCAGTAGCGACATACTCTTCTTGAGGAGTAGATTGGGAAGTACAACTCTACTTCTTGCTAGTCCATGTAACAAGTCTTTTCCCAAGAAGAAGAATCCTCTACTGGTGCTCTTTCTGTCATCAATATTTCCAGCCTAATCAAAATCAACGTAGGATTTCATTTCAAACTTTTCATTCTTCTTATAGTATAAGCCAAACTGTTTTGTTCCTTTCAGGTATCTCATTATCCTTTTTATAGCCATCAAGTGATTCTCTCTAGGATTAGCAGAGAATCTTGTAACTATCCCCACAACTAATGTAATATCAGGTCTGCTGTGTACTACATATTGTAATTTGCCAATCATGGATTTGTATAATGTTTGATTTACCTGAGCCGAATCATCATTCTTCGATAGGTTGAGTGTTGTCACCATAGGTGTACTTATTGATTTTGAATCCTCTAGTCCAATGTCTTCAATATCTCTTTGACATATTTTGACTAAGTGATATATACACCATATTTTATTTAATAAACTTGTAATCCCTTAAATAATTTGATCTCTCCAAACATTGACATTTCAAATTCTTGCTTCATCAAATTTACAAAGTCCTTACACAAAGCATCTTGTCCTCCAAATATGCTATCATCAACATATATTTTAGATAACAATATACCTTTTTCTTTATCTGTCTTCATGTAAAAATTGTTGTTATCATTTGTCCTTTCAAATTCGATCTTGACAAGATAAGTATGAATTCTCTCATACCATGCTCTTGGTGTTTGTTTCAATCCATATAGGGCTTTATGCAGTCTACATACCATGCTCTTGTTATTTTTATCAACAAAACCTTCTAGCTGTTCTATGTAGACTTCTTCTTCTAATATGTCATTCAAAAATGTAGACTTGATATCCATCTGATAAACTTTGAAACTTTCATATGCAGCATAAGAAAGAAAAATTCTCACTCCTTCCATTCTTGTAATAGGGGCAAATTTTTCACCATAGTCAATTCCTTCTTCTTGTGTACACCCTTTGCAAACTAGTCTTGCTTTGTTTCCTATCACTTCACTATTCTCATCTAGCTTATTTCTGAATACCCATTTTGTGCCAATCACATTCTCATCTTCTGGCCTAGGAACTAGACTCCAAGTTTTGTTCTTTTTTATCTACTGAATTTCTTCTTCCATAGCCTTGTACTAGTCATCATCTTCCACTACATCTCTCATTGTCTTAGGTTCCTTCATGCTTAACAAACATGATTTTCTTCTCAATCTATTTCTTGTCATTGGCCTTGCATCTTTATCTCCAATGATTTGATCTATAGGGTGGTGTCTTTTGACATATTTGGATAGTCTAGGCTTAGTTCTTGTGGATACATTCTATCTCTTAGCTTCAATATCACTGTGTATGTCTCTATCAGGTGTGTCAACATCTCTTTCATGTGTGCTAATCTCAGAGTCTGATAGTGCATTTTCCTCATTCTACAACTTGACATCTAAATGCAACTTGGCATTCACAGGTTGTGACTCAGTAGTTGTTGAGACTTGCTATTGATTTGCAACATGATTTGTAGCATCTTCTTCAGCAGGCATTCCTTCATAATAGTATGCAAATGATTTGTATTATTCTGGTTCTTTTGTAGGTTTAGCCTCATGTATTACTATAAACTCAAAAAAAATTGCATTTGCACTTTCCACAATTTTGTTAGTGTTAGTATTTAAACACTTGTAAGCTTTACTTCTTGTGGAGTAACCAATGAATATACCTTCTTCTCTCTTTGCATCAAACTTTCCACTCCTAACATATTTAAGAATATAACATTTCTTCCAAATATATTAAAGTATTTCACATTAGGTGGATATCCATACCATAGTTCAAAAAGTGTTGGATGAGTACCTTTCTTGACTTGCACACAGTTCAAGGTGTATACAACAATATTTACAACTTCTCTCTAGTATTTCAGAGCAACATTCTTCACCATCATGAGTGTTTTGGCATAGTCCATTTTAGATCTATTTCTTCTTTCAATAATTCCATTTTGTAGAGGGGTCTTAGGTGCAGATGTCTGTCTCTTGATTCCTCTATCATTACAAAACATCTCAAACTTATTTGAAGTGAATTTTACTCAATCTGATCTTAAGAATTTTAGACTCTTACCTATTTCTTTTTCAACTCTTTCCAAGTACCATTTAAACATTTGAAGAGCATCTAATTTTTTTTATAGAAACATGACTGTAATCATCCTAGAGTAATCATCAGCAAACAACATTATATACTTATCTCCTTTGTAGCTTTACACTTCAATAGGTCCACACAAGTCAGTATGAACAATTTCAAGTATTTCCTTAGAGGTATAAGCTTTACTTTTAAAGCTTGACTTTTTCATCTTTCCTACTTGACATTGTTTGCACATTATATTTTCTAGTTTCTTCAACTTAGGCAAACCTCTAACTCTTTTCATGTTGCTGATACTAATCAAATTATCAAAATTTACATGATGTAATCTCTTATGCCAAAGCCATACATCATCAAATTTTGCAATAAGACAAGTAGCATAGATTCTATATCTAAATAAAATAGATTACCTCTAGTTTGATCACCTTTTCTAATAAAGTTTCCATTTGTCTCATAGATCTTGGCTGATTTATTTTCAAACTCAACTTTGCATCCCAAATTATTCAATTGTGACATACTTAATAAGTTATAATTTAGTCTTTCAATATAATAAACGTTGTCACATGAAATCTTATCTGTAAATTTGATAGACCCTTTTCCTTTTATCAAACATAGTGCATCATTACCAAATCTTACACTATTTCCATCATAACAAGTTAAGGTAATGAACTTACTTTTGTCTCCAGTCATGTGATGTGAGAATCCACTGTCCATGATCCATTTATCATTCTTGTTCACACAAGTCATAAGTGTGGTTGCCTCATCCTCATTAGATTCGTCCTTCATTGCAACATATACCACTTCATTATCATTTTCATCAGAGTCATGTTCATTAGCAATGTAGCATGACTTCTTGCCTTTGTCTTTGTAGTCTCTTCCATCATCTTTTCTTCTATTTTTGTGATTGTTTCCTTCTCTGAAGTTCTTCTTCTGTGTACATCTTTCTATAATATGACCAACTTCATTGCAATTGAAACAAATGATAGGTAACTTTCCTTTTCCTCTGTGAAATCTTCTAGCTATCAATGCTTCCATCTGTTCAATGTCTTCCTCATCTATGTTACTATCACTAGATGCATACTTTATCTTCCTTTTCTTCCTTTTTTTCTTTACCTCCTTAGAATCCTTGAGCAACAATTTTTCTTTGAAAGCTAATTCAACACTCTCCAGTCTTTAGTTGTCAAAATTAGATAGCTCAAAATTAGTGAATCTTCCTACCAGACCTTCAAGGGTTAGATCATTTCTTGGAATACATCTTAACTCTTGGATTTTAGATACTCTAATGGCATACACAAGAAACAATGTTCTCAAGACTTTACTTAGCACTGTATCATCTATTTTACCAGTAGCACCTTTTATTGCACTAACAACTTCTTTTATTATAGCAACATATTGATCAATATTCTCACCTTCTTCCATTCTCATGTCATCAAACTTACATATGAGGCTCTTTGACTTGGCTCTTTGAACATTTTTGTCTCCTCCATAGATGGTGTCTAGGGCATCCCACATCTGCTTTTCACTTTTAAGGCCTTTGATATCATCAAATTCAACATAGCTTAGGGCAGAGGAAATCTCCAACATCACCTAATTCTGTTATTTCATTTTCTTCAAATCTTCAATAGTTAGGGCTCCTACTAGATCAACATGTTCTACTATAATGCAATATTGTGCATAATCTCTAAGTCCTCCAAGGTGTAGCTTCATCAAACTTTGCTATGTAGGAAAGTCGTCTCTGTTGAGCTTGGGTACCTCTCTTTTTGACATCTTGATCTTTGTGCTTCTAGTACCTTAAAACTAATCCTCTTAAGTAGATGGCTCTGATACCAATTGTTGGAATTCTTTTAGAATAATTGAGGGGGGGTTGAATTAGTTATTCAAGGTCTAGATGTACAAATAATTTTTTTCACAATTTGGTGAACCCATAAAACATTTTAAACCATGCATGCATTCATTGTGTGTTAATTAAAACTTATATGTTACTGCCAAATCAACTTGCAAAAATGTAAAGCATGAAACATAACATATCCATCAACACATTTGACACAATGATTTAACGTAGAGACCCAATTTTGGAAAAACTACTAGTAACATGCTACTCCTTTTTCACTCTTTTGAAGTGATGCCCTGTTAAAGGCCAACCCTATTAAAATTTACAATACACACTATTAAGTGTGACCTAGTTAAGTCATTTTAGTCACCTTGTCAACAATGAGCCTTGTTAGAGGACTTTAGGCCATTCACTTGGAATGCCACCTTGTTAAAGGATTTTCCAATGACTATTAAGTCAACCTTACTCCAAAAGATTTACCCTAGCCTGATACAATTGTTAGAAAGTAATAGTAGAGCTTTGATCTGATACAACTTACAATCTTACTTACAGATTACAGATCACTATTCAGTCCACAATTCTGCTTGGCTTTCAATCTTTACAGCTTTGACAACTTGTTCACCCTTCAAGAATTCATCCTCTTTAAGCCTTCTTGCTTAGTATGCCATTGCAAACTTCTTCACTTGGGTCAGTTGATGAAGCAAAACCCCTTTACTTCTCTTTATCAGATATTCATATCAAAACTCTCTAACTCTTTGCTTCATGACTAGATATTCCAAGATATAGGAAATTAGAGCACTTTTCCCACTCATTATCCATCACCAAAATTAGGGTTTTTGATGAATTAGGTACGATACAATGAATCTACCCCATATCTTGTCTTTTTTAGAAACTTCTCTTTGAATCCATTTGAATTTGCCTCCAAAATAGTTTACATAAGACTATGTGCCACCAGCTCATCAATCTTATCTTCCTCCTGATTCACAAGTTCCAAGAAAACAAATTTGTCAGCTTTTATTTGTCAAATCTTTGATCTTTGTCATAATGTAGTAGCTCAACATTATCAATCTTTTGATGCTCGACATATATTGTGTTACTTGACATCTACTATAAAATTGCTTGGCATCAACTAGATTTTACTGGCACTTGACATCAACTAAAAATTAGTCTATATCAACTAACTTGCTTGCCATCCACTAGAATTTTCTTTCATTGGGCTCCAACTAAATTTTTGCTCAGCTTGCACTACCTTTGCTTGGCACCTACTATCCACTTGGTCAAGCTTGGAAAATGAACTTTGTTTAACTTTATTCTTCTAAACTTTCTAAGTGTAGCCGGTCATTTTGTAACCTCAGGTAGATCATCAATACATTATGTTATCACTGTCTTAACTAATTCTTGCACTTCAATACATAATCATAACTCAACCTTTCCTCTAGGTACTTTTGTTACATCTGGTTGATCAAATCTTCCTCATCAATCAACTAAGTGATAGTACTTGAAACATATAAGCAATTTTCTTACCAACATGTACTAGGTTTGACACCAGTGACAAAACAATGATTAAAACACATAGTCTTGTTCAACAATCTTTCTACTCAAGCGATCTTTTCAATTAGATATCAACACAAAGTTCCAACTTTTCATGATTTTGAGAAAGGATACAAAACACGAGTTTGTAAAAGAGGAATTAATAACAAAAGATTTCATGAGATCAAAATATTACTTGGTTGATTTGAGTACTCAACGATGTGACATATGGAGAAGGGTATGAATTTAGAAATGTGGGGAAAGTTATAACTATTAAACGAGGAATAATTTTAAGCCTGATAAATCACCAAGGACAAATTATTTCACATGAAATAAAAGGGTGGAGTGTAGAAGAAATTGGCAACATTGGAATTTAATTCTATAAATGTTCAACATCCAAATTAGTAAGTTTTAGAGTTCTTTCCTATCAAGTTCTAATTTCTTCAAAACGCCTTGTGTAAAAGGATATTAGTAAGGAACATAAAGAGGAACTAATAAATAAATTAATTGAAAAATTTTTGTTGGATTTTTTCCCTAGGTCTTCTTCTAGTGACCAAATGTATATCTTCTAGGATGGATTCAAGGAGTGTGGTGATGCCAAATTGCCTATACATGGTCACTCTCTATTTTGGTATTTCTTTGCTAATAACATACAAAAAGAGCCCAGAAATAATTCATGGAGGCTTGACCTAGGGAAGATGATAGTTCCCAATGTATTTATAGATTTTGAATTGATAAATGTGTTAGTTAGTATGAGCCCTCCACTAGAACTGTATGAAAATTAGATGGAATGCCTCTACTAGTTATTACTAAATCATGTGTTGAGAAATGTTTTGGATTAAGCACTCTAGCCATCACCATTTTAAAGAGAGAATTTTTTAAGAATGAATATCAAAAGAATATGAAGTTTTGGAAATTCAAGGAGATTACCCACTTTATGTGTAGAGGTCATTAAAAAAAAAAAATGTATGTTGATAATATGGGACCCCATCCTGTAGATTCCTTCATGAACTTTTTCAAAAATATCTTTTATGCATGGCTTCAGCTCTTAGGAGAAGATGACAAGAAGAATATCCCTCTAGACTATATGTATTTGTGCATGAAGATCTAGAATCCACACACATATTTGGAATGAATTTGACTTTGCCAATGAGATTGAAAAGACTTTGTATAACTAATTGATCAAATGGAAGAGTTCAAAGTCCTTCAAAAACTATTCTCTATTATGTAATTTGATACTATATGAGAATGTTCACCAATTCAGAGATTCTATGAAGCTAGCAACTGTAGATAATGATGGAAACCCAACGCCCATTCAACTATGGTGTCCTCTTTGGGATGTACATGCCAAAGACAATGATTTTACAATCTTTAGAGATGTATTTGTACAATAGATTATCAAACTAATAGGTGAGCCCATAACAAGGATCCCTCAAGAAATAAAAAATATGTTGAGGCCCAAAGATTGTGAGTCTAATAAAGTTTTCTTATTCAACTTGGGAGATTGGGTTTGCAAACCCAAATATGCATTGCTGAGAATATATGGATACATGAAACCTCCTCATAAGTTTCCACTATTTTTCCCAAAGGGATTAGGGTTTGTATAATTTCTTTGGCAAATGATGTAGGTAGAAAGAGAGATAGCCCAACCCAGAAGGAAAAACAAAATGCTCCCCCATTTTATCAGATTTGATGGTTTTCATCATCAGATTAAACATGATTTTATAAATACAATAGTATATCAAGAATAGTTATTAGTTGACCAATGAGAAGAATAGAGAACATGAACCTAAAGTGAATATTGAAAGTATTAAGACCAATTATTTTTATTAGTTGAACCTAGAAGATGATGTTATCAGGAATTGTGATGATTTAGCTCATGTCTATCAAATATTAAAAAGATGACATGTTTTGTGTAGAATTGAAGAGAGAAAATTAAGAAAAGCCATGCCCTAGTTTTATTCAAACATAGAATTAGAAGTAATAAGGATTGAAAAATATATTCAAAACTATGATGAATTATACCAAGAGTACATTGAGTAGGAGAAACAAAAGAGTGTTGAAAAAATATCATCTTCCCCTGAAGAAAAAGAGAGAAAATTAGGATCTAGTCCTAGTGCTTCCACATCCCAATCACAACAATAAGTAGAATCTAGTACATCTCTTGTTTCATATGATGACTTTGATGATGAAGCCTCAAGGGAGATTTCTCAAGTTCTTGAAAGTATGAAGAATGAAAAAGGACCTAGACTTTTATTACATTCTCTCAGATATTTAGAAAAAAGGTGTGGGTATTATTCACAAACAATGGAGATTGACGTTCCAATTAACAGTTAGGATTAAATATAGGCTATTTCTATGTGATTCCTTGAACAAGAAAACTTTGTTCAATTAGAAGAGTTGAAGGACTTTTGTATTAAATAAAAGATGAAATATTTTGAGGAGAAGAAGGCTAAAAGACTTGAAGGAGTTGATGAGTCTTAGCATGGTACAATAATACAAAAAATGATGAGTGAACTAGATTTGGATAATATCACATGCACTAAGGAAGAAGATAGAGAAATTGTGAAAAAAGTGATATTTGGATTCTTCCAAGATTGACTCTTAAAGAATTGGTTCTACTTGATCAGGTAAAATATCAAGAAGACACCACCTTTGTATCAAATTTTCAATCATTGGATAAGGTAGAAGGCACTGGATATGACCCAAAAATAGAGACATTGGCCACTTGGGTGACTTTAAAAGGAAATAAGCCAAAACTAATTGATATTTCAAAAGGTAAAGAAGGGATGACCCTAATTTAGACCATGGAAAACATTGACCTGAAACTTATTGCTACAAGACTCACTCATGAGTCTATGTTTAACCAAGCACAAATCAGACTTAATAAAGAAATGATCAAATAATTAGAATAAATAGAAATAAATATGAATTCCATTATCAATAAAATCCATGTGGAGAATCCAAGGTTGGAATGCGAGTTGAGTTTAAAAGTTCCACTAAGACTTCCAATGCTATTGCTATTATAATCGAAGAGGAAGTTCCAATGTAGAATTAGTCCAGCAGGTTGATCTCCATGATTGTGATTTTAACATATTGGATGAAGTCCTTTCTTACAGGGTAAATAGTGTTTTAGACAAATGCAAGGAGGTTTTTGAAGGATATAATAATGCTTTAAATATTATAGACTTATTTGTTAAAGGAATTGAAAAGATGACCGAAATTGAAAGGAAGTTGAATCCTTCAATGTTTTAATTTAATAGATTATACAAGGTTACCAAAAGGGATATCAAGCATACTATTTATCTCCTTGATGTGGTTTCCAAAATATAGCTTATATGAATCAAGAAAAGCAAAAAATTGGAAATAACCATAATGAAATAAAAACTATGGAACACTCATATATCCCTTTAATTTTTGATGAAGATGGGAAGGTTAAGTCACTAGAAGACTGGAGGCAAGAGTTCAAGATGCTTCCAGATATGATAATAAAAAAGTATAAAAGTGACAAAGCTTTTTAGATTGATACCTTGCATAGATTGGTCAAAAAATTATTTATCCTGGAGAATAAATTTGTCAAGTTCATCAGCGAGGTTAAAATATCCCGAGCCAAGAGACAAGGTGATTTGTAGACATTTTCTCCTACTATTTCTACCTTCACATTCCCAACTCATGCCTAGATAGCCAAATGGATAGAAATTTACATGAAGGTACCTGAGGAAGCTAAAAATGTTGATGCAAAAGAAGAGGTCAATGAACTGTGATGTTTGTTTTATGTTTTATGTTGTTATTTTTCATGATTAGTTAAATAGATATAGTTATGTAAAGGTCTAAATTTTTTTTTGCACCTTTTTGACAAGATACCAAGACCTATATTTATAATAAAAACTCAAAAGAGAGAGGGATATGGCATATTGATAACAAGAAGTAATACTAGTTACAAGTTTTTAGTATGAATTGAATATCATTTCTCTATTTTTTACTGAATGACTCTTGAATGCAAACTCCTCTACTATATTTCCTTATGAAGGAATGGAAACAATGATAGTTCCTTTAATTCTCTTTTTGGCTCATGGTGTAAAAATATCTCATGTTCTTAATTATTTATCTTGGATTAATACTGCTATATAACTGAGTGAAGATAATTGCATGAGTTTGTCTACATTGTCTCCTTAAGTTGGGGTTAAATTCATCTAGGCTTTAGATTGCATTTATCTTTCCTTTTATCCAATATTTGATGTGTTGGAATTACAAGTGGGAAAGGAGTAAACTTCTGAGAGGTGGGGGGGGGGCTTGGTGTGGGTGGTGAATCAGGAGTTTAAACTTTGACCTTTCATACATCACATGCATAATAAATTAAAATAACATATAAAGTATATGCATCAATCATGTAAACATGTAATCAAACACACACACTTAACACCATATATGATTACCTAGAAACCCTCCAAATGAGAAGATAAAATTGGGGTGGGGATGAAACCCACAAATCTTGACTATTGTAGTAATAAAGTGTATCCAATTAAGGTTACAATGGTTGACACCCAAAAATCTTCACTACTATAGTAATAAAGTGTATCCAATTAAGGTTACAATGGTTTGACCATGAATCATGATCTTCTTTGTGAAAGGCTTGCCTTGTTAAAGGTCTACAAAGACTATTAAGTAACACCTTGTTAGAGGATTTCAACATCCTATTAGAAGTGTGTCTTGTTAAAGGACTTCAACTTACAATTAAGTAAGCACCCTATTAAAAGATTTCATATAGCCTATTAAGACTACTTTGTTAAAAGATTTAACTAAAATCACCTGTCAAAACATCTCAGCATAGATCTTGTGGTTGGCACTTGTTTGCTTGATAAAAAATCACCTCTATCCACTCTATGATTAATCCTTCATGATTTGATGTATCAATACTGTATCCTCTATCCTCTATTCTTCACTTAACTAATTCTACAATTCAACCTTACTGCTAAGTCACCTTGAATGCTCTACAAATTGTCTTGTTCGTTCCTCCAATTCAATCATTCACCCCTTCACAATGCTCTCAACATCGTTAAAAATTTAGGGCTTCATCCTCCTTAAGAAGACTGAGGTGGCTTAGGGTTAGATATGAATCTAAGGTTCAGATTCATCTATTTTTCCACTTAAACCTTTCCATTTTTTGATTGGCTGCATGTAATTGCATAGGGACTCTACATATAGATTTGTCTTTATCTCTAAAAGGTTGAAGTCTATCCTTAGGTTGGTTGAAAAATGGTTTACATAGTTTTTTGTGCCATAAAAAACAAATATATCCAATCTGTGTTACTTGACATATATAGTCTCTAATGCTTGGCATACACTATTTTGACTCGACACCTGAAGTGCTTGGCATCTACTATTAACTCGACACTTGAATCACTCGGCATGGTCTATTTGCTCGGCACTTGAGTGACTTGGCACATGAGTAATTTGACATTCATTGCAACTCAACATGGTCTAATATTTACATGTTATACTTGGCATGTATTACTAGTTTGGCATGAACTAAGTAAATGTCTTAAGTGTGTTGACGCTCACTTGTCAAAACCAATCTGAGATCAACAATCTCCCCTTTTGACATTAGTGTCAAAACCACTTTAATATACATAATTAATCTAATCTTCTTGAGTATAACATATCCATGACTAAACTTGTATACAAAACTTCAAAATTTTCAAAATTTTGCAATAACATATATACCTCAAAATTTATAACTCCCCTTGAGTTATTATGTCTATTTTGTATGCAAAATCCGTTCTATATTCTTAGTAGATTTGTCTTTCCTAACTGATACTCTGTGACTTCAATGCACTTACACTCTTTCATGCTCTATTCTACTTTGTTTCTCTGCATTGTATTTCTCAAAAATGTATAACTCCCTCTAGGAAATTCCCCCCCTTATATTCTATCCCATATATTCTATCTCCCCCTTTTTGAAACTTATGTCAAATGGGCTATACATAGATAGTGTGTTTCTCCAAAAATGATTTGTGGACCTGCATTATGATTTTTAGAGTTGCATCCTAGTTGTCACATGCAACATCTAGTGACTTGAGTTGGATGGCAAGCTCAGTAGCAAGGTGTACTAGGCCATCTGGTCAGTAGATTGATGTTCTAAGCTGATGCATTAGGAACATCCTTGACAATAATAGTTTTTGTTGACTTGATTGTGTCATGTGGGGGACTGACACTCGACACTTGTGTGTCCTGCACACTATTCATCTTGCTGTTGTTCAGCTGTAGCCATGTCATCATCTTTTTTTTGTGTTTCTTCCCCAACTGTATTATCTTTATTTTCATCTTCCTATTTTTCATCATCTTCTTTTTCATCTTCATCTTTATCATTACTTTTACCCTCAAAAGGGTCAGCTTCTCTTTGCTTTATAGTGGTCAACCCATGGATTAATTTTCCTATTTGGGTAGACTTTTGGACCACATCTTCAATGTTGTTTTGAAGTATGCTAAAGGCTCTATATTTAGGTGTAAACCTAACTCCATATTTCTTAGTAGCCTTATCAATCTACCCTTTTGTTAGTTCTGGCATTACTTGGGCCAATGTAGTTTACCTTATTTTTTTTTCCAAATTTAAACAATAATGCCATTTTTGCTCAAGTAAATCATATAATTTCTTAGAAACCGAGTTAGTGAATTCCAATGGAATAGTCTTAAATTTAGACATCATTGCATATAGAGCATCTTATACTAACTTTTGTTCTTGTTTCTCAAGTTTTCCAAAATCAATATGTTTAAATCTAGAAAAATCTGCATTATTTTTGACATTTTCACACACATTTTCAATATCAGAAAGTGGTTTGTGACGTACTACTTTGAATTGACTCAAATCATCTGATTCAATATTTTCTTCATTTGAGTCATGCTATGCAACACACTTTCTTCTCTATTTCTTTTGCACTTAACTACCTTGATCTGTAGCCTTAATCTTCTCCTTGGCCTTCTATGTGTTTGCACGTGTGCTAGCTCTAGTGGTAGGTGTTCTTGGCTTGGCTGGGCTTGGCTTTGTAATTTTCTTTGCCTTGGTCATAGGTTGTGCCTCAGCCTTTCTCTTCTTTGACTCGACATGTGTTGGTGCTTCCTTAGCTTCTTCTCCCTCGGCACCTATTTCTTCTTCTTCCTTGTCCTCTCCCATGCCTTGGGTTAATGCAAGAGGTCCTTTTGTTTTTTCTTGATCTTCTTCTTTATCCTCTTCATCCCTCTTCTTCCTCACCTGCACCTTCACTAAATTTGGCCTTTAGCTTCTTTACTAGTTTATCTTTCTTCTGAAGTGTGGATGTAGTTTTCAACTCCATTTTAATCTTTGATTTCATCACATCATAATTTCCAAATATTTTTTTTGTCTTGTCCACTTCCTCTGCTAGAAGTGTAGTCATTGTTGTTGATGTTTCATCAACATTGATCTCATATCCAAGTAGTCTTAACCATCTGACCCTTGGTGTGGCAGCCTATAGAAAGGTGTAATCAGCATCAACTAGAAATCATATATCATTGTAGTGTTGCTCAACTAATGAAACATGTATCCTCATTCTTTGTTTCATTGACTTCTTGAAGTCCTCAAAATAGCTAGTCATCAATTTTTCAAAATTTTCTCCTATTTGTTCAATAAATTCATTTATCTATACTACAATTGACCTATTGGTCTTCCATCCAACTATACCAAATGAGGGGAATGTATTTTGTACATAAAAGAATATGCAGATAAGTATTGAACCAAATTTGTATTGTGCACTTTTGGTTATCCCTATAACTCCTAGGTTCTCCATAAGTTGTTGCAACTGTAGCTCGGCCAGGTCATAAGTATGATCTTTCTTCACAATTTTATAGCCAACATCTACTATAATACATGGTACACTATTCAATCTTCTAGATTGATAGAATTTGTGTGAAATTACTCTAATAGCAAAGCTCAATAGTGGATGAGTGATAGTGTAAATTGTCATTCCTCTCTTGTTCCATTTCGCTCCTGAATTCTTTTCTATTACTTCCTTGGAGTTGCTTCTCAGAGTCTTGGGCTGATATAGGGTTGGGTAGCCATTAACCCTATGAATTATCCTCTTTGATATCTTAATTGGTCCTCCTTCTAGCCATAGGGATCCATCATGTATTTGGCTTAAGACAATTTTGATCCATTCAGTCTTGAAAATGGTAGGAAAGTCTAGGGCACGGGTCAAACCCTTTCTCTCAACAATTTTATATTCTTCTTTCAGAACACCATTATCACATAATCTGTCATAGGCTTCTTTGATTTCTAGGTCTCTAATGCTACCAATCTTACAATTGTAACATTTTCTAACATCCTGAACCATAATAACATTCAACAAGATCATTGAAAGTGTGCCAGAGGGATATTGTATGTATGCTATGTTAGGGATGGCCTTGAATATTGGCTATTGTACTTCATTAGTAACTAGTTGGACATTCAAAACCTCCTTCCCTTCTACATTATTTGAGCTAGATGCCATTCTATCAAACTAGGGTTTGTGCAAATAAAAACAACATAGCTTGGCTTGTGATAAATAACTTGAAAATCTTGTAGAACTGGTGTAAAATCATCACTGAGATCTTTGCTAATGCTTTGAGTGAGTTTCTGAATCACCTTTCACTCCACTTGCTTTAACTCAAATTTGAAATGATGAATAATGAGTGAAAAATGACCATATACCCTTCAAAAACCCTTGCATTTAATGCTTAGTGCTTTTACAGCTGTAAACTTGACATTAACTTGATTTCTGAATCATTCAGCATCCATTGATATTACCATCACTCGGCAACTACTATAGACTTGGCATTAACTAGATAGTCTAGCAGCTTGACACTAACTAGTATTCCACTCAACATCCATTGAAAATTTTTCATGCTCGGCAACAACATGGAAACTTAAAAATTCAATCTTGAATTTTCAACATCTTGCATCTTCATTCATGGTAATGTAGTCCTTTCAGTACTAACTTCTTTTAGAACTGATGTATGATATAATTCTTTAAATATCAGTCCCACATACCTCTTGATTGTTTAATTTGATGAGGTGTGTTCACTTGACCCATTAGGTGAAGTGATCTCTTCTCCATTTGATGTACTGCAACCATCTTTCTTCTTTCATGTCTTGTTCATCTCATTCCTATTGTGTTCAACATCTACCTTGCCTTTGCCTTTATCAAATTCATAACTTGGTGCCTTTAACCTAGTTAGACAATACTTACTAGTGTGACCAGTCTTCAAATAGATAAAGCATGTGGTTTGACTCAACCACCTTTTGTAGTTACTACTGAAGTGTGTCCTATTACAATTCTCAGGAACATGTCCATATTCTTGACAATAGTGGCAGTTATATCTTGTATTCTAATCCCAATTATAAGAATTTCCATAGCTTCTTACCTTTGATGGCTTGTTCGATGACCACATGGACTTGGATCTGCACTCAAAAGCTCTATGTCCATACTTCTAACAATTATAGCAATATCCTTCAAATTTTTGTTTATGCATGGTCCTAGTTTTGCATTCATGTGCTTGATGACCTTGTTTGTTGTACTTATGACAATGAACCATGTTCTTAGGCTTGATATTCTAATTTGTATTGTTGCTCCTGCACACATTAGTAGTGTGTCCTTTCTTTCCACAACTATGACAAGTAGGTTGGAATTCTTACCTCTGTTGTTCCTTTCTTCAACAACTTTGGATGATTCTCCTTCTTCAATGCTCGTGTAGCCCAATCCTGATGTATTTTTTTTAGATCTAGGGGATCTTAATAATTGCTCAAAGTATTTTATGGCTTCATTTGGATTTTTGAAACTTTGAGCAAATTCCTTTTCTCTTTTTAGGTAATTCTTCAGTTGTTCATTCTACAACTTCAATGTGGTTATCTCAATGTCTTTGACATTGAGTTCATAGTTGGCATTCATCATTTGACTTAAGGTATCCAATTACATGTTTGAAATCCTAGTTAGCTCTATTGACTTCTCTTCCAGTTTGTTGTTCAAGTTTCTTGTCTTTTTCAATAATGGCTTTGTTTTCCATGGCTTTCTTCTTTTGTTCAGTCACCTCACATAGCAATATAGCTTGTGATTCTTGGTCCAACTTGAGATTTCTGATTTCTTCAACTTGGATTCTGTTCTTCTCCATTAGATATGCAATTACTATATCAAATTCATTGGAGTTACCATCTACAAATAGCTTGGTGGTGTCTATCTCTTTGTATTGTGTATCATTCTCTACAATGGAAATTTCTTTCCTTCTCTTCAAGGAGCTCTTTAAAACATCTTTAACTTCATTTAGTTGATGTAGTATAAGATGTATTTCAATCTCCTAGTTCTCAATTGTCTTTCCCAATTTGTAGACTTCCATTTTAAGATCTTTCCTCTAAGCTACAAAGCTTCTCCTTTTGATAACTTAGCTTTGATACCAATTGTTTAAACTTTGACCCATAAACTTTTGCCTTTCATACATCACATGCATAATAAACTGAAATAACATATAAAGTATATGCATCAATCATGTAAACATGTAATCAAACAAACACATTTAACACCAGATATAATTACCCAAAAACCTTCCAAATGAGAAGGTAAATTTGGGGTGGGGATGACACCCACAAATCTTCACTACTATAGTAATAAAGTGTATCCAATTAAGGTTACAATGGTTTGACCATGAATCATATTTTTTCCTATAAAAGGCATGCCCTGTTAAAGGCTTACAAAGACTATTAAGTCTCATCTTGTTGAGGATTTTAACACCCTGTTAGAAGTGTTCGTTGTTAGAGGACTTCAACTTACAATTAAGTAAGCATCCTATTAAAGGATTTCATACAGCCTATTAAGACTACTCTATTAATAGAATTAATTGAAATCACCTATCAAAATGTTTCAACATAGATCTTGTGGTTGGCACTTGCTTGCTTGATAACAAATCACCTCTATCCAATCTATGATTAATCCTCCATGATCTGATGTATCAATACTGTATCCTCTATCCTCTGTTCTTCACTTAACTAATTCTACAATTCACTCTTACTGCTAAGTCACCTTGAATGCTCTGTAAACTATCTTGTTTGCTCCTCTAATTTGATCATTCAGCCCTTTAAAATGCTCTCAACATCGTTAGAAATTTAGGGCTTCATCATCCTTAAGAAGACTAAGGTGGCTTAGGGTTAGGTATAAATCTATGACTAAGATTCATCCATTTTTCACTTAAACCTTCTCATTTTTTGATTGGCTACATGTAATTGCATAGGGAATCTACATATAGATTTGTCCATATCTCTTGAAGATCAAAATGTATCCTTAGGTCGGCTGAAAAATGGTTTACATAGTTGTTTGTGCCATAACAAACAAATATGTCCAATTTGTGTTACTTGGCATATGTAGTCTCTAATGCTTGTCATACACTATTTTGACTCAACACCTAAACTGCTCGACATCTACTGTTAACTCAACACTTGAATCAATCGACATGGTCTATCTACTCAGAATTTGAGTGACTTAGCACATGAGTGACTCAAAACTCATTGAAACTCAACATGGTCTAATATTTACATGTTGTACTTAGCATGTATTACTAGTTTGACATGAACTAAGTAAATGTCTTAAGTGTGTTGACACTCTCTTGTCAAAACCAATCTAAGATCAACATGATGAGGTGCACACTATCTCTAAGGTTTCAAATAATAAAACTACATGGGAGTTGACTCTATTTTCCCAAAAGAACTAAGGACCAGTCATTGTATGTTTCCTGTAAGTGTATATGTATAGTTGTAGGTTAGTGACATTCAATCCATCAATATTGCACAAATTATCCTTGAATACTTCCATCCTTTCTTAATTTACTCAAACATTTTGATTTCTCCTTGAGAACCTTTTCGCAACTCAAGAAAATCATTAAACTTCCATTCATAAGCATTTACCATTTTAGTATAGGTACAACCACCTAGGTTTTGCAGGGCCTAAAATGTTGAGATTGAACAAAGTTAGGATTTGATTTCTTTGTTGGCTAAAATTGTGTGAGTTTCCCAATACCAAGTGGGAAATCTTGTAGGAAGTCAACCAACAAATTTGTATACCAATATATTGTATTGTTCTTATGTCATTACAAGATCTAGTGCAAAAATTATATCTTTTCACATGATTTGTTGCACTAGACTAGTTCTAGGGTTACTTGTTTTTTCTTACTTAGATTCATACAAAAGTTTCTCTTTTGATGGTTAGATTTTTGCAAAGAAAATCTCTTAGGATCTTAATATCAAAAAATAGTATTTGTAGAGTAATGTGTTTATATATAGATCTAGATGAAAAAGTAACATTGATGTTTTAATAATAACCTCATCTCTTACGTACATCTACCCTTGTCCAATAAATAGTTTCTAATGGTTCATCTAGCAGTAAAATTTTGGAGACTATTTATCTCTTCTTTTCAATTGAAACATGAAACTTATGAGTGTGTCACTTTTTGTGACTTATTGGTTTGAATGCACTAATACATTTGGCATCGATTTGTGATGGCTATGTGTCGCAATTACAATAGCAATGTGTCACCACTGCGACAGTAATAGACATCGTAGTTTTTTAGTCGCAAATTACGATGTCTATCCTTTACCGTCGCAATTACGATGCCTATCCGTCACTATGCAACCACTTTATTGTGACATCAACTTTGCCATAATTCTTGTGTCTAACGTTGCAATTGCAACGACAATGCTAGAGGTTGATGTTGCAATTGCGACGACAGTTGTTGTCACCTCTACAGAAACCCCGTTGCAATTGCGATGGCAATGTTAGAGGCTGACGTCACAATTGCAATGGTAGTTGGCATCACCTCTATAGAAACCCCATCGCAATTGCTACGCCCTGGAAATTGTGACGACAATGCTAGAGGATAATGTCACAATTGTGACGGAAGCAAAGTAAAACAAAAAAAATTTTCCTTGGTTATATTCAATTGTCAATACCTGCCCATACTAACCTTTGATGTCCTCCTTGTCTTCTTTATAATCTGCCCTTGCATTAAGGGTAAGCATTTGGCATATAAGACAAAACAAAGAAGCATCTAAAGCTAGGAAGGTAGCTCCACCATATAAGCCAGTCTTTGCAGTTGGGAATTTTGTTGTGAGATTATGATGTACATTTCATGTTTTATGTAGACTCTCCGTGATTGTAGCCCACATCATCAAGGTTTTCACGAGAAAAGAGACGACCTTGGTATAAAGATACATGATATTAGCACAGGCAAACACATTTAGCTATCCAGACACCCTTTTATTTATATCCAAAATTGAAAAGGTTAAAGTGGTAAGTTGTTTCAAATAGCTAGTTGATTAAACTCCATTGGCTCACCTCACGTTAAATTATAACAATGTTATCCAATCCTTGAATTTTCTCTTCCATTCAACATTTACATCCTCAAATACCTAAATAGGGAAAAGAAACTGACTGTATACTATAGATAGAGAATATTAAAAATGTGCTGACTAGTATATTGAAAATGCACCTATCATTTTTCTATTTTGTTTTTAAGATTCCAAACATTGATGATAAAAAATGCTAACACGGTTAAATTCAAAAGCTATCAAGACAAGAATGACAATATGATTGAGAAGCTGCCCAATGCAATAGTTGGATCAGAAGGGTATTTGCAGATGACAATGCCCTTCCTTGTAATAGCGGTTCTCAAAGCATGCTACAGAACACATAAAGGAAGCAAAATATTAACTGTAGCTTTGTAAAACTAAGTCTGTGTTTTCAAATACAAAGGAAAAATTAAAATTAAAATTGTTCTGCATACATAATTGAATAATCAATTTATTCTGAATACTAAAGCAGATTAGTAAAATGCAATGTGGTCCTTAGAAATTTAAACTAACAACAATCTTGATATACTTGATGTCATGCATCTTGCTATTAACGGGTAATTATATGGATATTGTAAAGAAAATGAGGAAATTCTTTTTCACAAGGAATAAATACCAATAAGAAATTTGTATTTATGGCTTGGAACATAATTTGTTAACTAGTGGGATATGGGGGAACTAGTATCAAAAATCAACTACATCAAAACCAAGCTTTAGGGGAAAATTATTTTTGGAAAATTCATCATGACCCACATTTCAAATGATTTAGAATCTTAAGAGAGATATACCTTGCAAACCTAAATAGGGAGGAAGCCTTAAGAATTATGAAATTTCCCAAAGGATCCTAAATATGGATCTTTATATCTAACTCTAGCAAAATAATACTAGACCACACCACATGGAACATAATGGAGGGAAGTAAATCTTTATTTTGGGATGATTCATGGAGAGGATACCCATTGTTAGACAACTATTGAATTCAGAAGGATGAAAAAAAATGCCTTGAAAGATGGGGAAAATATGCCAAGGACAAATTGTTTTCTGGCTTGCCATCGGATTAGCTTTTGTATTTCACTAACATCTTTCCAAGTCACAAATTCTTTTTCCCTAATTCTTCCTTCACAGATTCCAAATCAGCAGACCTTTCCATTCAATGGAACCATGCTGATGGATAACACTCTTGTTTCACTCCTTCGCTAGTCAATGGAAGTTGAATAGATAGTTTTTTTAAGCATTTTTTTTTATAGAACAAATGATTCACATTTGTACATAACATATTCACTTTAGCATAGGCTAAAAGCTAACTACTGGAGGTTGCACTATTTGGAAGGGCCTAAAGCCTCATCAATTCACCATCAGAATCTTACCAAACTTTGCTATGTCAAAGAATGAATCTGGTAACTTAGATTTGTTGTAATGAAATGTTGAAATGACTACTATGCGATTTTTAGTTGAGCTCTCTATATACTGTTGGTTTGCAATTTAAAGAAATAGACCCAACCTAAGCAATTGATAAAAAATTTATGAAAATTTGCTAGGATAGTTAAAATATATTGATTGTCCTCGTAATATTGCACTAGTACCAATCTTTCAATAGATGAAAAAGTTCAAGAAATGAAACCTTCTTGTTCTCGGCCACAACTCCAAAGATTAATGCAAAAATACCGAGTGCTGCAATAGTAATTGAAATTCGCCCAACCTCAGTCAAAGCCATTGTGCCTGTTCATCATATATCGAATTTAGAGAAACATTTTTTTATCATACCAATATACTAATTAGAAAATGGAAAAAGTTATGCAATTAAAAGATAAAAGTAAAATATTGGTTTGACTTTTGTGTCGTACCAAAACCTACATATTTAAGAATTTTTTTTGCGTGTTCAAGTTTTATAGTGTTGAGTTTTGACCTCATATAAAGCTCAATAGCTAACTCAAACTTCTTGATAAATCAAGCATAAATGAATTCTATTAGTTAAAATTTGGTTACAGTACTATGCATTTTATCACTTGAAATATTCTACTCTATGACCACGAATGAAAATAAATACCTCATCACAATTGCAGAGGTGACTGAGTGCTCACAGACTATTTAAAGGAGTTTCTCCATCTTTTAAGATATAAAAATACATTAAAAATTTCTTAGATTATTAATTTATAACTGGGTATGAATAGAGATACATGAATATTTGTATTAAAAGTATACAAATCATAAATACATACATATTTATAATCTAAAACTAAATGTAAATTCAAAATACTACTTACTGCATAAATACTAAACAAAACTATCATAAAAAGTATAAATGTTTATACATGATAAAATATAATATGTATCTATTTAAACGATAAACATAATAAAATAATAAAATGAAACAAATATAATAACATAAAGCTAAATGCTGTAAAGACTTCATAATAATATGCAAAAAAAAGTAATAGCTTTTTAAATTATTTTTTTCACTTTGAACCTTAAATACATAAATACATACATATTTATAATCTAAAACTAAATGTAAATTCAAGATACTACTTACTGCATAAATACTAAACAAAACTATCATAAAAAGTATAAATGTTTATACATGATAAAATATAGTATGTTGTAAAGACTTCATAATAATATGCAGAAAAAAGTAATAACTTTTTTTAAAAAAAATTCACTTTGAACCTTAAAAGTTTACAAGAAGTTATTTATAAAGAAATATTTCCAACCTTTCTTTTCCTTCTTGATAATAACAATCAGAATTTTGAAATCAAAGCTTGGTGAGAGATGAGACAATAGAATTGGTGGGTCATGTTTTTTCATTATTCTCCATTTTATTTCTATAATCATAATTTTAATCTTTTAATAAAACATATTAGATTATGTAGATACTGGCATCTTTGTTATAATACACAAATTATAACATGATGAATAAACATACATCTAAATCAAAAATTGTCTTTCAGTTGAACAACCACAAGCAGGAAGATCATGTCCATCAAAATCCTCCAGAGATCAAAACTAACCAAATTCACCTCTAGCAAGTTTGATTTTTGATGAATGTCAACAGTCATACTAAAGAAAGATACCATAATGCTCATCAATTACGCTCAACCAACTGAATGACAGGCCTTCAACAAATTCCATAGCTTTCATTCAACAACCTTTGTATTTTACATAAAGCTAGAGCACGCACAACTGCACAATTGGCCAGCCATGTTTTAGCCTTCACTGTAACTTCCTCAACCTTATAGCACCTTCACAACCCAATACATGTGCCTCATCAACACCTCCTCCATGTGCAAGGAATCCAATCCAACAACTAATGTCAATATGTTTGTCAACTTGAACTAGTCATAAAAAAATGTGAAAAATCTCCAAGCTTATATAGATGTGCACTTCACCAAGTCCAATTATAGGGCCCATCTATTCTTGCACAAAAAATGAGCACCACTGAATCGACTTTCAAAACAACCTAGAAGTGTCTTGATGGAGCTGGAATCACCCAAGTATGTACATGCATGATTCCATATAGATCCAACCCCAAAAAAGGCACCTTAGGCTTAGACAATTCCACTTGCTATTCACACAAAACCTACAAAGGACTGCCTGGTTTTTTTGCCAAATCAGTAACATAATAAATTATAGTTGTCAAATGATTGTGTTGGCTACATGACAATGTAATTTCACATCAAAATGGTCACTCTTCAGTGATTTGAAGCTTGAGGCAGTTTCCAATTGCATTTAGTATAGATGTTCCAAGACCTTATATGTTGATAATCATGAGTGAGCTTATGTGTAAACTACCTTTGTATCTCAAAATACAAACAAATGTTCTTTTTATTCTATATTGAAGCCTTTGTTATCATGAACAACTTGGATTATAGAAAAACACCAAAAAAATAACTCAATTCAATAATACCTATTTGTTCTTATTCTTGGCGCTAGATCTTGTACTTGGCAGATAGACTCCTATTACTCTGAAATGTATTGCTACATATTAGAATATAAACTAACAACTGGGGCATAATGTATCCTTGGTTATAGCTAACAACAAAGCAAGAAAACAGAAACATAAAGAATTGAAGCCCAAGAGATAATTTTACATTACAAAAGCAATAAATGGGGGGTTAAACTTACATTAAAAAAACATTAAATGGGAGGTTAAAACCATTTAAACAATGACATGAATAGCTAATGTCCAATGATGGTTTTTCATTAATGTTAGTAGTTTCTACAATCCATAGTATTGTGCATAGTTGTTTCTGGATATGATTGTGTTCTTTTTTTCACATTAACATTTGGGATCACACTATGTGACCCATCATCAGGATGAAAGAGTAGAAGGAGAAAATGTGATCCCAAACATTGATGCAAAAAAAGAACACACAATCATTTCTAGAAACAACTATGCACAATAGTTTTACATTACAAAGCATTAAGTTAATGGTAGGAGCCATTTACACAGAAACATAAAAATCAAAGTCCAAGGGATAGTTTTGCATTACAAAAACATTAAGTTCGAGGCTGAAGCAATTTAAACATAAACATAAAAATCAAATGGCAGGGGATAATTTTATGCTACAAAAATATTAAGTTGGAGGTTATAGACATTTATAAAAAGGATGAGAAATGGACAAAAGAGTTAACCTAAAAATTGTTTTCAGTATATACCTAATTAGTAGGATGGTTCTGCAAAATTGAGAGAATAGTGTTACCATTAACTCAATAGAGTTCCTATAACTATCAGAACTAAACAAATATTTTACTAATGCAATAGAATCTACCATTCAGATCTTACCGGATGTCTACTTAGGTTCCAGAGACACACATTCATATTTGAATGCTAAAATGAAAATGCAATCAATACTTCACGCCATCACTACAACTTTGAGACTTGTCACTCTTCAAAAAGACCAACTTTCAATAACAATAAGACCTTAAATAAGGGGTGCATACAGACTCTGCAGTACTAGTAGTGATTAAGAATTCAAAATTTCATGGCATGGAGTTAAGGTTGATTTAGAAACAGGCAAGCTATGTTCATACAACTAACACATCAAATAGCATTAGAATAATTGTTATATCAAATGGCATCCAAATTTTTTCTCAATTCATTCAGGATGTCCTAAGCATTCTAGTGTTTAATTGTATGTCTACATGTTATATATCCGGCTTCCTCGTGGCACTGGGGTAATTGTTACACACATCTTTCAATGAATGATATCCAATTTGTCATGTAGCTTCTAATGTTTCTCTACCAGTTTATGAAGATCAAATTTTAGGCTAGCGGATTCAGCTCAAAATTTAGACTCATTTTCTGAACTTGTGTCTTTCTTTTTGGCTTAAACTACTTTTAGAAACTGTCACTTCAAAAGATGTTTCTATCATACTTCAATATAAAACTCTTGGCTTCAACTGCCCCTTATTTAGCTGTAAGAAAAAATCATATTTCCAAATGAGACATTACATAATCATAAAGCCTATTATTATTGTAATGTGCCATGTCCAATGCTAGTAGCAAAATGATTGACTTTGCTTTGTCATGATCTTGGGAAAGTAGCCTCTTCCAAAGAGATGTCTTAACAACACAATGCAAGCTATATCTTGACACTAAGATTTGACCGTGCAATAAAAATGATTCATTTGGAATATAATAAAAATGAATAGACATGAAGAAGCAAAGTATAAAAATTCATTATGTGGCTTCCAATGGAGACAGTGATCAATGTCAAGATAGCTAAAGGAAGGAACAGATAGGAAAATTTATAGTTGCTACAATCTGATGAAACACATGAGCTTCCTGAGGCATCACAAGGATATGAGGCTATACATCTATGTGTCAGTGTTGAGAATACTATGCAAGAATGTTTACCCATACCCTTTTATGCAAGTTGATAGCTCCATTCCTCATCGATATGGTAGAACAAGCATAGGTTAAGTAGAAGCAAACATTTGTTGGAACTCGTGGGTGGAAGAATTGGCATATAGGAAGCACATTCACATTCACTACTATCTATAGGAAAGGCCATGCATGCCCACTAGATATGTATTAAGCCATAACGAAGTTTTTAAAAGCCATGACAACATTAGTGGTTAGTGTAAATCTGTTTAGGTTGTAGTGAATAAGTATAATTTGTGCAAGCTTGGTGTACTCATTGAAATAGCAACTGAATAGGAGTTGACAATTGTAACAATCAAAAGAAGGTGATGATTCATGCAAGAAGATGTGAAAAATACACAAAAAATTAATGTTTGAGTTCAAAGACAGTAGACATGTGAGTCTGGTTAATCATTCATGTGAATTATAAAAACCAAAGGCGTATCAAATAAATAGTAGTAAAAAAATTGTGAAAAAGTTTAAACATTGAGTGACTACCAAAGGGGGGTCATTACAATCTACATCATAAACACATAACACTTAAACACATAACAAAAGAGAGAAAAAGAGGGATTTGTGTACCAGTAGACTCTCAAGGATGTAAGTCATTTCTAGATGAAATATTAGTCACTTGAAAGACTGCAGTTATTCTTGAATCACAAGTTTTCTTCGTGTCATCCAACACTTTGACGCAAAAATTTTGACCATTATAGAACATAGCCTTGTGGTGTTTAACCTGCAATAATATGTGAAACATGTCAAAATTATTGTATCATGAGTTGATAAATGTACGGGTGATTAATAAATTTGTACGTACCTAGAAATCTCTTAAACCATGTGCTAAATCTATTTCCCTTTGCGTAACATTAGAATCTCCATTACGATAAGCTTCTTTAACCAATGAAGATACGTGCCTTCCCATGTTAATGTCTGACCAGAATGTTGACATCGTTCAATCCATACCGTCATCCAATCAAGATTGTTTGCAATATACAAATGTAGTGCATCCCACTCTCGAGCACCTGTACAAAAAAAAAAAAAGACAACTTACAACCAATTTATTTTGAAGATTAAGAAATAATTTATTACAATAACATCTTATAATTTATTACCTCTCACTTTCCTCAATGTACCTTTTTCCATCAAGTACTCCCCTTCTAACTTTTTAAAAGGCTCGAGATCCCAAATCCGATCTACATAGATTTTTGATGCAAATTTAGGAAGATATTTAGTAATGTACACCATAGTCCGGTATACCATATATCCCTCTACCATAGAACCCTCAAGATGTGGTCTTTGTTGAACCAAAGCCTTCAAAGATTTCAAGTGCCTCTCAACCATCCACATTGACCTAGTGCGTACAGGTCCACACAATTCAATCTCCTCAACTAGGTGTATGAGGTAGTTTTCTTGTGCATTGAAAAAAGTTGGAGGTAGACACTTTTTCATTTCACACAGTAAATGAGGAATTCTTCTCTTCCAATAGTTTATATCTTCTTTATGGATTTCTTTAGATGACAACCACCTACATTAAGAGAATCAAGTCACAAAAAATATATAGATACAAGACTTTACAAAATAATATACAATAGATTACATAGCAAGAAAAACAAATCACGAATATAATAAATATATACAACAAACTGAACAGATATTACTGCTTACCTCATGTATTTTCCAAGATCGTATGTCACTTGTTTGATGTTATTGTTGAAGGGCTCTGGGAGAGACAGAAGAAGCACGTACTGTAGTAATTATAAACCAATCATTTCATTATTTTTTAACATAACATAACAAACAGTACACATAGTTTATGAATATATTGTAAATACAGAAGAACATAACTTACCTTGATGAAAGTATGTCAATCATGCATTTTGAGCCCTAGCCCAAATTCACTTTTTTTTTTTATCAGATTGTTTATGTTCATAGAAAATCCTGTGGAAAATCAAATTTTTCATATGACTTCTTTTATGGCATCCCTTTGCTGCTCCGTTAATAATCAAGGAAGGGCACTTATATTAATTTGATCTCTGTTGCTATTTGAGTGAATGAAATTCTTCAATGCATGATTGGATTCATGAATGTCATTACAAATTTTGACAATTTTTTCTTTGTCACACCTTCCATCCAATATTTTCCACAATGTCTCTGTTATATTCTTTCCAATATGCATAGTATCAAACAAATGCACAATTTGTAAGTGCTTGTAGTAGGGCAACCTACTAAATTTTCTAGGATAGCTTTTTAGTCCCTTTGGAAGGTTGTCAGTACTGCCTTGACGACCTTCACGATCATCAATTACATAATTAGTAAATAAAAATCACAATAGAAATATATAAATTACAAACATAAACTATTAGGTGGAATGACATTACCTCGACGATTAATTCTATTATATTCCAACTTCCATAGGTGAGGTGTCATTCTTCGTGGCTTTGATGTAGTCTCTTCTTTCCAATTGAAAAGATGTTTTTCCGTACTTCGATACTTATGATTCCTATGGAGGATGTGTCTACACTCATCAAACAAATGCTTTCCTAAACTTTTTGAACGACGAGATTTCATCTTTGGACCACAAACTGGACATGCAAATTTTCCCTTTATTTGAAGACCTACAAGATAATGATATAATTAGATTATTAAATATGTTGATTTTTATAATTAGAATTATCCTGCACAACTTGAATTCACTATAACATACCACAAAAATGTGTTAGCCCTGGGGCATCATGTATTGTCCATGCAAGTATTGCATGGAATTGAAATTGTCTTTGTCCTATTGGTCTAGACACATCATACATAGTGACACCATTTCATAACTCCACCAACTCGTCGATAAGAGGCTCAATATATACATTCATATCTTTAACTTGATATTTACCTACTTGAATGAACAGTAACATTAAATAATTATTGTGACCGTTTTACTGCAAGATTTGTAAGTACATGTAAATTAATAACTATCAAATGATAAGATACCTGGAACAATCATTGCCAACGTAATGTGCTCCCTCTTTATTGACATCCACGGAGGAATTTTATTGTTGATAACAAAAATAGGCCACACTAAGTAAATAGATCTCATCTCTCCAAATGGATTGACACCATCCACTGCCAATGAAAGCCTGAGATTACGAGGTTCTTCTTTGAAGTGTTGCCACTTTTCCTCTATGTGCATAAATGCCAAACCATCTGTAGGGATTCGACTAATGTCATCTCAACTTCTATTGCATGCATGATAATCCATAAATTGAGCCAAGCTACTACACCTGAATAATTGTCGCACTTGTGGAATAATGGAGATGTAACGAAGAACCTTTTGAGGCACCTTTTTTTTTAGTTGATCTATTTGATATCTACTCGTATGACATATAGGGCATTTTATTGCAAATTCATGTTCTTTATAATATATAATATGATCATTGGGACAAGCATGTATTGCTTGATACTCCATTCTAATATCTTTCATAACAACAGATAATTCTTGATATGAGCGGGGTAGAATATTTGATGATGGTAACAGAAACTCACCTATCAATCTACAACAAAAAAATAAGTTGTTAATATAAAAAATATTAGTGGTACATTATTCACCCTTTGTTAACTATAAAGACATATATGACATACCGTAACATACATGACATTGTTATATTGGATAAACCATTCATAACCTTCAAGTTCAACAATAACAATACAACAGAGAGAAGAGTTGTTTGGGAGTCTTTTTATAGGGGCTCGTATGCCTTCTTAAGTAGAGGTACATTGAGGCTATCATCATCATCATGATCAGATATGCTTGGACTAAATGTGTCATGGATTAATGTATTTATACCATCATCTTCAATTGTGTTTTCTGGTGCATGATCGTCATCTTCCATGGGATCATTATCTTCACCTTGGATATTCGCACCTCCATGTTCCTCCACTTCGAAAACCATATTCTTTGGATTGTTGTGGTTCATATCATGTACTTCCCTGGGGAGATCAACCTATATAAAATTGATTAACATAAATAAACCATGATCATCAACTCATCATCAAGTGATTTCATATGTATATAAATTGTTAAAATGATATAATGAACAACTTACTAGTGGATGATAGTCAAGCCCCCCTTCAATTTGACCATTCTCCCTACAATGTCTCTTAACTGTTTTGATTAGCAATCTTCTACAGTTTAAGCCCTTACAAATTTTGCAAGGACAAAAAAATTTTCCATCACCATTTATTTTCAAGTTAGACCACAATCTAACAATTGTCTCCCTATTTTGTTCTTCACTTATATTATCTGACATGATCATTCTTCGCAGGAAGCAAAAATCGGGCTATGAAAACTTCGGTCTACAACTTTCAAAAACTACAAAAAATTGTCGAAAGTACACAAATCTTCTTAGACCTAGCTAAATAATTTAATATTTTAAAAATAATTTCTTTGACTTTATTCCTAAGACATTTAACCCAATCACCTTTTATAACATTCAGTCAATTTCTCTAGGCAAATTTGTGGATAAGATTATTTGTAAAACTTTCACCAACCACTTGAAGGTCTTATTTCAAGAGACCTTACAAAATTAAGCCACTAAAAGTAATTTCAAAACATATAAGCTAAAAGTCTAGTTCAAATATACATTAGATTAAAAAATATACAATTTTCATACCCGAGCGCGCGGCTATAACTCGTGCAACAACCTTCTTTCTTAGTTGCAGAAGCTCTCCAACAATCAAATTATACAAGCTACAAGGCCTTACAACAATTTCAAAATATATAAGCTACAAGTCTAGTTAAAATATATATTAGATTAAAAAATATACAATTTTCATACCTGAGCGCGTGGCTATAACTCGTGCAATGACCTTCTTGCTTAGCTATAGAAGCTCTCCAACAATCAAATTATACAAGCTACAAGGCCTAATAGCAATTTCAAAACATATAAGCTACAAGTCTAGTTAAAATATACATTAGATAAAAAACTATACAATTTTCATGCCGACTAAGTGCACGGCTATAACTCGTGCAATGACCTTTTTGCTTAGTGGTAGAAGCTCTCCAACAATCAAATTATACAAGCTACAAGGCCTAACAACAATTTCAAAACATATAAGCTACAAGGCAAGACATATTACATGACATGGCAAAAGGAACAAAATTTACAAGATTTAGCAAGATATATTAAATGACATCATAGTGCTAGAGAGATCACAATTATATGAGTCAAACATAGTCATGAAAAAGTACATAAATTAGTTACTATATGCAATTAAAAGATATATAGTTAGATACTGACATCCATAGGGCATATTGAAGAAATGAAATGGTCATATAGATTTCATATGGGATTTTGAAGATGTTAGTGTTCTAAGGCAAAGAATACATTCATATAACCATAATGACTCTATTAAGGTTGATTCTAGTGAAAAAAGACTTGAAATTTTTGAAACTCATGTGCAACAAGATATAATTGAAGAGGTTGAGATGTACCTGGTGGAAAAGCAGGAATCTCCAACCATAGTTCAATCATCAATTGAGATCCTGTCTGATGAAGAGTAAAATGCTTTGGAAGCACCAACAAACTTTTGGCACCTTGGAACAACAAAGCAACTAAAATCACCACCCAATCTTCTACAACCTCCACCAAGTTATACAAGGATTGACTCACCTTACAAGGAGGACCTTACTAAGGTTTGCTACTGCTGCTTGAACTCACAGACCTAGCACTTCATGAAATGTTGCAACTCTTCTTCTTCTCACTTATACAACCCAAGCATGACACACCAACCTTGGCACAAGGTGAGAAAGCAACCTCAACCTTCTTAACATAAATGGAAACAAAAAAACACATTAATACACCCAAACAAATCAGGGCTTATGACAAACCTGCTGTTACTAGTCATAAGGTAAATTGTAGCACTTGACTCTTATACCATACACACACCAAGAATGCAATTGGACACTTCAAGGCTTCTAAACACCTTGGATAGTTAAAAAAATTCCAACATGACCAAAATAAGGTGAAACAAAGGTTGGAAACCCTGCCAATCACTTACCATGCAAATTGATGCAACCAACCAAACAAGTACCTAGGTTTCTTAGCACTGTTTTTCACCAATAACTCAAATTTTTTACAAAGGACTAGACAAACAAAAGACACATTCAAACACCCTTTTCAAAGTACCAAAAGACTCCAAAGTTTCAAAACCCAACTCCACTCCAACATACCATAACCTTAATCTTGCACTTAGGCCTAATTAGCAACTTTAGGCCTAGTCTACAGTGAAAAGGCTAAAAATATGGGTGCATGGATTAGTTCTTCAACTCCAGTATGTTCCCCTGGTCAAGTTTAAGATGCCTTGCCTCCACACCAAGTCCCAAGTTCCCCTTTTCACTCTAACTCATCAAATTGCAAAAACAAGGTCTAATACATGGGTCTTATTAGACCTAGGGCCCGCTCTTAAAAATGCCTGCTGCAATCTCCTACCTCTGAGCTTTTGACATTTGATAATACACTGCCCTAGTTTTCTCCATGCCAAATTGGAGAAAATTCCAATAGTGGGAATTCAAACTAGGGCCATTTCTTTGGCCAAAACCCTTTTTTTGAGGGTTTCACAGGCAACAAGGAAGAAAAATAGATATCTTGCAAATGAAAACTGATCTTTCCTTGAAACCAATGCCAAAACCTCTTAAAATGCAACCTCCAAATTTTCAATGCAAAACAGCCACTGTACTACCTTCAGGAGTCCGTACAATACATAAAAAATAGTCAAAATGGCCCAGAAATAACAAATTTTATTGATTTCAAAGCAAGTACATCGATTCTTGTGCATCCAATGGATGTTTTGAGGCTTTATAGGCTTGTACAATGTGGGTAGAACCACCCCATGGTAGTTGGAGCCATTGGGAGTGGTTTTCATTAGGAGTTATAACATTTTGCAAAAAGTTGCTAATGCAACTTTTGCAATTTTGTGCATTTTTTAATATTTTAACTACCCACCATTCTAAAAAGGTTCTAAACCTTCCAAATTCTTATTCTAAGACTTTAGATCCCTAAAAAAACCAAGAAAACAAGGAATAAATCCAACTCCACCCTACGACCAATTGATGCCCAGGTTCATAAAGTTACCTGGGCTCTTGTGTCTATTACAATGGTGGATGGCCTTGAGGATATTTATTAATCCTAGGCCTTATGACATTGCATAAAACATAAAACAAAAAAAACAAAAAAAATGTTTAGGTGCTCTACACCACTGTCTCGGAGTGATGATATTGTGAAGCAACAAGAAGAAGGGTTGCTAATTGTGGAGCTAGTTGCTGGAGTTGATGCTAATGCTTCTGCTTCTAAAGAACTCGAGTCTCAAGGGGTACATTCTGGTGTTAATGTTCAGAATGAAAAAAATGTGACAGATAAGTTTTCTACTGAAGCCATTGAAGGTAGTCAGATCTCTGATACACCAGATATTGAAGAGGGAGAGATTCTTGTTGAATTAGATGATGTTGAGATTGCTTCAAGTAATTTGGATAGTTTCACAGGAGATATTGAGCTAGTATCTCATGATGAGGATAAGCGTGAAATGCAAGGTGAAGGTTCTAAACATCTAGAATTTGTCTTGCCCTCTGAAGAAATGATAGAAAATTTAAATTAGACACCAAAATCAACGTTGGCTGAGCCATCTTCTTTAGTTTTATGTATCCTCGCCTAAAATCATAGATTTTATTTGAGAAGCAAGATTAGTTCTTCTCTGTAGTCTATATTTTAAATATATATTTTCAATCAAAAAACTATTTTCATTTAATTTTCTTTCATTGGATTATTTTCTATTGGATCAAGTCATCTATTTAATGAGAAATCATTAGGAAATTATAATGAGGGTTTTATCTATTTTTCTAAATATTCTATAATGTTTCTATTGGACCAAAATCAAGAAAAAATCATCACAAAATTAAGAAGGGTTCTATCATTCTATATATTTTGTGTTATTTCCATTGGATCAAGTGGTCTAATCAAGGAGATGCCATCACAAAATCTCAAAGAGGGTTTTATCTTTCCTTTAAATGTTCTATGATGTCTCAATTAGATCAATGATCAAGGAGAGCTCATCAGAAAATCTCAAAGAAGTTTTACCAATTTTTCTAAATGGTCCAACATGTCTCTCTTGGATCAAGCATCAAAGAGAGGTTATCTCAAAATTCCAAAGAGGTTTATCGATTTCTCTATATTTTCTATGATGTCTCTATCAAATCAAGTGGTCTAATCAAGAAAATATTCCATGTTCAATAATGTCTCCATTGGATCAAGTGGTCTAATCAAGGAAGTGTTCTATGTTCAATAATGTTTGCATTGGATCAAGTGGTCCGATCAAGGAGAGGTCATTGCAAAATCTTAAAGAAAGTCTTATCTAATTTTTTTTTAATGTTGTATTATGTCTCTATTGAATCAAGTGATCTGATTAAAGAAAGGTCGTCCGAACATTTCCAATAGAAACTTGTATATTTTTGAAAGTATTATATAATGTCTCTAATATCTATTGCAAAAGATTTGATTTATTTCTCTAACTGTTATATGTTCTTATTTATGAGGACTGGCCTTTAATTATGTTTTTATAAATGTGATAAGTGAGCTTATCTCATGGAGGGTCTGAGCATCATTCATTATACCCTCAAGTTGAAGAGGAAGAACCTTGGGGTCCTACGGTTAGGATTTATTATGAAGCCAACCTCAACTTTTTCATGGCTGTCCATGGCCAGCTTGCTGTCCTTTCTTTAGGAACCCCAAATGATCCCCACTAGGTAACTTCCTTTTGTAATCTTAAAATATTTTCAGGGAATGTATTATTAATTTACTTGAACTTGAATGTGGCTTTTTTTTAACATCAACATTTATTTCTCTTGGTAGCAATGGATCAAAGTGGATTCATGGGGTCTTAGGGTGAAGGGCAATGTGCAGTCATAAAATGAAGATCAAACCATTGATATGAAATATGTTGAAGACAAAAAATAGTGATATTCAATGGAACAGTGATATTCAATGTAACAGTGATATCAACAGTGCTTTAAGACAGTACACATCTCTTAGACAGTGAGATATCACCAACTTCGTCAACACTTTTTGCAAAATTACTATTAGTTACACATTTGACAAATTAATTCTTCATAATTCCATGAGGATTAGACTCTCACATCCATGGAATGATCATTCTTCCATGTAGAAACTCAAAACTGGTTAGAAAAAGAAAGCAAATTCCTTAACCTTGTCAGCAAATAAATGAACCAAGGTAGCAACAATGGTTTCAAAATATTCAAAGTGCTTTTATAGAGATCTACTAATGTCCTTAGACCATTGACATGTCATGGAATGCGAAATCAAACAACCATCAACAAGGAAAATGTAAAAATGGTTGTTTTGTGAACGATTATGCAATGATTTTGTGAATGATTATGCATGTTCATGTGTTCGATCCTTTCTTAAGATTAATGTAAGATATACCCTATGAAATTTGTTGATGCAACTATGACTTTAAGCCTTGGAATAAGATGAACTTCTAAGGCAATTTGTAACCTTTAGAGTGAGAGATATTGCTGTTCTAAAATTGTAGCAAATAACTCTGACTTGACTAAAAACCAAAATGCATGTAAAATTCAAATAATATCAGTAGTCCAGCTACTATAGGTTTCAAACTTGAGGTCGAATTCTTAAATATTTTAAAATAGACATTATTCTTGTTCTATAATTCTATTCTTGTGAGATTGATGGACTAAGCATTTCAATATTTTCCTTTGTACTCAAGAAATTGAATGCATATATTTGTTTTATGCTCATCAACGCTATTATGCATGGATATTGTATATGCTAGCTTTATCAAATTTAATAATCACACTCAAAAAAAATATTTGAAAGAAATGAAAAGGAGAAGTGTTGATATAGAAAGATATTTTTTATATTGGTTAAAACTTAAAACAAAAGTATCTTCCTTGGCCAATCGGACTAATAAGCCTACGTTGTCATCCTATGTTGATAAGAGAACCACAAACCAAAAGTGAGGCCTAAGCCAAATGTGTAAATACCATTAACAAACATCATCCTAAGCCTAGCTTCACATTCTATTCAAACTCTTGCAACCTGAATGGAAACTTTGGGATAAAGTATGGACATCGAACAAGGCATAACAAAGAGGAAATTTCATTGGAAGTATTGATTGCAGTTGTCGTCATAGGCATAGAAGAAAACATACCCATGTCATGTGGACTGTTGATAGAGTAATTACAGAATATTAGAATGGAGATAGCTCCAGCATCCTCACAGCTCATCCCAAGATATGAGCTTTGAGATAAGATATAGCATTCCTCAAAGCATGTTGGACTTGTATGTCAAGCATGGACATGACATGTGACTGTTTGACCAAATTCCCCAAAGCAATGTAATCTCTTGGGTTGCCTTGCAGTCAATGTGGGATGTGTACAAAATGGATCTGTTTAAAGCCAATAAAATGCATTTTTGTAAGTGTAAAACCAAATTCTATAAAATTTTGCCAACATAAGCACAAGAAGCAGTTACTTGTAACACCTTAGAATGGTGTCAAGATCCTCAAATAGCTAAAGGTATCTTGGAAGTAACAGCACATGACAAGAAATAATTTGAAGGGTTAATAGTAGAGAAAGGAAAAGCTCATGAAATAGTAGAAAAGGAAATGAACAGTCCTGTGCTGGTGAATAGAAGGAAGCTAAATTAATAAAAGAGGGACATTGTATTGTGAAAAAAAGTTAGTAAAATAAACAAAAAGATGGAGGGCAGCTGGGGGAGGTGTATGTGGAGAAGTGAGATGGTGGAGTCTCCAAAATAGAGAGGAAAGTAATCTGCTATTGATAGTGGAGATTTAGGCAAAAACGTGAATAGAGAAATTGTATAAACTGATCAGTGGTATTGTATTAATAGGTTTGTTAAAAATATAATTATTTGGTTTCAATCATTTTGAGATTATTTGATTATAATTTTTGTCTCAGCTTAGTGGTAAGCATGTGAATACCTTGTGTCATCCACCAAGGGAGGATTGGATACGATTTGGATAGTTAAAATAACAAAACAATCTCTGATTTCCTGCATGTTTCTGGTTTGCTCACTGTTGGAGAGCTTTGTAATGTGAAACTATGGAGATCTTTTGTACGCTTGGAGGACAAGATCCCTCTATGCTAGCATTCTTCTCTCTATTGCGATACACAATTAGGAGGATTTAAGGTTATAGTTTCAAGGTAAAGTAGAAGTGTTGAGCTTCACATTTTCTATTATTTACTTGCCAACAATGTCAGATTTGAAGATAACCTATAGCTTCCATGTAAAGTGTTCTTCAACTTACTTACGGGTCAACTTTGAAATTCTGAAAACATCTACAAAAGGATGTACATATCTGTAGACATCTACAAGAGGATTGAAAAGGGCTTTCGTATTGCTTTGAAACATCTTGAGAGAAGCCATACTAGGTATGGAGTGATTAGAGAAGGGTGCCGAACTCACTAATAGTAGCATTGCAAGCTATATATTCCTGATTTGATATATATTAAAATTAAATTAAAGCTCAGTCAAAACTGAGCACATATCTCTATATTGCTATAATAATATAGTGGATGGAAAGTATCTTATTGCTGCCATAGAAGAATGAATTTAATATAATAGTAGTATTTCATAATATCTATTGTTATAGTTCAGTTTGGGTTTTGTGTTATTTCATTGCTGTTTAACTTAAAAAGAAAGGGAAAAGGTTAAAGTTTGTGAAATAGGGCAGACTGTTACACATTGTAAACAAGGTGTGGGAGCACCTACTCCTTCTCTCACCAAGGTATTTGCATGTTCAACTCTCTATGAGTTCTCTCAAGGAAATTCATGCCCAAGAGACATATATAAAGTAGTGAAATCATTTTTTATTTCAATGAGCCCAGTTTGTAAGGCCAAGTCCCCATTTGGTGATTTATAAACCATGGGTTGTCACTTTGGTCAAAGTGCATATTTTGGTCCTGGCATAGAATAGGAGTAAGTTATGGTTTCCTAGTTTGTTTTAGGCCTCTAGGGCACTTTCCTAAGGTCATAGTTCAATCATATTGCAAATATTGCATAAAATGCAAAATGTACACTTTTGCATAAAAAGTTGCTTGACAACTTTTGCAAAAAGTTGTCAACTTATGTAATTTGAATTTCCAATGGTCTTAACCCCCCAAAATCAGTTGAACCCATTTGGAATTATCTTCATATAGCCCTCATGGGTGGGTGGAAGACAAATATGATGTAGTCTTGCTTTGAATCAATAAAAGAGCCTATTTTCCTTGCAATTTTGCTGCAAATCTACGTTGTACAGTTTGGTATAGATTGGTGGAGGGAAATGAATTATTGATCTGGATTCCTGATTGAATATTTGCAGCTAGGGGATAGTTTTCTTCTTGCATCAAACTAGCATATAAAGCATATACAAACATGTCAATGATTGCTTTCGATAGTTGTCTTCTTGCATCAGACTAGCATAGAAAGCATATACGAACATGTAATGGATTGCTTTCGAGAATTAATGATGAAAAAACTAATAAAAAAATATCTAAATTGGTTTAAATAGGATTCAAACATGATTGAATTCTTTTTATAGCTAACATATAGAATGAACAGTTCTTACCATAGATTGTTCCCTTTTCCTGAAGATGCCCTTGATTTCTATGAAGAATATGAGTATGTCCAAGGTTCTAGAGGAAGAAATGTATGTTGGTCATTTCGTAGCTAGTACTAGAGGGTTTTTGCAAGAACATTATATCCTCTTCTTCTAGTTTTGTCAGTACGCCAGTGGTGCACCCTTCTCCAAATAAATATAACGTGACAAAAGGGAAAAAATGTTTGAAATGGCATATATTGTATGCCACAGAACAAACCCATGTGCCAATTTTTTTTTTCAATTATAGCCTGACGACGTCGCAATTGTGACACCCACGTTGCCTGATGTCACAATTACGATGTCGTCGGGCTATAATTGAAAAAAAGAGAGCCAAAAACACTTAATATTTGCCCGCCGTCGCAAATTGGCATCACAAATTGACCCCTAATGTATTAGTGATGAGAGGACCAGTGAAAGACTGAATTTTTGTGCCTAACCCCTCTTGAGCTTTACTAACATAACTTGATTAGGAATTCTCACCACTTTCTAGTGAGCTTACTATTTTTCCAATCGCTACTCTAGTATACTATCACTTCTTCTTGATCCATACTTTGGCAAAGTCCTTGCTGACTTGCTCAATATTAATAGCCTTATCTTTTTCTTTTCTTTTTTTCTTTTTTCTTGTGTTGTTTTCTTTTTCACTTGGCCAAATACTCCCTAGCAATATGACTTATCTTATAATATCTATGTTGGAAATATAAGAGGAGTAATTGAGAGGGGAGGGATGAATCAATTACCACTAAAATAAATCCAATATCCCTTAGATGTCAGTGCATAACATAAACTTCACTAAAAATATTGATGCTCAATAAATACATAGGTGTTCAGTTTACACTAGTAAATGTTGTAACTCAACAAACACTAACTTAGCAACAATAACTCAATAGATGAAGACCTTAAGATATTATTAGTGATTAGCCTTATTTAACTTAGTTACATACACATAAAAGAAATAGCATGAACACAAGTGACACCAAGATTTAACATGGAAACCCAATTTGGAAAAAACCACCAATTGCAACTAGTTACTGATTTTCACTGTTTTGAAGTGAGTCCTATTAGGAGCCAATCCTATTAAAGTTTAAAAAACACACTATTAGGTGTGAACCTATTAGAATATTTAATCAGCCTATTAGGAGTGGCCTTGTTAGAGGTCTTAAGATACTTCAATCTAGAAATGCCACCTTGTTAGAGGATTTACAAATAGATGTTCAGACAACTCTGTTAAAAGATTTAGATCACTTCTAAAATGGTTAGAGAGTAACAATGAGATATCCTAATTTCTAATGCAATTGAATTGTTGATTATATATCTCAATTCTAGCTTGTATACTTGATCCTTTCTAATCAAATGTATCCTTGCAGCTCAACAAGGATATTCTACTTATCCTTCTAATTCATTTCTTCTAAGCATCTTCAAATCTTCTATTACTTGTACACATTCAATCCTTAACTTGGCCTTATATTTATATCATGCATATTATCAAGTTGGCTTGAATACAACTTAGAATACTTAATATTCATCTCCTCAGTCAACTAGAACCAACAAACAAATCTATTGAACTCAATATGCCAAAACAAGAAAATATTTTGTTAGCCGACCCTACTTAGTAGACACTAACTCAAAAAAAAAAATTCATGTGTTAACCAAGTGAACTTGATTAACACTATATATTCAAAAAGTTCCTTTGGTAACTGAGTGAGCTCAGTTAACACTGGTTCCATCCAACTTTTCCTTCATTAACTGAGTGAACTCAGTTAACACTCAACTTTTATGACCTTTTCTTTGTTTCCCTAGTGAACTTGGTAGACATTGTATTTTGAACTAGGAAAACTTTGTAATGCTCAATAGACACCTAAAAATATCATCATCACCCGAGTGAGCTCAACATACACTGATTGGAAATGATATGACATTTTGTGTAACATCAAAGACAATAATATATAATTAACCAATTATTTTCAACAATCTCCCTCTTTGGAATTGATGGCAACATAAGATGTCATAATACAATAAAATTTTAGAGCGAGAATAAAGTAAGGAATATATCCTTAGTTTCATTATGATTCTCATCCATGAGAACTCCCTCTATCAGTGTAAATACCCCCTACCTTTAGTTTCTTCCTCTATCTATGAACTCTATCTATTGATATTAGACCAAGTTCTCCCTTTTTGACATCTTCAAACAAAATTTCTATGATGATATGATAGAAAACTCTCCCTCTTTGACATCTCATGCCAAAGAAAATATTAAGATAATATCAATGTACCTCATGTACTGATTCATATGCAAGGTGCCCTTTTTAATATTGCATCAACTAGTTGATCTTCAACATGCTCTAGTTGATGCATCACTAAACTTCATTTTAGTGAGCTTCAGATAGGGGAATGACCCCTAGCTTATTTCTTAGATACAAAAATGCATCCTTAGATAATGTCTTGGTGAATATGTTTGCAATTTTTTGTTTACTATTCACATATTTCAATCTTACCTCTTTATCTTATACCAATTCTCTCATAAAATGATATTTTATAGAAATGTGTTTGGTTTTGGTATGCATTATAGGATTCTTTGATATATTAATTGGACTAGTTTTATCACAGAATATAACCATTGGATCCTTGATTTCTATCTTCATACCTACTAACAATTGCTTGAACCAAACAACATTGGAACAATTAACCACTACTGCCACAAATTTTGCCTCTGTTGTAGACTGAGAAATACAATTCTGCTTCTTGCTTGTCCAAGACACTAGTCCTCTTCAAAAATTCCATTCAAGAATGTAGATTTTATATCTATTTGATAAAATTTAAATCCTTTATGTGTAGCATAAGAAAATAAAGTTCTAACACCTTCCAATCTAGCAACAAGAGAAATTTTTTCATCATAATCAATACCTTCTTGAGAATAACCTTTGCATACTAACCTTGCTTTATTTTTGGAAATTTCTCCATATTCATTCAACTTATTTCTAAAAATCCACTTTGTGCCAGTTAAATTTTTATCCTTGGGTCTATGAACAAGAGTCTAGGTCTTATTCATCTCTATCTGTTCTATCTCTTCATTCATAACTTCAATCCAATTTCATTATCTAAAGCATCTTTCACTAATATAGGTCCAAATTTAGTAAGCAAATATGTACCTTTCATTTTTTTTCTTGTCATTGTACCATCAAACTTGTCTCTAATGATTTGATTAGGTGCATGGTGCATTCTAACATATCTTCCTAACATAGGTACTTTGGATTTTGAACTTGTTCCACTAGCCTCTCCATGATCTTCTATGTCAAGCTTAGTACCCACTGTCTATGACCCAAGTCTTTTAGACTCAATTTTCTCTGGCTACAACTTAGTAGCCTCTGATTATGACTTGAGTCTTTCAAACTGTGACTTGGGTTCCACTGGTTGCAACTTAGGTCCTTCCAAAGATTTTGGGGACTCGGGAGGTGAGGCCTTCTAACTTCTAATTAGATTTGACAATGCATTAGGTTCATAGTAAATAAACCTTTTTTAATCCTTAGGTTCCTTGTTGCTCTCTTCTTCACTCCTTTCTGCAAACTCATCAATTCTTACATGTGCACTTGCTATGATCTTATGAGTTGACAAATTCAAACATTATATGCTTTGCTTCTATAGGAGTATCCTAAGAATATTCCTTCATCACCTTTGACATCAAATTTACCTTTCCTAGATTCCTTCAAGATATAAGATTTGCTACCAAATACTTTCAAGTAACTTACATTAGGTTTGTAGCTATACCATAGTTCATAAGAATTTTTATTTGAGTCTTTCTTCAACTGTACTCTGCTCAAGGTATGCATTGTCGTACTAATTGCTTCCTTCTAGTATTTGATTGCAACACTCTTTTCTATCATTGAATTTCTTACACAATCTATGATGGATCTGTTCTTTCTTTCAGCTATACCATTCAATTGTGGTGTATAAGGAGCTCATTCTTATCTCTTAATTCCTTTTTCAATGCAAAATTCATTGAACTCATTGAAAATGAATACACCACCTCTATCTGATCTCAAACATTTCAACTTCTTTCCAATTTTTTTCTCCACTCTTTCCAGATACCACTTAAATTTTTGAAATGCTTTAGACTTTTCTTTTAGATACATTATAGTCATCATTCTAGAATAATCATAAACAAGAATAATAAAATACTTATCTCCACTATTTCTCTTTATTTCAATAGGTCCACATAAGTTTGTATGAACTGGCTCCAAAACTTCTTTAGAATGATAGTCCTTTCTTTTGAAACTTGTCTTTTCCATCTTACCAATTTGACAATTTTTGCATAGGCCCATATAAGGTTTCCTCAGACTAGGAATACCTCTTACTATTTTCTTCTTGCTTATCTTGATTAGATTATCAAATTTCACATGACATAGCCATTTATGCCATAATTAGATTTTTTCTACTTAAGCAATAAAATATGAACTTTCACTGAGATCTAGGTAGAATAGGTTACCTTTTTTTTGTTTTCTAGAACCATCCAAATTTCCTTTTCCATCCAGTAGCTTGGCCTTCCCATTCGTGACCTTGAATATAATGTTATTCATTTGTGCTACACTTAGTAGTTATGCTTTAGTCCTTGATAAGCCAACACTAGGGTAAATAATAACAAAAGAATTAATGATTTATGATGGCATTCGCTTGGTCTATACATGTCAATCTGAGAGTGTAAACTTGTGAAAGGCATTTGAGCAATATGCTATCAAGGGATGATAGTTGTGAGATGAGGGTTTATTAATGCATCTACAACACACGAAATTGAATCTATGAAAAACTAAGTAAATCCCAACAATAGAAACTATCACTTCCAAGCAATGGGAACTTCAAGAATAGACGTAACACAACAAAATTAATTTGTGATAAAATGGATACAACTCACAAAAATGAAAATATTAATTAATTAAATTAAATTAAATAGATATTATTACATAATCAAGCATGAATATTGAATATATAGACTAATAAATTATGATTAAATACATACTATACAATGCTAAATTGATCAAAATACAAATAAAAAATAAACTTAAACAAACTCCATAAAATAATGAATCATTGGGTGACATCAGAGTAGGCCCACCTCCTCAACTTCCTGGTGATGAAGAGACAAATTGATTTTATAGCTTCATAACCATGCACGTGAATATGGAATTTATGATTTGGAATAATAACAATCTCTGTACAATGTCATGTGTTATATATCATTTTAGTTCATGGAAATCCCTTTTATAATAGGATCATATCAAAACTGAACCCGTTTTTATTTCATAACAAAAAAATTTATTGATATTCACCATAAATAATAGGTGGCTAACATGATAGATTGTTTTAACAACCTCCCCTTAAATATCATATCAGCCAAGTCTGAATTTGTAGAATCCTTCCTATAGGCATACAAAGGGAGTGGATTGGAGGTTGACACTATATGCCATTGACCCTCCAATCTTCTTGTAATAGGAGTTTGTTTGATTCGAAATCGTTTCCCACTTTAGACTCAAAATCCACGTGCAACCCAATTGAAAATAGAATAAGGGAGATTGTAGTTGAATGCTCCCTGTTGGTGTTTTGAAACTACTAAGCAACAAAATACTTAACACCAAGATGACAATACTCACACAATCTAAAGACTAGCCAATTATTATTAACAATTGTATGTGCAAACCATTTGGGCCCAACTTCGACAAAACCAAGGGTGGTTTTCTACTCTTCAGGCTCTGCAAAACTAGGGTGGGTATACCCAGGGATGATTCAAGACTAGGAAACACTGTATGAGGATTATTTTAGTTTCATTCTGATTCTCATCTCAAATCCTCAAATACATGCATAATTCATGACAATTTGCTAAACAAATCCCATATAACAGATATGGCCAAAATTCTTCTATAGGTCTGCAGGTATTCTCAGCAATAGTGGCTAACTAAAGCTAAAACATTCCATGCAAACAAGTATTGGCCAACTTTGAAGATCTACAGGAAATAAAAGTAAAATTGATTTAATTTTGCATTTTGAAAACCATTTGTGACACATTTCTCTTTTAGCTAGATCAAATTTGATTAGTGCCTAATCCATTGGGGTTTAGAGTCTACTACAAATTTCTAGATCTAATTTGTTGCCTTACAACAAATTTTATCAACAATTCTTATCAGAATTCATTATTCAAAATCCTTTCCACTACTACAAAAATCTTATCACATTCATCAAAGCTTTTACTTAATCCATTAAATTAACATCAGTGATAAATAGATATACAACTTGATGGGATTGCATTCAATCGCACAAGCCTTTACTTATACAACATCAAGATAACCAAGTAATCAAAAGGAGACAAAGTTCAGAAAGAACTGATATGGGGATAGTTCATAATTTTTATTCATTTTCCTTGAAAATTGTATACAATTTACAGTGGACTCAGAATGACCTTCAAAAGAAACATAGATCATTCTATATTCATGTATTCTCAAGATTTGATAGAGAAAATACACCACCAATTTGCTTAAAATGATGGACCAAAAATAGACTAAGTATCACTTAGAAAAATAGAATTTGGACCCCTTTCTCTAGCCCTAGAATCTCACTTATATAGTGTGAGATGCAACAAGCTTCAGGCTAAGAGAAAATGACAAGTGTCATTTACAAGGAATATTTACATACACCTGTCACAAAATGAAAAAAACATGGGTAACAGAAGATATCCAAATCAAAACATTCTTTTAGGTGGGTCATCTTTTGTCACATGTTCTAGTGTTGCTGAGTTGGCTATTGATCTGATCCCTCTTCGTATGCAACTGCAAAATTAGCCAACGATGAAGTTTGTTCTAACGATGGCACATTAATCTCCACCTTTGGGTCTTCACTGCCTTTATCCTGTATGGTAGGAACAACATCTACCTTTTCCCTTTCTTTAGTTGTATTGGCATCCTGTGGTCCCGAGTTTGCAATTGAAAGTGACAGATTACTCTTGTCTTCTTCTTCCAGTTGGGCCTAAGTAGTGATGTTATCAATGATTTGGATTTCCTCACCTTGCACCTCATCACTGTCATTTTCACCTTCATCAAACTATTCACCAGGAGCCATTTTTTCCATCCACTTGTCAAATAATGTGTCATCTAGCCAATTGAATTGCAAAATATCCCTCTGTCTTTTCAGCACATATTCAACTTCATTATTAATGGCAAAAAATTCTTGTTTTAAAGAATCAAAGAATATTTGGGCCTTCACCATTTCCTCTGTTGTGGTAGCCCACCATGCATGCCCTGTTTCATTAATGACTTGATTCATTCTTAATTAGAATAAATCATCAAGTTCCTTTGCCCATTCATCTTTTCTTCTCAAATTATTCTTTTAATCTAGGGAACAAGGAAACAAACTGAATTTTTGGCTCTTGTACTTGTTCAAGTAGCCTACTATTATTTTTTGTAAATGAATCCTTTTATTATCAAAATTAGCAAGATCAGAAACAATATCAAATATTTTTTCAATTTGATCAAAAGAATCATCTATAATAGGGAAACACAAAAATGTTATTTCTTTCTCCCTTCTTACCCATTTATTCACAATAGGCATTAGAGCCTCATCATTGGCTTTCAAATCCTCCTAGATACCGAACTAATCATAAATTAGCGGCCATTCAACTTTGTCCCCCAAATATGTGAGAACTTTTCTTAGTTTATCTTCATATTTGGATTCCAATTCTACATGTAAGGCCCACAGTTTACCTTTTTCTTCTTCAAAATCCTTAGTAGTGTAGTATTGTGGCTTTTGAGGTGTATCTAGTATTTCTATGAGGGAGGTGGATTTGAAGGGTTCAACTGGGGGGCGAGGGTATGTTATTCTTGGTCTAGTGGATTTTTCTAATAGCTTGTTGTCAAGCTCAATTCTCTTTTTCACCTCTTTATTGTAGGCATCCACCACTATTTCATACTTGCTATGTAGCTTAGTCATTTCCTTTTCTTCCCTTTTAGCAGTAGCCAAGAAAAATTGAGAATAATCCACATTCATGTGGGCAGCCTATACATGTGAGGTATCAACAACTCTCCTAAAATGATACTCCCTGTTAGTCCTAAATCGTTAGGCTATGATGGAGTAGCCCTGGATCCTCTTCTTAATGACCACATAACAAGAGCAGCTTGGTCATTACTGAATGCAGTTCCCAAGAAGTCTTTTTTATCTAGATCTTGCAATCCCAAATTATTTGACATAGAATTAAAAATCATGGCATCAACAATGTCCCAATTGGGTAATAATAAAATATTTGCAGCCTTTACCATCTGTCTCCCCTCTTTAGGGGTTATATTTTGGAACTCTTGTATCATTTGTTCCTTTATTTGATCCTGAATGGAGGCTTCATCCATTTCTTGATGCTCTACTTTCATATTTTTACATCTTTCCTCAAAAATGTGCATGTTTTCTCTCCAAGTGAACTGATAGAAAGCCCTAGACCTTACAAAACTGTCATCAGACAAAAATTGATGACTGACTTGTTCTAAAATAGGGTCTAATTCCCTTCCCCAAAAATCTTCTATAGTTAACTCAAAACTTGGCACAAGAGGCTCCTGGGGGTTCCCTTCATCAATCTCTGCCTAGGTAACAAAGACTCCCCCTTGTGATCCAATTTGTTCAATTCTCTCATTAGTGAGCTGCTCCTCCTCAATTCTCATAGGGGTTTGGGAAGGTGAGTAACTTTCATCATGTGGTTGATCTTCCCTTATTATCTTTCTTCTCTTAGGAGAGGGTTTAGGTGGCCTTTCTTCAAAAACAACACTAGTAGATTCAACTATATGTTTTCCTTTATTCACAATGGGCCTTTGATCCTAAATGACAGTATATCCTGTCCTTGTTTGCACAACTAGTGGGCCTGTGCTTATATTGGGAGTGAAACCCAATCTTCTCATGATTTCCTTGGCTTTTTTTGGAAAAGAATCAATGAAATGTTGCTTCTTCTCATTCATTACCTCCATTATTTCGAGGAATGTACTCATAAGCTTATTTATTCTATCTGCAACAGTCACAACATTACTAAGAAGGTTGTAATCTTTATCAAAAAAATTAATAAAATCCAAAACTTTTGAATAGACTCTCCATTTTTCTTTCTTTGTTTCTTTCTCCTGTAGAGAGTACTCATTCCTTATTAAATCTTTAGGGAAATAAAATTCATGCTAAATTGGACAAAGCTTGATTCTATGCCTAAGAGCAGAATTAAAGAAATCTTCTACATCACAAAAATGAGAGTGAGATACTACCATTTTATATTGATCCAAAAATTTGTAGAGGAAGATCCACCCTTCCTTGGTTATTACAAACTGGTGGGCTACTATGCAAGTGGGAAAAATTGATCATGTTCCCCTTTTGTGCAAGAAGGCTTCTTCTACTCCTCCCAACTACCACAAAAATTCAGCCACTCCTACTTTTAAGGGCACTTGGTAAGGTAGTACATGGGGTGTCCCTTTGAATCCATAAACTCTAATGACAGTTGAAACTAAATATGGGATGACATCTCCCCAATTATGTGAAACTTTCATACTATGGGGTTTGTCCATAGGCCTAACAAGGTGCATTAGTGCCTTAGGAATTCTGGGATTGTCACTCAATATGAGGCATCTTAGTTTGGAGGCAAAGTGCTTGTCAAATCTAACAAAACTAGCATTTTTTGCCTCTCCAGTCATATCTGCACTCCATAATTGAACTGGTAGTGCTTCCCCCTCTTGTTCTTTGTTCAAAACCATTTCTTTACCAAAGTATGTAGCCCCCTTAAATAGAAACATGTGCATCAATAGGGAATATTGGCCCCAAACCTTTTCAACCTTACCTTTTGCAATCCCCACCAATTCACTATGAATCTCATCAGCCAAATAAGAAACAAAATAAAAAATTATTTCCACACCAAATGAGGAGATTTGAGTGATCATATACATAAAATTCACCAAGATAAAGTCTTCTTCATCCTCTCCAAAAACTCTGCACAAGGTCCTATATATCTCTACTGCCCTGGCATTGAAGCATGATTTCTTCAAAAGGTTCTTTAGAGGATGATGTTATTGTTGGTAGGGTTCCAATTTTGCCAATGTGGGCCTTCAATGCACCTTTTCTAACTACATCCTTCTTTGATATATATTCTTTTTCTAATTCTGTCAAATCAATGGGCACATGATACCCAGTGAGAGGTCCCAAATGGAAAACTTCCCTAATCTCTTCTAGACTGATGGTGATTAAAACTTCACCATCTACTCTTCTCACTACCCTAGTGGCTTGATCATAACTCTTTGCCATGGCCTCAAGGAGGTCATAATCCATAAACACATTGGGAACAACTAGCTTTCCCTGGTCAAAATTCTATATATTGGCATGTGGGGCATACAATTTCCTTTCTGCAAACCATTTCTTGAACAAATTCAAACTAGTTTGCAAGGTTTGAGCATCCTGGACCCAATTACCCTTGTCATACAATCCATTAGCTATCCTCAACCTAGGGTTTAAAGAGGTCAACCTTTTAACTTGCACTATCTTTATAGTAGACTCAGGCAGCAACTCAAGCAAGTCATCATGTACATTTCGATCCAAATAATTTACTTGACTTGAAAATCCCTTCTTTGGAGACATCTTTGATTATACTTTATAGAACTAAAACACCTACAGAGATTACAGTAGATTTACTTACTTGAATTCTGTCCTCATTTCCCTCTGTATTCCTATAGATTTTTTTTGTGAACAAACTACTTCACAAACTCACCAAACTCTAGCACGATTTTCTTCAGTAATTGCTTTTGCTCAGGAATAGCTTGAAATCTTTGCTCACGTAAGGTGAAACTAATGAAATCCTTTGTATTAGACTATGTTTTCCCTCACATGCAAAGCTTTCATGTCTAATTAATACATAGAATGGCACCATATTCTACATTTAAATTTGCATTGTCGATCTTTAAAAATTCTACAATTATGGGATATAGAGAAAGACAACTAGGCATTGCACTTGAAAAGTTGGTCTATTGATCCAATGAAAATTACCCATGTACATAGCTCTTTCCTTGATGGCACTTTTGTTTGGACCCACTAGCAACTGAGGACATGTGTTAGAAGTTCACTACTTTGCTATACATAAAGAACGAGCACCTTGCCATAGCGAAGCAGTGACAGCCATCGATCTGATCTTGATCTTGTAGATGATATGTTACTGTACTGCTTATAAAGACAGTGGTGGGCCCTCATTTTCTACCTCGCTATACATATCCCCCTAGCAACTCTTCATGGTGAGACAACTACGACTGTTGATCTAAGATTAAATCAAAGGTGGAGAAATTGTACGAAGTTTCCTAAAAGGTAGTGGGCCCCATACTCGCTATGTCGCATAGCTTAAAGAACTTGCAACTTTCCAAAGCGAGATAGCGAGGACTGTTGATTCTGCCTTGCTCTGACAATCAAGATCTCTTGTACACTTGATCAATGGGGCATGGGTCTAGAGTATTGATGATGTAGGAGATTCTGCACTGTTGGCACCTAACAAGACTTTACTTTAGTCCTAATCATCATCCATGTTACTAGAGGTCCCACCGGCTATTGATTTTATGATGCCTCACTACTTCGCTAATGGCAAGGTGCTAGACTTTTCTGATAGTGAGGTAGTGAGCTCTGACAACTTTAATAAATCTCGATGCCATAAAATACAAGGACCCATCAAATCATTATTGCTCCTATCAACTACTTCTGTCAATAGTAGTTATTACTGGTCATGCCACCTTGACAAATCATGGTTATCGATAAATTTTGAGGCCACTGTGTCTTGTATTTTACAACGCCTTGCTACTTCGCTAACTGCAAGATGTTAAAATTTTTTGATAGTGAGGTAGTGAAGCATCAAAAAGATTATCATTTCAGTGCCGACTTTTGCCTGTTTCTAACTAGGTCCCTTTTTCGACTCTGATAGTACTTGCAAGGTGTACATGATTGAGAAATCAGCCAAAAAACAATTCTCTGACCGCCGTGTCTTCATTTTGTGGTCCCGTCTTATAACTTTCTGGCACTCGCTACCTTGTGCATGTTTTCATAGCAAGGAAATGACAATGGTGGATCTATTTAGATCGGATGGTTGGGGAATCTGAGAGGAAAAGTAGGTTGGGGGTTCGAAAGATATAAAGGGAATAGAATATTTGCCTGATTTGAAAATTCAAACATTTCACGCTTGACAATTTACGAATGGAATGAAATGTAGGGTTTTCAAAAAAAAATTCAAAGGCTAACAAAAGGATGACTTAGCTAGAAACCCTACTCACCATTTATGGACACAATCTAAAATTTTTATTCTTGGACAAAGGACTTCTATCATGCGAAAATTCAGACCAACACTCCCTCAACAAATTCTCTTGTTTTCTCCAACTATAAATGAAGTTTTAATAATGATAAATATAATATTTGTTTGTTTAGAAATAATCTCCTATGTAATTAACTAATAGTTTTCATTTTCTTGTCCACAAGAAATATTAATTTTATTGGCACACTAAATCAAGTATTATTCACATATTTTATCTAAAAACTAAAATAAATATTACTTATATATATTGAATTATATGCAACTTAAAATGGGAAAATGGTATAAAAGGTGAATATATAAATGGAAATGAAAGAAAATAAGAGGGATAAATAAGGGTATAACTTAGGGCATAAATGTCTCTCATCATTCACCCCAACTTAGCATATTGCATGTCCTCATACAATCTATATGATCAAGAGGATTTTGGTGTGAACTAGAATCACTTTGAATTTATGGTGTTGGCTTTGTCTCCACCCTGAACCATGATAACTTATATATAAACACAAATCCATTTCTTTGCTTCACATGACAAGCTCTGTTATTTTTTCTTCAATAGGGATATCTCTTTCAAGTTTTAAGAGGTTATTTCTCTATTCTCTTTTCTTTTTCTTTTCATTCCATTTTTTTTACAGCATCGTGGTTCAAAAGGTTTCTTATAGGAGAGTTCATGAAAATGATGCACATGATTATTTTAAATGGGTGAAAAAGGAGAGATGAGAGACAAAAAAAAGGCAATTATATGATGGATAGAATTTATAATATGATGGAATTATTAAGGGCGATGGACAGAAGATAATAGGGTGACAGTCCTTCGCCCAACTTAAAGGTTGACCGTCCACAGGAAATAAGGAGAAGATAGGGAGGGGTTTTGCATAATGATCAACATAATACATAATATAAATAAAATTAAGAGATGAAATAATGAAAAATAAAATTGATTTTTTTAAAAACAAGCATGTGTCAAGAGATGAATTCTAGAATATAGAAAAACTCAGCAACTATCACTGCCAAAAGGAAGGAATCAACAACAAGGAATGAAGAGAGGCATCTTGAACTACAACATCACAAAAGACCACCATCTGACTAAAAGTGTCAAAGAGCATACCATTGGAAGGAACCAGAAAACTAGGAAAAAGATGGCAAGTAAAGGGACCACCATCATCAATTGAAGTACTGGAGATCATACGCTAGGTAGAAAATTCCATTGAAACACCTCAACTGATCATGCAACACATACAAGGGGTGATCAAAGATTTGAGGACCACACTAAGCTAGAAGAGGAGTAGAGCTACAATAGGTGCCAAGGATGAAAAGAACCATTGAAGCCAACGAGTGGTCTTAAAAAGGATGATTAGCAGAGAAACCAAGAACACCAATTATTGCATTTTTCATTTTTTTTTTGAATAAATTTTGATAACGATAAGTGACCATTGGAAAGTCAATTTTCAATCACTCACCACTTAATGAAACTATAAAAATAGTTTTCACCACTAAGAATTTATTTTACAGTTAACATCCACCAAAAATTGGTTTTTAGATATTAATTGGCTAGCAATGCTCGAAGGTTTTCATTGTTGGATCTTTTATTGCTTTGTTTTTTTTTTCTTTTCTCCTTATTCTTTTTAGTTTTTTTTATTTTTTTGTATTTTTTAAAATTTCAATAACTACATAGAATGAACAAAGAAATGAAATCCTAACATGGATGATGAAAATGATACCATCCAAAACTTGAGCTTTTGTCCATGACCATGCAGAAGGTACTTTTGAAACTTGAAATGATGACAAACAATAATCTCCACAAAGTTGGGAACACTAAAACATTACACTAATCAACCTTGATCTATGTATCTCATACCACTAAATTTGAAAGCTTCTTAAAGAACTTTAGAACACACTATCACACTTGGATGAAAGAAGTACTTACAAGGATGACGATACTTATATGACATAGTGCTCTAATAATGACAAAACTGGATCACCCAGCATGAAGTTGTGCTACATATCCAATCCTTGTAAAGAATGAGAGATATCCATTTCCTAAAATAAACACACCTTCATTATCGAGGAAAAGGTCATAGAGTGAAATACCAAGGATAGTCTCCAATGCATCCATAGAGCATTAGAGAGGAGGAGACACAACTTGATGTGTAGTGCAAAAATAATCATGAATCTCATTGACCAAGTTGCATGTTTTCCTCCATGAGATAGATCATCAAAGAAAATAAATCTCATCTCAAGGTAATGAACACCTTATGCCACAATCTTCTTGTGATCTCCAAAAGTAAAGCACAAAGAAAATTGATATGCACTAGATAGTTAGCAAGCCCTCATAATGTTAACAAATCCAACATAGTGTGTTACGAAATACTTTTGTAGAGAAGCATTAGTTGGTATTAGTTCTAAGAGCATGTCACCATAACAAGAGACCTGTAACCATATTCTCAAAACCAAGCATATCAAGTATAATAAATCAATTTTTATCCAATTAATAACCCTATCATTAAGTGAATAATGCATTTTTACAAATGATAGGTAGAATTATTAATACTTGAGAAAAACAAAAGAATTTGATTACAATTAACATAACAATACATATCTTGACGTGGTCCAAGAATCACATAATGAGAGATCTTAGAAGCATCAACAAACATTTATTAAGACTCAATCAAGAATTAAAAAATTCAAGGGATTCCCCCAACTTAACTTCATGCTACAATGTCACGAAATCATTAGGATAAAAAGAAATTAGGCAACCCAAGAGATCAATGCAACTATAGAGTTTTGTGAACCTTATCAAATATTTCAATATTTCAATGGATTTACTCCCAAAGTAATCATAGGATATAAAAGCATAGGGAATTTGAATCATCCAAGGAATCAAGAAATGGATTTAGTGCTTGTAATCAATAAGTGAGCCTATGGAGACACAAGAACCAAGAATGAAGAATATATGGATATTAATACTTTGATCCTTGCTAAATAAATGCATCATCCATAGTTTATTTGGTCATCTTAGGACAATGGAAAGAATCAATAATGAGGAATAACGATCATCCAATTTTAAGATTTGTTGTTTGGTTATTAATGCATAGAATTCCTTTTAATTATGCTTAATCAATTATTGGTCCCAAATCAACAAGTATGTGAGGGATGCACATTTTAAGCATAGGCCTCCAAATATCAATATGTATAAGTGCAAAAATAAAATATAGATCTTGGAGGATTTGACAACATGTTTGTGGAATGAGGAATATATTTGGTTTGATATGACTTAGTGTAGGATTAATATTACCACACATATTTATGAGTCCAATAATTAAAATTGATGAAATTTGAAGTATGGGATCATTTATGGGTATTTGGAATTCAATAAGTGGAAAAGAAGAACAAAGTTGATTATAATTTAATAAGTAATATTATTCTTCTAATTTAATTAAACCAAAATCTCATTCCTTAAGTGCATTTATATATTCCAATGTTGATTTATCAATTTCAAGCACATCATTAGATTGTATAGGGATCCTTGAAAGCTCATATTATATGTATTTCCAACCACCTTATTATGAAGTGTTTTAGGAGGCAATATAGTTTCCTTCAGTGGATTAGTGGGGTGCAATGTGAATGAGATAATGAATATGGTAAGAAGTGTGTAGGAGATAAAGTAGATGGGAATAAGTAGGATGGGTGGAATAAATATGGTAAGGATGGATATGGTAGAATATAAGAGGGATATACAGGTTGTTTTGAGCATGCATGATTACATTCATTGTGCATGCTACGTGGAGAAGTACATTTTGAAGAAAAATGTTGGATTTTTAATGAAATAGAGTGAAAATACATGTTACCAACATAATGCATACCATGATCTTCTTGAGTTGGTGCTTGAGATTCTTCATCCATTATAAGGAATACTTGGTCTCTTCCGCCCTTAGCATGGTAAGGATCAAAAGTAGCCTATACCTCATTCACCATGTGCTCATGGTTGTTCGGGCATATACATTGGTAATCTCTCTTGTAGCAATTAGAACAACAAGTGGTTAGATTTTCATCATCAAAATCATATTGTTCTAAGAATTCATCAATGATATTTTCTTGGTCAGACATATAGATACCATTTGTACATACTTGTGATGATGAAAGATCAATATCTTTTAAGATGCATTCATTAAGTAGAGAGGATATTAAAATATCACCTTTGGTCAATGTCATTTCTCCACCAATTTCTTCATTTCTTTTTAAATTTGAAGGCGGGGGTTTGGGGGCGGTAGCTACCAATGGGCTCAAGTGGCAATGCCCCTTGCAAGGTCTTGGAGCAGTGTCACAGTATAGGGTGGGGTCGAGGGGTAGTGTCCCAATGCCAAGCACATTTTGCCTCTTATGTTCCCTTCAAAATTTGCACTTTTGAAGCAATTTTAAACCAAAATTGATGTACTTGAACAACCTTGAAAATGCATCATTTTAAACATTTTTTCTTCAAAATGTTGTTTTCTATAACAATAACTCACAACAACTAGTGATAATATAAAATTTAATTTAATTTATAAAGAAGCTAATGAATTTAATGTCTAAGACCTACTTGAAAACTCTAGAACAAAACTATAAACAATGCATCTAATGATTTATGCAACACAAGTTGAGATTAATTACTTAAGCAAGCTTAGCAATTGCAAAAGATTTCATCCTAACACATTGTTCCTAACTCAACTCATCAAACTAACATGCCTTTGACACCTTTCCCTAGAAATGACACCAAAATGATAGGCCAAAACTAGGGCAAATAATAATAAAAGAATTAATGATTTATGATGACATTTGACTGGTCTATACGTGTCAATCCGAGAGTGTAAGCTTGCAAAAGGTATCTAAGCAATATGCTATCAAGGGATGATAGTTGTGAGATGAGGGTTTATGAATGCATCTACAACACACATAATTGAATCTATGAAAAACCAAGTAAATCCCAATGATAGGAAAATCAGGAATAGAAATAACTCAACAAAACTAATCTATGATAAAATGGATACAACTCACCAAAAAATAATAATTAATTAATTAAAAATTAAATAAAATAGATATTATTACACAATCAAGCATGAATATTGAATAAATAGACTAATACATTATGATTAAATATATACTATACAATGCTAAAGTAATCAAAATATTAGAAAAAAAATTAAACACACTCCATAAAATAAATAATCATTGGGTGACTTTAGAGTGGGCCTGCCTCTTTAGCTTCCTGGTGATGAAGGGACAAATTGATTTTATAGCTTCATAACCATGCACATGAATATGGAATTTATGATTTGGAATAATAACAATCTCTATACAATTTCATGTGTTATATATTATTTTACTTCATGGCAGTCCCTTTTATAATAGGATTAGATCAAAACTGAACCCAATTTTAGTTCATAATAAACATAATCATTGGCATTCACCATAAACAATAGGTGGCTGATGTGACATATTGTTTTAACAACCTCCTCTTAAATATCATATCGGCCAAGTCTAAATCTACGGAATCCTTCTTGTAGGCATACAAAAGGAGTGGATAGGAGGTTGACACTATATGCCACCAACCCTCCAATCTTCTTCTAATAGCAGCTTGTTTGATTCAAAACCACTACCCACTTTATACTCAAAATTCACATGTAGCCCAATTGAAAATAGAATAAGGGAGATTGCAGTTAAATGCTCCCTCAACAAATTGTCTTGTTTTCTCCAATTGTAAATGAGTTTTTAATAATGAAAAATATAATATTTGTTTGTTTGGAAATCATCTCCCATGTAATTAACTAATATTTTTCATTTTCTTGTGTAAAAGAAATATTAATTTTATTGGCACACAAAATCAAATATTATTCACATGTTTTATCTAAAAACTAAAATGAATACTACTTATATATACTAAATTATATGCAACTTAAAATGGGAAAGTGGTATAAAAGGCTAATATAGAAATGGAAATGAAAGCAAATGGAAGGGGTAAATAAGGGTATAATTTAGGGCATAAATGTCTCTCATCAGTCCTTCAACCCAATAAGCATTATCACATCTAAGTTCATTGGTTAGTGAGATATAACCTTTTCCCTTTATACAACATGGTTCATTGTTTCCAAATCTCATACTTCAAACTTTATTTTGTCACTAGTCATATAATGTGAGTAGCCACTATCAATAATCCATTTATCTTTTTTGCTAACATAAGAGATAAGTGTCATTTTATCTCCATCATCATCAGATTCATCTTTTACAATGACATATACCATTTCATCATCTTCACTACTATCTAAATCTTTAGCCATAAAACAAGATTTCTTACCTTTTTCCTTGTAGTCATTGAAGTTCTTTAAATCCTTCATGACTTTGTACTTTTGTGCTTCTTTTTATCTTTTTCTTCTCTATTTGGGTATCTTGCAGCAATGTGTCCAACTTCTTCACAAGAGAACCATATCAAAGAAATTTTACCTTTGTACTTTTCTTTTCCTTTGGAATACCTTCTTGCAATTAATGCTTCAATGGCTTCAAGATCACTCTTAGAACTATCTTCCTCTCCACTTTTATATTGTTTGTTGTTTGACTTTTTTTCTTTCTTCTTAAGTGATACCTTGGCTTCAAATGCAGACTATAGATTGCTAGAACTAGGAGTGTAATTATCATAGTTATCTAGTTCAAATGTAATCAATCTTCCAAATAGAGCATCCTAGTTTATCCTGTTATTTGGATCACATCTCATTTCTTGAATAGAAAATACTCTTATTGCATAGATAAGAAGAAGGGTTTTGATTACCTTGCTTACCACTATCACATCTTTAGTTTTTCCTCTAGAGGCTTTGATGGCACTTACATTGGCTTTGATTCTTTCAACATATTTTACAATGTTTTCATCTTCTCTCATCTTCTTCTGATCAAATTGATCTTTCAAGCTTTCTACCTTGGCTCTTTTCACATTATCATCACTTGCATAGATATCCTTCAATTTCATCCACATGTCATGAGCAGTAGCACATCCTATGACTTCATCAAATTTAGAATAATTAAGAGCTAATGCAATGTCAATAATCACAATGTTATGATTTTTATTTTTAGCAATTTGTTCCATAGTCAATGTTCTACTAGGAGCCTTGTAAGCATTTTTGAAATATTTCAAACTTTAATCACTGATTCTTACCAAGTGAAACATCATAAGTTCCTACCATGTTGTTTAGCTTAAAAATTTCACTTTTGTAAGACATCCTGATCTTTAGCTTAGGTCCTTGAAACCTTCTCTACAAGCACCAAGAAGCTTTTATACCAATTTATGGAAATATAAGAGGAGTAACTGAGAGGGGAGGGATGAACCATTTACCACTAAAATAAATCCTAGATCCCTTAGATGTCAGTACATAACATAAAATTCACTGAAAATACTGATGTTTGATAAATACACAGACACTTGGTTTACACTAGTAAATGTTGTAACTCAAAAACCATTGATTCAACAACAATAGCTTAGTAAATGAAGATCTTAAGATATTATAATTGATTAAGCTTATTTAACTTAGTTGCATACACATAAAAGAAATTTCATGAACACACGTGACACTGAGATTTAACATGGAAAACAGATTTGGGAAAAACCACCAATTGTAACTAGTTACTAATTTTCACTCTTCTAAAGTGAGTCCTATTAGGAGTCAACCCTATTAAAGGTTACAAAACACACTGTTAGGTGTGACTCTATTAGAGGATTTAATCACCCTATTGAGAGTGGCCTGGTTAGAGGTCTTTAGACACTTCAATCTAGAAATGCCACCTTGTTAGAGGATTTACAAATAGTTTTAAAGCCAACTCTATTAAGAGATTTAGATCACTGCTACAATGATTAGAGAGTAACAATGAGATGACCTAATTTTTGATGCAACTAAATTGTTGATCACAAATCTCAATTCTATCTTATATCTTAATCCTTTTTGATCAAATGTATCTTTTTATCTCAACAAGGATATTTTACTTATCCTTCTAATTCACTTCCTCTAAGCATCTTTAAATCTTTTATTACTTGCAGACATTCAATCCTCAACTTTACTTTATATTTATATCATACACACTATCAAGTTAGCTTGAATACAACTTAGAATACTTAATATTTATCTCCTCAGCTAGCTAGAACCAACAAACAGATCTATTTAACTCAATATAACAAAATAAGAAAATCCTTCATTAGATGACCCTGCTTAGTAGACACTAACTCAGAAATGATTTTTCTATGTTAACTGAGTGAACTCGATTAACATTGCATATTGAAAAAGTTCCTTTGGTAATCAAGTGATCTTGATTAACACTCAAATTTTGTGATCTTCTCTTTGTTGCCCGAGTAAACTCCATAGACATTATCTTCTAAACTAGGCAAAGTCTGGAATGCTCGATAGATATAGGAAGTTGTCTTCATCGCCTGAGTGAGATTGGCATACACTAGAAATGATATGACATTTTTTGTAACATCAAAGAAAATACACAATTAACCAATTATTTTCAACAATCTATAGCATGTCCTTCTTGTATTTTTCCAAGGTCAATTTTTTGTTTATGTGATCTATCCTCAACTTGAAATGGAATGCCAAGTGGTCATCATTACCATAGGTAAAGAAAAATTGTCTCTCAAACTTACTGCTAGTGTGTCTTCCTGACTTTGGATATGAATGATATGATCAAGCTTTTGATCTACAACATTTGGCACTATGCCCATACCTTTTACAATGGTAATAGTATCCTTCTTCTCTTTCCTCATTTCCAACATCTCTACACTCATGTGGATTGTCTCCATACGAGTGACATATATTGAAGTTGTCTTCATATGCATGTTGACTATCAAGCACTAATTTATTATGGTAGAATAAATTTAAATTTGTGTCTTATTTTACCACAATAAAAATATGTAGGTTTCTTTGATGAAATAACTTTCTTCATTCTCCTTTTGTTCCTTGTGGAGTTTGAGTCTTTTTCTCTTAAAGAGTATCCTTTTTCAGCGATCTTCCTCTAAGTCATTAGTTTTTCTTCCAGCTTCCAAGTGTTTTTGTTGGATTTCAACCTTTCATTTTCTTCTTTTTTGTTCTTCAATTCATCGATCATCTAAGGAACTTTTTCTTTCAGTTCACTTACTTCTTTAGTTTTAACTTCTATCTATTTAGTTTTTTCATCACAGTACTCTAATAGGACACTATTTTCTTGTGTTATGTATTTATGTTCTAATTACATTAGGACTATATTATCTTCTTTTTCCTTTAGAAAACCTTCAACTCATTATTTTTCTTCCTGAGTAATTATGAGTTCCTCATAGGCTTGATCTCTTGTTAGGATGGTGTTTCCTTTTTAATTTTGCACTTTTCACATTCTTACTATTGCATGTTCTTGTTGCTTTTTCGAGGTTTTGATCCTTTTGGTTATCTTCACATTCTCAATCATCACTTTTGAGATTTCTTCTTCTGATTCTTTAAAATCTTTTTGTTCTTCAATTTTTTTTATCAACTCTTGGCTTTCTCCCAACTTATTCATCATCTTATTTCTTTTTGCTAAAGATTCTCTCAACTTTTATTTATTTATTCAATAGTGTCTAGAGATTCATCAAGTTATTTCTTATACTTCATGGTTTCCATCTAATCTTCCCTTAAGATGTTAGGCTTGTAGCTATTAGGATCTATGCTCTGGTACCAATTGTTGGTCCCAACTAGTACTAAGAGAGGGGTGAATCAGTATGTCCAATTCTACAAATTATACTGGTTAATATATCTAGTTTAAACACACATCTAACTGCTAACTCTTTAACATTCAAGGTATTAAAAATATCAATGTAGTAAAACCACACAATATTACACAAAGATGAATACATCAATGACATATATTTTTACGTGGAAACCCTCAAAGTGAGGATGAAAACCATGATGATAGTAATGTACCAACTAGCCTTTCCTTGTAAGTAAAAGGATTTATGTTAAAGGATAATATTTGTTGCTTCTAAGAACTAATTCTATTATAAATGCATATAATCTATTAGAATTATAACGTCATGTTCAAGTTATCTTGCAAGAGGATTTTGATCCCTTTATGAGATATACATTGCTAGAGGATTTAAAATACTTGTTACAAGTCTACCTTGTCAAAGGCTTATAATATTTTTAATGGTAAGAAAGAAAAATAAAGGTTAGATCTATAAATGTGGCACACCTTGTCTTGAATATCTTTTGTGAAACTTCCTTCAAGATACATTGATCTCCTTCCTCTGATTAGGATTAACTTTGTGAATCACTTTCTCCCTTTTATGCTTTAGCACTAGTTTGTTATTATACACTATTCTTCACTAATATGACCTACCTCTAGAGTTTTTTTCTCAACACATCTACAAAAATAATTTAAAATTCAAAAATGGAGTCTAGGTGTCATTAAATCACTCATCCAGTGCATTTGTAGAAACCTTAAAATTAGCCCACTCAAATTATGAATTTGAAATTTTAAATGCATAGTGAGTATAGTCACAAAATACTCATGACTATCTATACATATAAGCCTATATGTGTAGGCATACCTATCCACCTATAAGTTTATATATAGAATTGTGTCCTTGTGTTATTTTGTCACATCTACCACTTCTCTCTTCATGCATGTCATTTCTCTTTCAGATCTTCTAGTTTCATCACATCATTGGTGACTAGGATCTAATAATCAAACTTCCACATTTTACTTCCTATCATAGGCTTGTAACTCCCTTCTCCTTTTTCAAGGTTAATATGCCATGCTACTAGTGGTTGCACTTAGTTTCAAAACTTTAGTTCTTATGTTAATCAATTTCTAAACAATGACAACACATCAACACTTACTCAATGCTTGAGTTCACTGCTCGCCATTTTGCTTAGTCAATCATGCCAGTGTTATATAGTCCAACATATCTATCATGACCCATTTTTCTATGAAGTAATTGATCATGACTATGATAGATAGTGAAAGGTTATGGTCTATTTCTACCTTTGGTGTTTCAAAGGCTTTGAATGATAGTGTGCAAGATGCAGATAGGTGTCCCACTAGGTTTCTAAATTTAGTTTCATTAATGTATATGGGGACATGGGATTCATGGAGATAATTATTTAGGATCTCTTGATAGAGTGATGTTTTTCAAAGGATATCGAAGATGTATATTTGGGCTGATGTGTTCCCAATAAGTTCTAAAATATTGTTTGAGGGAGCAACTATAGGTGGTTTTATGATAGATATTTGGCCTTACTGGGTTGTAGCATTGCATTGGCTCTTAACGCCCTTCACATGTATTAAGTTGACTAAAGGATCAACTTCAGACATCCACATAATGAATTTTTCATAATTAATATACACGGTGATGTATTCTTTGCCATCACAAAAGTTGCCTTGTTTGTTCTTTCCATTGCAATTATTGTTGTTGTTTGAGTTTGGTTTGGTGTCACTGGTGGCTTTATTAGTTTGGGAGGGTTCCTTTCTTGATTTTTTATTATTATGAGGTGGTAATGCATTCTAGTAGATCAATATTCTTTCATTTGGGGAAGCTTATTTAGGTGCTCCCATGTTGATGTCCTTTTGATCAATAAGATATGTCATATAATTTTTGAGCTTCATGTACTTGACTGTGGCATGTCCCTTGACTTGATGATAGGTGTAAAACTCATTCCCTTTATACCGCACAATATTAGGATAAATTTCATCAAGCGAACATGTTTGCAGGTAAAACACAAAACTTACTTATCATTTTTTCAAAGATGATGTCATGTGGCTCTCTTAGAGGAGTGAAGACCCTTTTTTGGTTGTTTTGGATAGGTTTTTTTTCTAGTAGTGATGGATATGGCATTAATTTGATTAATTGGCACTTTTTATGGCAATTTTGGTGCACATGGTTTATATGCATGTTGTGGGGGTTGATTATATGGCTATTGATGGAATATGGTTTTTTTATAGAATGGTTTCTATTATTGTAACATATTTTGGTAATATGGGGTTGGTGGATTTGGAATTGCACCTACTATATGGAAGTGCTTTGTGTTAGTAGCACCATTTATTACCATATTCTTATTCTTTCTATAATTCCTTGATTTACCATTGGAGTGACCCTAGTATTGGGTACTTTATTTATATTATTTAATGACTCCATCTTCAATGAGTCCTCTCTCTAGGTCCATACCCTTCTTGCTAATATCCTTGTACATTTGCAAGTAATTTATGGGCAAGCGGTGCTTAAGTTTTGTGTGTGCATTATTGATGAGAATTGTTACAAGGTTTTGTTTGACAGGTTGCATAAATTTTAGGTTGTAAGGATATCCCACCTTTCTAGGTAATTATTTTATCTTTCACCTCCCTTTTTTTTTGTGTAGCATAAGTTAAACACTAATATCTCATTCTCAACCAAATGAGCATATTGTGCAATATTTTTTTTAGAGAGTTCCTCAAATGAATTTATTGTTACATGGGGTATATATTTAACCCATTCAAGAGTAAGGCCTCTAAGGCTCTTATAAGAATTTGGATTTCTAGAATTCACCCAAGAACTAAAGAACTCAACACAAGCACACAGTAGACCAAAATAGATAGAGTATGATCAGAATGACGATATTCATTCAATAATTGGTTGAGAGTAGAGTAGGAGTGCCTGAATATAAAGGCCTCAGGAGAGCTTCTAGAATGCATAGAAGTCAGCATCATGATATGTCATATAACCAGACACATGTCCACTAGATATGGGTTATCCTCCATTAAGCACGAGATTAAGTGCAATGATGTGAGGATAAGCCTACAATGGTGTAGCACGCAAATCAGTGGTGTAGACAACATGTGCTAAATGAGGAGTGCGGATAACTGTGTTACATCATGACAACTCAAGGAATGATGCATAATCCTATGTTGTATACACCATGTGCATAATTAGAGTTGTGTAACTCAATGAGAGTACACAAACTCCTAAGTGTCTCACCTAAAATAATAATAAAATAATGCAAAATAATTAAATAACGCATTAACCTAAGTAAACTTAAGTAAATGTAATAAGTAAATACTTATTTACACCAACACCCCCCCTTAAGTGCAACTTAGGGGAATGACCTTAAGCTTATGAAATGTAGGATGCAATGCAAGATGGGTCCTGGTTACTAGGCCATATTAGGTACCCATGTACCTAATGATATACAATCTCCCATAAAGCAAGGAAAGAGGAAAGACCTCATGGGAAAAACCCTCCCCCAAAAAGAGAGATAAATAGGGATGTATGGATGGATGGAGTGATCAAGACACGCCCATTATGACATACATCCAGTATATACATAAGAGAATGATGAGAAGAGGAAGAGAGATAGGATGGGCTCCCCCCCCAAAGAAGAATGCCGAACAGTGATTGCTCCAATGAAGAAGCTAATCCAAGACTATAGAATGGCATTCCTCCCCTTGGGAAGAAATAATGCCAAGGGTACAAATGAGACGCTTTCGCTATGTGTGGAAAGAATCCTATGGATAAGTGATGTCTTTGAAACCTGCTCAACTGGCTGAAGAACCTGTCCCAAAGAATTGTCTGTCTCTACAACTGATGAAGAATCCTACTGCAACTATTGATTATAAGTATCCACAATCACTTCAACCTATGACAATTGATCATGTAGAGAATGAACAAGAGAATCTAATGGAGCTCTCATGACAACTGAAGAAGGTAATTTTGCATCAAGAAGAAGAGGCAGATCATGAATACTGTCCCCCAAATCTATCATTGAACCTGTATCTAGAAGACTGAATGTACCCTATTGTGCTGGACCTATCATTGTGGTGATGTATGCATGCGGATTGAACTAATGAAGTGACCTCTCACTGTAACTATTGATAGAACCCCATGTATCTGAAGTTATTGAAGCACTATCATTGAAATCACTATCAGTATCCACACTATATGATGTGCGAAGAGGAGTAGAGGACAAGCTTGGTGAACTTTCCTTAAAATGTACATCCTTCTCCACAAATATCTAATGTGTCTTTGGATCTAAAAATATATATGCCTTCACACTGTCTTCATAACCAATGAAAGTACACGACCGAGATGACTGTGCCTTGCATCCCCTAGAAGATCTCTTTGCCCATGTAGGACAATCAAAGACTCTGAAGTGTGTCACAATAGGTTTTCTTTTGCACCATACCTCAAAAGGAGTTTTTCCATCTAAGGCTGGATGAGGAGAATGATTAAGAATGTGAGTGGTACTTGAGATTGCTTCAACTTCGAATGATGGATCAAGAGACTTGGCATGAATCATACAACTTGCCATAGATTTGAGAGTCCTAATCCTCAAAGCTGCGACATCTATCTTATGTGGACTGAATGCTGGTAGAGTCTGAAGATCAATTCCCTCATCTCTGCAAAAGTCCATAAGTCTTTTGTTCACATACATGCTTCCATTGTCCATGCAGAGTACTTTGATGACCTTTCTAGATTTCTATTCTACATGAGTCTTGAAGTCTAGAAACTTGTCCAACACTTCATTCTTGTTATGAAGAAAATAGACCCAAGTGAACCTTGAAAAGTCATCAACAAAGGTAAGTATGTAGCAACCCTGGTTGAATGCAAAAGGACCTGCTAATACCATGTGAACCATTTGTAGAACACTAGTTGCTCTAGAAGACTTCCCTCTTTGTAACTTCCCCTTTGGATGCATATCCACTGAACTTGTTGAACATTTACCCTTAGAAAAGTTGATTTGAGGTAGACCTTTCACCATGTGGTATGTGCAAAGTTGCTGAAGATAGTGGTAGTCAAGATGACCATACCGCTCATGCCATAATTGTATGTTTGAATTTGATTGCGTTAACAAGGCCTTTGAAGGAGACTTGGGTACAAAATGAGAGAAAGAGTACAACCTCTTATTATCATTCACTTTCCCCATTGCAACCAAGGAATTATCTTTAATACTGTGGACCTGAACTAAGTCTGGAAGGAACTCAACTCTATGTCCATCTCCAAGGTGAGTGATTTGGCTGATTGATAGGAGATTCGAACGTAGGTTTGGAACATAGAGAACCTCTTGAAACTCTCCATTTTACATCTCCACATTTCTTTTTCCTTCAACTTCCATTTTACTATCATTCCCCATGAAGATGTGTACTACCTTTGAGTGATTCAATGAAGAAAAATCCTCCCTTGAAGAACCCATATGATATGAGGCACCTGAGTCAAATATCCATTCCTTTAAAGAGTTTTCATTTTCCATGAATTCTTGCCCTTTGCCCTTTGAATCTAAAGAAGACCCTTTATCCTTATAAGCACTAGGCAATGAAACATTAGGTTTCTTCATGATGTGAGTCAACTCATCAATCTTTTTAAGATAACACTCATGCTCTTCATGACCCAATTTCTTGCAATAAGCACACTTCTTCTTCTCCTTATTTTTGTTGTCCCCCTTCTTGTTGGAATTCGAGGACTTGCCTTGTTGATTGGATTGTGGTGTTGTCTTTTTTGCATCCTCTGATTTGTCTTTCTTCCACTTCTTCTTACCCTTTCCTTTATTTGAAGATTGTCCAAATGAATGTTGAGAACCCTCATTGTTGACCACCAATGCTTTGGACTAAGGTGATTTGAGAATCCCCATTGATTTCAACTTCTTTTCTTCATCATCCAATAGTTTAGCATATTCATCAAAAGTGACTTTCTTGTAGGCAGACCCTAAGGTAGTCATAGAGGTGTTAAAAGAAGATACAAATGTGGAATACTCCAATGGCGGCTTGTTATGTATGAGATAGATCAGTCTGTCATCTTTGATAGAACTCCCACAATCAGTAAGCTTTGTCCTTAGTTCATTCACCTTGATGATGAAATCCTGGATTGAGTCATATGACTTAGGATCTAAGGATACAAGCTCATCTTTGATTTTGAACACATCCTCTTCGGACATTTTACCATAAAGGCTTTCAAGGGTATCCCAAGCTTCCTTGGATGTAGTACATTTCTTGATTTGATACATGATCTTATCATCTACCCTCGAACATATATCACCTAGGGCTTTCCTATCTATTGCTACCCATTTTGAAATATCACTTGCAAAAAAATTATCACCTGCTGGTTTAGGAAGAGTACCATCTAGATATTGTGAAACTCCATTATGCATTAAGTGATACAACATTTTGATTGACCACAGAGCATAGTTATGAGGAGTTAATTTAGGAAACTTAAAGTTGTCCATAATGCAGAAAATGAAAGAAAAGTGTAGAAAAGAGAGAACACAACACCAAGAACACCCCCCTTTTCACTAAATCAAGAAACCCCCCAAAAATAGATGCTTTGGGCACTTTATCAGTAGTGTGATTACAAATGGCCACTTGCCAATTTGGCCTTCATGGAATTCTGATTTTGCTTGTTACAACTTTTTAATAGAGTAAAAACTGAAACTTTATAATGTGCTACGATTCTAAAGCAATACAAAGCAAAGAAAGGCCCTATTTCTAAAAGTGATAATTTTGTCAACACAACACTACAATCTGATGCTAGATCTAGAAAGTAGATGAAAAAAATGCACTTTCAAAAAAAATAAAACCTATTTTCGACACTAGATGTGCCTATACGAAGCTTTTGAACTTGGAAAATGTAGGATTATCTAGGTACAGTTGCCAAAAAATGCAAATTTTGAACAATCTGAGCACTAAAGCCAAAAAATAGCTACACCACTAAAAAAAAAAGAAAATTTTACCCAATTTCAAAAAAAATTGCACCTAAATTGGAGTCTGAATGTGCGAGTTATGGCCTCTTGAAGTCAGATTGCAAAAATGAAAATGAATCTAAAGAGGGGTTGCATCAATGAATGAACGGGTTAAATTTGACAATCATATGGCCCAAACAGGAGTCAAATTTAGGATAGCAAAAAGATGATGTCAGCAACTCCAAAAGCCTGAGATGATGTCAGTGGCCAATGTGGCATGTTGTATTGTAGATAACTGTACAGAATTAGCAGACGTGTGATGCTGACAGGGCATACGGAGGTGCTGACTAGATTGATGATGGGTTGCCACGTGTCTACTGATTGGGTTGTTGACGTGGGTGCTTGCACAGAGATATAGTCACTGATGACTATACAACCGATGTGGTAGTATGGGCCGCGTGGGCGTATGAGATTCTGCCACATGGTAATTCTTGTCCAGATCCGCATGGATGATTAGAGGTCTACATGGAATGTTCCTATGGGCACCGTGTGTCAGTCCAATTTGGATTTTGTATAACACTATCATCGGATGATATCTTTGGGCAATGGTACCGAAATTGTCTTCTACGTGCCAGATTTTGCAAGGAAAGATCCCACATTCGTGGGGAGAGTGAAGAAAGTGCTTTTTAAAAGCAACTTCCCACTTATAATAAATATCTGTGAGAGAGTCCCACCGGAAGTGATGTATACTCCAGTCGCTGGTTAGTGTGCAAGACCATGCTGTCAATGAGAGAGTCCTGTCGAAAATGTTCCCATTTGCTGAAATTTGTGATAAATGGCACTGATGCTGATTTAGTTGCAGAGTACTACGGGTTGATTGCAGAGATACTTGCAATTTTAATAAGAATTAGACCCTACAAAAATAATATAATATATCCGCCAAATACAGAGCCGAACCAAGGTGTTACTGCCCAGTTCGAAAAAATATTTTCTCTATCTAGATTATATAATTTTTTTTGGAAATACTCAAATCAAAAAATTAATGCAGAGATGAAAATAAATATTCAAATCTGAAAATAATAATCAGATCAATAAAACAATCATACTTGAATTGCAAATTGGGCCTTTGGGTTCTGATTTGCAAAATTTTTTTTGCCTCACGATCAACTTTCACCAAATATAGGCAAATTTATAGTTGATCTTCACCGAATCAACGCTTCAGATGCAACAAAGAGGTCAAATTTGGCTCTAGATGCTCCCAGTTTCTATGGATCCTCCAGATTCGTGTCGAGGTGCTGAAGCATGAATAGTCTCGAACGGCTATGTGATGAGAATCTCGCTCAGAGCTCTGATAACATGTAAGAATTCACTCAAGAACTAAAGAACTCAACACAAGCACACACTAGACCAAAATAGACAGAGTATGATTAGAATGACAATATTCATTCAATAATTGGTTGAGAGTACAATAGGAGTGCTTGAATATAAAGGCCTCAGGAGAGCTTCTAGAATGCATAGAAGTCAGCATCATGATATGTCATACAACTAGGCACATGTCCACCAGATATGGGTTATCCTCCATTAAGCACAGTATTAAGTGCGATGATGTGAGGATAAGCCTACAATGGTGTAGCACGTAAATCAATGGTGTAGACAACATGTGCTAAATGAGGAGTGCGGATAATTGTGTTGTCATCATGACAACTCAGTGAATGATGCATACTCCTATGTTGTAGACACCATGTGCATAATTAGAGTTGCGTAACTCAATGAGAGTACACAAACTCCTAAGTGTCTCACCTAAAATAATAATAAAATAATGCAAAATAATTAAATAATGCATTAACCTAAGTAAACTTAAGTAAGTGTAATAAGTAAATACTTATTTACTTAAAAGAATAGATGCATGAAAAATATGTCGCTATATGTGACTTTCTGACAATACATGTAAAATTCCTTTGTGTGTCACTAGTTCTCCATGCCCTTTGAATTTGTCAAAATCTTGGTGTTTCAAAGTTCTTAGGGAAGGGTATCACTATGATAGAGCCATCAATGGCTACGAAAACACATCCTTAATTTTTAATATCTTGGCCTCATTACTAGATTTGAGTTCCTTGATTGCAATCCTCATCTTTTCCTAGTCTAGATTAATAAGTGGGGCAAGAAGTGCCCCCAATCCTAGTGCCTCTGGTGCAGGGTAGGTGTCTCATGGAATAGGTGATTATGGAGGATTTTGATGTATGAAATGTGGCGGTTGGAGTTGTACCATCTTAAAATGGACACACTTTTATTTTAAGACATTTTAGCACCCTTTACCATAATTCCTCTCTTGGACCGTGGATGAGCTTGTGCTCAATGTCTCTTTTTCTCCTCTCCTCTTTCATTTCATTCTTCCTTTCCATTTTTTCTCCTTTTGACATGGTCTACTAGGTGTTATTTTTATACCCTATTGACCATATCAATATGTTATCTTCCTACCTTCTCCTAGCACTTTATGTGGCATGTTTGACCTGTCCACTAGGACCACATTAACCCAAGTCAAACTAATCCTCCTATGTTGACCTAGTCCCTAGTGACTTTGGGGTTTGGAGCCCGAAAGTCTTTGAGTTTGCCAATTATTTAATTCTACTTTCCTATTAGTTTAAGTTGTTTTCTTACCTAAAAAATAGTATAAAAGGATGCTTGGGGGCTTCATTTTCATATCTTAATATTCTCATCTCAATCATTTTTCAAGTAATTCAAGGTTTTTTTTCTCAAGTGAAGATTTATGCATTTTTCATTCAAGGAGTTCTAGCATTCAAGTGTTCAAGAAAGAATGTTTCTTCAAGCATTCAAGGATCTTTTGTTAGTATTTCATCTTCAAGATCTAGCATCTTGTTAGCCACCAAGGGATGAGATCTACATTGAGGCATTCGTTAACTTCTTCATTGATGCACATGCATATCCATGGATGCAAGATATGGTTATGGTAGATCCATTGCAATTGTGGAGATATCCTACATCTTTCATATTGAATTCAAAATCTAGAATACAACAAATTTATCTTTTTCTTTATAATCACTTACATTTACATTTCTCAATAATGATTAATTCCTTAAACTTGAGCTTGACCAAGGAAAGCCCTCATAAAAACCAACCCCCCAAACATTTCTTTTATATGTTGATTGATAGGTTGGGAGAGAAAATGATTATAGATCTAGAACCTACAATTTGTAAGCTTTTTGGAGTCAAGGACTACATCAACCTACTTGTAGGACATCCTTCCATGTTTAACTAGTCCTTTAGTCTTAGATTCTAGGTAGATTTCTAGGTTTTGTTCCTTTCATCATTACAAGACTTGCGAATGGAAGTTCAAAAAAATTAAGATCCGAAAGTTCTTAAACAAAAACACATCTTCCTCTATGCATTTCAAGGTGAGTCTTTCATATTTCATTTCCTTTTATATCTTTACCCTAGATTTGCATCTTAATTGGGCTAATTGTGAAATTAGTTCAATTTCATATTCACATTATCCTATCAAGGGCCTAAGAGAGTGTATTTCTCAGTATTACATTCCTCTTTACAACTCGGATTTTGTATTAGCACCCTTCTCCCTTTGGGTGTTGGGAGGTCAATGCCTCCATCCACTCTAGGTTGGTTCCTCTGTCCAACATAGACTGATGGATTTATGATATGTGCTTAACTGCCTCACATGGATGCTTGTCTCTAGCTCTTGTAATGTTCATTGACAACTCAAAATTTTTGTGTAATGGAAGAAGTGATTCAACAAGTGGTATTAGAGTGTTTGGTTATGGGTTCAAGTCCCTTGGGTCATGCTGAGGCGACGATTATTGGAAGATTGATGCCTCTTTCCAGCATAGAGTGATGAATTTGTGATATGTGCTTAACCACCTCCCATGGATCCTTGTCTTTGGTTATTCTAACATTCATTGATAGCTTGAGCTTTTGGTGTAATAGTAGTAGTGATTCCAACATTGAGTCCTAGATAATATAATTTGGATCATAAGTGGAATCATACTTGGAGATCTTCCTCTTTCCCTCACATATACATATTTGAATGGCCCAAATCCCCATAAAATGGAAGTCTACATCCTATTAAATTATTTCCATTTTACGACTGGTATGGGAGTTGGTGATTGTTGTGGTTGTGGGACATAGTGCTACTCTAATTGTGGGATGTGTTGTTGTTAAAGTTCTAGATTTTTTAAGTACTACTATATGAATTGATTATGAAATTATTGCATAAACAAATAAGTCTATTTTTGTGCATATTATATGTATTGCATTTTTTTTTGGTGTTATGTCTCTTGGGGTGGATATGTTTGTGGATTGGTTTAGGAAGCCATTTTGTTCTAATGTATAATGGGTATCCACCTGCATGTGATGCAATTTGGGTGTTTAATGGAGTGAGATAATTTATATAAGGGGTTTCTCCAAACTATGGCTTTTGGAGTAGTGATATGGTTTGGTTACTTCAAAGGGGAGGCATGGCCAATTAGTTGGTGATGGGTGGTAGTGACCTTGCAAGTAGCAGTGGTGGTAGTTGTGGTTTATGTGGCTTCATGTAGAAGGTTATTTGTGTTGGAGCAATCACAAAAAGGGTGATGGTGTGAATTCCTATGGATTGCATTTGTTTTTGCGTTAACCCCTATGGGCCAAGTGGAAATGGGGTAGTTGTGACTTGCATGTGTTTGAATAGATTAGTGTGTGTGAAAGATTGGACAAGGGGTTGATTGTTAGGCCTTGTTTATGGCATTCATGTGGTCAATTTTCATATTACTTGTATAGTTTTTTGGCATGGAATGGTGGCACCATTGGTAGGGATGGTATATGATAGGGAAGCTTTCTAGTGTGAGGCAATAGTAGGGAAAACTATTTGAAGATTACATGACTTATAATGTAAAGTGGGGTGGATGTGGGTATAAAGGGTTACACAATGGCTCATAGTTGTAATGTGGTGTGTTTTTGTGGCATGACATGAATCAATGATTGTATGATGGATGATTGGTTATTTTGGGGGATGTGAGCACTTGGGAAGATCCTACAGTCAAGTCAATCTTTGGTCATACCATTGATTGGTATAAATTCTTTTGAATTTAAATAAGATGAGTGGCTCTAAACTTGGTGGCATTCAAAAAGTGGGTGTGTGGAATTTGTGATGTATAAGGATGGTGTTTTCCTTCTAAAATTGAATGTCCTAATGTTATCTCTTTGTAGGTTTTCCATGATGGTTTCTTTACTCATGTCTATGAAGGCATTGACAAACACTGTATTCCCAGGATGGTTCAAGAATGCCTCCAAGGTAGATGTGGTAGGTCTCAAATCTATGATTGTTTCAAAATTTAAAATGGGTTGGATCATATACGACCATGGAATATTTTGGGTTGAGCTATAAAATAGAGTAATCCATCAATGATATTTAGATCTATGACTTTCTTCTTCCTCTTTTTTAGATATGTTACAAGTGATATGAAATGATAATGCACCTAGGTGTGGGATACAAGCAATATGATGATGGATGCAAGGTACAAGATGAGATCTTGGACCTTCTAAAAAGGGGATAATGTCTAATCTATACTGAAGGATTTCCTAAGAACCTAAGGATGGTTGATGTGAAAGGGAAAATATTTGGGATGATGCAAAGGACTATAGGATGTGGGTCCTAAGGATGAGATTCCTAAAGGACCTAAAGATTAGCTTGGTGTCAAAAAAGTGGCCCATACATTTTTCCTAGGGTAAGCTCAATGATGAATGGATACACAAACTAGGGTAGACTAATAACCTTTGTAAGATGTGAGATAATAAAATGTGGGGTCCAACCTATAGATCAAGGTAATGAGTGTCACAAGTGATTAGATTCAACTAACCCTGGATATTATTTAGTCAAACTAACAATCACAATTATGGTGGATAGAGGATGTAGGATGAATAACTCAAGGATGATGACACCAATCTATGGGATGAGGATAGGGTTTTATTGGTTTGATTTTATTAGGATTGGTGTTTTCTAAAGTATGATCTAAGGATGATGGATCTAAGGATGCCTAAATGATAAAGACCTAAATGATGACTCCTAGAGAAAAATGTAAGGTATGATAGTGAAAATGCAAAGTGTGTGTGAGGAGTAAGATGGATATAATTGTCAAAGGGGTAGTTTGTGTATGAGATAAATATATGGTTGACTCTACATCTAGGATCCATGTTTTAGACCTTGTATTCTAATCATATTTTTAGACTCACTTTGATGCATTGTTTCTCAATTTATAGTTCTTTCACAATTATTGTTTTGAGTGCTAATATTTTGAGCCCAAATTTTTGTCCTCTATAGGCTATTGATGGTTTAAGCTTGAATTTTTTAAACTTTGGCTTGGGTTAATCTAACATAAGGACACTAAACTTTTATTTTTTAGAATAACAACTTTCAACTTAGGCAATGACTATGCTAAGTGTACCCTAACTTAGGTTGGGAGGAACATGAATTAATTTTTCCCTTAAAAAATGTATACTAGCATGCAAAAATAGAAATGAATGATAAAGTACTCACCTCAAAATGTGTAGAGGAATATTCCTTTATGCTCTAAAAATCATCTAGATCTGAACCTATGATAGAGCTTATGAATATGGATTTGTGATCACAATAGAAAACTCAAATTTTATTTTTTTCAAGCTTCAAGAAGACATCAACCTAGTGGTAGTGTATTTAGACTCTTTATGAAAAAGTCATTATGTTCCTGGAATACAATGGTAAAGTTGACTGAACTTCTTCAACAATGTTTAAGCAAGTAGTTTCTAGATCTATGGTCAAAATTTAAATATTCTTCTCATGCACACAATAAAACTTGATTTTTATTTTCTTTGATGAGGGCTTTCCTTGCTCAAGTCCTATATTGAGGAAAAAAACTTGAAATTGATATTTAAATGTATGAATAGAGGAAATGATAGCATGTAGTAGGATTGAATACATCAAATGAAATATACAATTACCTTTCTAAATGCAATTAAATATGATAGGTGATCAAGTATGCAAATGTAATAGCCTTGAATTAAAGAAACCAAAAGAAAATCAAAGAAGTTGTAACTTCATTAATAGGAATGTATGTGGCATTCCATGTTGAAGGATGGAAGAAGATGAATTCTTTGCAATGATGGATCTCCTCCTTAGAGGTCAAACTCCACTACCACCTTGAAGGAAGAAGTTTGATACAAGAAGGAAATGCTTGAACTTGATAAATGCTTAAAGATTATTTTTTAAATTCTTATGAACATATGTTTGTTTTATTTTTATGGATGATAATAGTTTTATTGTTGAAAATGAAATGCCCAAGCCTCCTTATGTACTAGTTTTTGGGATTAAAAACAAAGCATACCATCCTGGGAGCAAGAGTAAATAAATAGAAAATTTGAGGAACTTTGGGCCTCAGAATAAAAAATCCTCAAGGAAGAGGTAAACCTAGGTCAACCTCTTTTGAATTGGGTTGACCTATTCACAAGGGGGTTCTCAGAAAGGGGTCACATAGGCATCGAAGAAGGTGCAAAAAGAAATGGGAAATAATGAAACTACCCAAAGATATGGCCAAAAAGATGATAATATAGAACCTAAAGGACCATGTTGTAAGATAAGAGATGACCTATAAATGTGTGTGTGTGTGTGTGTGTGTGTGTGTGTGAGAGAGAGAGAGAGAGAGAGAGAGAGAGAGAGAGAGAGAGAGAGAGAGAGAGAGAGCACCAAGGAGGTTTAAAAGGTCTCAAAATAAAGTGTGTCCATTTTAAGATGGTACAAAATGAAACCTAAAGTATCCTTATATCTAGCGATATCATGCATTGTGACTTACCTTTTGTACCAATAAGGTTTCCCTTATAGAGGGATATTGATATTCCTCTTATATACATAGTAGGGTGTCTCAAATTTAAATCGTTACACATACTATCACTCATCCACATTTGGTGGTTGATCAGTTATAATTCTATTATCATGACATAAAAGTTAGATACTTTTCATAATATTATTCTCCCTATATTTTACCGTGTGGTGTATTTAGCCAAGAGGTTTCCTATGCACCAATTCAATTTAGTTTACTATATTGAGCTATTTTATTGTATTCATATTGAAATGTAATTTATTCTTTTCTAATTGATTTTATCTTATCATTTTTAATAAAAATTAATCCTCTAGATCTTGGATGACAATCTTCATAGATAAATATTGCATGGTGTTAAAGCTTATATATAGGATTGCTTCTTATTAGTCTTATATGAGATATTTTTGTGCAAACATTTGTGCAAATTTTTTTTTTGGAGGAGGGAGGGGATGGGGGTTATGTTTTTTCTTTTTTTTAAAAGGTTAAATTTGATTTTATCTAGTCAAATTTAAAGTCACCATTGAAATCAAAAGGCCAAAATAACATAAGATAATAGATAATTCATCAAAATAAACATATTATAACTAGATATCTCACAAACAATTTTGACCTCCATTGTGATATAAACCTAATACTTATCCTACACCTTGAAGACAATTTTCAAACAACAATATCTTAATCATCTATGCTCCTTTTCTTGAGATTTTTGTTAAAATTTGGCCGAAATTGTATGTCTTGCATAGTGGTGTAGATGATTTATATTTTTGGTGCCTAATATATTTAGAAAATTGAGTAGTTTCTATATTTGTAACTTATAGAGCCTCATCCATGCTCATACAACTCATCATTTATTTAAAGTGCATATTTTTTTTTGCAATTCATGAGAGTTCTATCAATTCTAGTGATTGTGGTAGAAAAAATTACTTTTCGCACATGGTCTTATTTAGCTTATTTTTTCTAATTGTAATGCATGGATCTTAGTTTGATATTTTGTATAGTAATATAAGTTTATTATAACCCAAATATGGTAATCATAAACACTAAAATTTAAAGTCCAAAAAAAATCTTTAATTTTTTATAAATTCTTTTAGTAAATCATTTTTAAATTTTTTTAATATGTTTCAAAATATAATTTTTGTTTGATATGAAAATTGGGGAATAATTTTTTTATGACAACCTCCCATTTTTTACTAATTGACTACTAGTTCTTCCATGCAATAATAGCCATTAAGGGGCAAGTGTTCTTGACTTCTTGGAAACATCTTGAAAGTGTCTTTAATGCTTAACTACTTTGAAATATTTTTGGTCTAGCTTCTTCAATGTGTTTTCCTGTTTGTATCATCATTAACATTGTAGTGCCTGCTCTAGCTTACATTTTTGCTATTAATGTCAAACTCTTTTAGGCCAATTTTATGCTTGATTATTAGTAATATTGTTTTGAGATTATCTAATATTATTTTACATTTAGTTGATTATATGATGAGATTACTTGGTACTCTATACTTCATGTATGCATGATGATTATTCAGTGTTTTCACTTATTGATGATGATTAGTTAGATAGATTATCATGTGTTTTCTTATGGATACTTACCCCATACTGCATGTATATGCCATTTCTGATGTGGTTAAGGAAGAGAGTTGTAGTCACCTGCTAGTTGGGATGATGCACCACTTCCTGCCATTGCCTGTTTAGTTTAGAATATTGTGTTTGTACATGCATGGATTTTATGTAGATTGTAGGTATTGGGTATTGACTTCCTTGAATTTTCAGGATGAGCATACCCTATCGCATTATCTCAATGGTAAGAGAGGGGAGATAAATTCTTAAGTCCAAATCCTAAACCTTTAAGCCATTTGTCATAGAAAATTAGGACAAGTATCTGAACCAAGTACCTTCCAAATGTGTCAAATGACATTAATTCATAATTATAACTCTTTAGTTTGATTTTGTATGTGTTTTGCTATGATGGGTTTTCGTATTTAATTTTATGAGTCTTTGGTAAAATTTTCTATTAATTAAGTCTAATTAAAAGATTAAACTAATGATTTAATTTAATAGAAAATTATTATGATATTTTAATATTTAACTATATTTAATTAATTAAATAAAAAATAAAATTTAAAGATAAATGTTATAAGTTTAAATTTTAGAACGCATTAATTTATTTAATTTAATAATAATATATTTAGAGTTCATTTTTAAATAAATGTTAAATACTATTATTTAAGTTAATAAATATTTTATCAATTAACATTTCAAAAATAAATTAGAAACTAGAAAAAATATTAATTTATAAAAAGTTTTTAGATTGCATGATGCATGCATGAGCTTAAAATTTAATAAATTAATTTAAAATAGATGTCAAGTGAAATTAAATAAAGTTATTTTATAATTCAATTAATGTGAATGGAAAAGATTAAGAAAAGTTAAATAAGAGTTCAAGTCTGGTGAGCAAGGAGTTCTCTAGGGTGAACACACAATTAGTGCCCCGATTTTAGGAGAGAACTCCATATCACAATTTCGGGGTTCATTTTTGGGGGATGACAAAATATTTGGAGGAAGGAATTTTCAGAAAGGAGAAGGTTCTAGGACCAGGAATTTCTCCACAATTTTCTTAGGCGTAGCGATTAGCATCAATGTCCAGGTAGATGGTTGTGATTATTTGCTAAGTTTATTACGCCCTTTCTTTCTTGTCTTCATCATGACTATTGAATGGTTTTCTGAAGAATTCTTGTGTCAAATGTTTTTAGTATTACGTATTTCTAGTATGAAAGGTAAATCTTTTGTTTATGGGATAATTAAAGATTAGTACAACCCTCTTTCAATAGATTAAAGAAAGGAAATTTAATCCAGGAAGGGTTTGAATTTTAATAAAAAATTCTCTTTATATATATATATATATATATATATATATATATATATATATATAATTTGGTGGGTTCGATGTATTTTCTCCATTAGATTAATGCTAAGATTTAAAAAAATTTTAAACAAAACGAATTTGTTTTATATAAGTTTTGTACGAATAAAATTTTATAAAATAAAATTAATTATAATCATTTTAAAAGAGGGGTTTTTGATATTTTTATATATCTCAAAATTGTAATAATAAAAAATAAAATTTAATAACATTTTTGGGGAGGGTGGATTTATCAAACCCCCCCTTACCTCTTGTGTGTGTCGCGTGTGAAACTACTATCACAGACTACGGCAACAGTGGTACAACATACTGCTACAGCCGCAGACCTGCTATGCCATAGCCGACCCTTTTAGGGAAGACTGTTGACCCAAAAAAATTTGATATGATAGTTTTTAAAATAAAAATTCAAAATTTTAGTTTTGTTTTAATTAAAGTTAAATTTATTTATTTTTTATGTTATTTAATATTAATTTTTAAATAATATTTATTTAATAGAATTTTATTAAATGTTTTTAAATATTAATGATTTAATTAAAATATAGTTATTTTATATTATATAATTTTTAATTACATTAATAAAATAAAATATAATATAATTAAATAATATTTAACTAGTTTATTTAATAATGAAGATTAGTTAATAAGGTTGGAGATTTATTTAAATTGTTGGCGATTTATTTAAATTCTGACTTTAGTGAAATCACAATTATTTTAGCAAATTTAAACAAATACATAATTTTACCCTTAGAGTATCTTAAAGAAATTGATTTAAAATATTACGGGGGTAATCTGTTATTATATTTAAACAAATGCATGGGTTAACCTATAGGGTAAATGTAGGGTCTTTTTACCTGAAACATATACTAGAACGAAAACTAAAAACCTTACATTAACTCAACAATATGTTTTCAAATCAAACCAAATTGTGAGATTATCCTATTTTTGTGTGATGTCTATGTTGGGTTTTGAGGGTTGACTAGAGTGTTGACTAGTTCTAGGACATCTACCAGAGGCTTGAGAGTTTTGTGAGTGTGATATTATGTTGACTCGATCTTGATTATTGTTACAAAACCATGGTAATGTGATGGTATGCTCTATGATGAGTGTGTTTATATTATTGGTTACTATTTTTTGTGGGATAACAAGATTTATGCTATGAGATATTTGAGTTAACCATTTTGAGTGTTGACCAATTCTAAGACATCTACCAAAGGCTTGAGAGTTCTGTGAGTGTGATAGTATGCTGACTTGATCTTGATTATTATTACAAAAACATGGTAATGTGATGGTATGCTCTATGATGAGTGTGTTTATATTATTGGTTACTATTTTTTGTGTCTTCGTGGGATAACAAGATTTATGGTATGAGATATTTGAGTTAACCATTTTGAGCCTTCGATCAGTATTTCTGGGATGCTTTCCAATTGCTCGTAGAGAACTAATGTGATTATTGTTAATTATCTTTTGATGATTTCTAGTCACTTGTATAAGACTGAGGTGTTTTATTATGATTCTTTGATTTGTGATTTCATGAGCTTAGGGTAGGTTATCTATATGTAATATTAGGAAGTGGCTTGCAATGGGGCTCAAGGCCTTAAGTGGCTGCTAGGGTAACCCATTGTAAGTTGTTTAATAAGTGAAAACACTACAGTAAATGGGAATAAAATGAACCTAATAAGAGTCTTTATATGTTCTTTCCCATGCTTGGAGTGCTAGTATAGACTAAGGTGGGAGTCGAAAGAACGCTTGGTTGCAAGCTTGCATCCATAGTATCCCTTGTTAGTAGGAGAGGATACTAGTGGCTGCATAGGGATCAGTATGGGGCCGAGATGTTGAGAGATTGCCAGGGTAATTCTAGCATGATTTGTGTAATAAAACTTGCCCAATTACATAGTATGTTTCTTATGTGTCTATGTGCCTCTAGGTATAGATGTTGATTTATCTTGGAACCTTTGAGTTAGATTTCTTTTCGGGTTTCCTAGACTTAGAGAGTATTTTTGATGTTTGGATTGATATCATGTTTGGGACTTGAGACTATCTCCTCAAGGCAGTGGGAGTGGGCCATTTAGATTCCACATAGTCAGGTGGTAGTGCTTTTTACTCTTACCATTGAGATCCCTCTATTGCTACCGTGGCTGGAGCTTCCTTGTCTACATTTCCTTTGTATTCTATCTTTGTATCATTATGATGGATGGTTATATCTTATGATGGGTGTTTATATCTTTATGATGGATAGATATATCTTTTATGGTGGATGCTTTCATTTATTGTATTTTACTTCGTATCATGGATCTGAGAAGGTTTATGTAATTCTATTCTTATAAATGTATATTCTTTTAGCCTTTCATACCCCATGACATGTATAGTGGATGATTGAGCATTCTAAATTTTATTTGCCAAGAGGCATTGAGAACAAATGTATATTACTTAAATGGACATTGGACTTTTTAATTATTCTTTCATATGGATGTGGTATTTTATGGACTTAGTATTAATTAAAATTACATGTGATTCAACGTCATGAGATCCTTAAGGAATGTAACCTATTATGTATGCTTATAGTTGATTGCATGTTTTTTCTTCTGCTACTTTATTTTTGATGTGCATGTTATTCTTCTTGTTCAATTTTTTTTTTTGCAAACTTAGTAAAACTTTAGGTTATTTCTTTTGGATCCCTTGGTGGGGTGTTACATCTGGTATTAGAGCTCGAGTTTCTACATCGGGAGCTCTGGGTATATTGGAATTCCACTAGTTGTTAACTAGTTGAACAAAAATGAAACTTTAAACTTTTCTGTATATCTATTTCAAACTAAAACCTAAACTAGTTGAACTGAAATAGAACTTAAACTTTTAGTTGTATAATATCATACTTGAACACTTAAACTTCAAAGCTGAAATATACTTAAACCTAAATTTAGGCAAAACCAAAAATTGAACTTATACTATTTTCAAAACTTGTGTCTTTTGTATATGCTTTATATTAGTGTGTTTTATGGTTATTATAACACCTTGTTATCTCAGATATTATTATTGTAGTGTTCTCAGTAGATTGAAATCCTCCTACATGAGGAAAGAGTCCAATGGGACTTGCATAGTGATTTCTTTAGTATTACCATTCTTGTAGGCTTCTAGGAGTAAGCTAAAGTCTAGGGGGGTGGATGTAGTGCATGCTCTAGTTTACATTTTTGTTATTAATGTTGAACTCTTTTAGGCTAGTTTTATGCTTGATTATTAGTAATATTGTTTAGAGATTATCAGATATTATTTTACATTTAGTTGATTATATGATGAGATTACTTGGTGCTCTATACTTCATGTATGCATGATGATTATTTAGTGTTTTTTAGTTATTGATGATGATTAGTTAGATGGATTATCATGTATTTTTTTATGGATACTTATCCCATACTGCATGTATATGGTGTGCGTGTATGTTTTCTTTATGTATGACATTTCTAATGTGATTAAGGAAGGGAGTCGTAATCACCTGCTAGTCGGGTTCTACACGATGCACCACTTCCTGCCATTGCCTATTTAGTTTAGAATATTTTGTTTGTACATGCCTGAAATTTATACAGATCATAGGTATTGGGTACTGACTTCCCTAAATTGCTAGGATGAGCATACCCTATCGCATTATCTCGATGGTAAGAGAGGGGAGATAAATTCTTAAGTCCAAATCCTAAAACTTTAAGCCATTTGTCTTAGAAAATTAAGACAAGTATCTGAGCCAACTACCTTTTGAATGCATCAAATGATATTAGTTTGTGATTATAACCCTTTAGTTTGATTTTGTATGTATTTTGCTATGATGGATTTTCATATTTTATTTTATGAGTCTTTGGTGAAATTTTCTATTAATTAAGTCTAATTAAAAGATTAAATTAATGATTTAATTTAATAGAAAATTATTATGATATTTTAATATTTAACTATAATTAATTAATTGAGAAATGAATTAAATAAAAAGAATTAAAATTTAAAGATAAAAGTTATAAGTTTAAATTTTAGAACACGTTAATTTATTTAATTTAATAATAATACATTTATAGTTAATTTTTAAATAAATGCTAAATAATATTATTATATAAGTTAATAAATATTTTATCAATTAACGTTTCCAAAAATAAATTAAAAGGTGAAAAAAATATTAATTTATTAAAAGTTTTTAGATTGCATGATGCATGCATGAGATTAAAATTTAATAAATTAATTGAAAATAGAAGTCAAGTGAAATTATAATTCAATTAATATGAATGGAAAAGATAAAGAAAAGATAAAGAAAAGTTAATAAGAGTTGAAGTTTGGTGAGCAAGGAATTCTCTCAGGTGAACACACAATTAGTGCCCTGATTTTAGGAGAGAACTCCATATCACAATTTGGGGGTTTATTTTCGAGGGACAACAAAAATTTTGGAGGAAAGAATTTTCGGAAAGGAGAAGGTTCTGGGAGGAGGAATTTCTCCACAATTTTTTTGGGCATAGCGATTAGCATCTATGTCCAGGTAGATGCTTGTGATTTTTTGCTAAATTTATTACGCTCTTTCTTTCCTATCTTCATCATGTCTATTGAATGGTTTTCTGAAGAATTCTTGTGTAAAATATTTTTAGTATTACGTATTTCTAGTATGAATGGTAAATCTTTTGTTTATGGGATAATTAAAGATCAGTACAACCCTCTTTCAATAGATTAAAGAAAGGAAATTTAATTTGGGAAGGGTTTGAATCTAAATAAAAAATTCTCTTAAAAAATATATATTTAATTTGGTGGGTTTGCTATATTTTCTCCATCAGATTAATGCTGGGATTTTGATTTTCTTTTTTTTTAAAGAATTTTTTTTATATAAGTTTTGTATGCATAAAATTTTATAAAGCAAAATTAACTATAATCATTTTAAAAGGGGGGTTTTTTTGATATTTATGTATGTGTCAATATTTTTTTAAAAAATGTAATAATAAAAAATAAAATTTAATAACATTTTTGGGGAGGGTGGATTTGTCACACCCCCCCTTACCTCCTGCGTATGTTGCGCATGTGATTGATATTGCAAATTGCGGCAGTAGTGGTACAACATGCAACTGCAGTGGTACTTACAACAATAGGGTATGTTGCGGACAACCCTTTTAGGGAAGGCCATTGGCCCAAAAAAATTGATTTGACATTTTTAAAATAAAAAAATTGAAATTTTAGTTTTTTTAAAATTAAATTTAAATTTATTTAATTTTTTATGTTATTTAATATTAATTTTAAAATAATATTTATTTAATAGAATTTTATTAAATGTTTTTAAATATTAATAATTAAATTAAAATATAGTTATTTTATATTATATGATTTTTAATTAGATCAATAAAATATAATATAATTTAATTAAATATTTTTTAACAAGTTTATTTAATAATGAAGATTAGTTAATAAGGTTGTAGATTTATTTAATTTGTTGGTGATTTATTTAAATTTTGACTTTAGTGAAATTGCAATTATTTTATCAGATTCCAATGAGAATTATTTTAGCAAATTTGAACAAATACATAATTTTACCCTTAAAGTATCTTAGAGAAATTGATTTAAAATATTATGGGTGTAATCTTTTATTATATTCAAACAAATGCATGGGTTAAGCTATAGGGTAAATGTAGGATCCTTTTACTTGAAACATACACTGGAATGAAAACTGAAAACCTTACATTAACTCAACAATATATTTTCAAATCAAACCAAATTTTGAGATTATCCTATTTTCTGTGTGATGTTTATGTTGGGTTTTGGGGGTTGACTAGAGTGTTGACCAGTTCTAGGATGTTTACCAGAGGCTTGGGAGTTCTGTGAGTGTGATAGTATGCTGACTTGATCTTGATTATTGTTACTTAACCATGGTAATGTGATGGTATGCTATATGATGAGTGTGTTTATACTATTGGTTACTATTTTTAGTGTCTTTGTGGGATAGCGAGATTTATGCTATGAGATATTTGACTTAACCATTTTGAGTCTTCGATCAATATTTTTGGGATGCTTTCCAGTTCTTGTAGAGAACTGATGTGATTATTATGAATTATCTTTTGATGTTTTCTAGTCACTTGTATAGGATTGAGGTGTTTTATTATGATTCTTTGATTTGTGATTTCATGAGCTTAGGGTAGGTTATCTATATGTAATATTGAGAAGTGGCTTGCAATGGGGGTCGGGGCCCTAAGTGGCTGCCAGGATGACCCATTGTAAGTTTTTTTATAAGTAAAAATACTACACTAAATGGGAATAAAATGAACCTAATAAGAGTCTTTGTATGTTCTCGTTGATGCCTCAAATGCTAGTACAAATTAGGATGGGAGGAGAGAGAATGCTTGGTTGCGACCTTGCATCTATAGTATGCCTTGTCAATACGAGAGGATACTAGTGGCTACATAGGGATCACTAGGGGGTTGGGGTCCTGAGAGACTGCTAGGGTAACTCTAGCATGATTCGTGCTATGACACTTGCCCTTTTACATAGTAGGTTTCCTACATGTTTGTGTGCCTTTGGGTATAGATGTCAATTTATCTTTGAACCTTTGAGTTAGATTTATTTTAGGATTTCTTGGACTTAGACAGTATTTTGATGTTTGGATTGATATCTTGTTTGGGTCTTGAGACTATCTATAGTATGCCTTGTTAGTATGAGAGGATACTAGTGGCCGGATAGGGATCACTAGGGGGTTGGGGTCCTAAAAGATTGCCAGGGTAGCTCTAGTATGATTCATGCTATGACACTTGCCTAATTACATAGTAGGTTTCTTACATGTCTGTGTGCCTCTAGGTATAGATGTCAATTTATCTTGGAACCTTTGAGTTAGATTGCTTTTAGGGTTTTCTGGACTTAGAGAGTATTTTTGATGTTTGCATTGATATCTTGTTTGGGACTTGAGACTATCTCCTCAACACAGTGGGAGTGGGCCATTTAGGTTCCACATGATTGGGTGGTAGTGCTTTTTACTCTTACCATTGAGATCTGTCTATTGCTACTGTGGTTGGAGCTTCCTTATCTGCATTTCCTTTTTATTCTATTTTTGTATCATTATGATGGATGGTTATATCTTATGATGGATGTTTATATCTTTATGATGGATGGATATATCTTTTATGGTGGATGCTTTCATTTATTGTATTGTACTTTGTATCATGGATTTGAGAAGGTTGATGTAAATCTATTTTTATTAATGTATATTCTTTTAGCCTTTCATACCCTGTGGCATGTATAGTGGATGATTGAGCATTCCAAATTTCATTTTTCAAGAGGCATTCAGAACAAATGTATATTATTTAAATGGACATTGGACTTTTTAATTATTCTTTCATATGGATGTGATATTTGATGAACTTAGTATTAATTAAAATTATATGTGATTCAACATCATGGGATCCATAAGGAATGTAACCTGTTATGTATTCTTATAGTTGATTATATGTTTTTGCTTCTGCTACTTTATGTTCGATGTGCATGTTATTCTTCTTGTTCAATTTTTTTTTTGGCAAACTTAGTAAAACTTTAGGTTATTTATTTTGGATCCCTTGGTAGGGCATTATAAACATAGTATATTGTATGTTCTATGTTGTAATTTTATTGTTACGAAGTGCCACAATCTTTACTGTAATATATTCTTTTATGTTTATTTAGGTACTTTTCTCTTGTGTTCAAAATTTAAGATCTATAAATGAGGCTTATTACATGTCTCCAAATGAGATTAGAATGTATCAGTCTATATTTTTGAGTATACAACAACTAGTTGATTCTTATATTGACGTCTCATAATATGTGATTCCTCAACATTTCTTAATTAACAGATTATATAGTGGTGTTTTGACATTCTTGGTATAACATTGACTCCTTTTTTCCTTAGGGAAGGACCTTTATTTCAAATAGTTGGATTATCTTAAAATATTTACATATTTTATATTAGGGGGTGAGATAAATTGACTTCTCCATTCTCTCTAATGGATATAATTTTTCCTTAGGTGGTGTTTTTTCCATCACATTCATCATTGAGAGAATTTTGTATTTTCATCTCTCTTTTTGGGAAGAGGTTTTTCCATTTTTTTAAAGATATTTTATTGCATTTAATCCATGAAACCTAATATGACCCAAGAACCATGTGTACATACATTCTTCCTAAGTTTCACTTAAGGGGGTTGTTAGAATGTTAATTGTTGTACCTAGTATGTTATTCTTATAGGTCCTATACATGCATGTTACTAAACTTTACTTAGGAATAACATGGGAACATTCCCAATTTTTATGGTATTATCACATTATCACATTTTCATAGTAATTGGGACTTCCATCTTTAGTGAGTCATCACTTTTTTTACATATGGAGGGTTATCCACCTTAGCAGATGTGTTTCATAATCACCTTTCCATCTTGGAGGGTGATCTACCTTTTGTGGTTTTACCACCTTTAGAGGATGATTAACACCTTTAGTAGATATTTTATCCTATAAAATTTCTATCTTACCAAGTAATCGTTTATCGCTTTATCATCATGTCATAAGATTTTAAAAATTGTCACAATATTGTTCCTTCCTTTGTCTCAACTTGGTTCTTTTAACAAATAGGTCTCTTATGTACTATCAATTATTAAGTTACTAAATTGTATTCTTGGTGAGAATATAATTTATTCTTGTCATATTGATTTCCTCTTATTATCTTGATTTCCATAGGCCTCTAGAGATTCTAGGGTGGTCACATTTGTATCTAGATATTACATGCTTAATGGAGATCTATGAAAATAAAAAATAGCCACTCATTATTGTTGTCTATTATGAGGATATTTAGGCATATATGTTATTGAATCCTATTTTGAGAGACTTCTTATTTCAAAAAATGTCCAATTTGATGATTCTTATCCTTTTATTAACTCTTCATTGTTAGATTTTGCATTTCTTCCCAAGCTCTCATCTCTTGAGTATTCTTTCCCACTTGACTATGTGGATGATGTTTGAACACCACCTTAACCTTAAAATATTCTAGTCCCCAGGTCTAGGATTATTGGTACTATTTATGTAGCTAGATATTTAACAAGGTGACCCTTCTAATTCTTATTGTAATTTCTCATATACATTTTGGGTTTCTCTTTTAGGTTTTGTCATTTTAGATAATCTATTTTATATTTGATAAGTATTTCTTATTAGGATAAGGCTATGGAAGATGATTAATTTTTGCATGGGGGGTATTTTTCTTCTTGATGCATTCAAGGGACCAAAATCCCAAAATGAGATCCAAACTGGAATATAGAGACAACAAAATGGAGATGAAAAAAGAAAAGAAATAATCAATACCAAAAAATAAGTAGAAATGATCAATAATTTATATCAAGTTGGCTCGCAATTCTAGAATATAGATTATTTAATAGATATTCCACATTGAAAAGAATATGATATATTCTTGATCTTTGCTATCATATCTCTTATTTATTATTTCTACTAATCTCTCACTACTTGAAAAAGAAGTGATACCCTACTTATGTACAATATCTCCAACCACAAGTTAGCTAATGTGATCAACAATCTCCAAGAGAAAGATATGTATTACAATAATATTGGTTAGGACCCAAATCCATAAGAGCATCTCCAAATAGACACATCATAATGTGTGAATACCCAATAAGTTTAATCATATATATAAGAACATATAATAATTTCTCATTAAGCTTCACATAGCTTGAATCTTCATCACAAGACAAATAATATCAGTGTGGTCGTTAGAATAGAAAACCCATATAGGACCATACCAATCATATGATAACTTCATCTAGAAATATCAAATCAAGATATGAAGCTATATCTAGGATCTACATGATGTATAGAATACATCATAAGGATTAGATATGATAAGAAGTCAACTAGATCAATTGCTATCTAAAACCCAAAAAATACCCAAATCAAATAGAATATAGAAAAATTGAAAGGAAATATTTCTTGGTTGATGTAATATTTCCAACAACCCAAGGGTTCTCATACATCGCTCCAAGTGAATAGAAGATGCCCTATAAGAGGAACTTGAACATCTAATTGAATTTATAACATAAATCCCATGCTCATTATTGACCCATGTGCCCTCATAAATAAGATACAATTTATGAAAATGGCTACATTGACAATCCAAATAACCAAACCCAATAGTATACCTTACTCCATCATGTATGTCTCTTTTAATACTTACACAAATTATTTTTTGTTCACTCAAATCACATAAATTTCTTCTGCCTGTGTTTCTCTGATGCAGGAGCATCTTGGGTGTAAGAGAAATCTTGCATCACCCAAAAAAAATTTTTTTTTCAAACTTTTCTATTTTAATAAGGACTAGTAGACAGGGGGTTACTATTTCTAGGAACTTGCTATTTTTATTAAGTTTGTCATACTAGCTCAAAATATTCTCATTTTCTACATGAAGGTTCATTTTAGAATTGTAAGGCTACCATAAAAATCTCAATGCTCCATCTTAAGTATCAGAGAAGTTATTGTGGATTTTTGGTAGAATTTTTTTGAGAAAAATCTTTAGGCTCACTATTGGAGGCCTTAGAGTGTCCTGATGAGGTTTGAAAACTTGACGAAAGAGCACTTGTGCAGTTTCAAACCTATAGATCAAGAGTTGGTGTATTTGAAAAGTGGTTATAATAGCCAATCGGAGCAATGGTTCAAGAGTTATGGCCTTCCAAAGTTGGGCTACCCAAAATTTTTAAAATAATTGTTGAAGATGTATTTGAATGACTCTATATGTATTGTTAGGCTCTATCATTCCTAGGTATTAAGTTTGAATGTCTAGAACCTGTCTGGGCATCATAAAATTGTCTACTTAAGAAATGCTCAAACATTATTTAGAACAACTCTGGGTGGTAGTTCGTAGCTTAGTCTTGCATATTACTGTAATGAAGGCACCTATGTGGGTTAGCATATTGTATTTGTGAATTTTGTAATTCTGCATTTGCGTCGATAATAAGAAGTCCATATTTTGTTCTCACATTTACTGTTGTTTCCTTGTTTTTGTTATGGTTTATGGTATTAAAGGGAGCACCCTTCATCAAGTGGTATTAGAGGTTGAGTTCTTGAGTATGTGGATAGATCACCAATAGGTAGTTTTCACTAGAATTGTGGTTTGGGTTGAGTGTGTAGATAGAGCACCGACTGTGAGGAAGTTTGCACCAGGGTTTCAATAAAAGTGCAAAAAATGCCTCCATGAAGAGAGTGTGGTGGGAGAGCTATAGGTGTTACACCAGAGGGTTTTAGAACCCTCTAAAGGAAAATACAAGCATTGGAAGAAAAAATGTGTAGAGGAATAAATCTTGCAATAAGAGATGAAAGTGAGGATAAGGATGAAGAAGAAGAAAATGTCTAAGCAGAGAAAATTCTAAACCTAGAGGACGAGAGGCTTTTTAAGGCCGTCTCCAAGATTGGAAAAAGACCTAAGTTTGAAGTTCCCACATTTTTAAGAAATCTTAACCTAGAGGAGCTAATTGATTGGATCAATGAACTAGAGAAGTACTTTGAGTATGAAGGTATTAAGGATCCTAAAATGGCCAAGTTTGTGAAGGTGAAACTGAAGGGACATGCAAAGATCTGGTGGCAAGAGGTTCAGTTGGAGAAATATAGAAAGAGAAAGGACAAAATCACTAGATCAGATCAGATGATAGCTAAAATGAAGTGACTATTCATTCCCATGGATTATGAGCTTGACCTATTGAAGAAAATGTAAGGGGTGAAGCAAGGGTTAAAGCAAGCAGGAAACTCTGTTCAAGAGTATATCAAATAATTCTACCAAGTTCTCATTAGAACCAACCATGTAGAAGTTGATAAGGAGAAAGTGGTGCATTATCTTAATGGGTTAAGGCCAAATATTCAAGATGAGTTGAGTCTGGTTCAAATGAATAATATCGAGGAGGCATACCAGTTTTCCTTAAGAGTTAAGGAAAAACTGAACAAGAAGTTCAACAACAAGAATAGCTAAAGAGGTCATGATGGAAAATCTATCAAACAATCTTATGGAGGCCATAATGATGATTAGAAGAATAAGGATGAGGCTAGAAGTAGCAGTCAGAATTAGAGGGGAAAATATTCCAATCATTTCCATGATCAAAACAAAAGAGATCAGAGAGGAGGAGATAGAGGACAAGGATCTGGAAGAGGAAGCTTCTATGGGAAATGTTTTCACTGTGGAGAAGACAGGCATAAAGCATTTGAATATTCCAAAAGCCAAGGAAGAACAAATCAAAGAATTGAAGGCTAAGCCAAAGTCGCACATGTTGATGAAGATGCCAGATCATAAAATTCTAAAGATGTTGAATGAGGAGAAGTCCTAGTTACAAAAAGATTCCTGCTAAGTGGTAAGAATGAACTTGATCAAAGAAGGATCTTATTTCCCACAAGATGCATATGTGAAGATAAGTCTTGTGATGTGATCATTGATAGTGGGAGTACTAACAATCTAGTATTAGAAATGATGGTCACCAAGTTGAAGCTGAAGAGATAGAAACACCTATGTCCATACCATATTTCTTGGGTGCAAGATGACCACAAGGTCATGGTCAATGAGAAGTGCTCAGTAAAGTTCAAGATCAAAAGCTACCAGGATAAGGCACTATTTGATATCATACCTATGGACATATGTCATATGTTGTTCAGTAGCATTGAGTTGTCATTTTGCATGATGTTTAATGGTAGGAATCCTTTTGAACTTCTCTCTTGAAAAGATGATCTAGGATCAACTCCAAGGTTTTAGGTGATCTTGTGACCTACTAGAATCCACTCATTTGATGATAAATGTGAGTTTTCACAAGGAGGCCTTTGCTGGTCCAAAACAATTCAGATAAGATGTAGAATTTGCTTGATATTTCAAGAGAATAAAACACACAAAAAGAAATATATTTTTCTATTTTTCTATTTTATGATGAATGCAATCTAACAATGCAACTATATGAATTCCCAATTTAACCAAGGGGTTAGTAAAGAAAATAACAAAGATAGGGTAACAAGAAGTTAAGCAAATAACATGAAAGTAAAAGCCTAATGGATATAAGCCACAGAAACAACACATCTGGAAGTTAAGCATTTGAAAATATCAATGGGTAATGAATGAAAATAGGAGCAATGCTTCCTTAATTCCACTGATGCAATTGTCAATGGGAATTCAGTAACCATAAGATGTTTCACTTTTTATCAAATTGCAAGGCCACAGAAAGTGCTCTCATGCAAGACAAAAAGCTATGCAGGAACAATATGGTGATCACTTCTTGAACTAAGTACATTAATGGAGTTTTCAGACCCATCACAAACACCAGAATTAAAAGATCACACAACTAGAACAACACAATAAAACTATTGGCTCAATTACACTTCATGAACATATATTCACAAAATATAACACACTTAGGCAAGAATCACTACACTCCAAATATGAGTACCAACAAAATATATTATTGCACCAAAATAATGGTGGCCTAGAATACATATTACATTCCTAAATTTATAAGAAATCTTCTCCTCAATTTGTGTTGAGAGTGAGAGATATCTTTATACAAACATATGCTTCTAAACTAATAAAACAAATCTATTTATGTACAAGCAATCTAACTAGTGCTAAGTAGGACTCCATCCATATTTACATCATTTAATGGCTACATGAACCTTTACATGTCTTAAAACAAAGAAAGAATGAGAAAATAAGAAGAAGAAAGCCTTTAGATGATGTGGGAGTGTCTAGAAATGTCAAAAATAGAAGCTCCATCTTCACTGGGTGTCTGTAGGAGTTAAACTATCATCAGAATGCATTTCTGATACATGGAAAGCCCTAAATTTAGAATTGACAGTTAACTATTAGTGCACCTCTAAATTCTTCAAAATCTTCAGGCACACCTTTGAAAAAGTGCACCTACACACTTGGTGCACCTACACACCTCGGAAGTAGGCTCAAAAAATGCAAAATTTCACTAAGTATCACAATTGAAATTCTAGCTTCTGGGTTTTGTTTTTCTTTATACTAGAGCTATGTCTGGGTATTTTCCCTTGAATTTCTCAATGATCTCAATGACTTGAGCTACATCTAGAAAATTTAAGTCCTCATACTTGTTCTTAACATTCTGCTTGTAGTTTCCCACCTCGATGTGAGTCTCCTCAAAATCTTCAAGTTGCACATACAACTCTAGTAATGCTTCCTCTATTCTGAATACTTGTTTGATATCATCATTATTAGAAGCTTCTTCAAAAGTTTTCCAAAACTTCTCAACTACTACCTCTACAACTATTAACTTATCCCTAGAATCATCTTCAAAAATGTCCAAACATGCATTACTATAATGTTTCGCTGCCTTTAAAATTTTCTCTTGGGTTTGATCCTTGAGTTTGTGAATATGCACGTGTAATTTTTCCATTACTTTATTGCCATCTGCAATCTTTTCTATTCAATCATCAATTTTATCTAACTCTTTAGCTTTATATACTTCCATTAACATCTGATACCTATGGCCTTTGATTTCCTATAGTGCCTGCAAGTATTTGCCCCAGGTATGTACTTCATCCATCAAATCAAAATCTTGATTCAAAATGGCCACTAGCCTATCCACATTATCCTACATATGGCATAGCAATTTGAGATTTCCATGTATAATTTGTACACCTTTTTCCTCAAAATTTTCTCACCATTACTGACCAGATTTCAAAATTGGATCTAACTAGCCAGCACCCTTGTCCCTTCTCTCTAGAGCTATGTTAAAGATTTCCTTGGGATTTTCAAAATCTAAGGGACCAAAAACTTCACTTAGATACCCTTTTAGGATTTCATTTTGTCTCTGAAGTGTTATCAACTCTACCCCATCCTATTCCAATTGTCTAAACACTTATTTAATTCTGATCATGACTATCAGCTTAGCTATATCCAATGTAGGTTTCCCAAGCATGACCTCCCTAATCTGATAATCTCTTGGAGTCAATTCTTTAATATTTTTATGTGGAGGAGGGATAGCCACGTGTGGAAATATGATGAAGGCTAATGCTCGTGCATCCTTTGGTGGTGACTCAGGTTTCCTTAGAACTTCAATTAATTCCATCCTATCCTCTTCTTCAATGGTGAATTGCTACCTTTTGTTTCTAATGACCTCTTTCCTCAACCATCTTGGCACATGCTTTATCAGGGATTTTCCTTTTGAGGATGAAGGAGTTTTCTCAATTGTGCTATTTCCCTCATCTCCCCTTTCTGGAGTCCTCTCCTTTTGTAAGAGATCTGTACTGGGAGTCTTTGTGTTTATGGAGTCCACAGTCCTTACCTCTATGTCTTGGGAAACCTACTAAGGGTACTCACATATTTTCCCTTCCTCTAACACTTCATCATTAGATACTTATTGTGGCTCTTCCCCTTGTTCTTCTTGAACTTGTTCTTCTTCAGTATCTGGAGGAAGAGGGATAGTCGATCCCTTGTCTACAAAAAATGTAACATAAATGGGAAATGGTGGAGCTGCTTTAGGCCCTTGTGGCTTAGGTGGCAACTGACTCCAATCCTCATGTTGAGGTTGATTAGTTGGAGTATCTCTTATTTTGTCTCCCACCAATTTAGTTCTAACATCTAAAAGACATCAATCCCCTCAACATCCTGCTCATCTATCCATTGTTGCATTTCATCCTTGGAGGTTGTAGACTAAATGGGTTGCTCAGGAATGCATGGCAGTGTGATTGTGGATCTTATTCTCCATTTTGATTTCATGGCTTGAGAAAGATCGGTCCACTAGTTCAAAGGAAGGTTATCCTCTTTGTCCTCATCATCCTCTTTTCCCTCTTCTTTTGGGATAGCTTCTAGGAATCACTCTCTTGATGACCTTTTATTTCCTTTTGACTAGAGTATTAATCTTTCTTCTCTTAGGAGTGGAAGGAGAGGCTTGTACCTCTTGTTGAGGTGGAGACACCTCTTGTACTTCTATTTTAGCTTCTCCTTGCCCTTGTTCAGCTAGCAACACTTGAGGATTGTCTTGGGCTTGTGTGCCTTCCACATTCTCTAACCCTTGTACATTTTCTTCTCCTAGCTATGGAGGTGCTTGAGTTGTTTCCTCTTCTAGCTCAACTTGTTGAGGAGAAGTCCTTTTACTCTTACCTTTACCCTTTTGAGCCCTGTAATATCCAACTTCTCTATCCAGTTGGTGCACCACTTTTGGTCTCACTAGTGATTGAGCTATAAATGTAGGCACCATGACCTTAGCTCCTCATCCTTTAGCTGAGTGGGCTTGAGTGTGGAAGACTACCACTTGAGGAATTGGATCAAGTTTGAAAGTTCTCTTGATCCAATCCTTTGTCAATTTGATGACATGCCTGGCCTTGTGATTAATTTTTGAGTTTTCTTCCTTATCAACCTCTACATTCATGATAGGTCTATCACCAATCTTGTCCCTATTGAACAATGGATCAAGAAGATCCTTAATATCCTATTGCACTACCTTCAAAGGAATCTTTATCTTTAAAGCACTACCTTCCAGATAGAGAGTCATCCTACAATAATCCCTTATACAGACATCATAGTCATCTATTGAATTCTTCTAGTGATCCTTGATTGCATCTTCATATTGAAGTGTCTTTCTAGCCAAGTACTGTACTCTTTCGATGTTATCAAATAGGGTTGAGGAGAATTATATTCATCTAAGGGATATTGATCCCATTTAGGCTCAAAAGATATAATTTCTTTTCTTTGAACAAAACTAAAAGGTCCTATAGTAATAGGCCATACCCAACATATTTTGTGCTACTTTTGGACTTTTTCATATGCAAACAAGAGTTTTTGAGCAATATCTAGTAGAATGAGTCTACCAGTGGGATATCTAGGGAGCTTCTTGGGGTTGATAGTTGTACCAGCTACCCTTAATTATGTGAATGTTCAAAACTACATGTAGTAGGCTCCAACCTTTGATATTTTAGCTCCTACCTCCTTTGACATCCTCTTCACATAATCTCCTTCAATAAACTAGATTATTGTGAATATAAATGCATCATTCACTATTCTATATTCCTTTTTGTGCTCTGGAAATTTCTTTTTCACCAACTGAGGATATACTATAGAGGGTCATGCATTTGCATCTTGCATGCTACCCTTTTTGAAGAGGCCAGGGTAATCTATCACCCTTGTAGCTAATATGTATACCAAATATGACATCATATAGAACTTACAGTTATTCTTAACTACCACTAGCTACTCACCCAAGTTCTCACTAAGAATGGAAGCCCAATCAATCAACATTTTTTCTGTCTTGATCGTTTCAATAAAATGCACCATCCATTTGTTCAAGTGCCTTGGTGCTAGCAATCCCATGACTCTACTCAAATTAGTATGACCCAATTTGGTGTCCCAAATCTTTGAATAATCATCTTGGAAACATGACTTCATCAAAATACCTTGAAACTTGAACACCACAAGTTTTGGAACCATCTTTATAGCAAGGAAATATGATGAAGAGGCCATTGAATCTACACAAAATGAATGTGTATTAGTCTAGGGTCGAAGAAAAATTGATTAAATCAAACCCTAATAATTACGTGAAAAAACCTAGAAAAAACCTGTTGATGAAAACACCTAGAAACCTAATTTTACCCCTTAAATGCAAAAAAGGGCACACTTGGTGCACCTTGAAGGTGCACCTAATGCCCCTTTACCCTTTTAAAAAATTTAATACGTGAGGATGCAAACCAACACACCTCATGGGCTGCACTTGGTGCACACCTCATGAGTCATTAGCAAAGCACTTAAGTGTGTAAAGGTGCATACCAACACACCTAAATAGGTGTGTGACTGCACACCTTTAGAGGTGTTTTAACATTGTTGTGTTTTGTGAGTGTAAGGGAAGGAAAGGTGAGGAGGTGTAGTACTACACCTAGTAAGATGTGTAAGTGTGATTAGAGATGCTTGGAGGAGAAAAAAAGATGGAGGGAGAGGGGAGGTTTGCAGGTTTTATAGACCCAGGACCTAGTGCACCCCTTGGTGGTTGCATTGTTGTGCATCACCAAAAGTGATGCCTTTCTTTATGTACTTGGTGCACTAGTACACTTTTTTCATAGAGGTTTTCAACCTTGTCCAAAGTATTACCTAAGGAAAACCTTGTGAAACATGGAATCAACCTCCAAGCTATGGGACTTGGACTATGAGGTTGAATCTCTGGAGAAGTCTGGCTTCCTCTTACTATCAGAGTGCACCTAGCTACTCTTGGAGAGGAAAAGGGAGGAGGAATGCATGAAAATAAAATCTACCTATTCTAGTCTAAGGGGGTGATGCACCAAAATAGGGTGTTCAAATCAATCTCTGCCCATACATGCACTATTGAAGCATCATGACACCAAAAGATATACACATTCAAACTTGCTTTAATCTAACAACCACATGCAGGTTAGAAAACCCAAATGAATGACACAAGGAAAGAGAAGATTCACTTATATTTCATTCACAAGCCAGAAGAGATATGGTCATGTAGATTGCCAATATCCACAAAACACCAATGAGAGGCAAATAGTTCTTGCACTTTACATCAATGGTTGAAGGAGATAAGGCAAAATGGCATATAGTTCAGAGGCAAAAGGAATTTATACATGAAATTGTAGAGCAATATTAGAGAAGTTGGAGAAGGGTCGACCTTTACAAAATTTACAAAATCTACCTTTATAGTTCAAGCATAATTGGGATGTCCTCTTACTGAAGTTATTTCACAACCACCTACCATTAAGTCCTGCAGAGAAAAATCGTGGAGAAAATTTGATCTGAGTACAGATCCAGATGCAATGATATCTGATCTTGGTTGGAATAGGGACTTGAGAAGATAGAAATGATGCCATTAAACAACTCTGACCAGGTAGATGGATTAGATCAAAGGTGTTGGAGTGTTTTCCCGCGTCCAACATTCATTCAAGGGTGGTTGGAAATCATCACATGGATCCGATTGTTCCCCTATTTCTGGCTTGTGAATCGACAAGGTCAAAAGGTCAAACTAATCCCACAAGTAGAATGAGCCACGTGGGCCAATAGTCTTTTATCTTTCTACCACCTCGCAAGGTCTCCCTATGGTTGACCACATCCAACTGACTAACTACGCAAAATCCTTAGAACCCTGTCCGTGATAGTCACATAACTGCTAGCATCTAACTATTAATGCCTAGCTGCAACATATCTCTCCGAGCCCATAAGGACACGTGTTGCTAAGGCACTTCCCCACAATGTTTAAAGCCCTCATAATTTCATAATGTGAGAATGCCCTAATCATTGATCTCTGCAAGATCGACGATCCTTAGAAAGCTACACCTGCCCCCTCGAAATTCTTGGGCCCATGAGACACTCGTCATTTGACTCAGTAACTACCCTGGCAACAACTAGCACCACCTAGAAAAAAACTGACCCCACAAGGACACATGGTAGCAAGGTGCTTTCCCACATTACTTAATTACCTTACATCTTGATATTGTGGGGAAGTGCCAGCCCTTGATTCATTTGCATCGAACAGTGATTAAAACTCTGTAGAATTGTAAGCTAAGTCAGTTGGATGGGCCAATGGAACACCTTCATTGCACTTTGACTCACTTGACAACTACCACAGAAGACAGACCATCATTACCTCTTTTAGAAGGGTGGGCCCATGATGTCACACCAGCCACACATTGCAAGGGCGTATACCCACAATACTTAAAATCTTTGTATCTTCATCTTGCAGGCATGCGCCAGCCATGGATCAAATCATATCAGATGGTGGAAGGCACAACTAAGAATAGTGGATGCCATGGGACATGTTTCACAAAGGGGCATGACCGCATTGTTTAATTCCACTACAACTCCATCTTGCAGGCGTGCGCCAGCTATTGATCTCGGAAGATCTATTGGTGAAAGGTATAACCAAGAACATCTGAGGTCGTAAGACAAGTGTCACAAAGGGGCATGCACGCATTGCTTAAAAACCTTGTAACTCCATCTTATGGGTATGCGCCATCCGTTGATTTGATTTGAATCTATGGTGCTTAGAATTTGTGCCTTCTAAACCTGTGTGAATATCATTTGGACACGCATCACCAAAGCGCTTCCCTGCACTATCAAAAATCAGACAAAACTCAGAATGCGAGAAAGTGGGCACCAATAGAATCGCTAGCTAGACTGAGACTTCCTCCCTCTATAGCCCATAGAAAGAACACAGACCCACTGATCCACACATCATAAAGGGGCTTTCCCATAATGTGTAAAGGTCATGCATTTTCAAAATGTAGGAAAGCACTCTCTGTAGATCCAAGCAAGATCTGATGGCATGAAAAGTTGCAGGCCGGCCAAATCAAACAAGGAAATACACTAAAATTTTAATTGTTTAATTTTGTATTTCCCACGAAATTAAATAATATTAAACATGGAAGTGACCATTGGGCGGGGCAAGCATTCAAAGTTCAAATTTTGGCAAGAGGCAAAATGGATAACATTTCTAGTGACTCAGAGGGGATGTGAGCCTGCTACGCATATGAACAGTGGCCTTATGCATCCATTATGCTATAGAGTTGTAAAATTTGGATCTGTGCACTATAAAACCCTAACCCTACCTCTGCGAGAACAAAACACAAAAAATCTGGAGAATCTGCCCTCTACAACTCAAGCTAGAGGCTGAAAACCTTCTGCAAAACACATGTGCTTGTGCACTTCTTGGAAAGGTGGAAACAACAGAAAGGAAACTACACTACCTATGTATAGGAAAATCAAGCCCTCTCAGAAACATGGCTTGAGGTAGATCCCATTGATTGGGATGGGCAAAACTTCACCACCAGGCTTGCTTAATTGAAAAGCATTGGCCTGTTTGCAACTTACAATCAACTAGGTCACTCCATAGTGCATCAAATTTTGAGTGTCTCCCTGGTTTTGCCCTGTTTGCATCCCATTTCAAGACCAAGTCACCCTCCTTAAAGGTTTTGACCCTAACCCTTTTATCAAAGTTCCTTTTCACCTGCTGTTGATGTGTCTCCAGGGTTTGCATGGCCTGATTTCTTCTTTCTTCCAGCTCCATCAATTTGGTCATCCTCACTATCATGGCATCATTTCCAATTAGCTCTAGTTGATGAGCTAGTTCTAGGGATGGGAATTACAATGAAATTGTAAGCCTTTCTTCTCTACCATATACTAACATGAATGGTGAATTCCCTAATGACCTGTTAGGTGTTATCCTGTCAGCCCACAGTGTAATCCTCAATTTTTTATGCCAACACCTCTAGTTATCTTATATTGTCCTCTTTATGATCCTAATTAGGTTTTTGTTGGATGGCTTAGCTAGGAAATTACCCTGAGGGTAGTAGTTTGAAGATGTGCTCAAATAGATATTATGGTCAACTACCCATGCACAAATCTGACCTCCTAAAAAAGACTTTGCATTATCTAAAATCATGGTTAAAGGAGCACTAAACCTGGTCACAATTCCATCAAGGAATTCAACAACTGAAGACTCTATGGCATCCTTCAATGCAACTACCTCTATCCATCTAGTGAAGTAATCTATTGTAGCTAAAATCCATTTGTGACCAGAACTAGAAGGAGGATTGATAGGTCCTATGAAATCCAATCCCCATTGAGCAAAAGGCTAGTCCACTTGAATGGGATGAAGAGGAAGGGCTGCAAGATTTTGCTTACTAGAAAAGAAAGTACATTTTTCACATTTCCTCACATACCTATGACAATCATGAAATTGGGATGGCCAATAATAACTAGCTCTCATGATCTTCATTGCAATTGTTCTGGCTAAGAAGTGACCACCATCAAGACCATCATGAAGCTCTTTGATCATCCTTTCAGCTTGGTCTATTTCAATGCATCTTAATAGGGCTCCATTAAAATCTCTCCTGAAAAGGATACCCTCAACTATGACATAAGGAATTGACTATAATCTATACTATCTCCTTTTAGTTCTATCTAATCCTTGAGGATATCCATTGCCTAATAAGAAGTTCTTCATATCATCCATCCAATTCCTTGGGTCATCATTTCTTTCCTCTTATTGCTCTGTTAGTATCATTATAGCTTCCTCATCTAACTCCTGAGATAATATCATTATTTGCACAATCCTTTCCCTCTTACTAGCTTGGTGATTTGGATATCAACATCATATTCCATCACTCTTGTAATCCAACCAGCTCTTTTCTCACTAATATTTTTTCTCAAAAGGAAATCTTTCACACTAGCATGGGGTACTAACAAATGAATCTTATTATGAGATAGGAGGTGTATGAATTTCTTCAAAGCTCTGATTACTACAAGGGCTTGCTTCTCTACAAAGTTGTACTTGTTTTCATACTCTTTAAGCCCTTCGTTGAAGAAGGCTATGCGTTGTTCTTCATTCTTATCATTTCTTTGAGTTAGGACAGCAAAAATACCTAACTCACCACCTAGAGTATAAAGAATGAAATATTTTTAAAAGATTGGATTAATGAGAGTAGGGGCTAAGGCTATGGCTGCCTTGATCTCCTCAAAAATTTCTCTCCCTTCCTTGGTCCATGCAAAGACCATACTTTTCTTGAGCATAGTTGTAAGGGGTTTCACCATGGTAGCAAGATTAGGGATAAATCTTCTCACAAAATTTATCCTACCAAGGAAACTTTGCAGCCCCTTCTTGTGTTTAGGAAGAGGAAGAGGAAGTATTGTTTTTGTTCTCTCTGGATCAATGGTTAAGCCATCTTTAGATACAATGTGTCCTAATAATTTTCTTTGATTGGTAGACAAGACACACTTGCTTGGGTTAAGAGATACCCCAAACTCTCTACACCTTGAAAATACCTGTCTTAAATGATCAAAATGATCTTCCACATTCTTTGGATATACTGTGATATCATCAAGGTAAACTAATACAAACTTTTCAATCATGTTCTTGAAGGCAATCTCCATTGCCTTTTGGAATGTACCGCCTGCATTAGTTAGTCCAAATGGAATTTTACAATAAGCATAGGTACCCCACTTGGTAGTGAATGCAGTCTTGTATCTATCAGACTCTTTGACCAGTACTTGATTATAACCAGAGAACCCATCAAGAAATGAAAATCTCTCTGAACCACTAACCTTGGACAAAATTTTCTCTGTGGAAGGAAGAGGATGGTGATCTTTAAGGGAAGCTTGGTTAAGGTCCCTAAAGTCCACACACAATCTAATTTCTCCATTCTTCTTCCTAACAAGGACAAGGTTTGCTACCCATGATGAGTGCTTGATGGGGAAAATTATATTGGCCTCAATAACATTAAGGGTTCAATTTTAGGATTCATTGGCCTCTATTTTTGTCTTACTAGTTTGACGTTGTCAATTAAATCTATGATATGTTAAAACAACCTTGGGTCAAAACCCTTCAAATCATCATATGCCTAGGCAAATATATCATTAAATTCTAGACATATTTGAATAAAAATTTCTTGTTCAATTTCAGAACATACCTTCCCCATATTCAAGGACTTTCCATTAGCAATCATGAATGGGGTGTGATCATCTTGGTCAGAAGCTAAGTTCATGGCTCTACCTCTTGCTTGGTCATCAGGGTTAAAAACATTCTCTAAGGTGATGAGACCCTTAGGAAACTTGTTGGAGCTAAGATTAATGATTTGGTCCCAATACTAATCATGCAATCTTGACTAGTTTTTGTCTGAAAATTCTGCTTCATTCTACAAGAAGCTCACAATTTTTTCATCAGATTCAAACACTTGCCAATGTGTGTTATTGTCAGGGATGACAAGCCTTACTACCATTCTAATTGTTTGCTCTTTCTCCTCGTCAAGATTTCCTGGCACATCATGAGATGCACCTATTGCTGCAAGTCTATCAGCATGTCTATTTTCTCTTCTTAGGATGCTTTGAATATTAAATGCATTGAAACCTTCAAGAAAATCCCATACCCTATGTTTATAAGACTTGAGCAAACCATTCTTGGTGATATTCTGATTTCTCACTTGATTGACCACTAACTCACTATCTCCATATACACTTAAGGCTTGAATTCCTCTTTTTTCAGGAACTAGGAGTCCCTGAAACAAGGATTCATACTCAGCCACATTGTTAGTGCAACTGAATTGGAGCCTAAAGGAGAAGTAGTACTTTACCTGTGTAAGAGAAATCAACATCACACCAGCCCCTGATCCATTTTTATTTCTTGAGCCATCAAAGTACATACTCCATATCCCATTCATATCTTCTTTAGTCCCCATAAGATTGGGAACTAGAGCATCTTTCTCTAATATACAATATGTACTAAGGCCTATTTCAAGGGTTTCTGGCATAGGATCAAATTGATATGTGTTGGCCCACTCATCCAAAAGAAAATCAGGTATCTCTACTAGGGAAGTAGCAGGCTCACTCGCTATGTCATTCTCATCCACTTCTAGAATAGTGAAATTCATGTTGATGAGGTTAGGGGTGTAGGGCTTGATATGATGGAGGGCTAGAGGATATGCTCTGATTGAAGCTTTGGCTCCATATCTTTTTCTAAAAAACATATATGACCAATCATAAGATATGTAACCACCTATTTGGGAAGTGAAGTCTCTTGACAGATAAATGGAAAAATGTGGCTTGACCTTAGCTACTGATATATCTTGAGTTATAGTACAACCAGGACATGCATGTAGGGCCATCTCTACATTCCTAAGGATCCCTATAGTCTTGATAGTACTACCATCCAACTGTAACACATCCTTAACAATGTGCTCATATTTCATCTCCAAAGCATCAACACTGCACCTATGCATCACTAAACTACTAGCCCCTAAATCAATCATGCAATTGTGAACTAGTTTATCCCCTATAATTAGAGAAACATATAATTGAGGAGGTTTGACCTTTTTACTTGTTTCTTCCTCCCTTGATGGTTGTACTAGGCTTGTGGCACTTTCCATGCTAGGTGGTTGATCCTTTGGTTCAATACCCTCCAACTCCTATTGTAGAAACCTCTTTTGCATGGGTATAATAGCAACAACATCCCACATGGAAATATTCACATTTGTCTTCTTCATCTATTCTACCACACTGAATGGAGCAGGGGGCACTTCAGTAGAAGCCTTTGGAGCTATCCTTGCAGGAGGTTGAGATGGAACAACTGGAGGATCACTCATATCCTTTCTGAAATTCCCTTGCCTTTGCTGCTGAAAAACATTTGATTGATCATCTACTACTGATTACTCATGAAGTGTTGCATTTGAAGTTGAGGCCTAATTAGGAGGAGGAAGGGTAGCATCTTCAATAGCTCTTCTTTTTCTCCTAGTATTGTGAGCAATGGAATCCTAGTTTACATTACAATGTTCCTCCATTTGATGATTCATAAGGGAGCAATCACCTTGCCCTTGCACATAGGAGGCATCTTTAAAACGATCCTCCTTGTATGATTGTCCTGCTACAGGCTATTGGATGGTCAAAGCCAAATAAGATTTAGCATTTTGACACATGCAACGGGCATAAGAATAATTACAAGAGGGACAAAAATCCTAATCTTGGGCCATGTTGTTTTGAGGGACTATGGCCTTACTTTGATTTACATTTGAGGTTGAAGCATGGCTATTCTACGTATTTTGATCAAAGGAATTGTTCCCATAATTATGATTTGGAGTCCTACCACTACTTAGAGTGTGATGCTATAACTGATGAGCTTTACTACCTTGAGCTTGCCTTTCTAAAGTCACCACCTTGTTGCTCATTTTCTACATCACATAGAAATTATCCTCTAGCTTCTTTTCTTGGCCTTGCAATCTCTTATCTATGTTCTACATCATAGATTGCATCATCTCCTTGATTTCATCTATTCCACTTGAAGATGTGGAAGGTTGAGTTACTAGAGCAAGGGATTGTGATGTAGAAATTGTGGGAAGAGGAGCCATTGCTGGTTGATGGTTTGGGACATCAGGGAAGAAGGGCATAGGAGGCCTCGGAGCTAACTTCCCTCCTTGTATCAATATATTTTTTTCCCTTATTGCTGTGTCATAAGCATTAGGTAAGGTATCCCCTCCCATGGTTTGGATTTTAGTGGCAATGTCACTATTAAAGGCTCTAAGGTAATGCAAGAAGGCATTACCAGGGGTAGGCTTCATTGAAATAGGTATTCTATCCAATGTTTTTTGAAATCTATAGTTGAAATCAGTCGTACATTCATGGGGGGCCCATTTTATGGTAGTTAACTGCTCTAAAAGTGATACATAATCACTTTTGTCCTCAAAGTGTTTGCATAGTCCTATTCCTAACCCATCCCAATCTATTATAGAACCATGAGCCAAACCTTTATACCATTGTAGTGCTTTTCCTTTAAGAGATGAGGCTAGAAGCCTAACTGCAACATCATCCTTTGTAATACCATGAATATTATAGACATTTGCAACCTCTTGAATGTGTTCTAAGGGAGAGATAAAAGTTTCACCAGTAAACTCTTGTATACTTTTAAGTGCAACTATTGGTATGTTGTGTCTTTGTGTCAACAAAAGAGGACTTCCACCATTAAAGGTGGCAAAAGTATGGGCTCTAGGCTATGCCATATAGAAAACTGATCTATTGATATACATTGATGGCAATCTAGGCTAAGATCTAATAGTAGGAGTAGAGATAGATCTTGCAAGGGTATTCATTACTATTGCACTCCTAACTAGTGATAAGGATATTCTAGTCTTCCTTCTTCTAGGATTTGAAAATGAAAGCTCTTGGTACTGAAATTTTCCTCTAGAAGATGCCCTTTTTTTGGCTTTGGGCATGAATTACTGTAACTTTGGTTTGGAACCATATGCGTTTGAAGCTTAGAGTCGCCAAGTACTTGAAGAATGAACCTCTTGAAGCCAATAGTATCTCCTTGATATTAATCTTGAAATCTTCCTTTTGACACTAGTAGACTTGAAATTTTTTGATTTTTTGTCCCACCAAGCGTGCCAAAAATTGTTGTCATAGAGGTTTGTACCCTTGTCCAAGGTCTTACCTAAGGAAAACCTTGTGAAACATGGAAACAACTTCCAAGCTGTGGGAATTGGACTATAAGGTTGAATCTCTAGTGAAGGCTAGCTTCCTCTTACTATCAGGGCACACCTAGCTACTCTTAGAGAGGAAAAGGGATGAGGAATGCATAAAAATAAAATCTACCTATTCTAGTCTAAGGGGGTGATGCACCAAAATAGAGTGTTCAAACCAATCTCTACCCATACATGCACTATTGAAGTATCACGACACCAAAAGACATACACATTCAAACTTGCTTTAATCTAACAACCACTTGCAGATTAGAAAACCCAGATGAATGACACAAGGAAAAAGAAGATTCACTTATATATCATTCATAGGCCAGAAGAGATATAGTCATGCAGATTGCAGATATCTAGCAAAAACAAATGAGAGGCAAATAGTTCTTTCACTTTACATCAATGACTAAAGGAGATAGGGAAAAATGCCATACAATTCAGAGGCAAAGGGAATTTACACATGAAATTGTAGAGCAATATCAGAGAAGTCAGAGAAGGGTCAACCTTTACAAAATTTACAAAATCTGCCTTTATAGTTCAGGCATAACTAGGATGTCCTCTTACTAAAGTTATTTCACAACCACCTACCATTAAGTCCTACAGAGAACAATCATGGAGAAAATCTGATCTAAGTACAGATCCAGATGCAATGATGTTTGATCTTGGTTGGAATAGGGACCTAAGAAGATAGAAACAATGCCATTAAACAGCTCTAACTAGGTAGATAGTTTGGATCAAAGGTGGTGGAGTGTTTTCTTGCATTCAACATTCATTCAAGGGTGGTTGGAAATCATCACATGGATCAGATTGTTCTCCTATTTCTAGCTTGTGAATAGGCAAGGTCAGTAGGTCAAACAAATCCCACAAGTAGAATGAGCGATGTGGGCCAATGGTCTTTTATCTTTTTGCCACCTGAAAAGGTCTCCCAGCGGTTGACCACATCCAACTGACTAATTGCACCAACTCCTCAGAACCATATCCATGACAGTCACATAACTGCTAGCATATAACTATTAATGCCTAGCCGCAACATATCTCTTCGGGCCTGTAAGGACATGTGTCACTAAGGTGCTTCCCCACAATGTTTAAAGCCCTCATAATTTCATAATGCACGAATGCCCTGATCTTTGATCTCTGCAAGATTGATGATTGTGATAGATCCTTAGAAAGCTGCACCTGCCCCCTCAAAATTCTTGGGCCCATGAGACACTTGTCATCTGACTCAACAACTACCCTGGCAACAACTGGCACCACCTAGAAAAAAATTGACCCCACAAGGACACACAACAGTAAGGCACTTTCATGCATTACTTAATTACCTTGCATCTCGATATTGCGGGGAAGTGCCAACCCTTGATTCGTTTGCATCGAACAGTGATCAAAACTCCATAGAACTGCAAGCCAAGTCAGCTGGATGGTCCAATGGAACACCTTCATTACACTCTGACTCACCTAACAACTACCACAGAGGATAGGCCATCATTACCTCTTTCAGAAGGGTGGGCCCATGATGTCACACCAGCCATGCGTCACAAGGGCGCATACTCGCAATACTTAAAATGTTTGCATCTTCATCTTGCAGGCATGTGCCAGCCATGGATCAAATCACATCAGATGGTGGAAGGCACAACTGAGAATAGGGGATGCCATGGGACATGTCTCACAAAGGGGCATGCCCGCATTGTTTAATTCTACTGCAACTTCATCTTGTGGGCGTGCGCCAACCGTTGATCTCGAAAGATCTGACGGTGAAAAGTATAACCAAGAACATGTGAGGTCGCAGGACAGGTGTCACAAAGGGGCATGCCCACATTTCTTAAAGACCTTGTAACTCCATCTTGCAGGCATGTGCCAACTGTTGATCTGATTTGAATCTATGGTGCTCAGAATTTGTGCCTTCTAAACCTGCGTGAATATCATCCAGACACGCATCACCAAAGTGCTTCCCTGCACTGTTAGAAAGTCTAACAAAACTTAGAATTTGAGTTGTTGTAGAAGGGGTTTATTTAAGAGATTATGAGTCCATTTTTTGTACTAGTCATATTAGAACCAAAGAAGAATGGAGAATGGAGGATGCACATAGATTCTTGTGCTATCAACAAGATGACAATCAAGTACAAATTTCCATTTCCAAGGATGGATGATATTATGGACTACTTGAGTGAAATAATTTTAGTATTACGTATTTCTAGTATGAATTAGGATGATAAGATGTCTATTGAATGGTTTTCTGAAGAATTCTTGTGTAAAATATTTTTAGTATTACGTATTTCTAGTATGAATGGTAAATCTTTTGTTTATGGGATAATTAAAGATCAGTACAACCCTCTTTCAATAGATTAAAGAAAGGAAATTTAATTTGGGAAGGGTTTGAATCTAAATAAAAAATTCTCTTAAAAAATATATATTTAATTTGGTGGGTTTGCTATATTTTCTCCATCAGATTAATGCTGGGATTTTGATTTTCTTTTTTTTTAAAGAATTTTTTTTATATAAGTTTTGTATGCATAAAATTTTATAAAGCAAAATTAACTATAATCATTTTAAAAGGGGGGTTTTTTTGATATTTATGTATGTGTCAATATTTTTTTAAAAAATGTAATAATAAAAAATAAAATTTAATAACATTTTTGGGGAGGGTGGATTTGTCACACCCCCCCTTACCTCCTGCGTATGTTGCGCATGTGATTGATATTGCAAATTGCGGCAGTAGTGGTACAACATGCAACTGCAGTGGTACTTACAACAATAGGGTATGTTGCGGACAACCCTTTTAGGGAAGGCCATTGGCCCAAAAAAATTGATTTGACATTTTTAAAATAAAAAAATTGAAATTTTAGTTTTTTTAAAATTAAATTTAAATTTATTTAATTTTTTATGTTATTTAATATTAATTTTAAAATAATATTTATTTAATAGAATTTTATTAAATGTTTTTAAATATTAATAATTAAATTAAAATATAGTTATTTTATATTATATGATTTTTAATTAGATCAATAAAATATAATATAATTTAATTAAATATTTTTTAACAAGTTTATTTAATAATGAAGATTAGTTAATAAGGTTGTAGATTTATTTAATTTGTTGGTGATTTATTTAAATTTTGACTTTAGTGAAATTGCAATTATTTTATCAGATTCCAATGAGAATTATTTTAGCAAATTTGAACAAATACATAATTTTACCCTTAAAGTATCTTAGAGAAATTGATTTAAAATATTATGGGTGTAATCTTTTATTATATTCAAACAAATGCATGGGTTAAGCTATAGGGTAAATGTAGGATCCTTTTACTTGAAACATACACTGGAATGAAAACTGAAAACCTTACATTAACTCAACAATATATTTTCAAATCAAACCAAATTTTGAGATTATCCTATTTTCTGTGTGATGTTTATGTTGGGTTTTGGGGGTTGACTAGAGTGTTGACCAGTTCTAGGATGTTTACCAGAGGCTTGGGAGTTCTGTGAGTGTGATAGTATGCTGACTTGATCTTGATTATTGTTACTTAACCATGGTAATGTGATGGTATGCTATATGATGAGTGTGTTTATACTATTGGTTACTATTTTTAGTGTCTTTGTGGGATAGCGAGATTTATGCTATGAGATATTTGACTTAACCATTTTGAGTCTTCGATCAATATTTTTGGGATGCTTTCCAGTTCTTGTAGAGAACTGATGTGATTATTATGAATTATCTTTTGATGTTTTCTAGTCACTTGTATAGGATTGAGGTGTTTTATTATGATTCTTTGATTTGTGATTTCATGAGCTTAGGGTAGGTTATCTATATGTAATATTGAGAAGTGGCTTGCAATGGGGGTCGGGGCCCTAAGTGGCTGCCAGGATGACCCATTGTAAGTTTTTTTATAAGTAAAAATACTACACTAAATGGGAATAAAATGAACCTAATAAGAGTCTTTGTATGTTCTCGTTGATGCCTCAAATGCTAGTACAAATTAGGATGGGAGGAGAGAGAATGCTTGGTTGCGACCTTGCATCTATAGTATGCCTTGTCAATACGAGAGGATACTAGTGGCTACATAGGGATCACTAGGGGGTTGGGGTCCTGAGAGACTGCTAGGGTAACTCTAGCATGATTCGTGCTATGACACTTGCCCTTTTACATAGTAGGTTTCCTACATGTTTGTGTGCCTTTGGGTATAGATGTCAATTTATCTTTGAACCTTTGAGTTAGATTTATTTTAGGATTTCTTGGACTTAGACAGTATTTTGATGTTTGGATTGATATCTTGTTTGGGTCTTGAGACTATCTATAGTATGCCTTGTTAGTATGAGAGGATACTAGTGGCCGGATAGGGATCACTAGGGGGTTGGGGTCCTAAAAGATTGCCAGGGTAGCTCTAGTATGATTCATGCTATGACACTTGCCTAATTACATAGTAGGTTTCTTACATGTCTGTGTGCCTCTAGGTATAGATGTCAATTTATCTTGGAACCTTTGAGTTAGATTGCTTTTAGGGTTTTCTGGACTTAGAGAGTATTTTTGATGTTTGCATTGATATCTTGTTTGGGACTTGAGACTATCTCCTCAACACAGTGGGAGTGGGCCATTTAGGTTCCACATGATTGGGTGGTAGTGCTTTTTACTCTTACCATTGAGATCTGTCTATTGCTACTGTGGTTGGAGCTTCCTTATCTGCATTTCCTTTTTATTCTATTTTTGTATCATTATGATGGATGGTTATATCTTATGATGGATGTTTATATCTTTATGATGGATGGATATATCTTTTATGGTGGATGCTTTCATTTATTGTATTGTACTTTGTATCATGGATTTGAGAAGGTTGATGTAAATCTATTTTTATTAATGTATATTCTTTTAGCCTTTCATACCCTGTGGCATGTATAGTGGATGATTGAGCATTCCAAATTTCATTTTTCAAGAGGCATTCAGAACAAATGTATATTATTTAAATGGACATTGGACTTTTTAATTATTCTTTCATATGGATGTGATATTTGATGAACTTAGTATTAATTAAAATTATATGTGATTCAACATCATGGGATCCATAAGGAATGTAACCTGTTATGTATTCTTATAGTTGATTATATGTTTTTGCTTCTGCTACTTTATGTTCGATGTGCATGTTATTCTTCTTGTTCAATTTTTTTTTTGGCAAACTTAGTAAAACTTTAGGTTATTTATTTTGGATCCCTTGGTAGGGCATTATAAACATAGTATATTGTATGTTCTATGTTGTAATTTTATTGTTACGAAGTGCCACAATCTTTACTGTAATATATTCTTTTATGTTTATTTAGGTACTTTTCTCTTGTGTTCAAAATTTAAGATCTATAAATGAGGCTTATTACATGTCTCCAAATGAGATTAGAATGTATCAGTCTATATTTTTGAGTATACAACAACTAGTTGATTCTTATATTGACGTCTCATAATATGTGATTCCTCAACATTTCTTAATTAACAGATTATATAGTGGTGTTTTGACATTCTTGGTATAACATTGACTCCTTTTTTCCTTAGGGAAGGACCTTTATTTCAAATAGTTGGATTATCTTAAAATATTTACATATTTTATATTAGGGGGTGAGATAAATTGACTTCTCCATTCTCTCTAATGGATATAATTTTTCCTTAGGTGGTGTTTTTTCCATCACATTCATCATTGAGAGAATTTTGTATTTTCATCTCTCTTTTTGGGAAGAGGTTTTTCCATTTTTTTAAAGATATTTTATTGCATTTAATCCATGAAACCTAATATGACCCAAGAACCATGTGTACATACATTCTTCCTAAGTTTCACTTAAGGGGGTTGTTAGAATGTTAATTGTTGTACCTAGTATGTTATTCTTATAGGTCCTATACATGCATGTTACTAAACTTTACTTAGGAATAACATGGGAACATTCCCAATTTTTATGGTATTATCACATTATCACATTTTCATAGTAATTGGGACTTCCATCTTTAGTGAGTCATCACTTTTTTTACATATGGAGGGTTATCCACCTTAGCAGATGTGTTTCATAATCACCTTTCCATCTTGGAGGGTGATCTACCTTTTGTGGTTTTACCACCTTTAGAGGATGATTAACACCTTTAGTAGATATTTTATCCTATAAAATTTCTATCTTACCAAGTAATCGTTTATCGCTTTATCATCATGTCATAAGATTTTAAAAATTGTCACAATATTGTTCCTTCCTTTGTCTCAACTTGGTTCTTTTAACAAATAGGTCTCTTATGTACTATCAATTATTAAGTTACTAAATTGTATTCTTGGTGAGAATATAATTTATTCTTGTCATATTGATTTCCTCTTATTATCTTGATTTCCATAGGCCTCTAGAGATTCTAGGGTGGTCACATTTGTATCTAGATATTACATGCTTAATGGAGATCTATGAAAATAAAAAATAGCCACTCATTATTGTTGTCTATTATGAGGATATTTAGGCATATATGTTATTGAATCCTATTTTGAGAGACTTCTTATTTCAAAAAATGTCCAATTTGATGATTCTTATCCTTTTATTAACTCTTCATTGTTAGATTTTGCATTTCTTCCCAAGCTCTCATCTCTTGAGTATTCTTTCCCACTTGACTATGTGGATGATGTTTGAACACCACCTTAACCTTAAAATATTCTAGTCCCCAGGTCTAGGATTATTGGTACTATTTATGTAGCTAGATATTTAACAAGGTGACCCTTCTAATTCTTATTGTAATTTCTCATATACATTTTGGGTTTCTCTTTTAGGTTTTGTCATTTTAGATAATCTATTTTATATTTGATAAGTATTTCTTATTAGGATAAGGCTATGGAAGATGATTAATTTTTGCATGGGGGGTATTTTTCTTCTTGATGCATTCAAGGGACCAAAATCCCAAAATGAGATCCAAACTGGAATATAGAGACAACAAAATGGAGATGAAAAAAGAAAAGAAATAATCAATACCAAAAAATAAGTAGAAATGATCAATAATTTATATCAAGTTGGCTCGCAATTCTAGAATATAGATTATTTAATAGATATTCCACATTGAAAAGAATATGATATATTCTTGATCTTTGCTATCATATCTCTTATTTATTATTTCTACTAATCTCTCACTACTTGAAAAAGAAGTGATACCCTACTTATGTACAATATCTCCAACCACAAGTTAGCTAATGTGATCAACAATCTCCAAGAGAAAGATATGTATTACAATAATATTGGTTAGGACCCAAATCCATAAGAGCATCTCCAAATAGACACATCATAATGTGTGAATACCCAATAAGTTTAATCATATATATAAGAACATATAATAATTTCTCATTAAGCTTCACATAGCTTGAATCTTCATCACAAGACAAATAATATCAGTGTGGTCGTTAGAATAGAAAACCCATATAGGACCATACCAATCATATGATAACTTCATCTAGAAATATCAAATCAAGATATGAAGCTATATCTAGGATCTACATGATGTATAGAATACATCATAAGGATTAGATATGATAAGAAGTCAACTAGATCAATTGCTATCTAAAACCCAAAAAATACCCAAATCAAATAGAATATAGAAAAATTGAAAGGAAATATTTCTTGGTTGATGTAATATTTCCAACAACCCAAGGGTTCTCATACATCGCTCCAAGTGAATAGAAGATGCCCTATAAGAGGAACTTGAACATCTAATTGAATTTATAACATAAATCCCATGCTCATTATTGACCCATGTGCCCTCATAAATAAGATACAATTTATGAAAATGGCTACATTGACAATCCAAATAACCAAACCCAATAGTATACCTTACTCCATCATGTATGTCTCTTTTAATACTTACACAAATTATTTTTTGTTCACTCAAATCACATAAATTTCTTCTGCCTGTGTTTCTCTGATGCAGGAGCATCTTGGGTGTAAGAGAAATCTTGCATCACCCAAAAAAAATTTTTTTTTCAAACTTTTCTATTTTAATAAGGACTAGTAGACAGGGGGTTACTATTTCTAGGAACTTGCTATTTTTATTAAGTTTGTCATACTAGCTCAAAATATTCTCATTTTCTACATGAAGGTTCATTTTAGAATTGTAAGGCTACCATAAAAATCTCAATGCTCCATCTTAAGTATCAGAGAAGTTATTGTGGATTTTTGGTAGAATTTTTTTGAGAAAAATCTTTAGGCTCACTATTGGAGGCCTTAGAGTGTCCTGATGAGGTTTGAAAACTTGACGAAAGAGCACTTGTGCAGTTTCAAACCTATAGATCAAGAGTTGGTGTATTTGAAAAGTGGTTATAATAGCCAATCGGAGCAATGGTTCAAGAGTTATGGCCTTCCAAAGTTGGGCTACCCAAAATTTTTAAAATAATTGTTGAAGATGTATTTGAATGACTCTATATGTATTGTTAGGCTCTATCATTCCTAGGTATTAAGTTTGAATGTCTAGAACCTGTCTGGGCATCATAAAATTGTCTACTTAAGAAATGCTCAAACATTATTTAGAACAACTCTGGGTGGTAGTTCGTAGCTTAGTCTTGCATATTACTGTAATGAAGGCACCTATGTGGGTTAGCATATTGTATTTGTGAATTTTGTAATTCTGCATTTGCGTCGATAATAAGAAGTCCATATTTTGTTCTCACATTTACTGTTGTTTCCTTGTTTTTGTTATGGTTTATGGTATTAAAGGGAGCACCCTTCATCAAGTGGTATTAGAGGTTGAGTTCTTGAGTATGTGGATAGATCACCAATAGGTAGTTTTCACTAGAATTGTGGTTTGGGTTGAGTGTGTAGATAGAGCACCGACTGTGAGGAAGTTTGCACCAGGGTTTCAATAAAAGTGCAAAAAATGCCTCCATGAAGAGAGTGTGGTGGGAGAGCTATAGGTGTTACACCAGAGGGTTTTAGAACCCTCTAAAGGAAAATACAAGCATTGGAAGAAAAAATGTGTAGAGGAATAAATCTTGCAATAAGAGATGAAAGTGAGGATAAGGATGAAGAAGAAGAAAATGTCTAAGCAGAGAAAATTCTAAACCTAGAGGACGAGAGGCTTTTTAAGGCCGTCTCCAAGATTGGAAAAAGACCTAAGTTTGAAGTTCCCACATTTTTAAGAAATCTTAACCTAGAGGAGCTAATTGATTGGATCAATGAACTAGAGAAGTACTTTGAGTATGAAGGTATTAAGGATCCTAAAATGGCCAAGTTTGTGAAGGTGAAACTGAAGGGACATGCAAAGATCTGGTGGCAAGAGGTTCAGTTGGAGAAATATAGAAAGAGAAAGGACAAAATCACTAGATCAGATCAGATGATAGCTAAAATGAAGTGACTATTCATTCCCATGGATTATGAGCTTGACCTATTGAAGAAAATGTAAGGGGTGAAGCAAGGGTTAAAGCAAGCAGGAAACTCTGTTCAAGAGTATATCAAATAATTCTACCAAGTTCTCATTAGAACCAACCATGTAGAAGTTGATAAGGAGAAAGTGGTGCATTATCTTAATGGGTTAAGGCCAAATATTCAAGATGAGTTGAGTCTGGTTCAAATGAATAATATCGAGGAGGCATACCAGTTTTCCTTAAGAGTTAAGGAAAAACTGAACAAGAAGTTCAACAACAAGAATAGCTAAAGAGGTCATGATGGAAAATCTATCAAACAATCTTATGGAGGCCATAATGATGATTAGAAGAATAAGGATGAGGCTAGAAGTAGCAGTCAGAATTAGAGGGGAAAATATTCCAATCATTTCCATGATCAAAACAAAAGAGATCAGAGAGGAGGAGATAGAGGACAAGGATCTGGAAGAGGAAGCTTCTATGGGAAATGTTTTCACTGTGGAGAAGACAGGCATAAAGCATTTGAATATTCCAAAAGCCAAGGAAGAACAAATCAAAGAATTGAAGGCTAAGCCAAAGTCGCACATGTTGATGAAGATGCCAGATCATAAAATTCTAAAGATGTTGAATGAGGAGAAGTCCTAGTTACAAAAAGATTCCTGCTAAGTGGTAAGAATGAACTTGATCAAAGAAGGATCTTATTTCCCACAAGATGCATATGTGAAGATAAGTCTTGTGATGTGATCATTGATAGTGGGAGTACTAACAATCTAGTATTAGAAATGATGGTCACCAAGTTGAAGCTGAAGAGATAGAAACACCTATGTCCATACCATATTTCTTGGGTGCAAGATGACCACAAGGTCATGGTCAATGAGAAGTGCTCAGTAAAGTTCAAGATCAAAAGCTACCAGGATAAGGCACTATTTGATATCATACCTATGGACATATGTCATATGTTGTTCAGTAGCATTGAGTTGTCATTTTGCATGATGTTTAATGGTAGGAATCCTTTTGAACTTCTCTCTTGAAAAGATGATCTAGGATCAACTCCAAGGTTTTAGGTGATCTTGTGACCTACTAGAATCCACTCATTTGATGATAAATGTGAGTTTTCACAAGGAGGCCTTTGCTGGTCCAAAACAATTCAGATAAGATGTAGAATTTGCTTGATATTTCAAGAGAATAAAACACACAAAAAGAAATATATTTTTCTATTTTTCTATTTTATGATGAATGCAATCTAACAATGCAACTATATGAATTCCCAATTTAACCAAGGGGTTAGTAAAGAAAATAACAAAGATAGGGTAACAAGAAGTTAAGCAAATAACATGAAAGTAAAAGCCTAATGGATATAAGCCACAGAAACAACACATCTGGAAGTTAAGCATTTGAAAATATCAATGGGTAATGAATGAAAATAGGAGCAATGCTTCCTTAATTCCACTGATGCAATTGTCAATGGGAATTCAGTAACCATAAGATGTTTCACTTTTTATCAAATTGCAAGGCCACAGAAAGTGCTCTCATGCAAGACAAAAAGCTATGCAGGAACAATATGGTGATCACTTCTTGAACTAAGTACATTAATGGAGTTTTCAGACCCATCACAAACACCAGAATTAAAAGATCACACAACTAGAACAACACAATAAAACTATTGGCTCAATTACACTTCATGAACATATATTCACAAAATATAACACACTTAGGCAAGAATCACTACACTCCAAATATGAGTACCAACAAAATATATTATTGCACCAAAATAATGGTGGCCTAGAATACATATTACATTCCTAAATTTATAAGAAATCTTCTCCTCAATTTGTGTTGAGAGTGAGAGATATCTTTATACAAACATATGCTTCTAAACTAATAAAACAAATCTATTTATGTACAAGCAATCTAACTAGTGCTAAGTAGGACTCCATCCATATTTACATCATTTAATGGCTACATGAACCTTTACATGTCTTAAAACAAAGAAAGAATGAGAAAATAAGAAGAAGAAAGCCTTTAGATGATGTGGGAGTGTCTAGAAATGTCAAAAATAGAAGCTCCATCTTCACTGGGTGTCTGTAGGAGTTAAACTATCATCAGAATGCATTTCTGATACATGGAAAGCCCTAAATTTAGAATTGACAGTTAACTATTAGTGCACCTCTAAATTCTTCAAAATCTTCAGGCACACCTTTGAAAAAGTGCACCTACACACTTGGTGCACCTACACACCTCGGAAGTAGGCTCAAAAAATGCAAAATTTCACTAAGTATCACAATTGAAATTCTAGCTTCTGGGTTTTGTTTTTCTTTATACTAGAGCTATGTCTGGGTATTTTCCCTTGAATTTCTCAATGATCTCAATGACTTGAGCTACATCTAGAAAATTTAAGTCCTCATACTTGTTCTTAACATTCTGCTTGTAGTTTCCCACCTCGATGTGAGTCTCCTCAAAATCTTCAAGTTGCACATACAACTCTAGTAATGCTTCCTCTATTCTGAATACTTGTTTGATATCATCATTATTAGAAGCTTCTTCAAAAGTTTTCCAAAACTTCTCAACTACTACCTCTACAACTATTAACTTATCCCTAGAATCATCTTCAAAAATGTCCAAACATGCATTACTATAATGTTTCGCTGCCTTTAAAATTTTCTCTTGGGTTTGATCCTTGAGTTTGTGAATATGCACGTGTAATTTTTCCATTACTTTATTGCCATCTGCAATCTTTTCTATTCAATCATCAATTTTATCTAACTCTTTAGCTTTATATACTTCCATTAACATCTGATACCTATGGCCTTTGATTTCCTATAGTGCCTGCAAGTATTTGCCCCAGGTATGTACTTCATCCATCAAATCAAAATCTTGATTCAAAATGGCCACTAGCCTATCCACATTATCCTACATATGGCATAGCAATTTGAGATTTCCATGTATAATTTGTACACCTTTTTCCTCAAAATTTTCTCACCATTACTGACCAGATTTCAAAATTGGATCTAACTAGCCAGCACCCTTGTCCCTTCTCTCTAGAGCTATGTTAAAGATTTCCTTGGGATTTTCAAAATCTAAGGGACCAAAAACTTCACTTAGATACCCTTTTAGGATTTCATTTTGTCTCTGAAGTGTTATCAACTCTACCCCATCCTATTCCAATTGTCTAAACACTTATTTAATTCTGATCATGACTATCAGCTTAGCTATATCCAATGTAGGTTTCCCAAGCATGACCTCCCTAATCTGATAATCTCTTGGAGTCAATTCTTTAATATTTTTATGTGGAGGAGGGATAGCCACGTGTGGAAATATGATGAAGGCTAATGCTCGTGCATCCTTTGGTGGTGACTCAGGTTTCCTTAGAACTTCAATTAATTCCATCCTATCCTCTTCTTCAATGGTGAATTGCTACCTTTTGTTTCTAATGACCTCTTTCCTCAACCATCTTGGCACATGCTTTATCAGGGATTTTCCTTTTGAGGATGAAGGAGTTTTCTCAATTGTGCTATTTCCCTCATCTCCCCTTTCTGGAGTCCTCTCCTTTTGTAAGAGATCTGTACTGGGAGTCTTTGTGTTTATGGAGTCCACAGTCCTTACCTCTATGTCTTGGGAAACCTACTAAGGGTACTCACATATTTTCCCTTCCTCTAACACTTCATCATTAGATACTTATTGTGGCTCTTCCCCTTGTTCTTCTTGAACTTGTTCTTCTTCAGTATCTGGAGGAAGAGGGATAGTCGATCCCTTGTCTACAAAAAATGTAACATAAATGGGAAATGGTGGAGCTGCTTTAGGCCCTTGTGGCTTAGGTGGCAACTGACTCCAATCCTCATGTTGAGGTTGATTAGTTGGAGTATCTCTTATTTTGTCTCCCACCAATTTAGTTCTAACATCTAAAAGACATCAATCCCCTCAACATCCTGCTCATCTATCCATTGTTGCATTTCATCCTTGGAGGTTGTAGACTAAATGGGTTGCTCAGGAATGCATGGCAGTGTGATTGTGGATCTTATTCTCCATTTTGATTTCATGGCTTGAGAAAGATCGGTCCACTAGTTCAAAGGAAGGTTATCCTCTTTGTCCTCATCATCCTCTTTTCCCTCTTCTTTTGGGATAGCTTCTAGGAATCACTCTCTTGATGACCTTTTATTTCCTTTTGACTAGAGTATTAATCTTTCTTCTCTTAGGAGTGGAAGGAGAGGCTTGTACCTCTTGTTGAGGTGGAGACACCTCTTGTACTTCTATTTTAGCTTCTCCTTGCCCTTGTTCAGCTAGCAACACTTGAGGATTGTCTTGGGCTTGTGTGCCTTCCACATTCTCTAACCCTTGTACATTTTCTTCTCCTAGCTATGGAGGTGCTTGAGTTGTTTCCTCTTCTAGCTCAACTTGTTGAGGAGAAGTCCTTTTACTCTTACCTTTACCCTTTTGAGCCCTGTAATATCCAACTTCTCTATCCAGTTGGTGCACCACTTTTGGTCTCACTAGTGATTGAGCTATAAATGTAGGCACCATGACCTTAGCTCCTCATCCTTTAGCTGAGTGGGCTTGAGTGTGGAAGACTACCACTTGAGGAATTGGATCAAGTTTGAAAGTTCTCTTGATCCAATCCTTTGTCAATTTGATGACATGCCTGGCCTTGTGATTAATTTTTGAGTTTTCTTCCTTATCAACCTCTACATTCATGATAGGTCTATCACCAATCTTGTCCCTATTGAACAATGGATCAAGAAGATCCTTAATATCCTATTGCACTACCTTCAAAGGAATCTTTATCTTTAAAGCACTACCTTCCAGATAGAGAGTCATCCTACAATAATCCCTTATACAGACATCATAGTCATCTATTGAATTCTTCTAGTGATCCTTGATTGCATCTTCATATTGAAGTGTCTTTCTAGCCAAGTACTGTACTCTTTCGATGTTATCAAATAGGGTTGAGGAGAATTATATTCATCTAAGGGATATTGATCCCATTTAGGCTCAAAAGATATAATTTCTTTTCTTTGAACAAAACTAAAAGGTCCTATAGTAATAGGCCATACCCAACATATTTTGTGCTACTTTTGGACTTTTTCATATGCAAACAAGAGTTTTTGAGCAATATCTAGTAGAATGAGTCTACCAGTGGGATATCTAGGGAGCTTCTTGGGGTTGATAGTTGTACCAGCTACCCTTAATTATGTGAATGTTCAAAACTACATGTAGTAGGCTCCAACCTTTGATATTTTAGCTCCTACCTCCTTTGACATCCTCTTCACATAATCTCCTTCAATAAACTAGATTATTGTGAATATAAATGCATCATTCACTATTCTATATTCCTTTTTGTGCTCTGGAAATTTCTTTTTCACCAACTGAGGATATACTATAGAGGGTCATGCATTTGCATCTTGCATGCTACCCTTTTTGAAGAGGCCAGGGTAATCTATCACCCTTGTAGCTAATATGTATACCAAATATGACATCATATAGAACTTACAGTTATTCTTAACTACCACTAGCTACTCACCCAAGTTCTCACTAAGAATGGAAGCCCAATCAATCAACATTTTTTCTGTCTTGATCGTTTCAATAAAATGCACCATCCATTTGTTCAAGTGCCTTGGTGCTAGCAATCCCATGACTCTACTCAAATTAGTATGACCCAATTTGGTGTCCCAAATCTTTGAATAATCATCTTGGAAACATGACTTCATCAAAATACCTTGAAACTTGAACACCACAAGTTTTGGAACCATCTTTATAGCAAGGAAATATGATGAAGAGGCCATTGAATCTACACAAAATGAATGTGTATTAGTCTAGGGTCGAAGAAAAATTGATTAAATCAAACCCTAATAATTACGTGAAAAAACCTAGAAAAAACCTGTTGATGAAAACACCTAGAAACCTAATTTTACCCCTTAAATGCAAAAAAGGGCACACTTGGTGCACCTTGAAGGTGCACCTAATGCCCCTTTACCCTTTTAAAAAATTTAATACGTGAGGATGCAAACCAACACACCTCATGGGCTGCACTTGGTGCACACCTCATGAGTCATTAGCAAAGCACTTAAGTGTGTAAAGGTGCATACCAACACACCTAAATAGGTGTGTGACTGCACACCTTTAGAGGTGTTTTAACATTGTTGTGTTTTGTGAGTGTAAGGGAAGGAAAGGTGAGGAGGTGTAGTACTACACCTAGTAAGATGTGTAAGTGTGATTAGAGATGCTTGGAGGAGAAAAAAAGATGGAGGGAGAGGGGAGGTTTGCAGGTTTTATAGACCCAGGACCTAGTGCACCCCTTGGTGGTTGCATTGTTGTGCATCACCAAAAGTGATGCCTTTCTTTATGTACTTGGTGCACTAGTACACTTTTTTCATAGAGGTTTTCAACCTTGTCCAAAGTATTACCTAAGGAAAACCTTGTGAAACATGGAATCAACCTCCAAGCTATGGGACTTGGACTATGAGGTTGAATCTCTGGAGAAGTCTGGCTTCCTCTTACTATCAGAGTGCACCTAGCTACTCTTGGAGAGGAAAAGGGAGGAGGAATGCATGAAAATAAAATCTACCTATTCTAGTCTAAGGGGGTGATGCACCAAAATAGGGTGTTCAAATCAATCTCTGCCCATACATGCACTATTGAAGCATCATGACACCAAAAGATATACACATTCAAACTTGCTTTAATCTAACAACCACATGCAGGTTAGAAAACCCAAATGAATGACACAAGGAAAGAGAAGATTCACTTATATTTCATTCACAAGCCAGAAGAGATATGGTCATGTAGATTGCCAATATCCACAAAACACCAATGAGAGGCAAATAGTTCTTGCACTTTACATCAATGGTTGAAGGAGATAAGGCAAAATGGCATATAGTTCAGAGGCAAAAGGAATTTATACATGAAATTGTAGAGCAATATTAGAGAAGTTGGAGAAGGGTCGACCTTTACAAAATTTACAAAATCTACCTTTATAGTTCAAGCATAATTGGGATGTCCTCTTACTGAAGTTATTTCACAACCACCTACCATTAAGTCCTGCAGAGAAAAATCGTGGAGAAAATTTGATCTGAGTACAGATCCAGATGCAATGATATCTGATCTTGGTTGGAATAGGGACTTGAGAAGATAGAAATGATGCCATTAAACAACTCTGACCAGGTAGATGGATTAGATCAAAGGTGTTGGAGTGTTTTCCCGCGTCCAACATTCATTCAAGGGTGGTTGGAAATCATCACATGGATCCGATTGTTCCCCTATTTCTGGCTTGTGAATCGACAAGGTCAAAAGGTCAAACTAATCCCACAAGTAGAATGAGCCACGTGGGCCAATAGTCTTTTATCTTTCTACCACCTCGCAAGGTCTCCCTACGGTTGACCACATCCAACTGACTAACTACGCAAAATCCTTAGAACCCTGTCCGTGATAGTCACATAACTGCTAGCATCTAACTATTAATGCCTAGCTGCAACATATCTCTCCGAGCCCATAAGGACACGTGTTGCTAAGGCACTTCCCCACAATGTTTAAAGCCCTCATAATTTCATAATGTGAGAATGCCCTAATCATTGATCTCTGCAAGATCGACGATCCTTAGAAAGCTACACCTGCCCCCTCGAAATTCTTGGGCCCATGAGACACTCGTCATTTGACTCAGTAACTACCCTGGCAACAACTAGCACCACCTAGAAAAAAACTGACCCCACAAGGACACATGGTAGCAAGGTGCTTTCCCACATTACTTAATTACCTTACATCTTGATATTGTGGGGAAGTGCCAGCCCTTGATTCATTTGCATCGAACAGTGATTAAAACTCTGTAGAATTGTAAGCTAAGTCAGTTGGATGGGCCAATGGAACACCTTCATTGCACTTTGACTCACTTGACAACTACCACAGAAGACAGACCATCATTACCTCTTTTAGAAGGGTGGGCCCATGATGTCACACCAGCCACACATTGCAAGGGCGTATACCCACAATACTTAAAATCTTTGTATCTTCATCTTGCAGGCATGCGCCAGCCATGGATCAAATCATATCAGATGGTGGAAGGCACAACTAAGAATAGTGGATGCCATGGGACATGTTTCACAAAGGGGCATGACCGCATTGTTTAATTCCACTACAACTCCATCTTGCAGGCGTGCGCCAGCTATTGATCTCGGAAGATCTATTGGTGAAAGGTATAACCAAGAACATCTGAGGTCGTAAGACAAGTGTCACAAAGGGGCATGCACGCATTGCTTAAAAACCTTGTAACTCCATCTTATGGGTATGCGCCATCCGTTGATTTGATTTGAATCTATGGTGCTTAGAATTTGTGCCTTCTAAACCTGTGTGAATATCATTTGGACACGCATCACCAAAGCGCTTCCCTGCACTATCAAAAATCAGACAAAACTCAGAATGCGAGAAAGTGGGCACCAATAGAATCGCTAGCTAGACTGAGACTTCCTCCCTCTATAGCCCATAGAAAGAACACAGACCCACTGATCCACACATCATAAAGGGGCTTTCCCATAATGTGTAAAGGTCATGCATTTTCAAAATGTAGGAAAGCACTCTCTGTAGATCCAAGCAAGATCTGATGGCATGAAAAGTTGCAGGCCGGCCAAATCAAACAAGGAAATACACTAAAATTTTAATTGTTTAATTTTGTATTTCCCACGAAATTAAATAATATTAAACATGGAAGTGACCATTGGGCGGGGCAAGCATTCAAAGTTCAAATTTTGGCAAGAGGCAAAATGGATAACATTTCTAGTGACTCAGAGGGGATGTGAGCCTGCTACGCATATGAACAGTGGCCTTATGCATCCATTATGCTATAGAGTTGTAAAATTTGGATCTGTGCACTATAAAACCCTAACCCTACCTCTGCGAGAACAAAACACAAAAAATCTGGAGAATCTGCCCTCTACAACTCAAGCTAGAGGCTGAAAACCTTCTGCAAAACACATGTGCTTGTGCACTTCTTGGAAAGGTGGAAACAACAGAAAGGAAACTACACTACCTATGTATAGGAAAATCAAGCCCTCTCAGAAACATGGCTTGAGGTAGATCCCATTGATTGGGATGGGCAAAACTTCACCACCAGGCTTGCTTAATTGAAAAGCATTGGCCTGTTTGCAACTTACAATCAACTAGGTCACTCCATAGTGCATCAAATTTTGAGTGTCTCCCTGGTTTTGCCCTGTTTGCATCCCATTTCAAGACCAAGTCACCCTCCTTAAAGGTTTTGACCCTAACCCTTTTATCAAAGTTCCTTTTCACCTGCTGTTGATGTGTCTCCAGGGTTTGCATGGCCTGATTTCTTCTTTCTTCCAGCTCCATCAATTTGGTCATCCTCACTATCATGGCATCATTTCCAATTAGCTCTAGTTGATGAGCTAGTTCTAGGGATGGGAATTACAATGAAATTGTAAGCCTTTCTTCTCTACCATATACTAACATGAATGGTGAATTCCCTAATGACCTGTTAGGTGTTATCCTGTCAGCCCACAGTGTAATCCTCAATTTTTTATGCCAACACCTCTAGTTATCTTATATTGTCCTCTTTATGATCCTAATTAGGTTTTTGTTGGATGGCTTAGCTAGGAAATTACCCTGAGGGTAGTAGTTTGAAGATGTGCTCAAATAGATATTATGGTCAACTACCCATGCACAAATCTGACCTCCTAAAAAAGACTTTGCATTATCTAAAATCATGGTTAAAGGAGCACTAAACCTGGTCACAATTCCATCAAGGAATTCAACAACTGAAGACTCTATGGCATCCTTCAATGCAACTACCTCTATCCATCTAGTGAAGTAATCTATTGTAGCTAAAATCCATTTGTGACCAGAACTAGAAGGAGGATTGATAGGTCCTATGAAATCCAATCCCCATTGAGCAAAAGGCTAGTCCACTTGAATGGGATGAAGAGGAAGGGCTGCAAGATTTTGCTTACTAGAAAAGAAAGTACATTTTTCACATTTCCTCACATACCTATGACAATCATGAAATTGGGATGGCCAATAATAACTAGCTCTCATGATCTTCATTGCAATTGTTCTGGCTAAGAAGTGACCACCATCAAGACCATCATGAAGCTCTTTGATCATCCTTTCAGCTTGGTCTATTTCAATGCATCTTAATAGGGCTCCATTAAAATCTCTCCTGAAAAGGATACCCTCAACTATGACATAAGGAATTGACTATAATCTATACTATCTCCTTTTAGTTCTATCTAATCCTTGAGGATATCCATTGCCTAATAAGAAGTTCTTCATATCATCCATCCAATTCCTTGGGTCATCATTTCTTTCCTCTTATTGCTCTGTTAGTATCATTATAGCTTCCTCATCTAACTCCTGAGATAATATCATTATTTGCACAATCCTTTCCCTCTTACTAGCTTGGTGATTTGGATATCAACATCATATTCCATCACTCTTGTAATCCAACCAGCTCTTTTCTCACTAATATTTTTTCTCAAAAGGAAATCTTTCACACTAGCATGGGGTACTAACAAATGAATCTTATTATGAGATAGGAGGTGTATGAATTTCTTCAAAGCTCTGATTACTACAAGGGCTTGCTTCTCTACAAAGTTGTACTTGTTTTCATACTCTTTAAGCCCTTCGTTGAAGAAGGCTATGCGTTGTTCTTCATTCTTATCATTTCTTTGAGTTAGGACAGCAAAAATACCTAACTCACCACCTAGAGTATAAAGAATGAAATATTTTTAAAAGATTGGATTAATGAGAGTAGGGGCTAAGGCTATGGCTGCCTTGATCTCCTCAAAAATTTCTCTCCCTTCCTTGGTCCATGCAAAGACCATACTTTTCTTGAGCATAGTTGTAAGGGGTTTCACCATGGTAGCAAGATTAGGGATAAATCTTCTCACAAAATTTATCCTACCAAGGAAACTTTGCAGCCCCTTCTTGTGTTTAGGAAGAGGAAGAGGAAGTATTGTTTTTGTTCTCTCTGGATCAATGGTTAAGCCATCTTTAGATACAATGTGTCCTAATAATTTTCTTTGATTGGTAGACAAGACACACTTGCTTGGGTTAAGAGATACCCCAAACTCTCTACACCTTGAAAATACCTGTCTTAAATGATCAAAATGATCTTCCACATTCTTTGGATATACTGTGATATCATCAAGGTAAACTAATACAAACTTTTCAATCATGTTCTTGAAGGCAATCTCCATTGCCTTTTGGAATGTACCGCCTGCATTAGTTAGTCCAAATGGAATTTTACAATAAGCATAGGTACCCCACTTGGTAGTGAATGCAGTCTTGTATCTATCAGACTCTTTGACCAGTACTTGATTATAACCAGAGAACCCATCAAGAAATGAAAATCTCTCTGAACCACTAACCTTGGACAAAATTTTCTCTGTGGAAGGAAGAGGATGGTGATCTTTAAGGGAAGCTTGGTTAAGGTCCCTAAAGTCCACACACAATCTAATTTCTCCATTCTTCTTCCTAACAAGGACAAGGTTTGCTACCCATGATGAGTGCTTGATGGGGAAAATTATATTGGCCTCAATAACATTAAGGGTTCAATTTTAGGATTCATTGGCCTCTATTTTTGTCTTACTAGTTTGACGTTGTCAATTAAATCTATGATATGTTAAAACAACCTTGGGTCAAAACCCTTCAAATCATCATATGCCTAGGCAAATATATCATTAAATTCTAGACATATTTGAATAAAAATTTCTTGTTCAATTTCAGAACATACCTTCCCCATATTCAAGGACTTTCCATTAGCAATCATGAATGGGGTGTGATCATCTTGGTCAGAAGCTAAGTTCATGGCTCTACCTCTTGCTTGGTCATCAGGGTTAAAAACATTCTCTAAGGTGATGAGACCCTTAGGAAACTTGTTGGAGCTAAGATTAATGATTTGGTCCCAATACTAATCATGCAATCTTGACTAGTTTTTGTCTGAAAATTCTGCTTCATTCTACAAGAAGCTCACAATTTTTTCATCAGATTCAAACACTTGCCAATGTGTGTTATTGTCAGGGATGACAAGCCTTACTACCATTCTAATTGTTTGCTCTTTCTCCTCGTCAAGATTTCCTGGCACATCATGAGATGCACCTATTGCTGCAAGTCTATCAGCATGTCTATTTTCTCTTCTTAGGATGCTTTGAATATTAAATGCATTGAAACCTTCAAGAAAATCCCATACCCTATGTTTATAAGACTTGAGCAAACCATTCTTGGTGATATTCTGATTTCTCACTTGATTGACCACTAACTCACTATCTCCATATACACTTAAGGCTTGAATTCCTCTTTTTTCAGGAACTAGGAGTCCCTGAAACAAGGATTCATACTCAGCCACATTGTTAGTGCAACTGAATTGGAGCCTAAAGGAGAAGTAGTACTTTACCTGTGTAAGAGAAATCAACATCACACCAGCCCCTGATCCATTTTTATTTCTTGAGCCATCAAAGTACATACTCCATATCCCATTCATATCTTCTTTAGTCCCCATAAGATTGGGAACTAGAGCATCTTTCTCTAATATACAATATGTACTAAGGCCTATTTCAAGGGTTTCTGGCATAGGATCAAATTGATATGTGTTGGCCCACTCATCCAAAAGAAAATCAGGTATCTCTACTAGGGAAGTAGCAGGCTCACTCGCTATGTCATTCTCATCCACTTCTAGAATAGTGAAATTCATGTTGATGAGGTTAGGGGTGTAGGGCTTGATATGATGGAGGGCTAGAGGATATGCTCTGATTGAAGCTTTGGCTCCATATCTTTTTCTAAAAAACATATATGACCAATCATAAGATATGTAACCACCTATTTGGGAAGTGAAGTCTCTTGACAGATAAATGGAAAAATGTGGCTTGACCTTAGCTACTGATATATCTTGAGTTATAGTACAACCAGGACATGCATGTAGGGCCATCTCTACATTCCTAAGGATCCCTATAGTCTTGATAGTACTACCATCCAACTGTAACACATCCTTAACAATGTGCTCATATTTCATCTCCAAAGCATCAACACTGCACCTATGCATCACTAAACTACTAGCCCCTAAATCAATCATGCAATTGTGAACTAGTTTATCCCCTATAATTAGAGAAACATATAATTGAGGAGGTTTGACCTTTTTACTTGTTTCTTCCTCCCTTGATGGTTGTACTAGGCTTGTGGCACTTTCCATGCTAGGTGGTTGATCCTTTGGTTCAATACCCTCCAACTCCTATTGTAGAAACCTCTTTTGCATGGGTATAATAGCAACAACATCCCACATGGAAATATTCACATTTGTCTTCTTCATCTATTCTACCACACTGAATGGAGCAGGGGGCACTTCAGTAGAAGCCTTTGGAGCTATCCTTGCAGGAGGTTGAGATGGAACAACTGGAGGATCACTCATATCCTTTCTGAAATTCCCTTGCCTTTGCTGCTGAAAAACATTTGATTGATCATCTACTACTGATTACTCATGAAGTGTTGCATTTGAAGTTGAGGCCTAATTAGGAGGAGGAAGGGTAGCATCTTCAATAGCTCTTCTTTTTCTCCTAGTATTGTGAGCAATGGAATCCTAGTTTACATTACAATGTTCCTCCATTTGATGATTCATAAGGGAGCAATCACCTTGCCCTTGCACATAGGAGGCATCTTTAAAACGATCCTCCTTGTATGATTGTCCTGCTACAGGCTATTGGATGGTCAAAGCCAAATAAGATTTAGCATTTTGACACATGCAACGGGCATAAGAATAATTACAAGAGGGACAAAAATCCTAATCTTGGGCCATGTTGTTTTGAGGGACTATGGCCTTACTTTGATTTACATTTGAGGTTGAAGCATGGCTATTCTACGTATTTTGATCAAAGGAATTGTTCCCATAATTATGATTTGGAGTCCTACCACTACTTAGAGTGTGATGCTATAACTGATGAGCTTTACTACCTTGAGCTTGCCTTTCTAAAGTCACCACCTTGTTGCTCATTTTCTACATCACATAGAAATTATCCTCTAGCTTCTTTTCTTGGCCTTGCAATCTCTTATCTATGTTCTACATCATAGATTGCATCATCTCCTTGATTTCATCTATTCCACTTGAAGATGTGGAAGGTTGAGTTACTAGAGCAAGGGATTGTGATGTAGAAATTGTGGGAAGAGGAGCCATTGCTGGTTGATGGTTTGGGACATCAGGGAAGAAGGGCATAGGAGGCCTCGGAGCTAACTTCCCTCCTTGTATCAATATATTTTTTTCCCTTATTGCTGTGTCATAAGCATTAGGTAAGGTATCCCCTCCCATGGTTTGGATTTTAGTGGCAATGTCACTATTAAAGGCTCTAAGGTAATGCAAGAAGGCATTACCAGGGGTAGGCTTCATTGAAATAGGTATTCTATCCAATGTTTTTTGAAATCTATAGTTGAAATCAGTCGTACATTCATGGGGGGCCCATTTTATGGTAGTTAACTGCTCTAAAAGTGATACATAATCACTTTTGTCCTCAAAGTGTTTGCATAGTCCTATTCCTAACCCATCCCAATCTATTATAGAACCATGAGCCAAACCTTTATACCATTGTAGTGCTTTTCCTTTAAGAGATGAGGCTAGAAGCCTAACTGCAACATCATCCTTTGTAATACCATGAATATTATAGACATTTGCAACCTCTTGAATGTGTTCTAAGGGAGAGATAAAAGTTTCACCAGTAAACTCTTGTATACTTTTAAGTGCAACTATTGGTATGTTGTGTCTTTGTGTCAACAAAAGAGGACTTCCACCATTAAAGGTGGCAAAAGTATGGGCTCTAGGCTATGCCATATAGAAAACTGATCTATTGATATACATTGATGGCAATCTAGGCTAAGATCTAATAGTAGGAGTAGAGATAGATCTTGCAAGGGTATTCATTACTATTGCACTCCTAACTAGTGATAAGGATATTCTAGTCTTCCTTCTTCTAGGATTTGAAAATGAAAGCTCTTGGTACTGAAATTTTCCTCTAGAAGATGCCCTTTTTTTGGCTTTGGGCATGAATTACTGTAACTTTGGTTTGGAACCATATGCGTTTGAAGCTTAGAGTCGCCAAGTACTTGAAGAATGAACCTCTTGAAGCCAATAGTATCTCCTCGATATTAATCTTGAAATCTTCCTTTTGACACTAGTAGACTTGAAATTTTTTGATTTTTTGTCCCACCAAGCGTGCCAAAAATTGTTGTCATAGAGGTTTGTACCCTTGTCCAAGGTCTTACCTAAGGAAAACCTTGTGAAACATGGAAACAACTTCCAAGCTGTGGGAATTGGACTATAAGGTTGAATCTCTAGTGAAGGCTAGCTTCCTCTTACTATCAGGGCACACCTAGCTACTCTTAGAGAGGAAAAGGGATGAGGAATGCATAAAAATAAAATCTACCTATTCTAGTCTAAGGGGGTGATGCACCAAAATAGAGTGTTCAAACCAATCTCTACCCATACATGCACTATTGAAGTATCACGACACCAAAAGACATACACATTCAAACTTGCTTTAATCTAACAACCACTTGCAGATTAGAAAACCCAGATGAATGACACAAGGAAAAAGAAGATTCACTTATATATCATTCATAGGCCAGAAGAGATATAGTCATGCAGATTGCAGATATCTAGCAAAAACAAATGAGAGGCAAATAGTTCTTTCACTTTACATCAATGACTAAAGGAGATAGGGAAAAATGCCATACAATTCAGAGGCAAAGGGAATTTACACATGAAATTGTAGAGCAATATCAGAGAAGTCAGAGAAGGGTCAACCTTTACAAAATTTACAAAATCTGCCTTTATAGTTCAGGCATAACTAGGATGTCCTCTTACTAAAGTTATTTCACAACCACCTACCATTAAGTCCTACAGAGAACAATCATGGAGAAAATCTGATCTAAGTACAGATCCAGATGCAATGATGTTTGATCTTGGTTGGAATAGGGACCTAAGAAGATAGAAACAATGCCATTAAACAGCTCTAACTAGGTAGATAGTTTGGATCAAAGGTGGTGGAGTGTTTTCTTGCATTCAACATTCATTCAAGGGTGGTTGGAAATCATCACATGGATCAGATTGTTCTCCTATTTCTAGCTTGTGAATAGGCAAGGTCAGTAGGTCAAACAAATCCCACAAGTAGAATGAGCGATGTGGGCCAATGGTCTTTTATCTTTTTGCCACCTGAAAAGGTCTCCCAGCGGTTGACCACATCCAACTGACTAATTGCACCAACTCCTCAGAACCATATCCATGACAGTCACATAACTGCTAGCATATAACTATTAATGCCTAGCCGCAACATATCTCTTCGGGCCTGTAAGGACATGTGTCACTAAGGTGCTTCCCCACAATGTTTAAAGCCCTCATAATTTCATAATGCACGAATGCCCTGATCTTTGATCTCTGCAAGATTGATGATTGTGATAGATCCTTAGAAAGCTGCACCTGCCCCCTCAAAATTCTTGGGCCCATGAGACACTTGTCATCTGACTCAACAACTACCCTGGCAACAACTGGCACCACCTAGAAAAAAATTGACCCCACAAGGACACACAACAGTAAGGCACTTTCATGCATTACTTAATTACCTTGCATCTCGATATTGCGGGGAAGTGCCAACCCTTGATTCGTTTGCATCGAACAGTGATCAAAACTCCATAGAACTGCAAGCCAAGTCAGCTGGATGGTCCAATGGAACACCTTCATTACACTCTGACTCACCTAACAACTACCACAGAGGATAGGCCATCATTACCTCTTTCAGAAGGGTGGGCCCATGATGTCACACCAGCCATGCGTCACAAGGGCGCATACTCGCAATACTTAAAATGTTTGCATCTTCATCTTGCAGGCATGTGCCAGCCATGGATCAAATCACATCAGATGGTGGAAGGCACAACTGAGAATAGGGGATGCCATGGGACATGTCTCACAAAGGGGCATGCCCGCATTGTTTAATTCTACTGCAACTTCATCTTGTGGGCGTGCGCCAACCGTTGATCTCGAAAGATCTGACGGTGAAAAGTATAACCAAGAACATGTGAGGTCGCAGGACAGGTGTCACAAAGGGGCATGCCCACATTTCTTAAAGACCTTGTAACTCCATCTTGCAGGCATGTGCCAACTGTTGATCTGATTTGAATCTATGGTGCTCAGAATTTGTGCCTTCTAAACCTGCGTGAATATCATCCAGACACGCATCACCAAAGTGCTTCCCTGCACTGTTAGAAAGTCTAACAAAACTTAGAATTTGAGTTGTTGTAGAAGGGGTTTATTTAAGAGATTATGAGTCCATTTTTTGTACTAGTCATATTAGAACCAAAGAAGAATGGAGAATGGAGGATGCACATAGATTCTTGTGCTATCAACAAGATGACAATCAAGTACAAATTTCCATTTCCAAGGATGGATGATATTATGGACTACTTGAGTGAAACTGAGTATTTCACAAGGATAGATCTAAAGAATGGGTACCATTAGATTCATATTAGACAAGGTGATGAGTGGAAGACTTATTTCAAGACAAAATGACTATATGAGTGGTTAGCCATGCCTTTTGGGTTAACTAATGCACTGAGCACTTTCACGAGGCTCATGAATGAGGTACTAAAGGAGTTTTTGGGTGAGTTTATTATTATTTACCTAGATGATATTTTGATTTTTAGTAAGACATTGGAAGAGAATTTGATTCATATTCGCAAGGTGTTTGATAAGTTGAGGGAAGAAAAGTTGTTGATAAAACTAAAGAAGTGCAGTTTTGTAAAAAAGGAGTTGGTATGCCTAGGATTAGTAGTCTTAATAGCGGGTCTAAAAATGGACCCAAAGAAAAAGAAGGCTATCCTTGAATGACCTACTCCAAAGAGTGTGATAGAGGTAAGATCTTTTCATGGACTAGCTAGTTTTTAATGATAGTTCATAAGAGGTTTTAGTAGTATTTGTGGACCCCTAACTAAAACAATGAGAGGGGATATAAAAGAATTTAAGTGGATTGTAGGAGAAGATAAGAGTTTTAATCTATTGAAATAGAAAGTTGCTAAGAAGCATATTTTAGCACTTCCTAATTTTAGTTGGGTGTTTCAAGTAGATAGTGATTCTAGTGGTACTGCAATAGGAGCTATTTTGAGCCAAGAAGGTAGACTTGTTGCTTATTTTAGTGAGAAGTTGAATGATGCAAAAAAAAAAAATTATGTTGATGACTAGGAATTTTATGCTATATTTCAAGCATTGAAGAAGTGGAGAAACTATCTTCTTCCTAATGAATTTTTTTTGTAAATTGATCATCAAGCTTTTTAATATTTGAATAGTCAAGGAAAATTAAACTAAAAGCATTTCAAGTGGTTTGAGCTTTTTCATAGTTATTCATTTTTTTTGAAACATAGGAGTGGAAATTTTAATAGAGTTGCAAATGTTCTTAGTAGAAGATAACTTTTTCTAATAGAAATGGAAATAGAGGTGGTTGGGTTCAAGGAACTTAGTACTTTATATTCAGATGATCTTGATTTTGGTGAAGCATGGAAGGCTTGTACAAAACCTATTACACTTAAGAGGACAAAGTGGTTGGATTTCATGATCTAGGATAGTATGTTGTTCAAAGGAAGCCAGTTGTGCATTCCTAGTAGTTCAATGAGAGAGAATCTCATCAAGGAGAAGCATAGTGGAGGATTGGCTAGACATTTTGGTAGAGACAAGATGATTTCTTTGGTTGCTAAGAATTATTACTAGCCACAGTTGTAGCAAGATGTGAAAAAGTTTGTGTAGAGTTGTAGAGTATGTTCGATGGTGAAAGGAGTGAAGTAGAATATGTGGTTGTATCAGATATTACCTGTACTAGAGGAACTATGGGAGAATATCAGCATTGATTTGGTTCTTGGATTATTGAGGACACAACATAAGCATTATTTTATTTTTGTGGTGGTTGACAAGTTTTCAAAAAAGACACATTTCATTCCTTGCAAGATGACTAGTGATGTTGTTCACGTGGTAGAGCTATTTTTTAGAGAAGTGGTGGGACAACATGGTCTACCAAAGAGTATAGTTTCAAATTGAGATAGCATATTTTTTGGCTATTTCTTGCATACATTGTGGAAGAAATTAAAGATGAATTTGAAGTTTAGTTCATCAAATCATCCACAGACTAATGGATAGAAACGAAGTGTGAATCATAGTTTGAGAAATTTGCTAAGATGTTTGGTTCAAGACAAAACAAAAGGATGGGATCTAATTTTACCATAGGAAGGATTTACATATAATAATTCTACCAATAGGAGTACTAGTAAATCACCATTCTAGATTGTATATGGGAGTAGTCCTAGAAATGCTTCTGAATTGCACTAGTTGGATAAAGGAGAGATAAGTAGTGTTGAAGAAGAAGAATTTGTTGAACATTTGAAGAACATCCATGAGGAGGTGAGGAAGCACATCATAAAGATAAATACATAGTAAAAGGCTTAGAAAAATTTGAAAAGGAGGTATTAGGAATTTTAGATTGGAGATGAAGTCATGGTTCATTTGAGAAAGAAACATTTTCTAGTGGGTACATATAATAAGATGGAGATGAAGAAGTTTCAACCGTGTATGATAGTGAAAAGAAATGAATATGAAAATGCTTATGAAGTGGAGTTGCCTACTAAATTGAATAGTTCACTAGTGTTTAATGTTTCAAATTTGACAAAATATTATTAAGGAGGTGAAAGAGATGAAGTTGTAGAAGCACAGTGGAGTATTCCAGCAGCTAGTTTAGCTACAAAGGAGATTGAGGAGATACTAGACAATTGAGTTAGAAAAAGTACAAGGAACATAACTTATGAGGAATGCCTAGTCAAATCGAAAGGGAGGCTAGTATCAAATTCATCATGGCTAGCAAGAGAGGAGTTTAACCATCTTGGTTTTCCTCAGAATACCTAAGATTTGACAAAATCACTTCTCAAATTACCTCGGGTGTATGATGTATGAGAATTCTAAGTATAAGAGTAATCTTGTATCACCCAAAAAAAAAAGTTTCAACCTTTTCTATTTTAACAAGGACCAGTAGATGGGAGGGTTACTATTTTTGGGAAGTTATTTTTAGTAAGTTTTTCATACAAACTCAGAATGTTCTCATTTTCTACATGAAGGTTCATTTTAGAATTATAAGAATACCGTAAAAATCTCAATGCTCATCTTAAGCACCAGAGAAGTTATTGCAAAGTTTTGGTGGAAATTTTTGAAGAAAAATATTTAGGCTCACTTTTAGAGGCCTTAGAGTGCCCAAATGAGGTCTAAAAACTTGACGGAAGGGTTCTTGCATGGTTTCAAGCCTATTGATCAAGAGCTAACATTTTTGAAATGTGGTTATAATAGCCAATTAGAGAAATGGTTCAAAAGTTATGGTCTACCAAAGTTGGGCCACCCAAAATTTCTAAAATAATTGTCAAAGATGTATTTGGCTAACTCTATATGTATTGTTAGGGTTTTTTGGCCCTAAGTATTAATTTTGAATGTCTAGAACCTTCTCGTGTGACATAAAATTGCCTATTTCAAAAAGGCCTAAACATTGTCTAGAACAACTTTGGGTGGTAGTTCATAGTTTAGTCTTGCAGATTACTATAATGGAGGTGCCCATGTGGATTAGCATATTGTATTTGTGAATTTTGTAATTCTACATTTTTGATGATAATAAGAAGTACATATTTTGCTCTTGCATTTGCTATTGTTTCTTTATTTCTATTATGGTTTATGGTATTAAGGGGAGCAACCTTCATCATTCTCCTACAATTAGTAGTCAAGGTTTTCTTCTTTTTCTGTAATTTGACTCCACCTATATCACTTCTCAATGACTTATCTACCTCTTATCTACTAGAAAAATCGTTGCTCATCTAAAACTGGTTCAATAACCTATTTATGCAACACCATATTTTGTCATAAATTTTAACTCCACTAGTTTTGCTCTTATCTTTTCAAATCCTTTAGAAACTATGCAACCTCTAAAAATTTCTCAACACCTACTAAAAATCTATCTTTTTTCATCAAATTTTAACTCTTCGAATTTTGATTCATGCACACGCTCCTTTATCAACTATTCAACCTCTAAAACCTTCCCAACCACTTATTGTAAATCCATTACATTTAAATTTGAATAATTCTAATCTCCCAAGGTGTAATTCTCATAATACTTAGGTTCTTAATTTTTCTTCTTCCCTTCTTCAAATGAATTAAAGTGAACTTTCTATCATCCCTCACTATAAACACAACATTCTTTTGATAATCCTGAATAGCTCCAATATCATTATGCCAAAGTATCCCTACTAAAACATGGATAGCACTCATGTTAACTACATCACACAATACCAAATTATTTGATATGTACAAGGATGTTTAAGTATTTGTAACTAAATTTTGCATACCATCTCCTTTGATACAACATTATAAATACTACCACTAGACATTATCACCTTGCAATATTTTCCTTCTAGTTTACAAAGACTTTAAAATAATTTCCTTTTATGCTCAAGATCATTTTCCTTCTTACTCTACATAAAACTCTTGAACATTATAGATTCTCTCATCTTAGGTGAAGCCTCTCTTTGTACAAGTTCATCTTCATAAACTCTATCTTCATGCTTCACTAGATTCTATTTCACTTTTCCTTAAATCTATGGGACCAACTGAGCATTGGGAATCTCTATGTATAAAATTTCCACAACTTCAATAAGTACCTTTGAACTCTCTTTTTCCACTTCCTCTTCTTAGGTAAAGCCCCTCTTTCAACAGGGTCGTCTTCATCAACTTTCTCTTCATGCTCCACTATTTTCTATTTCACTTTTCCATTAATCTCTAGGACCAAATGAGCATTGGGAATCTCTATGTCCAAAATTCCCACACTTGAAATAATAATTTTTGAACTCTTTTTTTTTCCACTTCCTCTTTTATGAATCCTCTAATCAAGTTCCTCTTCAATCACAAGATTCTCTTTGCTATTATCACTAATTGGTTCCTTATTTACTCTTAGGAGACCTTGTCTTCTCTTTAACTTATTTTATTCCTTTAGGGCTTATTGAAAGGAATCTTTAATTGCACTAATCCTCATTATACACATCATGAATGTTAAGTCTCAAAACATTAACATACCCAACTATCTTTTCCTTAGATGACTCATGGTGACCAAATCTGATTGTCATATGGTAGATCTCTTTTAGTATATTTCTTAATTGTCAAATACTTCAGCTTTATATTATTTTTTTCATTAAAATTCATATTCCTTTGGTATGAACTTGGACTTAAGTCTAGAAACAATAACTCTCCACCTAGTTATATTAGATTCACCATCATGTTCTCTATATTCAAGAAATTATTTCTATAATAAGGAAACATGACCATTCAACTTATTTTGTACTACCCTAATCCTCTATGGGTCCTTAGCATATTTAACCTCAAATTCATCCTATAGCTCATTAATCTAGTCTATTAATTCCTTGGGATGTAATAAAATACAAAACAAAAAACTTCCATTTTATGATTCTTCCACGTTTGTATCATAACTCTTAAATAATGTTTCTTAATCTATAGGGATCTCAACTTCATCTATTTCAATATCTTCAACAATGTTTTCAAATTAATCTTTAGTCTCAATATTAAACTGAGGCTCATTCAAATTATTTTGGATCTCAATCCTTATTTCATTCCTATGTTCCTCCATCATTATTTTTCATCCTTCTAGGGTTCATTCTTCTAGGAAACATCCCTACAAACTCTAGGGGTCCCCTTCTCAAATTCTTATACTTTGGTGATCTAATCACAAGTGTTGATTTTCCAAAACACAATCAAGAAATCCACCAACACCTATATTATGTACAAGATCAACAACCACAAGTTGGCAGGTACCTAATAAACAATCTCCAATATAAATAAATATATTTTGATAATATAGCGTAGAAGCCAAATTAATAAGAAGCCCCTCAAATAGATATATCATAACATGTAAACATCCAAGGAGCTCAGCCACATGTATAAGAACATAGAAAAATGTACCATAAACTTCACATAGTTTGAATCTCCATCACAAGATAAATCATGCCAACCTAGACATCATAACAAAAAAGTTGTATAAGAGAAAGCCAAATCATAATCTAGCTTCACGTAGAAACATTGGAAAAAGTTATGAAGATAGAAATAGGGTCTTAATGGTGTCTAAAAAACACCATAAGGTTCATGTCACCTAAAAAGGTAACTAGGTCAATAACTGCCTAGAATACAAAAAGTTTATCAACTAAAACAAAATAGAGAAAAATTGAAAGAGAATATTTTTGAGTGATACAAGACTTTCAATGACCCAAGGATGGACTTGCATCACTTCTTCTTAATAGTATAATGTTTTTTTGTTCAAGTGGTTGAATTATAACAAATATGTTGTAGATGGTTCCACTAATAAGTACTCAACTTTCTTTATTACAAAGACTTTCTATATGTTGAAGAAAATGAATATTCTAAGTGTAAGAATTTGCTTTAGGTAAAGATCACACCGAGATCAAGAAGCTCAAGCACTAGCACAATATGGACCAATAAAGTATGATAATAATAATAATAATAAAAATATCATTGTGTACATATACACTAAAAGTGCCTGAATATACAGGCCTCTAGAATGACTAGGAGTCAACAAAGTGATAAGTCCCACAACTAAGCACATGTTCACCAAGAGTGGATTATCCTCCATTGAGAATAGAAGTTAGTGCAATGATTGGAGGATAATCTTAACATAGGTGTATCATGTAAAAAGATGTTGTAGACATCATGTGCTTAATTCGAGTGTAAACAACTATATTGTCTACATGAAAACTCAGTTGATTATGCAAACTCTTGTGTTGTAGACACAACGTGCTAAATGAATTGCTAACTTCTATGTTGTCAACAAGACAGCTCATCTAACTATGCATACTTCCAGGTATTTATCTAATAAATAATAAAATAATACATTAACCTAAGTAAACTTAAGTAAAGTGTAATAATAATTAATTATTTGCAATAACACCCCCCCTTAAGTGCAACTTAGGGGAACACACTTAAGCTCATGAAAGCTATAATGAAAATGCATGATGGGTCCTAGCTACTAAGCCATGTTAGGTACTCATGTACAAATGAAATGCTCTACATTTAATGCAATGCAATTTAATATCTCTAAAAATGGAGAAAGATGGAAAACCTCATGGGAAAGACCCTCTCCCAAAAAGAGAGATGAAAAAATAAGATGCATTGATGGATAGAGTAATTAAGACCCCACATTACACCATACATCATGTATATACAATAGAGAAATATGAGGAAAAAACCCCATAGGAGGAAAATTTCCCCCCATAAGATAAAAGAAGAAGAAGAAGAAAGGAGACAAGGTAGTCCCCCCCCCCCCCACAAATGTAGAATGTTGATTAGTGATAGTTGCTCCAAGATGAATGTAGAAGTTGATCTATGACTTTTGAATAATGTTCCTCCTATTAGGAAGAAACAATGTCATAGGTACATATGAGATGCTTCCCCAGTGTGTAGAAAGAATCTCATAGATGAATGGTGTCTCTGAAACCTACTCAATTATCTCTATGTTGATATTGACGGTCACCCCTTCCAACACTGTTGAAAAGAACATATTCAGATCTAGCAAGTTTATGTTATCAACTATCTCCTCAAATGATAAAGAGACCTCCTACAACTATTGTACATAAGGATCCACAATCATATCAACCTTGTAAGACTGATCATGTAGATAATGGACAAGAGGGTCAAAGTGTTCCCTCGCATCAATTGAAGAAGGATCTTCTTCATAAAAGAGAAGATTTATATCATAAATATTGTCCCCCAAATTTTCTATGTAGAACTCCACAAACAAACTTAAAATATCTGTTATGTAATCATCCCCTAATTCTAGAACTAGAAGACAAGGTGTACCTAATTGTACCAAATTACATGGACCTATCACTATAGCAATGTATGCATGTGGAATTTTCTGATGTTGTGACCTCATTCTGCATTTGTCAAAAGGATGCCCCACAAGTGAACCTATTGAATCACTATCACTATTGTCACTATTAGTTTCCATGATGTATGAGGTATGGAGAGGATTAGAGGATAAACTAGTTGAACTTTCACCAAAGTGAACATTCCTCTCTATGAATATCTCATGAGTATTAGGATCCATAAGCTATATTCCTTAATGCTTCATCATGTCAAATGAAAGTACAAGGCCTTGGTGATGGTTCCTTGCATTCCATTGAAGATATGTGTGCCCATGCTGGACAACCAAAAACTTAGAAGTGTTTCACAACTAGTTTCCTTCTGCACCATGCCTCAAATGGAGTCATTCCATCTAAAACATTATGAGGAGATCTATTAAGGATTTTATTGGCACTACTTATAGCTTCTACATCAAGTGATGGATCAAGAGACTTAGCTTGAATCATGCAACTTTCCATTGACTTAAGAGTTATACTCCTCATTGCTGAAACACTTGTCTTTTGTGGACTAAATGCTACAAGATTCTGAAGATCAATACCCTCAAGTTCACAAAAGTCTCTAAGTCTTGCATATCTACTTTCATTTTCCATACAAAGAACCTTGATGGCTTTATTTGATTGCTTCTCAACATGACTCTTGAAGGCTAGAAACTTATCAAACACTTCATTCTTGTGATTAAGAAAGTAGACCCATGTGTAGCATGAAACATCAATGAAAGTGAGGACATGGTAACCCTTGCTAATTGATGTCACTAAAAAAGGGCCTACTAGAACCGTCTGAACCAACTCAAGAACAATTGATGCTCTCCAAGTCTTCCCTTTGTCAAACTTCTCTTCTAGATGCATATTCATTGAACATGTTAAATATTCACCCTTAGAACCTTGTGTCATGATTAACTTTACCCACTACAACCACCGAATCATCCTTAAGATTGTGCACTATTACTGAATCGGGAAGGAACTTAATCTTATTGCCACCTCCATAGTGAATGATTTGGTAAATTGAAAGGAGATTAGTGATAAGGTTAGGAACATAGAGAACATCTTTGAACTCTCCATTTTCCATCTCAACTTGTCCTTTCCCTTCAACTTCCACTTGTGTATCATTCTCTAGAAAGATGTGAGGTACCTTAGACTGTTTCAATGAAGAAAAGTGTCCTTTTAAAGAACCCATATGATGTGAGGCACCTGATTCAAGAATCCATTCCCCTAAAAAACATAAACTTGCCATAAATGCTTGCTCTTTTCCCTATGAAGTGGATGGATTTGAATCCTTGGAAGTATTTTGCACATTGATTTTGTTCTTCCTAAGTAAGTTTTCCATATCATCTATTCTCTTAGTCTTGCAATGATGCTCATCATCATTTGGTTTCTTGCAATATGCACAAAATAGATTATCCTTCTTGTTATTGTTTCCCTTCTTGTTGGAAGAAGATTTGCCTTGTTGTGAGGAGAAAGATTGTTGTGTCTTTGATTGTGATTTGGCTTCCACTACTTTTTCTTGTTGCTGGTAAAACTTTTTCCACCTTGATTTGTTTGGTTCTCATTACTAGCCACCAATGTTGTAGACTCAGATGACTTGAGAATTCCCATATCTATCAACTTGGATTGTTTCAACATCAAAATTTTTGCAAATGCATAAAATGAAGGCTTAGTGAAGGCACTTCCCATGGTCGACTTGTAAGTGTTGTAACTCGAAAAAAAAGATGCATACTCTAAAGGCAGCCTCTTCAAGATGTGATGAATCAATCTATTATTCTTCATGGGATTACGACAATCCTTAAGTAGTGCTCTCAATTCATTGGCTTTGTTGACATAGTCTTGAATTGTGTCAAAATTCTTAGGATCCAATAGAAGTAGATCATCCTCACTTTGGAATTAATTTTCCTTATCCACCTTACCATACAACCTTTCAAGTTTTTCACAAGCACCCTTGGCATCCTTAAAGATGGAAATGTGGAAGAAGAGATCTCTATGAACACAACTCCTAATAATTCCTAAAGTCTACTTGTCTTCAACTCACCAATCAACTTGTGTATTAGCATTAGTGGGTTTTACGATTGTACCATCAACATATAGATTTAAACCTTTTTCCATTAGTCTATTCCATACAATATCTTTCCATGTAGTATAATTGTGTGAAGTTAAAAGTGGAGTTTTATGTGAACCCATGATGCAAAAAATTAAAAGAGCACATGGGAGAAAGAGAGACACAAGAACACAAGACACCCCCCCCCCCCCTGTTCACTCAATCAAAGAATCCTCCAAAAATGATGCTTTTGGCACTTTATATGTAGTGCATTTACAATAGGCCATGTGTAAAAAAGGACAAAAGTGGGCTTCTAATTTTTCTATTTACAACCTCCTTTTGGAGTTTAAATTTGGTACTTAGCAATGTAGCTCAGATATTGAACAATTTTAAAGTTTAATCAAAGCAATACAATGCAAAAAAGGACCTATTTCTAGAAGTGTTATTTCTATCCAAATAAGCCTATAATCTAATTGCAAATCTAGAATGTAGAGGAAAAATTAAACACTTTCAAAAAATATATAACCTGAAAATATGTCCAGCTGAGCCTGTACGGAGCAATTGAAGTTGAAAAATGTAGGATTGGATAGGTACAGTCACCAATAACTAATTTTTTTGATAAATCTATGCACCAAAACTAGATAATAATAGCACCACTAAAAAATTAAAGAATTCCTAGCAAAAAATAAATAAAATTGCACCTGATTTGGAGTCTGGATGACTAAGATATGGCCTCCCAAAGTTGGACTGTCAAATCAAAACAACATATGGAGAGGGGTCTACTTAGGACATGGTGAATTTAAATTTGATATCCAAATGGTCATTGTGATATTGCTATATGGTCTAATGGTGATGGTTAAATGACCATCAAATTTAAGACCATAAAAAGATGATGTTAGTAAAAAAGTAGTCCTCTGGCTTACGTGGTAGTAGGGTCAGCTGACTTATCGCTAACATGGATTGTACAATGGTGCTAACTATATTTGCTATTGTGTCACTTTATGTGGCAATGAATGGGCTCTGTGTGGTAGGGCTGAGCTATTAGATGAAGTGGGTCCACATGCTGATGTGGAGCATGATGTGTTTGGTCGACATAGCCCGGGTCACTATAGATGTGAAGCTCTATCTAGATGGAGGTGGAGTTCTAATGTGGCATTGGATGTCTAATGTGGCACTAGCAGAGGCTTTCTATTATGTAAAGTTTTGTAGCAGCCTTCTATAGAAGGGTCACTAGAAGGGAGATTGACATTAGGGAGATTGGGTAGCCAATGGGAGGAGTGTCATTGAAGGGTGGGTGTGAGACTTTAGTCCCACATTCACCTAGTTCATGTGCATAATGGCTTTTATAAGCCAGAGTTCGTAGAATACTAAAATGACTTGAAGTTGTCAAACACTTAAGAGCCCACCATGTTGTTTGTGAGTTGTGGTCAGCCGTCGGGTATATGCCATCACCAGTTATGTGGAAAAGTTGTGATTGGCAGTGGAGGAATATTTTAGAGAATATTCTACAGATGTAGGGATTTGATCACCCAATGTCCTACAAAAAAAATCTCCTCTACAAGCCTAATAGCCAAAAAAAAATTGAAACAAACAACAGAGATTTGGAAAATAAAATAATTGCAGAGACAAAAATATATAGATTTGAAAAATAAATTCATAGATCTAAAAGATCATACCAAATTCCACAAATTAAGCCTTTGGGTGCTAATTTGAAAATTTTTTGCCTTATTTTTGACTATGGGGTAGGGTAGTGAAATTTATTGTCAAATTTCACAGAATCGACACTCCAGATGCAATGGTGAGGTTCGCTTTGGCTCTAGACACTCTCAATGACTATAGATACTCCAAATATAAATTGAGGTCCTCCCAGAGGTGAAGCAAGAATGGTCTCCAATGGCTAGAATGGTCTCCAATGGCTATGTCAGGAGAAGCTCCCTTAGTTCTGATACCATGTAAGAATTTTCCTTAGGGAAAAATCACACCAGGATCAAGAAGCTCAAGCACTAGTACAATATGGACCAATAAAGTTTGATTAGAATAAAAATAATGAAAATACCATTGTGTACATACACACTAGAAGTTCCTAAATATAAAGGCCTCTAGAATGAGTAGGAGTCAGCAAAGTGATAAGACTCACAACTAAGCACATGTCCACTAAGAGTGGATTATCCTCCATTGAGCATAGAAAAGGTTGGCTATATGAATTAGAGAGAAGGTTGGCTCCTTCCAAGGAAGTCACCCCTCATATCTATGGGGTCCCAAAAATTCACAAGACAGGCATCCTTCTTAGGCCAAAGTTAAACCATAGGTTCACCAACTTATCCCTTGGATGCCCATCTTGCCAAATTAATCTCTCTGTTGGTAGGAAATTCTAACTCCCATGTCAAGGACTTGACTCACTTTGTCCAATTCATTAAGGATGGCCATCTAGATAGCAATGATGTCCTAGTTAGCTTTGATGTGGTATCTCTCTTTACAAAGGTCCCAATCCCTAGTTCCATTGAAATTATAAAGCACAAGACCAACATGGAGATTTCTAGTTTGGTTGAGTTATGCCTTAAATCTACTTTCTTCTCCTTCCAAGGGGTCATCTATGAGCAAGTTGATGGAGTGTCAATGGGCTCCCCTCTCTCACCTGTCATTGCCAACCTTTATATGGAACATTTTGAAGAGGTGGCCCTTCATTCATTCCCTCTTCAGCCTAAGTGGTGGAAGAGATATGTAGATGATACTAATGCTTGTTGTCCCCATGGGCTAAATAAACTATAAGAGTTCCACCAATACATCAACAACATGAAATCTTCTATTTCCTTCACCAAAGAGCTCAAGTCTAAAAACCAATTGTCGTTCCTTGATGTTTTGCTCATCAAGAAACTAGATGGTTCCCTTGGTCATTATGTGTTTAGAAAGGCCACCATACAGACTTGTACATTCACTTATCCTCCCACCACCATCCTAGCCATAAAGTGAGCATTCTTAAGACCCTAGCATTGAGAGCCCATAGGATTTGTGATGATGATCAATTAAACTATGAAATTCATCATCTCTGCCAGGTCTTTAGGCTTAATGGCTATTCTTCCAAGCAAATTTCTAGGGCCCTCAACCAAGCTAGGTCCTTTCACCATGCTTCCTCAAATCCCAATCCTTCTCTTCTCCCCCCTCATGTTTTGAATGCCTCCCTCCCTTTTATGGAAGGCATTTCCCAAAAAATTGTTAGGATAAACCACGGACAAAAATAAAAACTACATGCAAATATAACCAATAACAGAAAATAATAGAACACACAAAAATGAACACAAGGCACCAAGATTTAACGTGGTTCACCCAATCCCTAGGCTGTGTCCACCAAACAACAAGTCCGATCTTATTACAATCTAGTGATTACAACCTGATTACAATCCGTAATCCCTTACAGCTCAATACCGCCACAAGAACCACTTTTGTATCACCACATGTGAAAAATACCCAACCCTAAGCCCGTTTTATACAAGTATTAAACCGCTTTAGGGTTATAACATGTTAGCCATATGTCGGCCATAATATGTCAGCCATAATATGTACAGTACTTTCCTGATCAGTCACCACAATCTAACAATCTCCCACTTGGGGATTGATCAGGCTCCACACTAAACAACAATCTCCCACTTGGAGACTGATCATGTAGCAATACAACTACCGCATGGGGCTCCCACTGGATCAAACCACCCTGGACTCTGCTGTTCTTTTATTCACATTTAGTCTAAAAGAACAACTGAAGCTAAAGAGGAGTTTAGCTTCTCCCTTGTTACAACCTTTGTCAACATATCTGCTGGATTTTCATTGGTATGTATCTTCTCCAGCTTTAACTGTCCATCCTCCAAAATTGACTGAATGAAATGGTACCGCAACTGTATGTGTTTGGTCTTAGAATACAGAGCTGAATTCTTAGCAAGATGAATGGCACTCTGACTATCTGTGAACAAATAATTATCCTTCTGAGGATGTCCCAATTCTTCCAAGAAGAATTGAAGCCATATCATCTCTTTGGCTGCCTCTGTAGCAGCAACATACTCTGCCTCTGTAGTGGAGAGAGCATTAATCTTCTGTAGCCTAGAAACCCAGCTCACGGCTGCCCCACCAACAGTAAAGACATAACCTGTAGTACTCCGCCTGGTATCAATATCCCCAGCCAAATTTGAGTCAACATAGCCCTGTAAATCAGTAGTAGAGCCCCCAAAGTGTAAACACTTATTGGATGTTCCTCTCAAATATCTGAGAATCCACTTGACAGCATTCCAATGCTCAAAACCTGGATGACTCATATACCTGCTAATGACTCCCACTACATGTGCAATATCTGGCCTAGTGCATACTATAGCATACATCAAACTTCCTACAGCTGAAGCATAGGGTACCTTGGACATCTTATCCTCCTCTTCCTGTGTCTCGGGACACATCTCCTTAGTCAATTTCAAATGACCAGGTAAAAGTGTGCTGACAACTTTAGCATTCTCCATAGAGAAATGTTGCAGCACCTTCTCAACATAATCAGCTTGAGATAGCGTCAATGTTCTGGTCTTCCTATCTCTGCAAATCTTCATACCAAGGATTTGTTTTGCTGCCCCCAAATCCTTCATAGCAAATGCATGTTCTAATTGGCGTTTCAGCCCCTTAATATGATCCATGTTAGACCCAGCTACAAGCATATCATCAACATATAAACATAAAATAATGTAGCTATCATCATCCAACCTCTTAAAATAAACACAGTAATCTGAATGACACCTATTATATCCATGCTCATGCATAAAAATGTCAAATTTCAGATACCATTGCCGAGGTGCTTGCTTCAAGCCATATAAACTTTTCTTAAATTTGCACACTAAGTTCTCCTTACCTTTGACCTCAAAACCCTGTGGCTGAGCCATATATATTTCTTCATCCAAATCACCATGAAGAAAGGCTGTTTTAACATCCATCTTCTCTAAATGCAAATCTTCAGTAGCCACAAGACTTAAAAGAGTACGAATAGAAGTCATTTTAACAACAGGAGAAAATATCTCATCAAAATCAATTCCCTTTTTCTGTGCAAATCCTTTTACAACTAACCTGGCCTTAAATCTTTTCTTACCTCCTTCCTCTTCTTTCAACTTGTAAACCCATTTATTCTATAAAGCCTTTTTACCTACAGGCAACTTGCACAAATCCCATGTCTTATTTTTCAGCAAAGAGTCCATTTCATCTTTCATTGCGGACTCCCGCTGAATCTTAGTATCCACCTGCACAGCTTCATCATAACTTTCAGGTTCACCAGCATCAGTAAGTAAAATAGAATACAAAGAGGGAGAAAACCTTTGTGGAGGTCTAATTGGCCTTGTTGACCATCTAACATTCACTGGTGTGTGTGGTATTTGTTGTTGTAGTTGTTACACATCATGAGGAATGGCTGGAACATTAGCTTTTGGAGTATCATCCAACACTACATAATCATCTTCTTTCTTCTCATGTTGCTGCAACAGATCTTTGTACAATACTTTTTCATTGAATATGACATCCCGGCTTCTTATAATTTTATGATTTTCAAAATCCCAAAGTCTATAGCCAAATTCATTAATGCCATATCCAACAAAGACACATTTCTTTGATTTAGCTTCTAGCTTGGTTCTATTTTTAGAGTCTATATGAGAAAAAGCTTCACAACCGAAGGTCTTGAGAAAAGAATAACTCACCTTCTTACCAGTCCATGCTTCCTCTAGAATACCACAGCCCAAAGGAGTAGAGGGACCTCTATTAATCAAATATACTGCAGTATTGACAGCCTCCGCCCACATGTGTAAGGGAAACCCAGCATGCAACCTCATGCTCCTTGCTCGCTCCATTATAGTCATGTTCATGCGTTCAGCCACTCCATTTTCCTGTGGAGTCCTTGGAATAGTTTTTTGTCTATGAATACCATTAGTGGAGCAATAATCTTCAAATTCATGACTGCAATACTCACCACCATTATCAGATCTGAGACATTTTAATTTCTTACTAGTCTCATTTTCAACCAAGCATTTCCATTTCTTAAAAGTTTGAAATACATCAGATTTTTGTCTAAGGAAATAAACCCATACTTTTCTAGTTGCATCATCAATAAATGTAACATAATAATGAGAGCCACCAAGGGAAGATACCTGAGCCGGTCCCCATACATCTGTATGCACAAGCTCTAATTTCTCCTTTTTGTTTTCCTTCCCTGTCTTTACAAAACTCACTCTCTTTTGTTTTCCATACACACAACTTTCACAAAAATCCATATTCACACATTTTAGACTTGGTAAAACTTTCCTTGAATGAAGTACTTTCATACCTTTCTCACTCATGTGCCCAAGTCTATTGTGCCATAGCGCTGTATCAGAATCTACAGCAGCTATTTGTTCTCCCTGCTCAACTGCAGTAATTGTTCCTGAATATTTATTTTTCTCTGAAACAATCAAAGTAGAAGGAACAATATGATCTGTACAAAGATATAAGGTGCCTACTTTCACACCTTTTGCTACTACAAGGGAACCTTTTGAAACCTTCCAATTTTTATCATTAAAAGTAACTACACAACCCTCATCACCGAGTTGCCCTGCTGCAATTAAATTTCTACTTAGTTTTGGAACATGTCTTACCTCATGTAGTAGCCAATGATTCCCATTCTGCAACTTAATCTTAATTTTTCCCTTTCCAACAATCTGACAGGGTTCATTATCCCCCAAATAAACAAGCCCAAAATCCCCTTGGACATAATCAATGAAATAAACTCTATGAGGTGTAGCATGAAAAGAAGCACCAGAATCTAAAACCCATGAATCATCGACACTCTCTAAAGACAGAAGCAAAGCATCCTCTTCGGATTTGTTACTTACCACATTTGCCTCTTTGTCTCCATCTGATTTATCTCCTTCATTTTTCTTTCGAGTCCAGCAATCTTTCTTTTTGTGCCTTGGTTTCCCACAGTACCAGCAATCATTTGGTCCTCTCGATTGAGACCTCCTCCCCTTTGACTTTCCTCTTGATTTCCCATGATTTCCAGAGTTACTTCCTCTTTCAGTCGTTCTGCCCCTGCTTTGTGCATTTAAAGCACTTCCTGATGTAGATCCACCTGAGGATTTTCTATGAGTTTCCTCACTTAAAATAACACCAATCACATCATCATATTTTAGGGTACTAGATCCAGGAATAGAATTACTCACCGCCATTACCAAGCCATTCCAGCTTTCAGGCAAAGAACACAAAATCAAGAGAGCCCTAATTTCTTCATCAAAATTGATACCCACAGAAGATAATTGACTAGTAATAGTATTAAACTCATTTAAATGATCTGCAACAGATCCACCTTCTGCCATTTTCATATAAAATAAACGCTTCATGAGAAATACCTTATTTGAAGCGGAGGGCTTTTCATACAATGTCGCTAGGGTTTTCATCAAATCTTCTGTCGTCTTTGCTTTTGTAATATTAAATGCCACCGATGGTGCCAAGCATAACTGAATGTTTCCGAGTGCCTTTCTGTCCAAAAGATCCCATTCAGCCTCTGACATAGTTCCCTGATTCTTGGCTTTTCCTTCCAACAGCTTCCATAAATCCTTCTGATATAAATAGTCTTCCATTTGCATCTTCCTTAACTGGAAGTTCTGCCCATTAAACCTGTCAACCCTCAACTTACCCTCATCTACCATCGCTCCCACTCAACTATGAGACTCCCACTTAACCGTGAGACTTTCCTACAGAGGATAACTAAAAGACAACCTTGCTCTGATACCAGGCCAAAACCAGGCTCTGATACCAATTGTTACGATAAACCACGGACAGAAATAAAAACTACATGCAAATATAACCAATAACAAAAAATAATAGAACACACATAAATGAACACAAGGCACCAAGATTTAACGTGGTTCACCCAATCCCTGGGCTCGTCCACCAAACAGCAAGTTTGATCTTATTACAATCCAGTGATTACAACCTGATTACAATCCGTAATCCCTTACAGCTCAATACTGCCGCAAGAACCAATTTCGTATCACCACATGTGAAAAATACCCAACCCTAAGCACTTTTTATAGAAGTATTAAACCGCTTTAGGGTTATAACATGTCGGCCATATGTCAGCCATAATATGTCGGCTACCATGTCGGCTACTTCCAAAAAAAAAAAAAATTTCGGGGCGATGCCCCGAACCCCACTATTTATGAAGTATGTACAGTACTTTCCTGATCAGTCACCACAATCTAACAAAAATTGCCAAGATCTTGTCCAAAAATGGTTTGCATGTAGCTTTCAAACCCCTCTCTAAGCTCAGAAATCATGTCTTGCCTATCAAAGACCCTAGAGATATGTATTCCAACTTAGGAATCTAAAAAGTCGTCTGCTCTTGTGGCACACCTTATATTGGTGAAACAAGTTTCTCCTTCCACACTCAGATCAAAGAGCATGTGGCATAAATTAGGCATGATAGGGTTTACAAATTGACATTAGTCAAACATTCTTTTTCTACCAAACATCACATATGTTTGGAGAGCACACAAATAATTTCCAATGAGGATAACTATTTCGAAAGGAAGCTCAAAGAAGCCATTGAAAATAATAACCACCTCGTCAACCTCAATCGTTATGATGGTTGGATCCTCAACCCCTCTTGGCATCCTATGTTGTCCTTAAGGGACAAACACCCTTGTTATGATGGTTAATCTCTTTCTCTCCCTTTCCTTCTTGCTTGGTTTCTCGACCTCTCCTTGTTTCTTATCCCTAGTCCTTTCTCCTCCTCCTCTCCTTAGGTGATTTGTGCCCCTCTTTCTCTAGGGTGGCAACAACATCAGTGTCTTTATGGTTATTCCTCTTTTCTCATTATTCTTGCTTGTCTTGTTTATGTTTGTCTCATTTTGGGTGGTGTGGTTTTTCTCTTTATTTTGGTTCTTGTTGGCACTCTTGTACTCCTTTGGCTCTTGGGTCCTCTTAATTAGGCATGTCTCACTATCCTCCTCTCCTTTTTTCCTTTTTGTTGCACTTTCATCCTAGGTGTTTCAGTTGGTTTTCTTCCTCTCCTTTTGTTTCCATTCTATTTTTTGTTTCATTTTTCTATTTTTATTGTTCTCTTATTTATATACATATACATATACATATACATATACATATACATATACATATACATATACATATGCATATGCATACACACACACACACACACACACACATATGTATATATATACACATGTGCATATGTAAGAAAGTATTTAGATTTTTTCACTATATATATATATATATACATATATTACTCTTATTTTTCTTTTCGTGGTCATCTTTTGATTTATTTGGTCCCTTGTTCTTCTTTTCACACATGCACATCCTCATACACTTATGCAAGTACGTAATCACACAAGGATACGTATGTTGAATAGAGTATTTGTATGGGTGGGAGGCATACATGCATATACACATGTGCTATATGTATGTATGGATTTGTGTGTGTGTGTGTGCATGTGAGCACGTGCACGCATGTGTGTGCATGTGCATATATATATTTGTAGGCGTTTGGTCATTGATAGGTTTGTGCAATATTGGACATTTTTGACATGCAAATTTTATGGTTATATTTTTATGTAGACTCACATATAGGATTTTTTGGCTTGCACATATTTGTTAGATATTTTAAAATTTCTTCCTCTTAGCTCATGTTTTGATTCTCCCCCCTCCCCACCTTTTTCATCAAGCATGTTCTTAGGATTTACTAATTACTTTTCTAACATTTTTTTTAATTCTTGTTCTTGGTTTTCTTTGGTCCTTTTTATTTCTTGTTTAGTTTTTTACCCCACTTGTATTATTATTATTTTTCTAGCTTTTGGGGGTGTGCAATCCCTCTTTTCTTGTTCCCTTTATCTTGTGAGTCTATGCTAAATCTGCAACTTACATTGTTTTACATCTCTTGCTCTCTCATCCTGATGATGGATAATGTAGTATGATTCAAAATATTGATGGTAAAAATCTCGACACAACCTAATCTAGAAGCTAAGCACCATAAACCTCATATATTGTCACTATGACCCCACAATTTGCATTCAAATATGGGAGAGTATATTTTGATTCTTATGTTATATGTTGATGATTGAGTTTTACAAGTATCTCTCTTTCTATTTTTTGAATTATTTAGCAAGAATTGGTAGATAGATTTGACATGATAGATCTTGTCCATTTGCATTCTTTTCTTGGTCCACAATTTATTTAGTTTTTAAATGGGGTTCATAATTTCTAGTAGAAGTACTCTCAAGAGATTCTTCAAAGATTTAGTTTTCTTAATTGTAAGCCTTCCCCTACACTAATTTGATTACATGTAATTTCTTCTAGTTCTTCTTCACCTTCAATTGATGTATTATACATAGAATTGGTTAGATCTATTTTTTACATGACACATACTCATCCTCATATTTCTCTCACAATACTCATGAGAACTACTAAATGGTTATCAAGTAGATTTTGACATATATGCATGTCAGATCTCATTACAAATTTTTTATAGATCAAGAAACTCATAGATTTATGGTTTGAGTAACTTGGATTGGGATGGTGATGTTAGAAGCCTAATTATGGTTTTCTGGTGTCATTTTTATCCCTTTTTCATGGTATTAAAAGAATAATATATACTACTAGATTATCATCTATTAAGGTCAACTATCAAACAACTATTTTGGTTAGCCAAGAGGCTTTCTAACTATGTTAAATGTTGGTAGAGTTTAGTTTTTCTCTTGGTAGTCCTACTATTCTTTGGTGTGACATTCAAAATGTCATTCACATTTATTACAACCTAATGGAGCATTAGTGGATTAAATATATTAATCTCTACATTCTCTTCATTTGGTAGTTAAGTTGGGAAAGTATTCTCATCTTGGATTACCAAACTATAGAGGGGTAGGTTATACACATCTCTAGTAATCCTTCATTATAAGCTCATTACCTTTAGTTACATTTGATGTTTCTAGTGAAGGAATTTTCCCTTGGGGGCCCTCATAAGGTATTCCTTCATTTTTTCATGATTTATTGTGGCATCTCTTTCTTGGAGAGGGATTTTATCCCATGTGATTTTTCTCCTTTTCTTCATTTATAAGATATTTCCTCTTATTTTCATGGTTACCTCATCAAACCTTTCTTTTGGAGATCCCATTCTTTGCCTTTCATACATATTCATTTAGAGGTTTTTTATTTCTTTCTTAAATTTCACTTAGAAGTTAAAGGTGTGGTAGTGCATTATATATTTAGGAGGCATCCTATATTTGTAGCAAGCTACTTAGGGTTTCTATGAGCTAAGTTTAGTTTCTTAATATTATAGATTGTTGATATATGATTGAAAAGATCATTTGAATGAAAGATTGTTGAACAAGTGCTTTCAATCATTGTTTTGTCATTGATGTCAAACCTTCTATATGTTGGAAAGACAATTGCTTATATGTTTCAAGCACTATCACCTAGTTGATTGATGAAGATGATTTGATCAACAAGATGTAACAAAAGTACCTAGAGGAAAGGTTGAGTTATGATTATGTATTGAAGTGCAAGAATTGGTTAAGACAGTAATGACATAATGTATTAATGATATAATTGAGGTTACAAAATGATTGGATACACTTAGAAAGTTTAAGAGAATAAGGTTGGAAAAAGTTTATTTGTTAAACTTAACCAAGTTAATAGAAGGTGCCGAGCAAAGTTAGTGCAAGCTGAGCAAACAATCAATTGGAGCTGAGTGAAAGAAATTTCTAGTAAATGTTGAGCAAGTTAGTAGGTGCCGAGCAAGATAGTTGAAGCTGAGTGATTTTCAATTGATGTTGAGCACTAGTAAAATCTAGTTGATGTCAACTAAAACATTATGTATTGAGTATCAATAAATTGATAATGCCGAGCTACTGCATTATGAAAAAGATCTAAGATTTTCCAATTAAAATCTAACAAGTTTGTTTTCTTAGAACTTGTGAATTAGGAGGAATATAAGATTGATTAGCTAGAGGCACAAAATCTTATGTAAACCATTTTTGAGACAAATTCAAATCGATTCTAGGAGAAGTTTCTAGAGAAGACAAGATATGGGGTAGATACATTGTATCCTACCTAATCCATCAAAAACTCTAACTTTTGAGATGGATAATAAGCGAAAAATATAGTTCTAATTTCCTATACATAGAGATGTCTAGTCATGAAGCAATGTTGATGAAAATGCTAGATCATCACATTCTAAAAATGATGAAAGACGAGAAGTCCTAGTTAACAGAAGAGTCTTGCTAAGTGGTGAGAATGAACCTGATCAAAGAAGGAGATTATTTTATGCAAGGTGCAGATGTGAAGATAAATATTGTGATGTGATCATTGATGGTGAAAGTACTGACAATCTGGTGTCAAAAAATATGGTCACAAAGTTGAAGCTAAAGAGACAATAATAAGCACGTCCATACTATATTTCCTAGGCACAAGATGACCACAAGGTCATGGTCAGTGAGAAATGCTCAATGAATTTCAAGATCGGAAGCTGCCAAGATGAGGTGATATGTGATATCATACCTATGGACATATGTCATATGTTTCTAGGTAGGCCATGGTAGTTTGATAGGCATCTTGTACATGATGGGCAAGCAAATACCTACACTCTAAAAAATGATGGAGTGCAACATAAGTTGAAGTCATTGAAGGAGAAAGAAGAAAAGGTACATAATGCTACTAGAATATGTTTCATTGATGGAAAGGAGTTTATCCAAGGTATGAAGTGTGACCATATGTGTTTTGCTATAATTCTAAAAGATGGTAAAGAAAAACTAGAGGAGGTACTTGTAGAAGCTGTAGTTATATTGGAGGATTTTTTTGATATTATATCAGATAATGTACCTAATGGATTACCACTAGTGAGGATGATCAATCACTAGATGGATTTGATTCTAGGAACTAGTTTTCCAAATAAGGCAGCGCATAGAATGACACCAGCAAAAAGTGAAGAGCTAAATAGATAAGTTCACGAGTTGCTATAGAAGGGATTGATTCAGGAGAGTTTGTGTCCATGTGTTGTACCAACAATATTAGAACCAAATAATAATGGACAATAGAGGATGTGTTTAGGCTCTCATTTTGTTAACAAGATCACAATCAAGTATAGATATATATTTCCATGGATGGATGATATTGTGGATTGTTTTAGTGGAGCTAAGTATTTCATAAAGATAGATATAAAGAGTGAATACCATTAGATTCACATCAAAGAATTTGATGAGTGGAAGACTTCCTTCAAGACAAGGGAAGGATTGTACGAATGGTTAGTCATGCCTTTTGGGCTAACCAATGCACCGAGCACTTTCATGCGGCTCATGAATGAGGTACTAAAGGAGTTTCTGGATAATTTTGTCAATGTTTACCTTGATAATATTTTGATCTTTAATAAGACATTGGAGGACCATTTGATGCATTTCTGAAAGGTGTTTGATAAGTTGAGGGAAGAAAAGTTGTTGATAAACCAAAAGAAGTGCAGTTTTGTGATGAAGGAGTTGGGGTACCTAGAATTTTTAGTCTTAGTAAAAGGTCTAAAAATGTACCGAAAGAAAGTGAAGGTTATACTTCAATGGCCTACTCTAAAGAGTGCTACAAAGGTAAGATATTTTCATAGACTGACTAGTTTATATAGAAAGTTCATAATAGGTTTTAGCAATATTTATGGACCCTTATCTTTAATAATGATAGGGGATAGCAAAAAATTTAAGTGGACTATAGGAGAAGATAAGAGTTTTAATCTATTGAAATAGAAAGTTACAAATACATATTTTAGCACTTCCAGATTTTAACAAGGTGTTTCAATTAGATTTTGATGCTAGTGGTATTGCAATAGGAGTTATTTTGAGCCAAGAAGGTAGACCTCTTGCTTATTTCAATGAGAAGTTGAATGATGCCAAAAGAAATTATTTTTTTATGATTAGGAATTTTATGTTATAGTTTAGGCATTGAATAAGTGGAGACACTATCTTCTTCCTAAGTAGTTTGTTTTGTATATTGATCATCAAGGTTTGCAATATTTGAATATTCAAGGAAAATTGAACCAAAGGCATTTGAAGTGGGTTCATTTTTTGTAGAGTTATACATTTTTTTTGAAACACAGGAGTTAGATGTCTAATAGAGTTTCATATACTCTTCGTAGAAGACAAATTTTTCTAAAAAAGATGCAAATTGAGGTGGTTGGGTTTAAGGAACTCAAGAATTTGAATCTAGAGGATCCTGATTTTGGTGAAGCATGGAAGGCTTGTACAAAAATTGTTGTACTTGATAGGAACAAGTGGTTGGATTTCATAATCCAAGGTGGTATGTTGTTTAAAGGAAGTCAATCGTGCATTCCTAGAAGCTCAATGAGAGAGAATCTCATCAAGGAGAAGTGTAGTGGAGGATTTGTTGGACACTTTAGGAGAGATAAGACCATTTCTTTGGTTGTTGAGAATTATTACTCACCACAACTGCAACAAAATGTGAATAATTTTGTACAAAGTTGTAGATTATGTCAAATGGTGAAAGGAATGAAGCAGAATTCAAGGTTGTATCAGCCATTACCTATACCAGAGAAGTTGTCGGAGGATGTCAATATGGATTTTGTTCTTGGATTACCAAGGACTTAGTGAGGGCATGATTCTATTATTTTTTATGGTTGAAAGGTTTTCAAAGATGACACATTTCATTTCTTGGAAGATGACTAATGATGTTGTTCATGTGGCAGAGTTGTTTTTTAGAGAAGTGGTAAGATTGTTTGGTTTTTCAAAGAGTATAGTTTCAGTTTGAAACACCAAGTTTTTTGGGTATTTATGGTGTACATTGTGGAAGAAAGTGAAGACAAATTTGAATTTTAGTTCATCACATCATCCACATACTAATGGGCAAACAAAATTCATGGATCATAGTTTGGGAAATTTTCTAAAATGTTTGATTGGAGATTGATGTAAGTAGCATATTATAACCCATAAAGAACTCCAAATTTCACCATAATGTTGATGATCAACACAATTTCTTTAATATTCTTGAGGCATTAACACATGTGAAATAGACTCTATTTTGGTCCTGAAAGTACAATCATCAAAAAATCTTCAAATATTCTAATCAGACCAATCCCACTAATCATATTGTAGAATAGGTAATTATATATCAATCCTCCAATTCATAGAAATATCCAATGGTGCAATAAAAATTTATGATTGTTTTCCCAAAACTGGTCATTGTGAATCAGAGTTTTGGGTAGTCAAAAATAGTTTTCACCAAAACTTTGATAACTTCCTCAATAGTGGATGAAATCATCTCAAACAAAAATAAATGGAAATATTATTGAATTTACTAAAATAAAATTATAGAAATAAACTTTTTTCTAGGTTGTACATGGTCATACAAGACCTAAAAACAAGATGAAAAACTTTCAAGACAACAAAAAATAGATTTAAACAATGAAAATATGATACCAAAATGCTTCCAATGCTTTCCAATCCTTCTCCAACTTTACATCATGCCTATGAATGAAAATTAAAAGTTTCTAATAGCCTTTACAACTTCATGTGGAATTTATAACTACTCACCTTCCTCTTATGACCATCCAAGTTCCCATTTTGTGTTTTCACAACTTTTGAAAAGTTGCATTTCACAATTTCTACAATATTTTTCTCAACTGACTTTACAACTTTACAAGAACATTCTAAACATATTAGAATGGAATAATAACATCCTTTATCACCATTTTACCACTTCATGGTTATGTTATACAAATTTTATCAAATAACCAATTCAAGACCATATTAGGATAACTCATTACAATGGGCTCTCTTACCCTTTAATATTGATGACATTACTAATGCAAACATATTTTAATTTAATTATGAATACTATAGAATAATTTGATGTATTTTCTTGGTGCTTCTGTTCCATACCCTCAAATTTGAAAAGCTCCCAAATCCCTTGGAAACATGGATGAAAATAACCTGCAAAAAATATTTTTGAATTGGATCTTCAACTTTGTCTTCATTCATCTTTCTCATTTCATTCCTCTTTTTTATTCTTTCATTATCTATATGCTGCTGCGTTATTCCTTCAATTAATCTTCTTTTGACTCTTATCAATGGAGTGTATATAGATTCCATCCATGGTGCTTCACCAAACTCATGTCCACCTCTTCGTGATGCATCAACTCACCAAAAACCTCTTTGCCTCACCTAGGAGTCTGATGCAGAGGGATTTTAGAACCTTTAGAAAATCAAATACATGACTTCAGGCTTCACATGCATGAATGTAGATTTCAGCAAATGCATAGAAATTTAATGAAATGAGGGTCAACACATGAAGATGTTGCCCATTCAAATCTGCATTACAATTGGGTTTTCCTATAACCTGATATGAGACAACAATATAGAAATAAATAAATGTATGAAATTATAGAGGATCCTCCAATGGTCTTTGTCAGCCATTGGAGGATCTTTGGAAAACCCCCATGCAAAGACCACTCTCAAAACAACAGAGAGATCTGGCTGATAGGAAATGAAAAGTAAGAAAATATTAAACTACTAAGATCTGATTTTCGGATTTCTTCCAAGATGTTGATCTAAATACAAACAGAAAAAATGTATGTAGAATACTACACAATCACATCTGTACAACAATAAAAACTTAAGAAAATTATAGGAAAACTCAAGAACTTCATTCTATTCACTTTCTCCCAAAAAAAAAAATCTCTCTCCAAAAATCTCCCTTACAATATGCACTCTCTCTTTTTGAAAAACCTTCTAATGTAACTCCCAAAAAGTCATCATAGCTTTCTTGTGGCAGTTACATTTTGAATGCCTACACATGATGCTTTAGGAATATTCATCATTTTCTTCCTTTTGATTTTTTCCATAAACATTTTCGAAAATTAGAAACCTTTAACACATCCAAAATAAACTAAAATAAACTCATACTAAGTCCTAAGTGAATAATGTTGGGTAGGCTTATAAGAATTCCACCTAAACATTTCCACCACAAAAAAAAAGGACATTTATTTTAAAACATAAAACTCTAAACTCACACACACAAACATTTCAAATTTCAGATTTTAAACTCAAAACTTTTTGATATTTGCTTTGTGCCTTGCATTTTAGTCATATTGCAGGTTGTCTTCTTGTCGCCACCAAACTTCCTATCCGAATATAATTTTGCATAAATAATGTTGCATGCTATCTTCCTGTCACCACTAGACTTCCTGTCACAAACGTGCTCCTGCACCAGAGTCCTCCTCTTACCTCTCTCCCTAGTCTCTTGGCAACTAATAGACCATCTCCTATGGCCTTGGACCATATCTTTGGCCCTTGAAAGACCTTCCATGTCTACCTTATAATAGCTAGATGGACAAGCACCTACAAACATAATCATTAGCAAAACCAAATAACAAATTCTTCTTGAACTAGGTCCTGGAGTAGATTGCCTCCTTCGACGCTCTGCACACACACTCAAGATCTTCTTGCTTTGATACAAATATGATGCAAGTATAAATATAAAACCCTTCAAGAACACTCAAATACACTTATTCAACATTCTAGAGGCATCAATACATATTTCCAAATGCAATCATCCATCAAATCACCATTATCAAATAAAAAACCAAACTTGAGAACATAGTCTTCAATTATGTCATTCAAGATATGCCTCCATACAAAGATTTATAAATATTTAAACCAATCTTATTTCTTCAATCCAACTATCTACAATAGGAAAAAATAATTTTCCAACAACATATCCAAAATTCATAAACATCCAACAGTAGAGTCCAAAGTTATGGTCTCTACACCAAGACCCATTTTCTATGACTCCGTTAAAGATGGTTAAAAACCAGTTTTCACTAAAATATTCATAACTTATACAAAAAATAACAAAAATGTAATAGATTGATTTCATTACAAATATGACTCATTAATTTTTCCATAAATATGTGTTTCATTTCTTGAAACAACAATTAAACATTCACACACGTTGCTTCAATATGATTATAATTTGAAAATCTGAAGAAAAAAAAATCATCCATAGAATGCTCATAACTTTCTCAAATATGCATGAAATAAACTCAAACCAAAAGAAATGGAAGGATTATTCATTTTTCTACTCTGCCATATCATTAATACATCATTTTCAAGTTGTACATGGATGTACAAAGCCCAAAAATAATAAGATAACTAAAAATCCAAACAAAATAAGAAATTAGAATCACTCTAAATTTGCTTCAAATGTTACTAATTCCTTCCATTCTGATTTGGTTCAACCTTAAAATGAATTTTATTATTTATTGGTCATTTTAGACCTTACAAATACCACATATGACCTTTGGACTTCCTTTTACAACTTTAATGCAATTTTATATTGTTGCACTTTTTGCAACTCTTCACCTTCTTGAAAGTTTTTGAGACTTTTGGCAAATTTGATGCCATGAATTTGTATAAACATTAAAGAATATTGAAATGAAGATTTAATTACCTTTTACATGGCTATTATCCTTTCAAGGGTCATTTTACAACTTTTTACATATTAAACCAATTAGGACCTTAACTATGACAATGTGAACAACATTACATTTTTGTTACACCTTTTCTTTTCAATTGGATTTAGTTACATAGAATTACATTGAAACATATATGAACAAAAATAAATTGTTAAAGAATCAATTGTGATCTCTTTTAATTATATGAAGGATAGGTGCTCCTACACTATACTCTCAATCTTGAAATATTTCCATGTCACATAGAAATGTGGTGGTGATAACCTACAAAAGAAACTTTGTCTCTTTTCCTCCATCTAGATTTTATTCCTCTTATATTCTTTCTATCTAAGAACTATGATTCTCATCAATAGAATTTAAATGGCTACCTCTAAGATGCTATAACTATCAATTGTTCACTCCTCCATGCCGCATCACACACAAACAACTTGCCTTACCCAAGGTTCCTCTCTTCCCTCTCTCCCTAGGTCTCTTGGCAACCAAATTGACCTACTTCTAAGGCCCTTGGACCATCTCCTATGGTCCCTTAGGTAGACCTCAATATAAACCTCTTTGTAGCGAGTGAACATGCACCTACAACCAAGAGTCAACAACAAGAATCAAATATCCATCTTCTTTCCAATAAGGTCTTGATGTGAATCCTTCACACTCTCAAGATCTTCTAATTCTAATACCAATTTGATGAAAGTTTCATATTATAACCCATCAATAACTTCGAAATCCACCATAGAGTTCAATGATCAACGCAATTTCTTCAATATTCTCGAGGCATTAACACATGTGAAATAGAGTCTATTATAGTCATGAAAATAGAATCATCAACAAATCTTCAAATATTCTTAATAAAATTAATCCCACCATTCATATTTTAGAATAGGTAATTATATATCATTTCTCCAATTTATAGAAAGACCCAATGATGCATTAAAAATTTATGATTGTTTTTCCAAAACTGGTAACTATGAAGTAGAGTTTTGGGTAGTTACAATTGGTTTTCACTGAAACTTTGATAACTTCCTTACTAGTGCATGAAATTTTCTCAAAATAAAATAAATGGAAATATTATTCAATGCACTAAACTACCATTATAGAAATACACTTTTTTCCAAGTTGTACATGGTTGTACAGAACTTGAAAAGAAGAGGAAAAACTTTCAAGACAACAAAACCATTGATTTAAACAATGAAAATATGATACCAAAATGCTTCCAATGCTTTCCAATCCTTCTCCAACTTTACATCATGCCTATGAATTATCATTACAAGGTTTTAATAGCCTTTACAACTTCATGTGGAAGTTACAACTACTCAACTTCCTCTTATGACCATCCAACTTCCCATTTTGTGTTTTCACAACTTTTGAAAAGTTGCATTTCACAACTTCTACAATATTTCACTAAAATAACTTCACAACTTTACAAGAATATTATAAACATATTATAATGGAATAATAATTTCCTTTATCACCATTTTACCACTTCATGGTTATTTTATACAAATTTTATCAAATAACCAATTCAAGACCATATTAGGATCTCATTACAATAGGCTCTTTTAACCTTTAGTATAGATGACATTACTAATGCAAATGTAATTTTATTAATTATGAATACTATAGAATAATTTGATGTATTTTCTTGGTGCTTCTACATTAGAGACAAGTCAAAAAGATGAGATCTAATTTTATCATGGGCAAAATTTGCATATAATAATTCTTTCAATAGGAGTACTAGTAAATCACAATTCTAGATTTTGTATGGGAGTAGTCCTAGAAATGCTTCTAAGTTGAGGCAGTTGGATAAAGGAGAGATAAGTAGTGCTAAAGTAGAAAAATTTATTGAACATTTGAAAAATATCCATGAGGAGGTGAGGAAACACATTATCAAGATGAATACACAGTATAAGGCTAAGGCAGACATGAAAAGTGTAGTGCTTGCCCTAGTTTGCATTTTGCTATTGTTGCCGAACTCTTTCTTGGTGTATTTTCTATTAATTAAGTCTAATTAAAAGATTTAATTAATGATGAAATCAAATGGAAAATTAATATGATATTTTAATATTTATTTTTATTTAATTAATTCAAAAATTAATTAAATAAAAATAATTAAATTTGGAGATAAAAATTATAAGTTCAAAGTTGGAACGTGATAATATTTATTTAACTTAATAATAATATGTTTAGTGTTCATTTTTAAATAAATGTTAAATAATATTATTATTTAAGTTAGTAAATATTTTATTAATTAAGTTTCAAAAATAAATTTTAAAGGTGGAAAAGATATTAAAATTATTAAAAGATTCTAGATCACATGATGCATGCATGTGATTAAAATATATTAAGATAAAACAAGTGGATTTAATAAAGTGAGTGCATGAGATTTAAAATTAAAAAATTAATTTTAAAAAGAGTCAAGTGAATACTAAATAAAGAAATTTTATTAAATAAATTAATATGCATTATTTTAATACTTATTCACATAGGAGTATGCAAACTCTTGTGAGTTGTCATGTTGACAACACATGAGTTTGCACTCTAGTTATGCACGTGTTGTCTACACTTAGGAGTTAGTGCATTATTTGAGCACATGGTGTCTACAACATTCTAGACACTGCATCATGTTTATCTTCTTATCTCCTAGTTCTTTCTAGACCCATTCTAGATGCATTTTAGAGGCCTTTATATAGAGGCTCTCCTAGTGTGTATGGACATCTTCATATGCTTCTACAAGCACTCCTAGTCACTTGGGGGGAGGTTTTGGTTATTGGAAGAATTGTGAATGTTGGAGAAGGAAGAAATTTTCAGAAAGGAGAAGGTTCTAAGAGGAGGAGCTTCTCTACAATTTTTTTAGGCATAGCGAATTAGCATCAGTGTCCAGGTAGGCACTCATGATTATTTCACATATTTTACTATGCTCTTTCTCTTCCTGTCTTCATCGTGTTTGTTATGTGTGTCTGAATAATTCCCTATGAATGAATCTTTAATTTTGTAATTTGGAATTTGGGTATGCATATTGTTTCATCTAGTTATAGGAATTAAAAATATTATTGCAATCTCCCCTAGTAGAATCAAGATTTGGAAATTGATTCAGGTTTGAGTTCGAATTAAAATAGAATCTTATTATTATGCATTAGTTTTATATGATTTATTAACTAATCTAATTAAATTAAATTAAATTAAGATTAGTTAATAGTAGAAGAATTGTAATTAATTATTAGTCAATTTAAATAAATGGATTTTTAAATAAGGGCAAATTAAAAGAAAAATTAATAAGTGTTTAGTGGAATTAAAGAATTGAACGAGATTGATTTTACTTAAAATCAATGAAGATTATTTTAAATAAATGATTGCCTTGGAGTGTTTTAAGGAGTTTGCAAATTAATTATTTAAAAGAAGATAAGTATTATTCTAGAGATTTGAATAATGGGAGATGCTCTTGGAATTAAGGGAGTTTCATTTGATTATTAGAAACATTGATTTTAGTAAAATAATGCAATGATTTTATTAAAAGTCAATGAGAATTATTTTAATGATTTAAATAAGTAAATAATTATATTTTGACTATTTTAGACAATTGTTTAAAATAATGGAGGGATAATTCTATGTTTTATTTGAAAAGATAAATGGGTTGACTTGGAGATTAAATAGAGAATCTTATACGCTTGAAATATACTTGAAATAGAGTCTGAAAACCTTATGTTTGGATTAACCATGTGATTGCAAAAGCAAACTAAAACATGTGTTTGTTCCTCAATGATGTTTGTTATTTGAATATCCAGATGAGTTTAATTATTGGGGTGAACGAAGAATACTTTTACCTAGAACATACTTTGAAATGAAAATTGAAACCTCTTACTTGGCATAACCATGTATTTGCATCTTGATTATCTTTGGAAATTGAATGGGATAATTTTGTATTCTATTTGAACAATCGAATGAGTTAAACCATATCGAGTAAGATGTACCTTTTTAAATTTGAAAGCTCACACTAAAGTGAAAATTGGAACTTTATTGTAAATTGACATTTTGTGTTCAGAGCTAAACCCAAACATGAAACTTACATTGTGGTATGTATATTGTTTATGTTTTGGGATTTTGGGGTTGACTCGATTGTTGACCAATCTTAGGTTGTTACCAAAGGCTCAGGGGTTATGTGTTTGCAATGGCATGTTGATGTTATTTGATCTCGATCTTTCTAAACCCAACCATGGTAATGTGATGGTGTGCTCTATGAGATGTTTGTATTTACTGATTGTTATTGCTTTCTAGTCTTCTTGTGTGAAGCTAAGGTTTATGTATTTGAGATACATGACTTAACCATTTTTGAGTCATTGATCAATTATACTTGGATTACTTTTCGGTCGCCTTGATGGGACTGAAGTGTTTGTTTTTTATCTTGATGATGTCATGTTGTGACATGTTTGACTTGACCATTTTGGAGTCTTTGATCAATATTATTTTGAGGTATTTTCTGGTTGCTCATGGAGAACCAATGAATATAATGGATTATCATTTAATGCCTTTTAGTTGCTTGTAAAGAACTGTTGTGAGTATTATGATTGTCATTTGTTGCATTTTAGTTACTTGTGGAGAGCTTATGTGAATATTGTGGATTATCTTTTGATGTTTTCTAGTCATTTGTTTAGAACTGAGATGATTTTATATGGCTCTTTGATTTGTGATTTTCATGAAACTTGGCCAAACTAGGGTATACACCTAAGGTTTTGTGAGATATCCTTTATTGATGGGGACACAACCCAAACACAGAATGGACACAATAGGAAAAGAGAAATTGTATTAACTGTGAAAATAAGCTAGTACATTTAGTACAGAGAAAATAGACTTCATAACATGCCCTATGGGCTTACAATAACATAAATCTGGAGATAATTTCTCCTTTCACTACCTCCTCTCAAACTCCACTCTGAACTGCCTTTTATAATGCTAGAAATGTCCTTAAATAGAGCCTAGAGGGTTAAGGACTAGGAATACATTCTAGAAAGTGCTAGTAGGCATCTACCGACCAAATAGAAGGCTCTAGAAGCTGCGTTAGAAGTTGATTCAAATCTAGAAGAATACAAAAATAGTAACCGAACTTTCGAGAGGCATTACTTTTGAACCGTAGCTCCGATTGACGAACCGTTTACATTTTTGAAAAGCTCTCAAAGTGCTCTATAGCCCTATGGACCAAATTCGCTCATCCCCCATTTTTTGGCCCTTTTTGAGGTCATTTAATGCCCCTAACCTAAGTTTGAAGCATTCTTAAGAGGTCTCCAAAACTCGAAAAACTATGATAAATTTCAAACCGTGGGGCCTTTTGACCTGATTCTTTTTCTGGAATGCTCTAAATTACAATTACATTCATCTGGCCAATTTACACCTCCTAGTTCACCAAAATGATAGCTCAATTACATACTCCTATTTTTTTAGCATTTACACGTATCCCAAGGTGTTCAAATACTCTATCCTAGAACACTAATAGTGGAACTGTGAGAGTTGGAACTTTTATTTGACCTAAATGGGTATCCATAAATGAAAACACATGAAATAGAAACTAAGTCTAAGTACATTTTTTTGGGTGACACAGGATTGCCCTTATACCTTTGGATGCTCTTGAATCATTTATACTATTTATGTGGATGGATGTCATGATATGTCCTATGATTCAAATTAGAAATTATGTTTATGAGGTTTACTTTGTGGAGCATTTATGTGTACTTGGGTGGAAGTACCAGCTTATTTTGAAGTTTCCTGTTAAATAACTGAGTTTGATTATTGTGAATGTTGTGGTATGGGACACAACTGTGTTTTATGTTCTTAAAAGAGGTTGTTTAAGTACATCTCTTTGGGAGTGGCTTGCAGTAGGGATTCGGGGCCCAAAGTGGTCAGTACCAGGGTAACCTATTGCAAGTTATGTAATAAGTGATAATCTAGTAATTAATAATTTTGGGAAAACACACTAAAAAGATAAGTTAAAGATATTTGACCCGCCCATGCCTTAAGTGCTTGTATAGACTAAGGATGGGAATGGGATGATTGCCTCATCTTCATGAGAGGGCTTTCTAGTTCCACATGTGCCATGTTGAGGGTCCGAGGTTCAAAGTAACCAATCTAGGGTAACTCAACACTTGAGGGTTTGAGGTCTAATGAGAGACCAGTCCAAGGTAACTCAAGCAGCGATCTGATGAGACTCCCTAAAATGTAGCCGAGTATCCTCTATAGAGTTTGTGTGTACCTCTAGTGGTGTACTTATTGTTGGATGTGTTTATTGTGGTTATTCACTTTCATTGATGATGATTGGTGATATTTGGTTGATGTACTCTTGACATGTGGATTTTGACTTGAGCCTATCTCCTCCAGTATATTCTTTGTTGGTTTTCTTTACCTTCCTTCTATTCTTGGATCATTATGTTGGATATAATTACTAACATGTTTCTTTTTATTGATTATGAGCATGTGATAGATGATGTTATCTGCTTTGTAGGATCATCTTATGCTTTATTCTTGCATGTTAGATTTCTTTATGCATATGTTGTAGTATGTTTAGGAGTGACATCCCTATTTACTTTAATACCGATGATCTCTTTGGTGACTTGGGATGTTACACACAGAGGGATGGCTAGGGCCCATGATGGTCTAATGATGCTATTTATGATTGGGAGGAACTGTGCACTTAGTTAATTGTGTTTTATGATATATGGTTATCTTTTATGATAGATTTCTTATGTATGGTATATGGTTTCATTTACTTTAATTGTACTTTGTATCATGGATTCATTGAGGATGATGTATCTTTATTTTTACATATGTTTAATCTTTTAAGATTTTCATACCATGTGACATGTACAATGGATGATTGAGCATTCTGAATAGGCATTCAAAACAAATATTTATTATGAACTGTGGACCTTTAATTATTCTTTTATATGGATGTGGTAATTGTTAGATTTAGTATTAATTAGATTAAATGTGACTCAACGTCTTGGGATCCTTAAGGAATGTAACCTATTATGTATGCTTATAGTTGATTGTACGTTATTGCTTTTGCTACTATGTGTTTGATATGAATGGTTTATCTTTCATCATTAAAAAAAAAAATTGTTTGGCAAACTTAGTAAAAATTTAGGTTAATTCTTTTGCATCCCTTGGTGGGGCATTACAAAAAGGAGGTATAAGGAATTTAATATTGGATAAAACATCATGTTTCATTTGTGAAAGGAGCATTTTCTAGTTGGTACATATAGTAAGTTTAAAATGAAGAAGTTTGGACCATGCAAGATAGTGAAAATGCATGATTCTATAAATGCCTACAAAGAGGAGTCTCATGTTGAATTGTATACTTCACTAGTATTTAATATTTAATATTTGATAGAGTACCATGAAGGAGGTGATGAGGATGAAGTTGCAAAAGTGTGGTGGATTATTCCAATAGCTAGTTCAACTACAAAAGAGATTGAGGAGATAATGGATAGTCATGTCGGTAAAAGTACAAAGAACATAACTTATGAAGAATACCTGGTCAAATGGAACACTAAAACATTTGGGGTCAAATTCTATGAATAATTTATGATGGCGATCTACTTTGTGGTGAATTATATGTTTTGTGTTTGAAATTTTCCCCGCTATCATCATAACACCAATGTAAGCATCGACATTGTGACACCTGAGTAAGTTTAAATAACAAAAAAAATGACATAAATCATTCCCCATTTGTTTTGATTGTGGAGAGTTGCATATGAAAGAAGGTAGAGAGCTCCAAACAATGGTGGAGAGCTCTTAATATCATCGTGCCCTTGTGCATGGTACATTTTGTTCTTGTGTATATCTCTACATTTCATTGTCATGTCTTTTCTTTGTGATTTTGTTGCAATGATCTCTACATTTCATTATCATGCCTTTGCTCTATGATTTGGTTGTCGTGCCCTTGTGATATCTATGTTTCATTTTTATACCCTTTCTCTACAATTTTTCTCTATGATTTGGTTTTCATACCCTTATCATCTCTGTGTTTCATTTTCATGCCCTTTCTCTAATTTTTTTTTCCATGTCATTCCCTTGCTCTACAATTTCATTATCTTGTTGTGCCCTTGCTCTGTAATTTTTTTGCCATCCCCTAGCTCTACGATTTTGTTCAAGGGTGTGTAATGTTGGTTTCTTTTCCTTCTAAACAATCATCTCTTTTTATCTCCTTCTGAACATGCATATTTAGCTTTTTTAAGGTGCATATTAGATCTTAGCACAATAGAAAAAATGGTCCAAATGCATACATATTATAGAATCCAAATAATAAAAAAATAAAAATCACTCAACCTGTGCTAAGTGAGTTACCTCAAGATCCTCTAGAAAAATAATGTAGACCAGGAAAAATGTGTAGAGTTTGCAAGAAATTTTATAAAAATATATCATATAAGATATTTTAAGAATGAAACTAGCCATAACTAGTTAAATGGATCTAGTTGTTGATTAGCTGGGTTGTTTACAAATTCCTATATAACTATTGTTAGATGAGGTAAAAATAAAATGAACAATCATTTGTTCCTAGCTAGTAGGAACAAATACAGTTTTCCAAGTTGATAAAATTGCTCATGCAAGGAATTGAAGAATAAATTTAGTGAAGAGTTGAGTGTAAGGAGTTGAAGAAGCAAGTTGTGCTTTTGTGTAAATGTCATAATCACAAGGTTCATTCCCTTGTAGAAGCCTCTTCCACAATGAAAATACCTCTAAACCATGCAAAAGATGTCAAAGTGGTTCCCAACCTTAAAACATTCTTATAAGAATTTGATATTTGGGATCATCGCAGGGAGACTGTGCCAATACTTGAAACACTCTTATAAGAATTTGATACTTGGACTATAAATTCTCAAAGACACTTGCAAGTGATTCCAATTTCAAGGTACCTACCACAAAAAAATTCTAGATTCTATCCAGTAGCTCCCATAATATCCTCTAAGTTGTCTAGTATTTGTTTTTGTCATGCAATCTCTTTCTAAAGCCGCTCCTTCTCCTTCACTCTTGTACCTTAAATTTTGATTGTAAAACTTCTAAACATCTATCACTACCTTATCTAAAATTAACTTCACATTGTGTTGTAGCTCTAGCATAGTTGTTTGATCATCAATAGCTTTCACTTTAGCATTTAAGTTTTCAATATTGTTCAACACCCTTACTTGTGGACCTCTCATGTCAAGCACTTTTTGTATTGTTTCAACACCATGTTCTTTGTTTTGAGCTAATAGTTATTTAGATACATTTTATTGTAAAATATTAATTTTGTTGAATAATTATAAACTCTTAGAAAGTGTATTGTTGTTTTCATGTATGTATGTATGTATATATAATAATGAATAATAATAATGTTTTCATGTATGTCAAAATAATAACCAACATTACCATTGGATCATACAATAATGAAGTAATCAACCTAGTTAATCAACAACTACATCAATTTAAATGTTTTTTCCAATGTTATAGTACCTACTACAACACATTCCTAGATTCTATCTAGTGGTTCCCATAATATCCTCTATGTTTTCTAACTATTGTTTCTACCATGCAATCTCTTTCTAAAGCCACTCCTTCTCCTTTTGATGCAGGAGCATCCAGTGGTGTAAGGGCAATCCTGTATCACCCAAAAAAAATGCTTAGAGATAGTTTATGTTTAATGTATTTGAGTCAAATAAAGGTACCAACTCTCACAGTTCCACTATTAGCTTTTTAGGTTAGAGTTTTTAAGCACCTTGAAATATGTGTAAATGCAAAAAATGAGTTATTTTTTAATCAAGCCAAATTTATGATGAGTTAGAGGGTGTAATTTGGAGGGATGATTATACTTGAAATTTAAAGCACTCCAAAAAAAGAATTAGGTCAAAAGGCTTTATGGTTAGAAAGTTATTGCAGTTTTAAGTTTTCTTAAGACCTCTTAAGAGCGCTTTAAAGTTAGGTTTGAGGCACTAAATAGCCTCATATAGGCTCAAAAAATGTGAGCCAAGATAATCTTGTCCATAGGGCTATAGAGCACTTTGAGAGCTTTTTGGAAATGTAAACGGTTTGTCAATTGGAGTCTCGGTTCAAAAGTTATGCCTCCCAGAAGTTGGGCTACCATTTCTAGATTCTTCTAATTTTACATTGACTTCTAACAAGATTTATGGAGCCTTTTTTTTTGGCAATGGATGTGAACTAGCATATTCTATAATGTATTCCTAACCCTAAATGAATTGGAGTCTATTTAAGAACATTTCTGGCATTGTAAAGGCAGTTATTGGTGGAGTTTGGGAGAAGGCACTATGGGGAGAATTTCTTTCCAGTTTCTGTCTATTGTAAGCCCATAGGGTATGTCTTTGGGTTATTTTTCTTTGTATTGAATGTAGTACTATATTTTCACTGATAATAATATTTCCCCTTTTCCTATCGTGCTCATTCTGGTCTTGGGTTGTGTCTCCATTACCTTCTCTCTCATGCCTTAGGTTTTGATTATCGAACTTCTAAATATTTGCCTCTACCTTATCTAAAATCAACTTCACAATGTGTTGTAGCTCTAGCATAGGTGTTTAATCATTGATAGCTTTCATTTCAACATTCAATTTTTCAAGATTAGTCAACACCATCACTTGCAGACTTCTCATGTCAAGCACTTTTTGTACTATTTCAACACCATGTTCTTGCTTCTAAGCTAACAATTCTTTAGATGCATTTTCCTTTAAAACATTAATTTTTTTGAACAATTGCAAACTCTTAAAAAGTGCATTATTTTTTTCATGTATGTATGTATATATGTATGTATGTATGTATGTATGTATATATGTATGTATGTATGTATGTATGTATGTATGTATGTATGTATACATAGAGATCTTGTGGATTGTGGATTATAAACAAAACAAAAAAAAAACACAACATTAATCATTCCCCATTTCTTTTGATTGATTGTGGAGAGTTGTACATAAAAGAGGGTGGAAAGCTCTAAAAAAGGGTGGAGAGCTCTGAATGTTGGTGGAGATCGGTGGAGATAGTGGAGATCTAAGATTTTGTTGTCATTCCCTTGTGATCTTCGTGCTCTTACTCTACGATTTTATTCAAGGGTAGAAGAGGTACCCATGTAAATTTTATTTTCTTTTCTTTCTAGATATGTATCTCTTGTTCATATATAATAGCATTGGTAATATTCAAGGATAACTGATTATGATGATTGAATGCATATGTGCATGTATGTATGTAAATTATTTCACTGTTTAAACTACTTTACATACATATATAAGCACTTGTATAGAACTTGTGCTAAATTAAATTTAATCATTCATGTCTTGAATTCATAGAAGAAATTTTCCTTGCATTCAATCAAATTTATTCATTCCAAACTAAGTATGCAGAAATATGTACTTACAGTCTATATTATCTCTTGGTGATTGAGTAAAGATATCGTGCATAATATTGTCTAGGTAATGATCGAATGCATTCACATTAAGCCATAATAGGATTGAGAAAATAATCCATTTATGTTACTTCATACTTTTTCTATTGAACATTTGTTTAACATAATTAGTAATGCTATAATTATACAACTACAACTAGTACTCTTGTTTATTTTATTTAATCATATACATTTAAGAATATTATTTTTCTTAAAATTAGATTGTATATTTGTTATCACTAAAACAAAAATATAGATCTCTGATAGTTATCTTTTTTAATTTCAAGATCTTCATAATTTAACATGGAGAGTTTATGCTACTAGCCAGTGGAATAGCCATAATGTGGAGCCACATAGCTCATGGATTTTTCCACCAAATTATATTTTTATTATATTTTTGTCCTTCAAAAATATTATAGGTGAATGTTCTTCTAATTTTCTATATATTTAATAATTTTTTGCTTGTCGTTTGAGGTAATTTTCTATTATGAGATAGAGACATCTATCATAAGGATGGACATGCCAATTTTGACCATCCCACTTTCAAATCTAATTCCCTTATAAAATTAATGAAATTACTTACAGATGACACCCTAATTTTATGCAACTTACCTGATCATCCATTCACACAACCATCTTCCTCCTACCCCACCATAGCACACAACCCTTGTTTGAGGTTTACATCTTAGTCCCACCATTTCATAATACCAAGTCTAGTGATTTGTATCTAGCAAATTGATGATATAGAAATTCAATATGGAGGGGGATATATTGGATTCACAAACGAATCATCCCATATCCATAAACAACATATAATCTTCTATAAGTCTCTCTCCTCTAAAGACCCAATACATGGAACCATTATCATCATGAGTAGAATCACTCTCCTTAGATGATTTCAATTGAAAATATTCATACCAAACTAAGTATTCAAAAATATGTACTTACAAAGTATATTATCTCTTGGTGATTGAGTAAAGATCAAATACAATTTTCCAAGGTGATAAAATTGCATATACAGATGTATGTATGTATGTATATTTATATCTCTATACCTAGATGTTGTGACCTTGTGATCTATGTATATGCATATGTATGTTTGTATGTATGTATATACATATATGTGTGTGTGTATGTATGTATACATATATACATAAATACACACACATATGTGTGTCTATATATATATATATGTATGTATGTATATATACATACATACATACATCAAAACACATATATGTGTAGTTATATATACACATAAATATACATAAAAATTAGCTTTTTATATATACATACATACATACATATAAACACACACATATGTGTTTTTATGTATGTATGTATATATATACACACATACATATGTATAAATAGAAGCTTCCCTAATCACCTACTAGGGAAAATATAAAGAGATACATGTTTAGAAGGAAAAGAAAAGAACATTTAAATAAGTACCTCTTCTCCTATTGAAAAAAATTGCAGAGAAACTCCTACTATATTTGAGTCTGAACACCACAAATTACACCATCGTTGCAAATTTCCATCACAATTTGACCCCAAATGTTGTAGTGTTGCAAAGGCCATAGAGATCACAAGGGCATAGAGCAAGGGCACATAGATCTCAAGGGCATGACAAAAAAATGTAGAGATCACAAGGGAACAATAATGAAATCCTAGGTCTCCGCTGATCTCCACCATAGGTACAAAAATGAAATACAAAGATCATAAGGGCACAAAAACAAAATGCAATGATCACAAAGGCATGACAATGAAATCTCCACCAATGTTCAGAGTTCTCCACCCTCGTTTAGAGCTCTTCACCTTCTTTCACATGCAACTATCCACAATCAAAACAAATGGAGAATGATTTATGTCATGTTTTCCTTTTTTGTTTAAATCTAAAATAAACTTCACATTGTGTTGTAACTCTACCATAAGTGTTTGATCCTTTATAGCTTTCATTTCAGAATTTCAACATTCAAGCTTTCAAGTTACCTCTTCATTATATAGTCCTTTCCACATTAAAAACCACTTTGTTACTTCATTAAAATTAGGACTTGAACAAACCCAATGATAAAACAAAGCCCATATTCCATAATCCAAATAATTAAAAAATAAAATTGACTCAACCTGTGCTAAGTGACTTAGCTCAAGATCATACACAAAAATAATGCAAGATAGAGAAAATGGGCAAGAAAATTTAGAAAAACATATCATAGCAAATATTTTTAGAAAGAAATAAGCCACAACCTAGTTAAATAGGTCTAGTTTCTAATTAGCTAGGTTGATTACAAATTCTTATAGAACTATCATTAGATATCAAATATAGTTTTCCAAGGTGATAACATTGCATGAGAGAGAGAGAGAGAGAGAGAGAGAGAGAGAGAGAGAGAGAGAGAGAGAGAGATCTTGTGGATTATTAAGATCAATGGGGATCTGGGATTTCATTGACATGCCCTTGTGATCTCTGTATATGTATGTATGTATATAAATAGAGAGATCTTGGCACAATAGAGAAACAATAAAACTCACTCAACAATAATAGATAGCATGGCCACGGGTATTGTCACAAGCTTTTAAACATGATTATATAAGGAGTGAGTTTGGACATATATAGTTTAACCTTACATTAATTGTAAACTACAACACAAAGGTTGCACTAAGGTATTATAGTATTGTAATTATAGAAAACAACCTGATTCACCCAAGTAGTTGTATGATGGAAAAGAGCTATATTAGGTGAGTAAAGCTCACCAGTGGTTGTAGGAATACAACTACACCAAAGCAATCAGAAACCAAAACTGCATATGCATTAGAGTGAGTAGTTCAAGGGTCTTGATCCCATGGATACGGGTATGTAGGCAACTGGTAGGTGAAGTATGCCTCCAGTGTGCAGATGCCTTGGAAATAGTTAGGTAGCACTTAACTATTTTAGGATTTTATATGTTAACTTGTGAGGCTTATATTTTAAGACATTATATGCACCTAGTGTACTTAGCTTTTGAAAAAGAAGGCTAAACTTTGTGTTTCAACATTAACTTGACTAGTATATTTAGACTCATTGATTATTATCACAAGCTTTTAAATATAACTATATAAGTAGTGAGTTAGGGTATATATAGGTTAAGCTTACATTAAGTGTGAACTAAAAAACAAAGGTTGCACAAGGTATTACAATACTATAATTATAGAAAATCGTTTGGTTCTTCCTAGTGGGTGTATGATGGCGAAGAGTCATATTAGGTGAGTAAAGCTGACCAATGATTATAGGAATACAACTACATGAAAAAAATTAGAAACCAGAACTACATATTTGTTAAAGTGTGTAGTTCAAGGGTCTTGATCCTGTAGATATGGGTATGAAGGTAGCTTGGTAGGCAAAGTATGCCTCCAGTGTGCAGATGCATTGGATATAGTTAGTTAGCACTTAACCATGTATGTATGTACATATGTATTTATGTAACTATTCTCTACTTAATAGTGCCATCCACATGGTGGGGCAGTTGAGCTTGTACCTTCTGCAATACTTCATTTCCATTATTGACACTCTTTGAATCAAAGGTATATAACTTTATCACTTGTAACTATAATTTTCAAATAGTACAAACCACAATAGTGTCTTATAATTTTATGGTTAAGTTTATAAAATTGAAGTTTAAAAATTAATGCATTTATGTACATCTTTTTCAAGTTTTATATTTCTCTTTTTTCTAACTCACAATCCACGAATAATTTTTCAAAACACATATAGACTAGTTGGAGATTGAGCCAAAAAATTGTAAGAACGATTGTGCCAAAAGAGATAAAAAAACATGATTCGTATGTGATACTCATCTTTTTACACTCTTTTAGGCATAGTTGTTCTTACATTTTATGATTTTTAGTGAGAAAAATTTTTCAAACTAATTAGGTAGGTGATCCAAAATTAAATCATAATTGGTTGAGGCATGTTTAAATACCTTATTTCACATATTATTGAATGTTGTGTGTTTATGTGCTATTGTTAATGAATGTTAAAGGATGAAATAGTGTTAGATGCTAGCTTTGGAAATTATGAGATTATTTTATGGATGTTTATAATTATTTTTTACTTTATGTGATAATGAATGAATGCTATATTTTATTAATGAATGAATGTGAGATCCATCTCTTCTTGGGTAATCTTTCTAGGCCTTCCTACTAGTTCTTAAGCCCAAAATAGATAAATCATGATTTAAAATGAAAACTTAGGTGCTTAACTTAATGAATGAGCACACCAAGTGAAAGACCTTTTGTGATGAAGGATTATATGGTTTTCTACACATTTCACCACATAGTAGTGCATTGCAGGTTCACATACATTCTTAAGTAGATATTTGTGAGCACTAGGTGTGTGAAGGCTCCACACAAAAACTAGGAGAAGAAAAAAAGGTCATGATGAATATTTCTTATGACATATTTTCCAAGAGCATACACAAGTTCCTCAAGGTGACTTTGCATTATTAAATTTTCATGTTTTCCAACACCACTACTATTCCTCTATGTCCTACACAAATAAAAAAATGTTTCCTCCAACATTGCAACCATATGATAAACAGGCATAGCACATGCCTGAGCCATAATCTAGTTAAATTGGTCTAGTTATTGATTAGTTGGGTTGATTACAAATTTATGTAGAATTTTCATTAGGTTAGGTACAATAAAATGAACAATCAACTATTCCCAACTAGTAGGATCAAATACAATTTTTCAAGGTGATAAAATTGCATATGTAGATGCATCACTTGGATGCTAGGCATGAAGTGTATTCCCCAATTTATAGAAAATGGTTAGATATAAAGTCTCCATACATTTTCCCAACAATGCAAGCCAAGGATGTAACCATGCATGTATTGGCACACTCTCCCTACAAGGATCCCAATTAACTACTGTTGTTAATTTAGGCATCACTATATGATCCAAAATGTTATGAAGTATTGAAGCCGGTAGTAACTTCTCCCATGTCTCTAAAAAATGTAGCATAGGTCTAGGGTCCCTGGCTCCTAGGAGTTTGTAGCAGCTATTCTCACTGCTGGAACAATAACTTCAATGAAGAGTTGAGTATAGGGAATGGAAGAAGCAAGTTTTGCTTCTATGTAAATGCTATAATCATGAGGCTCATTCCCTTGCATAAGCCATAACCCAGTTGAATATACTTATATATAAACCTAGCTAATCAACAACTAGACCCATTTAACTAGGTTATGACTTGTTTCTTTCTAATAATATATGCAATGATATGTTTTTTGTAAAATTTCTTGTAGACTCTACCCAATTTTCCTAGTCTGCATTATTTTTGTGGAGGATCTTGAGGTAAGTCACTTAGCACCTTAAAAAAGATCTCTGTATATATAAGCATACATGTATGTATGTATGTATGTATTTATGTGTGTATGTATGTATGTATGCATGCATATGTATATATGTATGTATGTATGTATGTATGTATGTAGAAGATCTTGGCACAACAAAAAAATAATAAAATTCACTCAATAGGTTGCATGGCTGCAAATGCGATGGAAACACCTATTGGTAAGTAGATTCATGTTTTTCTCTCTCATTCTTCATGTGTTTATTATACTTGAACTATTATTTCTTAGGGGGAATTTTCTAATATTAGATTCATTTTATGCAGAAGGAAATGAGGAAAATCCTAGATCTACCTATGTTATGAATTGCTCTTGAGCAATGAAGATGGACTTCCCCTAAGAGTAGTTGGAAGTGAGGACATTCTAGGTACTTTAAAGATTGATCTTTTAAAAAAAAAATTAGATGTTAATGGGGAATTTAGATGTTATGGGGGAGGGAGAAAATGAGCTTCCACCTTTACACGGTTGGCCCCGGTTAGTAGAGAATATTAAAGTATTCTCAAAACCAAGTGAAGCTCAACATTAACCTATGATTGTATGAAAACTAATTGTGTGAATCTCTTGGTTTCAGGAAATGCAGAAGGACACCATAGTTCAATATACAATGTCAATTTATATGCATATGACATTAGGTTGAGCTAAAAAACACAACAACTTTGCATTTTTGTTAGAGGTTTTTAATTAGGTATTTTAAGTTATAAATCATCACGAACATTGTTCATGATGGTCTATAATTTTAAAAAATTAATAGACCTATTAAATAAATGTAATCATGTTGTGTTTTATCAGCTCTGCCTGTTGTCCATACATTTGAATCCAATTACACATGCACTCTTTATTTAGAGTGGAAAACTATTATTTTGGATGCGATCGAAAAATGGCATGCATTGGAAGATGAGAAAATGATGTCACTTTTGCAAGTCTGGAACCCTTTTTTTTACTTTAAAGATTGATCAATTCTTAAATATTTTAGATGTTAATGAAAAATTTTAGATGTTGGGGGTGGGAATGGGGCCAAATGAGCTTCCACCTTCACATGGTTGGCCCTGTTTACTAGAGAATATTAAACTATTCTTGAAACCAAGTGAAGCTCAACATTAATATGTGATTATATGACAACTAACTATGTGAATCTATTAGTTTCAAGAAATGTAGAAGGATGTCATAGTTTAATATGAAATCTCAATTTATATGCATATGACATAGGGTGGAGCTAAAAAAACCCAACAAGTTTTCATTTTTGTTAGAGGTTTGCATAGACCTATTAAATAAATGTGTGTTAGGTTTTATCAGCTCCTTCTATTATCCATGCATATAGAACACAGTTGGACTTACATTCTTGATTCAGAGTGACAAATTCATATTTTTGATGTGATAGAAAAATGGCATGCACAAGAAGATGGTAAAATGATGTCACTTTTGCAGGTCTAGAACCTTTTTATGTACTTTAAACATTGATCTTTTCTTAAAAAATTTAGATGTTAAGGGAGAATTTAGATGTTAGAGGGGTGGGAGTGGGGCCAAATGGGCTTCCAAATTTACATGGTTGGCCCTAATTAGTAGAGAATATTAAAATATTCTCAAAACCAAGTGAAGCTCAATATTAACATATGATTGCATCATAGCTATTCAACATTTGCCACAATTTTTTTTTTAATACAACACATTATTGCAATTGCAATGATAGCTTTCAATGGCTAGCCATCAATGAAATGTTTTCTTTCTTATTTGATATGATATTTAAAGCCTCTAATCAGATTTTAAAATCAAACAATCAATATTTCGAAAGATCAACCAATTTCTCAGTAAAACCCAAATCGGGTATGCTCGAAATAGTGCCAAAAACTTCACAGCTTCACATATTATTAATAAATCTGAAATTAGACATTTTTACAAAAAAAAATTCAAAATAATAGCCCACAAAATTACATTTTCGTATCTTTATAAATTTTACATAACAACTCCCAAACAGAGGGAAAAACAATGCTCATCATGCTCTGAAAAACAACATAAAATAGCCTGGAAACACCACAAAACACTAATAATCTACCATAGAAGTATAAACAAAAACTAATACATGTATTCAGATCTATTTTAACATCTAAATGTCTACAATATAGTAGATAACCAAACTAATATTAAATACTCAACCGGAAACACCAAATTCTTATAAGAAACACACCTGAAAACTCACAAATTTTCATTGTTCAGCACAAGGGAAAACTCTGCATGAGCTTGCACATGGAATGGCCTCAAAATCATATCTTTAGCCTCCCTAGAAACCTACAAAATTTTGTCCTTGGTTCTCCTTCTCCACAGGTTTGGCAGCCTCTGAAGAAGAACAAAGCAATGAGCAAAAATCAAGTTCTAGAATGAGCCCGAAATGCCTTAGAATCCCTTTAAAAGAGGGCATAACCTTAACTCACAACCAATAAAGGTCAATAATACATATTTTAATAATAATTTTTATTTATTAATCCATTTGTTTTCAAATATTAGCCCCTTTTTCTGAAACTTCACTTTTTGAGCCTGCTTGCCTTAGAAAAAGTTATTATCTTTAATTATTTGAAAAGGGGACATGACAAGTTCTTCCCTCCCAAATATTGCTTGTCCTCAACAAATGAGGGTTGGGATGTTCAAGAATTTATGCTCCTTCCCAAGTTGCATTCTCCAATGGTAATCTTTTCCATTTGACCAAATGCTTTATGATGCTCCTATTTCTCAATCTTTTCTCTCTTGTATCCAAAACCTCTTCTAGTATCAAAACTAATTTCCCTTCATCATCAAGAGGTGGTAATTTTGTAGATACTATGGTTTACTGGCATGGAACCTTCTTAAGGAAAGAGACATGAAAAACATTATGTATTTTGTTGTTTGGTGGGAGGTCTAATTCATAAGCTACCTCTCCTACCTTCCTGATGATCTTATAAGGCCCATAGAACTTTGGCTTGAGCTTCTCTACCCCACTCATCTTCAAGGTTCTTTGCTTATATGGCTGCAACCTAAAAAATACCAAATATTCTGCCTCAAAAAATCTTTCAATCCTTTTCCTATTAGCATACAACTTCTATTGGTTTTGTGCATGTTGTAGATTATCTTTGAGGGACCTTATTATGTCTTGGCTTTGCTTGACGAAATCACTTGGTGTAGGTACTCTACTATCTAAAAGTACTAGATCAACAAAGGAAAGGGCACAATAACCATAAAGAGCATGAAAATAAGGCATATTAATAGACATGTGATGAGATGTATTGTAACAATACTCCCCTAGGTGCAACCATTTCACCCAAGTATGTTGTTGATTTGAAATATAGTTCCTCAAATATCTCTCTATCCATTTATTAACTATCTTTGTTTGTCCATCTATTTGAGGTTGATAGTTAGTACTAGGAGTGAGTTCAATTCTTGCTAAATGAAAGAGCTCCTTCCAAAAAGAGATGAGGAATATACTATCTTGGTCATTAATAATGTTTCTAGGCAAGCCATGTAATCTAAAAATTTCCTTGAAGAACAATTCGTGTAATGCCTCGCCAAGGGATCCAAAGAATTAACCTAGAATTTCACTAAGTTTGGTAGCATTTTTTTATTTTTTTTAAACATGAAAGTAAATACCACATATAACTTATACACAATAATGGAAGCAATAGCAATGTCCATCTAAGAGTAAACATAACATACACAACATATTACATTCCTTAAGGATCCCTTAATGTTGAATTATATCTAAATCAACTAACATTATTGAATCCATCTAATACTACAACCACATAAAATAATAATGATAAGTCCAATGTTTATACATTACATTTCTAATCATCCACTGTACAAGTCACAGCGTATGAAAAGCTTAAAAGAATATACATATGTGGAATAAGGTACATAATCCTATTATAATCCATGATACATCAAAGTAAAGATAATCACAAGTCATACATGATGCATCATCATAGTAGATAGAAACATCCATCATAAAGGATCAAACATAATAAACTAAGTGCATAGTTCCTCCCAACCGTTAATAGCATCATTAGACCATCGTGGGCCCTAGCCATCCCTCTGTGCGTAACATTCCAAATCATCAAAGAGATCATTGGTATTAACATAGTAGGAATGTAACACCTAACATATACTACATCATCTACAGAAAGTAATCTAACATGCAAATATAAGCATAAGATAACATCATCTAACATATGCTAATCATCAATGAAAGGATACATATCCACCATCACGAAGGACGCATTAGCCATGATGTCTCAATGGATCTCAAATGATGAGAGTGGAAAAACACTACCACCCGACCACGTGGTACCTAAGTGGTCCACTCCCACCGTGCTGACGAGATAACCTCAAGTCCCAAATAGGCTATCCAAAACACATAGCATAAGCATCCTCAAGGTTCCAAACACAAAACTGACATCTAATTCCTAGAGGTACACAAAGACATGTAGGAACCTACTATGCAAGTGAAAAAGTGTCATCACATATATCATGTAGAAGTTACCCTAGTAGTTAGCTAAACTCCACAGTTCCCTACTGATCCTCATGCAGACACTAGTATCCTCTCATACTGACAAGGCATACTATGGAATGCAAGGTCACAACCATGCATTCTCTCTACTGCCATCCTAGTCTGTACAAGCACTCGAGGCATGGGCGAGAACAAACCAATTATCTTTTTAAGTTCATTTAGTTAGTATTAGGTGTGAATGTTTTCACTTATTAACCAACTTACAATGAGTTACCTTGGCAGCCTCTTAGGGCCCTGGGCCCCATTGCAAGCCACTTCTCAACACTACAAGAAGATAACCTACCCTAAGCTCATGGAATCATAAATCTCAAAATCATAAAAGATAATCCATAATAAGAATATCAAATATGCACAATAAAGGCATCAAATCTCCATGAGTAAACATCCATAGAAAATCATGACCATAACAGCTCTCTATTGGCAACTGAAGCATCACTGATAATCAAAAGTATCCATTGGTTCTCAATAACCAAAATATATCTCAAATCATACTGATCGAAGACTCCAAAATGGTTGAGTCAAAACATGTCACAACATGACATCATAAATCAACATTTCAGTCCCATCATGACGACTGGAAAATAACCAAGGATAACTGATCGATGACTCAAAAATGGTTAGGTCAAATGTCTCATACATAAGAATTTCAGCTATAACAACCAGTAATTGCAAACATTACATAGAGCATTCGATCACATAACCATGGTTGGGTTAATAAAGATTGGAAATAAGACATCATCATGATATTACAATCATAACCCCCGAGCCTCTGATAGATGTCCTATAATTGGTCAACACTAGTCAACCCAAAACCCAAAACAAATAGCATATAGAAAACACAATGCAAGCACATGTTTTGGTTTTGCCAAAATTACATCTTAAATTAAATGTAGAGGTCTCAGTTAACGTTTTCAAGTTTGGATAATGAATGGAGAAACATTTTGTACATTTTTCCTAGCCCATGTATTGTTTTGATGGATAAAGGTTTTTCCCTCTAACTCTTAGAATTCAATTTTCTAAATGTTCTAAATGTCTATTACATATACACATTTTGTTGATAATCACCCCCATCATTTTTAAATATAATAATTGCCAACAAATATACAACTTCATTGACTAATTGACCATGATTTAAATTGTATTTGAATTAAACTAATTATCTTTTATATGACTAATTATTAAATCTCCAAACTCCAATTCTTCATTAATTCAAGCAACTAATGTTTCTATTTAATTTAATAATAATTAACGATCTATTATTAAATTAATGTTCCACATTCACTATTTTTAAAACAACAATAATAACCATTATTAACTTATGTATATATATATATATATATATACATCTATATATACATATATATATATATATATATATATACACATATATATATATATATGTATAATAAATAACATATCTAATAACAAATAACAATATCATATTTATATATTTTAATAAATGATATTTAACAACACATAACTTAATATATAAAAATTTTAACAAACTTAATAACAATGTGATTTATAAAAATCGCACGGGCCACTAAAGCAACCGCACTGTAGGTACACTGCGGATTGCAGGTACACTGCGATCGCAGGTACTCTACGATCTCACAGGCCTGCGGTGGGTAGGGTGTGGGATTCCCGCCCGCCCAACATCATAATGTATATTTTTAATTTTTTTTTTTTACATAACATTTTTAATAACATTTCTCAAACGCAATTACAAATCACAATGCGATTTAATGAGATTTCACTGTGATAATTCATTCGACTTTCCAATAAAATAAATAAATAAATAAATATATATACATATGTATGTATATATATATATATATATATATACATATGTATGTATATATATATATATATATATATATATATTTAATGAGATTTCACTGTGATAATTCATTCGACTTTCCAATAAAATAAATAAATAAATATATATATATATACATATGTATGTATATATATATATATATATATATATATATATATATATATATATATATATATATATATATATATATATATATATATATATGTATGTATGTATATATATATGTGTGTGTGTGTGTGTGTGTGTATGCAGAATTTAAATATATATATAAATGTATATTTATGCAGATCTTAAATTATATATCTTTTTCACAAAGAATATATATATGATTTTATGAGTTTCCTATAAAATATTTTCTCTCTACATTTACTCAATAATTTTCTAATGGATTTGGCTACAATTTAAACCCTAGCCCCGTGTTCTCTTCAGATCTATAAATATAAAGTTTTCTCAAATAAATCTTAACTACCCATATTGAGAAAGCATACAACCAAAATATGGAATTCCTCAGAAAACATATGGAAGACACGAAGAAGACAGGAAGTGCAAGATGCAAAAATAGCATAAGTAAAATCATAAGTCTACTCGGATTCTGATGCTAATTTTCTCTTCCTCAAAAAACCTGTAGAGCAAGCTCCTCCCTTCTCCAAAGTTCCCAAGTCCTCCAATGCTCCAAAATGCTCTCCAAACGCTCTCCCTAAGATTCTAGGAATGTCTGAATATAAAGAGCTCTCAGGAAGCACCTAGAATGTCTCCAGAAACAACTAGAAGGTGTCACAAACTAAGCATGTGTCTTTTCCAACCTTCTAGATGAGTCAAGGTTGTAGACACTGTGTGCTTAATTGGTGTACTAACCCCCGTGTTATTGACATATGAGAAATAAAAAAGCGCGTTAACTCCTAGGCAAGCTTATAACTCCTATTTAATTTTTATATAACTTTCATTTTAATTTTTATAACTTTTATTTTTATTATTTATTTATTACTTTATTATTATTTTATAATTATTATTAATTATTAATTTCTAATTTTCTTTTATTTAATTCTTTTTCTCAATTATTTCTCATTTAATTAATTATAATCAAAATATCAAAGATCATGATATTATATTAATTTTTTCCAAATAATTAATTTATTAATTAAATCTATTTATTAAGACTTAATTAATAGAAAATTCACCAGAGGCCTCCAAAATAAAATATAAAAACCCATCATAGAACAATGGACACAAAATATGTCATCTGACACATTCGGTGGGTAAATATCTAGATACTTGTCCTACCTCACTAGGAAAAATGGTTTAAGGGTTTGGGATTTGGACTTGAGAATTTATCTCTCTTCTCTTATCATTGAGATAGTGTAATAGGGTACGCTCATTTTGGCAATTTAGAGAAGTCGATACCCAGTACCTGCAACCTGCATAAAAACTATGCATGTACATATAATATATATATAATGCTAAGCTAAACAGACAATGGTAGGAAGTGGTGCATCGTGTAGATCCCGACTAGTAGCTGACTATGACTCCCTTCCTTAACCACATCAAAAATCTCATACAATAAGAGCAAACATGCACACCATACACATGCAAGTATGGGGTAAGTATCCATAATAAAACACATGAGATAATAAACCATCTAACTAATCATCATCAATAATTGAAAGAAATGTAATGATCATCATGCATACATGAAATGTAGAGTCTAAATGATCTCATCATATATCCACTGAATCCATAACATAATGACTGATAGTCTCAAAACAATACCACTAATCCATAAAACTAGTCTAACATAGTCTGATAATGATAAAAACAATGTGTCCAGAAGGATGTGAATGAGGGCAGGCACTACATCCACCCCCACTTGGATTAGGCTTACTCTTGGAAGCCTACAAACAAGTAGGGATATAACTCCCATAATCTAGCTGCATCCTCCCAAGTAGCTGAAGAATCATCAGTAGGGTCCCATTGGACCCTTACCTGCTCGATGGTTCGACCCCTAAGGGTCAACTACCGCTGCTCCAGAATACGAACCGGCTCCAAAGCCAGTTGCCTGTCCTCTACCTACAACGCATTCCAATAAAGAACATGTACAACATCAAGGATATACTACCTAAATACTGAAACATGGAAAACATCATGAATGCAAGCTAGGCTAGGCGGTAGAGCAAGGCGGTAAGCAACTGGGCCAATCCTCTCTAGAATCTTGAATGGTCCGACAAAGCAAGGTGCTAGCTTAGAACCCTTTTCGTATCGAATTGGACTCTTTCATGGATGCACTCTCAAGAAAACCTTGTCTCCCACAAAAAATTGCTTATCTGTCCTATGTGCATTAGCATACTTTTTTTGCCTATCCTGTGCCATAGTCAAGTGCTCACGAATATGCACTACCTGTTGCTCCATATCATGAAGCATCTTAGGACCCAACAGGATGCGATCCTCAAGATTGTCCCAACTCAATGGTGTATGACAAAGATTTCCATATAATGCCTAAAATGGTGCCATGCCAATAGAACTATGATACCCATTGTTGTAAGCAAACTCCACTAGGTAGAGATAGGCCTCCCAATGAGTCTACCTATCCATCACATACATCCGTAACATATCCTCCAAAACCTGATTCACCCTCTCTGTCTGACCATCTGTCTCTGGATGATATGTTGAACTGAAATTTAATTGTGCTCCAAGCTCATGCTGCAACGATGTCCAAAATGTGGATGTGAATACAGGATCCCTGTCAGAAATGATCTTTCAGGGAATACCATGTAATCTCACAATGTCACGCATGAACATATTAGCTACAGAAGCTGCTATGTAGGAAGACTTAATTGGTGAAAAATGTGCCACCTTAGGCAACTGATCGACGGTGACCATGATAACATCATGACAATGAACAGTCATAGGTAATCCTACAATGAAATCCATGGAGATGATATCCCACTTCCAAGAAAGAATGAGATTTGGCTGCAAAATTCTAGCTGGGTGCTGGTGTTCTACCTTGACTCTCTGACACTCAAGACATCTAGCCACAAAATCAGCAATGTCTCGCTTCATCCCAGACCAAAAGAACAAATGTCTCAAATCAGCATGCATCTTTTTGACACCTGGATCTGCTGAGTAAGGTGTATGATAGGCCTCTGCTAGAATCAAGGTGTGAAGCTCATCTAGAAATGGCACATAAATCCTCCCCAAATGTCTCAGAAGACCATCTGACTCTCGAACATAGCCTACAAACTTACCTTCCAAAGGTCTTCTTGAATCTATCTCTCTACACACTTCCTGATACCAAGAATCTGTAGGAAGTGTTTGAATAATCTGACTCCTCAAATCCACACTAAAAGTCATAGATGATATCATATGTCTCCTACAACTCAAAGCATCTACCACCACATTCTCTTTACCCTAAATGTACTTAACCTCAAAATCATACTCGCATAAAAATTTCATCCATCACCTTTGGAGAGCATTCAAATTAGGCTAAGTGAAGATGTACTAAAGACTGCGATGATCACTATGTAGCTCAAATCTGTGCCCCAACAAGAAATGTCTCCACCTTGTCAAAGCATGAACTACTACTACTAACTCAAGATCATGCATAGGGTAATTTAGCTCGTGATCCTTGAGCTTGCATGATTCATATGCAATCACCCATCCATTCTGCATCAAAATTGCCCCAATCCCTTCAAGAGAAGCATTTGTACACACCATGAAATCACCTTCTGGATCAGGTACTGCTAAGATCGGTGCACTAGTCAAAAGCTCCTTGAGCTTCTAAAAAGCTTTCTCACATTTCTCTGTCTACACAAACTTCTTTCCTTTCCTCTGAAGGAAAGTGATAGGTACACTATCTTAGAGAAGTTTTGGACAAATCTACGATAATAACCAGCTAGGCCCATGAAACTATGAATCTCTAACACATTAGTTGATCAAGGCCAATCTATTATCACCTAAATCTTTGCAAGATCCACTGAAATACCATCACCTAAAATGACATGCCCTAAATATTGAATCTTTGATTTGAAGAATTCACACTTAGTGGCATTGGCATAAAGTTGATTGTCTCTGAAACACTGTAAAACCAATCGCAAGTGTTTCTCATGCTCCTTTTGAGACTTAGAATATATCAATATGTCATCAAGAAACACAAGTACAATCCTGTCCAGATAAGATCAGAACACACCATTCATCAAACTCATAAAAACCGATAGAGCATTAGTCAACCCAAAAGGTACCACTGTAAACTCATAATGCCCATAGTGAGTTCGAAAAGTGGTCTTGTGAATGTCAGCTTCCTTAATGCGAAGCTAGTGGTATCCTGACTTAAGGTCAATCTTGGAGAATACTGTAGCTCCCTTGATCTAATCAAATAAGTCATCAATCCTAGGTAGAGGATACCTGTTCTTAATAATCACCTTATTCAACTATCTATAATCAATACAAAGGCACAAAGAATTGTCTTTCTTCTTCACAAAGAGCACTAGAGCTTCCCATGGTGATACACTAGATCGAATGCTCCCTTTGGCAAAAAGTTCCTCTAGCTAAAGACATAACTCATGCAATTCCTATGTATTCATATGATAAGGAGCTTTAGAGATAGGCTCCGCTCCAAGAATTAGATCAATACTAAAATTGATGTCCCTCTTTGGAGGCATGCCTAGAATCTCACTTGAAAAAACATTTGTGTACTCCTATAAAATCAGGTGATCTAAAGTCTTCCTCATGGGATCTTCCTCATGGGATCTTCCTCATCAAGATCATTTACCATAATAGCAAATATCTGACATCCTTTATGGAAATTACGCTTCAATTGCATAGCAAAAATCATCCGCAGAGATATAGGCCTTGGTATCCCAACTATCTTCACATCATTCCCTTGGTCATCTTGGCACATTATAATCTTCTTCCTGCAATCTATACTAGCTCTATGAGATCCAAGCCAGTCCATGCCTAAAACCACATCATAGGAACCAAGGGGTATGACTCAAAGATCCACTACAATAACAAAGCCTCCTAAACTAAGCCCACACTTATGAACTACAAAATCTGTGGAGACCTTAATACCTGAGGCTAGTTCCACTTGCAAACCATAATCTTGCTTCACTACATCTAGCTTACATTTAAAAACTATAGATGGTGAAATAAATGAATCTGTAGCTCCTAAATCAAACAATACTGAAAGAGATATACCTCGAATAGCACCTATGGTCTCAACCACTATCCCCTGATGATCTGCCTGACGGTGATCTACTGCTGCAAATAGTCTATGAGCTCTACCTACATCTTCAACTATAGGCTCTGAAACTATAGGCCTAGATCCTGAAAATTGAGGTGCTCGCTGTGGACACTGAGTTGCATAATGTCCAATTTGACCACATGAAAAACATTCTATATTTCTGCCAGATCCTTTACCCATAGGTGGTACATTTGATTGCTGACGGTTGTTCCTACTAACAAAAGACTGACTGCTCTGAGCTGGCTGATTGGGCTGATTTTATTTATTGCGCTGAGCATTACAGTTGTTCTTGGAGTTAGAACCTTTGCCACCACCTTGAGCCTAAGAACTCAATCCCTTTTGCTGCTACGTCTGCTAAGACTGTTGCTGATACTATTTCCCCTTAGAAAAAGAAGGCTTCCTATTACCACCTGAATTGTAGTTGCCTTTATATCTTGATGCTGCTGGTGCTCCTAAAAAGCCCCCTTGACCAAGGTTGACACTTTTCTCAACAAGGATAGATCGATGTACTACATCCTTGAGGGTTTTTGGCTCAAATACCTTGACACCCCCAATTATACGGTTATTCAAACCCCTAATAAAGTGTTGTGTCAATTGAGCTGAATTTTTGTTGAATCCTAAAAAAGACATGAGCTCATAAAACTTATGCTCATATTCGGTCACTGACATAGTATACTGTCTGAGATTATGAAACTCATCTGCCCTTTGTTGTTTCTAATCCTCTGGTAGGAATCATTCATGAAAACTCTCTAAGAATAATTCTCGTGTGACACTTCTCATATCGATTCCTAGCTTCTTCTCCTCAATTGTCCACCAAGTGGTCCCAAAATTCTCCAAATTGGTGATCGCAAATCTTGACTTAACATTGTTGTCGAAATCATGCATGGAAAAAATCCTGTCAAGAGAAATAAGCCATTGTTCAACCACATAACCAGAACCTTACCCATTGAAAGGCTTGACCTTGGATCTTGAAAGATCCTTCATCTAAGTGGACACAATGGACCTCTGACGATTCTTTCAAGGGCTCCTAGACTTGGGTCTATGCTTTTGTTTTGTTTGATGTGCTTTGGGCTGATCTTGAACAGGAGGTAGACATTCAAGAATAGTTTGCATCATCTGTCTCAAATCAACCTCTTCAGACTCATCTTGGTCCTCTCTATGGCTCTCTTCCTACTGCCTACTAGCATGCTCTCCTTTGCTCTCATCATGAGCAAATCCCCCATGGGCAGACTCATGGACACTGATAGCTCTGCCATGACCATGATCTCTACCATGGCCTCTACCATGGCCTCTAACAGAAGACCTAGTCCCAGATGCCATCCTACAATAGTACAAAGTACTATTACAATCAGAAGACACATGTTTGCAAAAGTCTAAGTTCAATTTAACTAAAATCTTTAGTTTTGAAAACTAAGTGTTGAAGTATGAAAAATATACAAGTAACAGTTCAAGTTCTATTTCAATTCACCTAGTTTCAAGTTTGAAAAGATACACTTAATAGTTCAAAGTTCTAGTTGTTCTAAACTACCCAGAGCTCCTAATGTAGAAACTCAGGCTTTGATACCAAATGTAATGCCCCGCCAAGGGATCCAAAGAATTAACCTAGAATTTTACTAAGTTTGGTAGCATTTTTTTTTCTTTCTAAAACATGAAAGTAAATACCACATATAACTTATACACAATAATGGAAGAAATATCATGTCCATCTAAGAGTAAACATAACATACACAACATATTACATTCTTTAAGGATCCCTTAACGTTGAATTAAATCTAAATTAACTAACATTATTGAATCCATCTAATACCACAACCACATGAAATAATAATGATAAGTCCAATGTTTATACATTACATTTCTAAATGCTCAATCATCCACTATACAAGTCACAGGGTATGAAAAGCTTAGAAGAATATACATATGTGGAATAAGGTACATCATCCTATTCTAATCCATGATACATCAAAGTAAAGATAATCACAAGTCATACATGATACATCATCATAGTAGATAGAAACATCCATCATAAAGGATCAAACATAATAAACTAAGTGCACGGTTCCTCCCAACCATTAATAGCATCATTAGACCATCGTGGGCCCTAGCCATCCCTCCGTGCATAACATTCCAAATCATCGAAGAGATCATTAGTATTAACATAGTAGGAATGTCACACCTAACATATACTACATCATATATAGAAAGTAATCTAACATTCAAATATAAGCATAAGATAACATCATTTAACATATGCTAATCATCAATGAAAGGATACATATCCACCATCACGAAGGACGCATCAGCCACGATGTCTCAATGGATCTCAAATGATAAGAGTGGGAAAACACTGCCACCCGATATCGTGGTACCTAAGTGGTCCACTCCCACCGTGCTAAGGAGATAACCTCAAGTCCCAAACAAGCTATCCAAAACACATAGCATAAGCATCCTCAAGGTTCCAAACTCAAAACTGACATCTAATTCTCAAAGGCACACAAAGACATGTAGGAACCTACTATGCAAGTGGGAAAGTGTCATTGCATATATCATGTAGAAATTACCCTGGCAGTTAGCTAAACTCCACAGGTCCATACTGATCCTCATGTGGCCACTAGTATCCTCTCATACTGAAAAGGCATACTATGGAATGCAAGGTCGCAACCATGCGTTCTCTCTACTCCCATCCTAGTCTGTACAAGCACTCGAGGCATGGGCAAGAAAAAAACAATTATCTTTTTAGGTTCATTTAGTTAGTATTAGGTGTGAATGTTTTCACTTATTAAGCAACTTACAATGAGTTTCCCTGGCAACCTCTTAGGGCCCCGACCCCCATTGCAAGCCACTTCTCGACACTACAAGTAGATAACCTACCCTAAGCTCATGGAATCATAAATTTCAAAATCATAAAAGATAATCCATAATAAGAACACCAAATATCCATGAGCAAGCATCCATAGAAAATCATGACCACAATAGCTCTCTATTGGCAACTGAAGCATCACTGATAATCAAAAGTATCCATTGGTTCTCAATAACCAAAATATATCTCAAATCATATTGATCGAAGACTCCAAAATGGTTGAGTCAAAACATGTCACAACATGACATCATAAATCAACATTTCAGTCCCATCATGGCGACTGGAAAATAACCAAGGATAACTGATTGATGACTCAAAAATGGTTAGGTCAAATGTCTCATACATAATAATTTCAGCTATAAGAACCAATAATTGCAAACATTACATAGAGCATTCCATCACATAACCATAGTTGGGTTAATAAAGATCAGAAATAAGACATCATCATGACATCACAATCATAACCCCCAAGCCTCTGGTAGACGTCCTATAACTGGTCAACACTAGTCAACTCAAAACCCAAAACAAATAGCATATAGAAAACACAATGCAAGCACATGTTTTGGTTTTGCCAAAATTACATCTTAAATTAAATGTAGAGGTCTCAGTTAATGTTTTCAAGTTTGGATAATGAATGGAGGAACATTTTGTACGTTTTTCCTAGCCCATGTATTGTTTTGATGGATAAAGGTTTTTCCCTCTAACTCTTAGAATTCAATTTTTTAAATGTTTTAAACGTCTATTACATATACACATTTTGGTGATAATGACCCCCATCATTTTTAAATATAATAATTGAAAACAAATATACAACTCCATTGACTAACTAACCATGATTTAAATTGTATTTAAATTAAACTAATTATCTTTTATATGACTAATTATTAAATCTCCAAACTCCAATTCCTCATTAATTCAAGCAACTAATGTTTCTATTTAATTTAATAATAATTAATGATCTATTATTAAATTAATGTTCCACATTCAACATTTTTAAAACAAGAATAATAACCCTTATTAACTTGCGTATACATACATACATACATACATATATATATATATATATATATATATATATATATATATGTAAAATAACATATCTAATAACAAATAATAATATCATATTTATATATTTTAATAAATGATATTTAAAAACACACATAACTTAATATATAAATTTTTTAACAAACTTAATAACAATGAGATTTATAAAAATCGCGCAGGCCACTAAAGCAATCGCACCGCAGGTACACTACGGATCGCAGGTACTCTGCGATCTTGCAGGCCTGCGATGGGTGGGTTATGGAATTTCTACCCACCCAACATCATAATGTTTTTTTTTTTTTTACATAACGTTTTTAATAACATTTCTCAAACACAATTACAAATCGCAATGCGATTTAATGAGTTTTCACTACGATAATTCATTCGAGTTTCCAATAAAATAAATATATATATATATATATATATATATATATACATATGTATGTATGTATATATATATATATATATATATATATATAAATGTATATATGTATATATATGTGTGTGTGTGTATGTATATATATATATATATATATATACGCAGAATTTAAATATATAGATAAATGTATATTTATGCAGATCTTAAATTATATATCTTTTTTACAAAGAATATATATATGATTTTATGAGTTTCCTATAAAATATTTACTCTCTAAATTTACTCAATAATTTTCTAATGGATTTGGCTACAATTTAAACCCTAACCCCGTGTTCTCTTTAGATCTATGCATATAAAGTTTTTTCAAATAAATCTTAACTACCCATATTGAGAAAGCATACAACCAAAATATAGAATTCCTCAAAAAACATATGGAAGACATGAAGAAGATAGGAAGTGCAAGATGCGGAAATAGCATAAGTAAAATCACAAGAGTCTACCTAGATTCTGATGCTAATTCGCTCTTCCTCAGAAAACTCATAGAGTAAGCTCGTCCCTTCTCCAAAGTTGCCGAGTCCTCCAATGCTCCAAAACACTCTCCAAATGCTCTCCAAATGCTCTCCAAACGCTCTCCCTAAGCTTTTAGGAATGCCTGAATATAAAGAGCTCTTAAGAAGCACCTAAAATGTCTCCAGAAATAATTAGAAGATGTCACCAACTAAGCATGTGTCTTTTCCAACCTTCTAGATGAGTCATAAGGTTGTAGACGCCATGTGCTTTATTGGTACACTAACCCCTATGTTGTAGACATATGAGAAATAAAAAGGTGTGTTAACTCCTAGGCAAGCTTATAACTCCTATTTAATTTTTATATAACTTTAATTTTAATTTTTATAACTTTTATTATTATTATTTATTTATTACTTTATTATTTTTATATCATTATTATTAATTTTTAATTTTTAATTTTCTTTTATTTAATTCTTTTTCTCAATTAATTCTCATTTAATTAATTATAAATAAAATATCAAAGATCATGATATTATATTAATTTTCTCCAAATAATTAATTTATTAATTAAATATATTTATTAAGACTTAATTAATAGAAAATTCACCACAGACCTCCAAAATAAAATATTAAAACCCATCATAGAACAATGCACACAAAATCAATCTAAAGGGTTAAAAATCACGACATATGTCATCTAACACATTCGGTGGGTAAATATCCAGATACTTTTCCTACCTCACTAGGACAAATGGTTTAAGGGTTTTGGATTTGGACTTGAGAAGTCATCTCCCTTCTCTTATCATTGAGATAGTGTAATAGGGTACACTCATCCTGACAATTTAGGGAAGTCGATACCCGGTACTTGCAACCTACATAAAAATCATGCATGTACATATTATATATATATATATATATATATATGTATGTATATATATATATGTATATATATATATATATATATATATATATATATATATATATATATATATATATATATATATATATATATATATATATATATATATATATATATATATATATAATGCTAAGCTAAACAGGCAATGGCAGGAAGTGGTGCATCATGTAGATCCTGACTAGCAGGTGACTATGACTCCCTTCCTTAACCACATCAGAAACACCATACAATAAGATAAAACACGCACACCATACACATGCAAGTATGGGGTAAGTATCCATAATAAAGCACATGAGATAATAAACCATCTAACTAATCATCATCAATAACTGAAAGCAATGTAATAATCATCATGCTAACATGAAATGTAGAGTCTAAATGATCTCATCATATATCCATTGAATCCATAACATAATGTTTGATAGTCTCAAAACAATACCACTAGTCCATAAAACTAGTCTAACATAGTCTGATAATGATAACAACAATGTGTCTAGAAAGATGTGAATGAGGGAAGGCACTACAATTCGGCCACTTGTGATGCCTTACAATCAGCTGTGATGGGAAATAAATGTGCATAATTAGTTAGTCTATCTACCACCACATATATGCAATCCTTACTTTGAACCTTGGGAAAATCAGTGATGAAGTCCATGGAAATACTTTTCCATTTTTGTTCAGGAATAGGAAGTGGCTGCAACAACCCTACAGGAAAAATTTGCTTACTCTTGTTTTGTTGGCATAACATACATTCCTTAATGTGTTTAAGGACGTCATATTTCATACCCTTCCATGTAAACCGCTCTCAAATTTTCCTATATGTTTTGACGTATCCTTGATGACCAGCCAAAGGTGTGTCATGAAAGGCCCTTAATATCCTCTCCTTAATTTTTGATCCTTGGACTAAGAAGATCTTGTTCTTGTAATAAATCAATTCATCAATAGCCTTGTACCTATTATCATCCACTAAATTATCCAAAATCTTGGTGGCAAATAAATCTTTAGCATACTCCTAAATTATTGAGACTTTCCAATTAACAGAGATAGATGTTAATGAACACAAAGTGGGCTTTCTTGAGAGAGCATCAACAACCACATTATTCTTTCCATTCATGTATTCAATATCAAAATTATAAGCTTGCAATTTGCTTACCCTTTTTTTTTTTGACAATTATTCAAATCCCTTTGGTTCAAGAAGAACCTAAGGCTATTATGGTCTGTCTTTACAATGAATCTCCCACATACCAAATATTGTCTAAACTTTTGAAGAGTGTGCATGATTGCCAACATTTCCTTATCATAAATGGAGTAACCTTTCTCTGATTGATTTAATTTTCTACTCTTAAATGCTATTGGATGTCCCCTTTGAGTTAGGACAGCCCCTATACCATCTCCAAAAGTAACACATTCAATAACAAAAGGTAAAGAAAAATTTGAAATTGCAAGCACATGGCATCAACTCATTAACTCCTTAAGCTTATCAAATGTCTTTTTTGCCTCTTCTATCCAAAAAAAAGCTCATTTCTTTGTCAAATCAGTCAAGGGGGTAGCAAGCTGAGAAAATCCCTTGAAAAATATCCTATAGTAGCTACACAACCCAAAGAAACTTCTCAATTATGCAAGATTAGTGGGTGGAGGCCAATCCAAAATTGCTTGGATTTTTTGTTAATCAACCTGTACTCTTTTAGAACTTATAATGTGTCCCAAATATAGGATCTCTATCAAACCAAACTCACATTTAGATAGCTTAGCATAGAAGGATTGCTTCTCCAAAATTCCCAAAATAGTGTCTATGTGCTTTAGATGCTCTTCCCATGTTTTAGTGTAAATCAAGATATCATCAAAAAAAATCAAAATAAATTTTCGAAGATGCTTGTTGAATACCTTATTCATACAAGATTGGAATGTTCTTGGTGCATTAGTGAGGCCAAATAGCATAACAAGAAATTTAAAGTGCCCATAGTGACATCTAAAAGTGGTCTTGTCCACATCTTCCCTCCTCATTCAGATTTGATGGTATCCTGATCTTAAGTCAATTTTTGAGAAGTATACAACACCATAAAACTCATTAATGAGTTCATCTATGCATGGTATGGGATACCTATTTTTTATTGTCTTCTTGTTTAAAGCCCTATAGTTTATACACATTCTCGTTGTACCATCCATTTTCTTGACAAGTACCACAGATGATGCAAATGGACTAGAGCTAGGCCTTATGAATCCCATGTCCAGGAGTTCCTTAATAGTTTTTTCTATTTCTTCCTTATAACCTCTCAGATGGTGGTATGGAGTTGTTATAACTAGTTTGGCACCCTGTTCTAACTTTATAACATGCTCAAAACCTCTATCTAGTGGTAATCCTAGAGGTAAATCATTGAAAACTGTACTATGCTTATCAAAAATATTTTGAATTTCAAAATGGAAATTACCTTGATTCTTTGGAGAGCTTGTTGGATGGATTATAACTCTTGTTGCTCATGCTACTTGTCCTCTTCGAAAAGCCCTCTCCATCCTCTTTGTAGTTACCACCTTAGGTGCTCCATTTGATAAGCCTCTCAATAAGACTTCTTTCCCAGTGGAATGAAATTTAAACTCCATATTTTGATGGTTCATGCAACAGCCTCCAATAGAGTGTAACTATTGAACACCCAATACAAGATCGATCTCCCTAATGCCAACAACATAGAAGTCATCACATAACTCATAATCTCCTAAGGTCATCTTGAGTTGTTTCACCACCTGTGTGCAAGGCATAGTGAATCCATCAGCTATAGTAACATTGAATCCCTCAAAATATTTTTATTTAAGCCCTCTTTTCATGACAAATCCCTCATCAATAAAATTGTGAGTTGCCCCACTATCAAGAAGAATTTTCAACCTTTTCCCTACTAGTACCCCTTGAATTCGAAAGGGATGGTATCTTGGGACTTCTGATAATGCTGCTAAAGTTCCATCCTTGCTGATTCCTTTTTCCTTCTCTTCTTCTTCCTCCTCCTTAGTGTCACAAAATTCCTCATGCTCATTCAAATAAGATTATGAAGCAACTTCAATATAGTGCACTTGACCTTTCCCCAAACATCTGTGTCTTGGAACCATGATTCTCTACAAGTGAAAAAAACTTTTTCCTTCGTAATTCACTCCTAGTCTCTTCATCTACCTTCTTTTTTGCTAAATTTATCACATTCTTTGGTGGTAGTGCTGGAAAAGTCTTTTTCTGAAAATTTCCCTTATGTTGCCAAAGATTTAGAGGTTTTTTATTAGTGATTAGTTTCATAGACACACAAGTTTCAAGTTGCAAGCTTCTTTTGATAGCTTCCTATAAGGTTGAGGGTGAGAAAGCCTTAACCAAACCCTTAAGAGTGTAACGCCCCGCCAAGGGATCCAAAAGAATTAACCTAGAGTTTCACTAAGTTCGCTAAACATTTTTTTTTTTTTTTTTTTAGTAAGAATGTATATCATACACATCAAACATATAGTAGTGGAAGCAATAACATGTAATCATCAACAAACATACATCACAAGTTACATTCCTTAAGGATCCCAAGACGTTGAGTCACATTTAAATTTAATTAATTCTAAGTCTAACAACTACCACATCCACATGAAAGAATAATAAGAAAGTCCAATGTCCATAATATACATTTGTTTTGAATGCCTCTTGGCAATTTAATTTGGAATGCTCAATCATCCACTATACATGTCACAGGGTATGAAAGGCTTAAAAGAATATACATATGTAAAGATAAAGATACATCATCCTCAAATCCATGATACAAAGTACAGTAAAATAAATGAAACTAATAACATACTTGATACATCCATACATCCATAATGATAAAACATCTATCATAAAATCTAACCATCCATCATAATAATCCAAGAACATAGTGAAGGTAAATGCCAACCAAGAAAGCTCCAGCCACGGTGACCACAGACGGATCTCAATGGTAAGAGTAAAAAGCACTACCACCTGACCGCGTGGAACCTAAATGGTCCACTCCCACCGCACTGAGGAGATAGTCTCAAGTCCCAAACAAGGTATCAAAACACAAAACACAAGTACTCTCTAAGTCTGGGAAATCCTAAAAGTACACTAACACAAAGGTTCCAACATAGATAGACATCTAGACCCAGAGGCACCACAAAGAAACATAGGAAACCTGCTATGCAAGTGGGAAAGTGTCATCACAAAAGTCACATAGAAGTTACCCGAGCAATCCCTTAGGAATCCCGGGTCCCTAGTGATCCCTGCGGCCACTAGTATCCTCTCGTACTGACGAGGCATACTACGGAATGCAAGGTCGTAACCAAGCGTTCTCTCTACCCCATCCTAGCCTGTACTAGCACTCAAGGCATGGGAGAGAACATACAATTATCTTATTAGGTTCATTTAAGTCAGTATTTAGGTGAGATGTTTTCACTTGTTAAAACAACTTACAATGGGTTACTCCAAGCAGCCTCTTAGGGCCCCGATCCCCATTGCAAGCCACTTCCTGACACTACACATAGATAACCTACCCTAGGCTCATGAAGTCACAAATCAAAGAATCATAATAAAATCATCTCAGTACTATACAAGCAACTGAAAAACATCATAAAAGATAAGCCACAAAAATTACATCAGTTCTTCATGAGCAACAGATAAGCATCAAATAATAATCATATGGTCACAACAGTTCTCTATCAGCAACTGAAGGCATCAATGATAAATCACAAAATTCAATGGTTCTCCAATGAGCAACCAGAAAGTATCCCAATAATAAATCACAATACTGATCAAAGACTCCAAAATGGTCAAGTCAACACATGACATCATCAAGAACATAACAAACACTTCAATCTTCTCAAGCGACCGAAAAGCAATCCAAGTATAACTGATCAATGACTCAAAAATGGTTATCAAATATAACTGATCGATGACTTAAAAATGGTTATCAAATATAATTGATCGAGACTCGAAAATAGTTAAGTCAGGTATCTCATAAACATACACCTCAGCTTCACACAAGAAGACTGAAAGCAATAACAACTAGTAAATACAATCATGTCGTAGAGCACTCCATCACATTACCATGGTCAGGTTAAGAAAGATCAAGACCAAATCATCATGACATCACATTCACAACCCCGAGCCTCTGGTAACAACCTAAACTGGTCAATACTAGAACAAACCCCAAAACCTCAAAACATAGACAACAAAATAATCTCATAGAAAACAAAGTCATCACACAGTTGGATCTGAACGATAATATACTGTTGAGTTAAGGTAAGATTTAAGTTCCAGTTTAACATCTATTTCAAGTAACTAAGTTTTCGCAACTACCCCTTACAATTAACCCATTTCTATAATAACCTCCATTAAATCAATAATCTAAATCTACAATTTAATCAAATAATATCTATTAATAATAACTTTAATTCAATTGATTCTAATTAAGTTAATAATTAAATTTTAAACAATATCAATAATATTTAATTAATTATTAATATATATTAATAAAATTTATTAACAATATTAATAATTAATAATTTTAATTCATTATAAACTAACTTTAATAACATTACTAATTTATTTCTAAAAATTAAATACAATTTATTAATAATACTATTTTTAATAAATTGTATTAATTATAATCTATTTTTAATAAATTAAAAAAAATTAAAAATCATATTACAAAAAAAACTAACCCCTAAATGTCTTTTTAAAAAAAAAAAATGTATTATATAAAACAAAACATTTTAGGCCCGCCGACCAACGTTTTAGGCCCGCCGGCCGGCTGACTGCAGTCTGCCGCAGCAAGGTACTGTTGTGTCAGCAGTACCTACTGCCACAGCAGTACTGTTGTTGCGTCAGTACTTGCTGTGATGCGGTATCATAGGAAGGGACGATGGGGGTGATGGCCCCACCTCCACAAACAATTTAATTAAATTTTTTTTTTATAAATTTATTTAATTTAGACTTTAAAATATATATATATATATATATTTTCTTAAACGATTTTGTTTTTATATATAAAAATTTTTGCTTAAAGATTAATATTAAATAAATAAAATAAAATTATATAATTATATATATATATATATATATATATATATATATATATATATATATATATAATTATAATTATTATTTATTTATTTATTTTTTTTTTAAACATTAACAATTGCAATCTAATAGAGAAAATAATTCCAACCCTACGAATTTTCTTTTTAATCTCAAAACTCTCCCCAAATCAATTCTCTCTTTTCTCTATTTTAATACAATCCTAAATCCCGATTTAATTTTGTTGAAGGATGTTCCTAAACAATTTTTCAATTTAGATTTACAAATGAAAACGAATAGCAAAAGATCCAGAACTTAAAAATGATACACTCAAGAAGACAAGATTCTTACAATCACGAAGTAGACAGAACATATTAAATTTTTAAAATCATTTAGGGGTCAAAATACCAGACCCTACCTGAACCTGATGCTAATATGTAATCCCCAAAATCTGTAAGAGAACTCGCTCCTCCTCAATAACTTTCTTCTGAAAATCTTTCCTAGAATTCTCCTTCTGAAATTTGCCTCCAAAAACTCTCTCCAAAATTCCTGTCTCCAAAATTCATGGTCCCCCCTTCGTGTCCAATATTTGCCGTTTTTTAAAAATGAACCCCCAAGTTGTGATAAAGAGTTTTCTCCTCAAATCGGGGCACTAATTGTGCATTCTCCTGAGAAGACTCTTTGCTCAACTGAGTTAACTCAAAATTAACTCTTATTAATCTTTGCTTTATCTTTTTAATGCATATTAAATGAATCATTAAATAACTTTATTTAATTTTTTCCACTTGATTTCTATTTTTAATCTTTATTACTTTTAAACCCATGTGCACTTTATGAAATTAAAATAACATTATAATTTCCTCTTATTTTATCTTTTTAATTAATTTCTTTATTTTCAACACATGCTCGCATCATGCAATCTTACAACTTTTAATAATTAATATATTTTCACTTTTTACTTTATTTTAGAAACTTTAATTGATAAAATATTTAATTAACTTAAATAACAATAATATTTAGCATTTATGAACTCTAAATATATTATTATTAAATTAAATAAATATTATAATGTTCTAAATTATCCTTAAACTTTTATCTCCAAATTTAATTCCTTTTTTATTTAATTAATTTCTCAATTAATTAAATATAATCAAATATTAAAATATCATAATAACCTTCTATTAAATTAAATCATTAATTAATCTTTTTAATTAGTTTCTTTTATATTTAAACTCATGCTTAGATCATGCGATCTAGAAACCTTTAATAATTTAATATCTTTTCCACTTTTAATTTTTTTAAGAAACTTTAATTGATAAAATATTTATTAATTCAATTAATAATAATATTTAGCATTTATTTAAAAATGAACTCTAAATATATATTATTATTAAATTAAATAAATATTATCACATTCTAAAATTATACTTAAAATTTTTATCTCCAAATTTAATTCTTTTTATTTAACTAATTTCTCAATTAATTAAATATAATTAAATATTAAAATATCATAATAATTTTCTATTAAATTAAATCATTAATTAATCCTTTTAATTAAACTTAATTAATAGAAAATACATCAAGGACTCATAAAGCAACATACGAAAACCCATCATAGAAAAATACATACTAAATCAAACAAAAGGGTTATAATCATGAAATAACATCATTTGATGCATTCAGAGGGTACTTAACTCAGATACTTGCCCTAATTATCAATTAGGACAATTGGCTAAAGGGTTTAGGAATTGGACTTAAGAGTTTATCTCCCCTCTCTTACCATTGAGATAATGCGATAGGGTACGCTCATCCTGGCAATTCAGGGAAGTCAATACCTAGTACCTGCAACCTGCATAAAATCCACGCATGTACAGACACAATATTCTAAGCTAAATAGACAATGGCAGGAAGTGGTGCATCGTGTAGATCCCGACTAGCAGGTGACTACGACTCCCTTCCTTAACCACATCAAAAACACCATACATAAAGAAAATAAACACGCACACCATACACATGCAGTATGGGGTAAGTGTTAGAATCTGAAAAGATTAATAACCCAGAAAACTAGTGCAAAGAGTAAATATCTAAACTATGAATGCAAATGATACAAAATCAAAATAGCATCATAGAGTTAGTCTCCAAAAGAGTAATGCAAATGCTGGAAGCAGAATAGCATTAAGAGGATGCAAAAAGAAGCGATGCAAATACAAGCCAGGTAGCATGCTTATATAGGTTAGGAAGAGGGAGGAGGTGTCAACACCAACCAATGAGGAGCAACCATCTATCAGACTAAAGATAGCAAAGTATCTTCCCAAGAGAGCTAATGGATGCTCACATGTAGGAAGGTGACACCTCACAACCATTCACCTAATAAGACATGCTTTATTAACCTAAGCGAGATTATTAAAAAGTGTAGGAAAAACCTAGCAAAATAGGAAAAATAAAAAACTACACTAACACCCCCCCATAAGCGAAGCTTAGGTGGATGTAGAAATGGGTCCCGGCAAGTCAAGCCTGATGAGGTACCCATGTACATAAGATTTCTCAAAAGAGAGAGAAAAGAGACCCCCCCACAAAAAAGTCAGGACTCCGAGTGAGAGGAAGAGGCCCCCCCAGAAGATGAAGCATCCTGCACCCCCAGTAAAGCTCGCAAATGAAGGAACTTGCTCTCAGTGAAGGGTTTGGTGAAGATATCAGCAACTTGCTCGAAAGTTGGACAATAGCGAAGGTCAATGACATGACCATGGATGAGCTCCCGGATGTAGTGCATGTGGACCTCTATGTGTTTGGTCCGTTGATGATGAACTGGATTTCGTGAGATCTGAATGGCACTCTGGTTGTCACAAAATATGATTGATGGCCATCTGATCTGGATACCAAACTCAGTGAGAAGATGTTGAATCCAAATGGCCTCAGTGGCGGCATTTACAGCCCCCCGATACTCAGCCTTAGTAGAAGACAAAGCAATAGCAGACTGCTTTTTGCTCGACCAACAAACAGGACCTGACCCAAGTGAGAAGCTATACCCTGAAGTAGACTTGCGATCCTCAGAATCACCTGCCCAATCTGAATCTGTGTAGCCCACCAAATCAAGCTCAATACTTGCTGCATAGTGAATCCCACAACTATGAGAACCCTAAATGTAGTGAAGGATCCGCTTGGCTGCTTTCCAGTGTAACTCATGGGGCTCCTGCATGAATCAAGAGACCATGCCTACAGCATAGGAGATGTTAGGTCTCGTATGAGTCAGATAAATGAGACTCCCAACAAGTTGGCGGTATAAAGTGCCATCAACAAGTGGAGAAGAACATTGAGCCTCAAGTTTGACTCCAGAAAGGAAGGGAGTCGGAGCAGGCTTACAGTCAGCCATATGAAACCTCGAGAGTAAATCTAGAGCATACTTGGATTGTGTGATGGTGATCCCAGAAGGAGACTGAAGGATCTCAATCCCGAGAAAGTAATGTAACAAGCCCAAGTCAGTCATCAAAAAATTGTCTTGAAGGGCCACTTTGACAGCCTTAATGGTTGGTGAAGAACTTCCTGTGATCAGCAAGTCATCAACATACAAAACCAAAAATAGAAGTGAATCACCCTATTGCAAAATGTACACATTAGGATCAGAATGGCACCGAGTGAACCCAACTGATAGAAGGAAGGAGTCCATCTTGGCATACCAGACTCAAGGAGCCTGTTTGAGGCCATAGAGAGACTTTCGAAGATGACACACAAGTGAAGAATCCTGAAGGAAGCCCTGTGGCTACTCCATGTAGATCTCCTCATGAAGGTCACCATGAAGAAAAGCACTCTTCACATCCATCTGATGTACTTCCCAACGATTAGCTGCAGCAATGGCTAGAACAATTCGAATGGAATTCATTCAAGCAACTGGCGCAAAAGTCTCAGAGTAGTCAATCCCAGGAACCTGGGAGAATCCTTTGGCGACCAAGCAAGCCTTGTGTTTGTCAACTGACCCATTTGCTACAAATTTTGTTCGATAGATCCACTTACATCGAACAAGTTTTCTTCCTTTAGGAAGAGGGACAAGATCCCAAGTGTGGTTCCTCATCAAGGAACTGTACTCTTCCTGCATAGCTGTATCCCACTCAGAAATACCAGAAGCCTCATGAAAGGACTGTGGATCTGAGGCAGTAGCAATGAAGACATGTGGAGCATCCTGAAATTGTGAACGAGTTTTCCTGGTGTCTGATGGATCCCCAACCCAATCACCTGCAGACTGCAAGGTCTGTCTAGCCCAAAGTGGGCAAGAAGATGGAGAATCTGGAGGGGAATCATTAACCTCTGAATGATGACTAGGAGAGGAAGGAGGTGAGTTCTCTAAATCACTTTCTGCATCAGAAGTAGAGGTAGAAGATTGTTCAGGTGAATCTAACTCATCAGAAGATCTTTCATGTATTCCAAGTGACTCTAATGTCAAGGTAGAAGGAGTTGGAGAAGTGATAGAAAGTGAGCTTGAAGATCCCTCCTCAAACTGAACACTCCTCTCAATGAATAACTCATGTGTAGTAGGGTGGACCAACCGATAACCCTTCACACCATCAGGATAACCTACAAATATGCAAGGTCTGCTTTGTGGATCCAAGGCCTTACGTTTCTCTGTAGGAATATGGGCCCATGCAGGGGAGCCAAAAACTCAAAAGTGCTTAACTGATGGTTTTCGACTGCACCAAGCTTCAAAAGGAGTAACTCCCTTCAAGGCTTGGTGAGGAACACGGTTCTGGATATAACAAGCACAGTTAATGGCTTCTGCCCAATATTGTGGTGCAAGAGATCTAGAGTGAATCATACAGTTTGCCATTTCCTTCAAGGATCTATTCTTCCGTTCTGCAACACCATTTTGCTGAGGATTGTATGGAACTTAATGCTGTAAATCAATCCCCTCTTAAGTGCAAAATCTTTCAAACTGATGGTTGACATACTCACCACCATTGTCTGTGCGCAAAACCTTGATGGCTTTCCCAGATTGCTTTTCTACAAAAATTTTGAAGTCTTGAAAATGATCAAATACCTCTGACTTCTGTTTGAGAAAGTACACCCATGTATATCGAGAAAGGTCATCAATGAATGTGAGGACATATCGGGCCCTGCTGAAAGAAGGATGTTGAAATGGACCAGCCAAATCACTATGAACTAACTCTAGTATCTGTGAAGCTCTCCATGCCTTACTTTTGTCAAACTTTTCCTTAGGATGCTTACCAAGAATGCAACCTTGGCAAACACCTCCTGAGAATTGAACTGAAGGCAACCCTGTGACCATGCTCTGCTAGTTGAGTTGATGCAAATAGCGGAAGTTAAGATGGCCAAACCGCTCATGCCATAATTTACTCACATCATTAGAGTGAGTGAACAAAACAGATGAAGGAGGATCAAGAACAAAGTGAGAAAACAGATAGAGCCGTGACTGATGATCTACTCTCCCAACTGCAACTACAGAATCACTATGCAACTCACGTATCTCCACTGAATTAGGAGTGAACTCAACCCACTTGCCTGAACCTGTATGAGTGATTTGGTATATTGATAGGAGATTAGTTTATAATGAGGGTACACAAAGAACATCATGGAATGTGCCATCCCCCACATCAACAGACCCTCTCCCACACACCTCAATAGGAGTGTCATCACCCATCAAAATAGAAGGCATAATACATGGCTCCAAGGATGCAAGTTCTTCTTTAGATAAATCCATGTGGTGCGAAGCACCCGAATCAAGAACCCAAGTGGATGGTGAGGAAGCAACTGCAACAAGAGCTTTGCCCTTTCCTTTCCCCTTGTTGTTTTCGTTTGCCTTGTTAGACTCTTCATTAGAACTTTGTTTGATAGACTTAGGAACACTAATATTATTCTTCTCAAGAATGTATGTCAAGTGATCAATTTGTTTCTTCAAACATTTATGTTCATCATGACTAGGTCTTTTACAATAGGCACATTTAACCTTTTATTTCTTAGGCTTATCGCCCTTAGAGGATGAGGAATCAATAGTTTCTTTTGAAGCAATTGGTATCTGATCCTTCTTTTCCTCACTATTATTTTGTTTCTCATCCTTACTATTGTTGTTACTACTTTGTCCTTTTTGTTCTTTTGTGCCTTGGTTGGTTCCTAAGGCATGTGACTTAGAGGACTTAAGAGTGCCCATCTGGATTAGCTTGTCCTGTTCTCGAGTGAGATTGACAGCAAAATCATCTAGAGATGGCATGGTGAATTGAGTACCAAGTGCACCCTTAGTAGCATAGAAGGTAGAGACAAACACAAAATATTTTGAACTTAACTTAGAGAGAATACTAAGAATTAGTTGTTCATCTTTCTTTTCAATTCCACATTGTTTTAACTGCAGCCTTAGTGATTTCAATTTGGTGAAGAAATCTTGGATTGTGTTGAAATTTCCTGGACTCAAACTAATTAATTCATTTTCCAACATATGACCCCTCATTGAATCTTGTGTGCCAAATAATGTTTCTAACTTTGTCCATACTTCATTTGGTGTATCCAAAGACTCAATGTGAAATAGCAAGTTAGGAGAAACAGACAAACACAATGTTCCATATGCCTCATCACATTTGTTAAACCACTTAGGCTTGTCTTCATCTTTAGCAGGTTCAGTTTCAAGTCCCATAGTTATCCTATTTAATCCAGCTTTCCTTAAGTGAATTATCATGCGTGATTTCCACTCAAAGTAATTGTATGGAGTTAGGATGGGCATATTTTTTTGATCCATGATGAAGGAATGCAAAGAAATGCTAAAAAAAAGAGAACCCAGCCACGACAATGCCCCCTCCTTTTTACTCAATCAAAGAACCCCCCCCCCCCCCCCAAAGAAATATGATTTGGCACTTTATTTTAGTGCATTTACAACTACCACTAGAAAGAGATACTTAGTGGTCTTGATTTCAATGCATTACAAACCCTCATGAAGAACATATGCTAACAGTGAAATTTGGGCACAATAATCAAGGAAAAAATAGCACCACTGTGATCTACTCGAAAAATCATGCACTTTCAAAAAAAGAATCACCTCGATACGAGGTCATATGAGAAAGTTATGATCCTCCGAAGTTTCCAAAACGAGAACTGTGCACAGTCATGGCTGAGAATCTACAATTTCTGAAGAATTCATGCATGAAAATCAAAAAATAACTCCACTAGTGGATAGAGCACAAAAAAATAGCCAAGTTCATAACAAGAATCATCAAAATCAGAGTTCGTATGAGCAAGAACGAGACATTTGAAAACTGCATTTAAATCTGCGGCTGCCAACGGAGAGGGCTATGGCTGTAGCTTTGCATGCTCGATTCTGAAAAATATACAGCTTGCATGCAAAATCTAAAAGATACCCAGATGGTTTTTTGGGGCTGCGAACAAAACCCAGAAAGCATTTTTCTTGTTAATGAACAAAAGATGTTGTTGTAGTGTAAATCAGACGCCTTTAACAGTAAAAAACGGCTCCAAAAATCAGAAAACGACCCCAGCAACCAAAATTTGACATGCAAATGCTGGATTAGCTTCTTAAGTCCATCAATGGCATGCTGGAACCTGCAAAACTGATTGAAAACTCCAAATATGCAAGTTGGTTGTCAGATTTGAGATTGAAACCCTAGAGAAAAACTGTTTTCGTCAAAACTTTTCTGATTCTTAGGATCATCCAAAGATGCAAGAGAAGAGTATACTTCGTTTTTCAAAAAACTACAATAAAGTTTATTTGCCCCCCCTGAATCTCTCAAATAAGAAAACTAAAATCTACTCTTGCACATAGAAAAGCTCTGATACCATGTTAGAATCTGAAAAGATTAATAACCCAGAAAACTAGTGCAAAGAGTAAATATCTAAACTATGAATGCAAATGATACAAAATCAAAATAGCATCATAGAGTTAGTCTCCAAGAGAGTAATGCAAATGCTGGAAGCAGAATAGCATTAAGAGGATGCAAAAACAAGCGATGCAAATACAAGCCAGGTAGCATGCTTATATAGGCTAGGAAGAGGGAGGAGGTGTCAACACCAACCAATGAGGAGCAACCATCTATCGGACTAAAGATAGCAAAGTATCTTCGCAAGATAGCTAATGGATGCTCACATGTAGGAAGGTGACACCTCACAACCATTCACCTAATAAGACATGCTTTATTAACCTAAGCGAGATTATTAAAAAGTGTAGGAAAAACCTAGCAAAATAGAAAAAATAAAAAACTACACTAACAGTAAGTATCCATAAGAAAGCGCATGTGATAATAAACCATATAACTAATCATCATCGATAATTGAAAACATTGAATAATCATCATACATGCATGAAATATAGAGTACCAAGTCATCTCATCATATAATAAATTGAGTGTAAAACAACATCTGATAATCTGAAAGCAATGCTACTAAACATCAAGTATAAAACTGGTCTAAAAGAGTTTGGCAATTAAAACAAAATGTGAACTAGGGATAGGCACTACAAAGAGAATCTTTCAAACCATCAAGAAAAAGATAAACAATCCTCTTTTCACTTATATCAAGTACCATAACAACCACTTTTTAGAACTTTTCTATATACTCATTAACTAATTTGGTTTGCTCCAACTTTGACAATTCTTTAAAATACTCTTCATCATCCTTGAGGTCAAATCTATCTATCACTCTTTGACTAAAATCATCAAATTTAGTTACATGATCATGACCTTGAGTAGTCATTCCATGATACCACCAATCATAGGTTACATCTTCCAAGTGTAGACTTGCAAATTGAACAACATCACTCTCCTTCATGGGGTTAAGTGTGAAGAAGGTCTATAATTATTGTAGCCATGCTCTCGCTGAAATTTTATTTATTCCATCAAAAGTAGGTGTTGTAAACTTGCTTATTTAATTTTTGAGCTCTCTTCCACTTATATCATGCTCTCTCCTATACTCTTTCTTGGGCATCAAAGTGTTCATCATATCCACATATTCTCTAAAAGTAACCAAATTGTGAAAGTCATCATCTAAGCCATTGTAAGTAGCTCTTAATGCAATCAAGTTACCTATAACCTCTTCCATAGGACTAAGGGTTGGATTTGGTACTAGTGGCTCATTTGTAGGTAGGAAAATAGTTTTTGTTGATTTAGAGGGTGTGGGTTTCAGATTTCTTGGCTCCTCTAAAGTGCTCCCTTTCTCATTAGTAGATGCAACTCCTTGCAAATTTTTTGTCAATATCTGCAAAGCCTCTCTAGTTTCTACCAAACTATCCATTGTTTGCTTCTGAGTATTCTAGATGTCTTGGAAGAATTTCTTTGCCATCTCATTTGGGTCAGCCATACCTTTTTCTTCCTTTGATTTTTTACTTTTACTTTTAATTGGAGGTTTGATTAAAATTTCTTTATTCTTTTCTTGCTGCGAATATCTCTTTTCTCTTTCACTTAGTTGCATACAAACTTCTACAAACCCTAAGGCTAGCAAGATCATAGCTCTAATACCACTGAAATGTCCCATTTCTAATTGTATATGATATTTAAATCCTCTAATCAGATTTTAAAATCAAACAACCAATATTTTAAAAGATCAACCAATTTCTCAATAAAACCCAAATAGGGTATGCCCAAAATAGTGCCAAAAACTTCACAGCTTCACATATTATTAATAAATCTAAAAGTAGACATTTTTCCAAAAAAAATTCCAACATAACATCTCACAAAATGAAATTTCTAGATCTATATATAGTTTACACAACTCCCAAGCAAAGGGCAAAACAATGCTCAGCGAGCTCTCGAAAATAACTCAAAATAGCTCAGAAACACCACAAAATACTAATAATCTATCATAGAAGTATAACCATAAAATAATACATGTATTGAGATCTATTTTAACATCTAAAAGTATGTAATATAGCAGCAAACCAAACTAATATGAAATAATCAACTGGAAACACCAAACTCTTACAAGAAACACACTTGAAAACTCACAAATTTGCACTATTCAGCACACGGGAAAACTCTGCATGAGATTGCACATGGAATGGCCTCAAAATATCATCTTTATCTTTCCTAGAAACCTACAAAATCCCATCCTTGGGTCTCATTCTCCACAGGTTTGACAGCCTCTGAAGAACAATAAAACAATGAGCAAAAATCAAATTCTAAAATGAGCCCGAAATGCCTCCAAATTCCTTTAAAAGAGGGAATAACCCTAATTCATGACTAGGAGAGGTCAATAATACATATTTTAATAATAATTTTCATTTATTAATCCATTAGTTTCCAAAGATTATCCCCTTTTTCCGAAACTTCACTTTTTGAGCCTGCTTGTCTTAGCAAAAGTTATTATTTTTAATTATTTGAAAAGGTGACATAATAGACAATCCCACAACATTCTTTCCACATTCCCATCTCAATTGAGATGAACATTTTTAATGGCTTATCATGGGGCCAATAACATTTCTGCTACATAGACGTCACAATTAGGATGGTGTCTTTGACAAATTTTTGTCGTAATTGTGACGGTGAAAATGACTAGTTTGCTAGTACGTTAGCTCAATTTATGACACGTATGGCCATCGCAATTACAAAAGTCACCTTTTTTAGCAAAATTCGAAGGAACATTCGATGAGAGCTAATTCCTCTTAATGTCAGTTGGGTGATAGGTTACTATTATAATTGTGATAGCCTGTTGTCGCAATTAGGGCCCAAATTTAGTAGTGGAAAGGGAGGCTAATAGAAGATTCGTCATGGCTAGCAAAGGGGGAGGTTAATCATATTGGTTTTCCTCTTAATACTTGAGACATGATGGGGTCACTTCTCAAATTATCCCAGGTGTCTGATGCAAGAGCATCCTGGGTGTAAGAGCAATCTTGCATTACCCAATTTTTTTTTTTTCAATTGTTTAAATAAGGGTTGTCTTAATGTAGACTTGTTGTTTGTGGTGGCTTTCTACTTAGTAAGTTAGTCATACAAGCTCAGAATGTTCTAATTCAGAGGTGAAGGTTCATTTTAGTTATATCAATTTGTTAGTGGAGTTTCATGGCCAGATTATATGTATTTGTGAAGTTATTATAGATTTTTGGTGTGCAATTTTGGTATAAAAACTTCAGACTCAATTTTGAAGGCCTTAGAGGCCCTAGATGAGGACTGAAATCTCAACATATGGGTGCTTACATTGGTCCAAGCTTGTAGATCATCAGCTAAGGTTTCCAAAAAGTGGTTATAATAGCCAATTGGAGCAACAATTCGGGAGTTATGTTCTTCTAAAGTTGGACTGCTTGAAATTTCTAAAATAAATGTCAAAAGTGTATTTGGTTGACTCTATATGTATTGTTAGTGTCTGTTGGCCCTAGGTATTAAGTTTGAGTGTCTAGAACCTTCCTAGGTGACACAACATTGCCTATTTATGAAAGGCTCGAACATCGTCTAGGACAACTCTAGATGATAGTTCGCAGCTTTATCTTGCAGATTACTGTAATGAAGGCACCCATGTGGGTTAGCATATTGTAATTTTGAATTCTATAATTCCATATTTGTGGTGATAATAAGAAGCCCCAAATTTTTTTCTCACAATTGTTGTTGTTTCTTTGTTTCTATTATGTGTTTATGGTATTAAGGGGATCACCCTTCATCAATGTCAATTACATATATGAGGGTTCGAGAAGTTGTCTTTATACAGTACGACATGATTCATTAAACATTCTTTCAAAATAAAATAGAATCAAAACACTTACGCGGATTTTAAATCTATATTTATTATTTTTTATATATCATTTTAATATTTTTTAGTTATTAGAAAAATTGATTATAATATTTATATAAAATATACTTTTAAAAAATTAATTTACTATCACAATATTTATATAAATATTATGATTTACATTTCCTTACAATATCAAAGACAACGTTTCACATTATTTGAATTACATCCTCTATAAATCATAAATTATTACCACTACCAGAATAATTTATTTTATTTGATTAATTTTTTTCTTTTTTTTTTCATCAATAGTTGATTTTTTTTTAGCTATAAAATTGTGGGGTCACAATGGGGGACACCATTGTTGGGAACATGTTAAGACATTGACACCACCTTGATTTGAATCTTGTTGGTAGTTATTCTCTTTCTTTTCACCTCCTTGTCACTCCTCTACATCCTTCTCCTACTCACTCATCTCTCCATCTCCTTGTCAATTCTCTCCATGCTCCTCTAACCACTTCTCCTCTTCTATCCTCTTTCATATACACCACCTTGATTTAACTATTGTTGGCAGCTATTATCTTTCTTTATGCCTCATTGTCTCTCATCTTTATGCTTCTCTTACTGACTTGTCCTCCATCTCCTTAGAAATCCCCTATGTTCTCCTCCAACCACTATCTCATTATCACTTCTCTTCTCCATCTTTAACATCCATCATTGACATGTCCACCAAGATAGCCCATCCCTAGCATGTATATCATGTGAACCTTGCCATGATTTCAACCTTGGTTTGACCATTAATAATGCAACCACATAATTGTCACACTATGTGATGAACCTCTTATTTGAATAGTTCCTATAAATAAATATTTTCTATTAAAAAAATTAAGAATAGAAATCATATAGTAGCTACAAAAATAAAGGTGGTTGAGTTTCATTATTTTTTATTGTTTAGTTGTCTTAATTCAAACCATTCTTCAACTATTTTCAAATGTATTTGATGTATACATGTTGAACTTTGCATTGATATGAGATCAATATATTAATGGATGAGTTTTAAAGGCATTTAGAAGATGTTTATGTCTCCTTCCATAGGATAATTCAATATTATTTTAATGAGCATTGACCCATTCAATGCACTTGTGAAATCTCTTTATAATTATAATACTTTGATTTAAATGCTATACAACTTGCATTAATTTGAATATTAAAATGATAGTTTAAAAGTAATTAAAATTACCAATAAAAAATTATTTATTATAATTTTTATTTTTTTAATATTTTATTTTTTAAAACAATCATACGTATTAATTTTTTAAACTATAAGATAATAATAAAATATCTCTTTATATTACAAATTATTTATAAATATAATCTATACCTAAAAAGTTTGAATGATGATAAATTTAGAAAACTATTATTATCTTCATTGATTAACTCAACAAATCTAGCTACAACATTTCAAGTTTTTATATTTCTATTCTAATTTACAACTATATTTAAATATTTAAAAATAAATCCTCACATAATATATTATTAAAAAAATTATTTTCAATTTTTTTAAAATATATTCATTATTTTAAAGAATGTCAAATTATTCCTCTCTCCCATAACTATTATTTGTATTTTTTCAATTTTGATTCCATATGCCCACACTTGTCTCTTAAGACTCCACTTGTCATTCTCATCTCAATTACTTGTAAATAAATAAATACTATGTTTGTCAACTTACATTAATTTATTGGAGGCAACAACTCCATTCTTTCTTTCTAAATATTTTTTATTTTATTTTACTTGATACGGTTTTGGTAAGGGAAACTTCTTGTTAGGAAAAAGGATATGGCATTATTTTATTTTACTCATATAGTTTTGGTAAGGGAAACTTCTTGTTAGGAAAAAGGATATGGCATTTAATAATTAATTAGAAAAAGTTGTCAAGATCTCTAGAAAGTTGTATTAGTTGAATATAGGTTGTATTATATTCAAACCATGCACATAACAACATAAAGAATTGTGTTTTAAACTAAAAGTAATTTCTTGAAATTTGATTCTTTTATTATTTCTTTTTATATAGTTTACACTATTGTCATTTAATGTTATGATAAATTATTTAATAGCAAATAATATTATAATATTTAATGATTTTTAATATATATTTTTTAAATTAATGGATTTATTAGTTATCGAGGGTAATGTTTAAAGTTAAATTAGATTTCTATAATTCATATGATATTCTTATAGTTTTTCTATTAGATTGTATAAAACTTGTTATCATTAATGTTTCTATCACACTTTTTGATCTAAAATATTGATGATAACAACTTTTACACAATCTAATTCAGAGATTATAAAAGTGAAATAATGTTGTTATGTTTATTACATATCATTTAAACTTTGTTGGTCTTTGGTAATCACATGGTTTTGTCTTCATCAATTTGAGCCTAAAATTTAAATTCATGATATATGTTCATATCTTTCAACAATTCAATAGTCTTTGCTAGAATTCAATATAATATTTATAAAAATAATTTACACTAATGTTAATTTTCTTCTTGGTGATAATAGTGTAAAATATCTATATATGCTAATTTGAAACGGACAGGCTAATCTCCATCCAAAATGCACTAAAGACAAAACAAGGTCAAACTTTTTTTTTTTCCCAGATTCATGAAAACGTAGTATTTTTTTTTTCAAATTTTGTTGTTGTTTTCAACTACAAACTATGTAGATCATGAAGACCAAATGCTGAAATTTTTAGAAAATACCATTATGTTTTCGATTTTTTGAAAATTGATCAAGTGTACAATTTGAATGGAGGATAGCCGTGTCCAATTTGAAATGAGGCAAATGGCTAGATAGTTTTTTTATTAGGCTTTTTAGCCTTGTTGAATATGACTCATTGCATTAACAAATCTCTTAAGGATTTCAATTAGTAATAATAAATGTTATTTAGTGGATAGATGTTGAAATTTGGAGAGAATCATTTTTTAAGGAGAAACTTATTTTTATTTATAATTTAGAAAGTCATTCCATTTTTAATTCAAGAGATGCTTTTGGTCTCCATACATGACTCGTTAACATCACTAAGATTGGCCACACCCTTGCAAGTCTATTTTTAGTGTTGTTTCTTCTTAAATTATTATAAATGCCCATTTCCTATTTCCCATGCTTGTCGGCCTTAGGGAAAACAATTCATTACATCTCTATCTCGTACTTGGTTTCCTATAATTATATTTTTTAATTAAAAAATATTAAACACTATATTACATATAATTATATTTTTAAATTAAAAAATATTAAATGCTATATTACATTTAGACCCTTTTAAGGAGATTTATTTATTCTTTTCAAGAGAACAAGGATGACTTATTCCAGATTGAGAAAGGGGAATTATCTATAATCTATATGTGAGAGAAATTTCAAAATATCCCTCTTCTAGTAGCAGTGCTTTTATAGGGAGACAATATGGGGTGAAATTGTGGTGATTTGTAAATTTATGTTTATTTTAAGTTTATAATAAATTGTAATTATATTGATTAATTTAAGTTTATTTCTTTTTAGATTAATAGTAAAAATAAGGAGTTTTATTTTATATATTTAAATTCATTTATCTAGATGAAACATGTTAAGTTAGAAGTTTTATTTATTTCATTCTTAGTTATTATTATGGAGACTTCATGCAATATAATGAATTAAGTTTGAACTAAATTAAAAATTCAAGCTTGTCTTAATGTTCTTTATGAGCTTTGTCCAAATGTTTATCTAACACTTGATTCAAATAAGATGATATCAATCATAAAAACATGAGGGATATTATATTAGAGAATTTAAGAAAATTATTACACTATGCAAGTGAAAGAGAAGCAATGATGTATTATGAGATCTATGATAAATTCTATAATGTGTAAGGTGTGTAAGACATAAGAGGAGTTATTAATTTGGGGTGTGAGGGTCATGAAAATTTTCACCACAATAAATTTTCAAGTTATTTTTTAGACCGTGATATTACCTTATGACTATTTTTTCTAAGTTTTATGGTATGGAAGGGATATTTTACCTAGCTAGTTTATCACGTAGGTCATATTCACACCTCTTAACTAATTTTACATTGGAATGAAAGGAGTATTTCACTAAGGTAATTTATCACCTAGGTCACGTTAACACATTTTCTTAGTTACATTCACTCTTATGAACATCACCATAAGACCAATATAAGCTCTTGTAATGCAAACATCAAGATAGACCAATATAAGTTGTTGTAAGAACAATCATGAGACAAATTTCATCTTCTTTTGTGCAATTGGGTTATAAATAAATTATGGAAGATAAGGAGTCCCAACTTAGAAATCCATTTTTTTAAAAGCCACTTCCATATTAGAAGCCATCTATGGAAGATGAAGAGTTGCAACTCAAAAATTCACATTAGATGTCCCTTTAGGACTTAAAATTGGGTCTCCATAATGAAAACTCAATGCTTTAACCTATTAAGCTTATCTTCTCATATATCGTTACTTAAGCTTACTTATGGATCATACCACTCTACGTATTAATTTATAAGATTGAGACATGCATGAGTCATAATCCTTTACAATCCTATGTTCAAAAATGGTTTATATAACCAATGGTTTAATATCTTATCATTGTCTATTTTCATTCTCTGATAGAATAAAAAATTATGTTATAACTAGTCTCTCCTGTGCTCTCATAGAAGTCCCTAAATCTTGGGTAGTTAAAATCTTCTACTAATTCTTGCATATATAATAGAATTTGGGATTGCTTCTTAATAGTCTTAATTATGAGATCTAGGTTGTAAATATTTGACAAACTTAAAATGTTATTTATCTCTTCTTTTACATTGAATGAGATCTAAACTACAAAAAAATATGATAGAAATGCCAAAGTCTGGAAGTGTTAAACTTTGTTAATTTGTATTGTAAACTCATTTTTGAGCATTTTGTACAAATATGAGCTCATAGTTGAGTTTGAGGTGTTTAAGTTGGTTTTTTCTTTCCCTTTTGTTTTATACAAATCCAACACCTAAGAATAGAGCCATGAGGGTTTGAACTTAGGAGTTAGTTTTAAATCTAGAAGGTAGTTGATAGCTTGGAGCAATTTTTTGTCAAAATACACTCTATCATCACATCCAAAAGACCCATAAACATATACATTGAATAATATTTCATCAAAATAAATAAAAATATCAAGGTCATCAAAGGGTTTTTTTCTCTTCTCAATCATGCGATCTATACTATAAAGAGCATTCTATGTAAAACAAAATATTTACCACATAGATTATCATGCATAAGGCTTATCTAATTATGATTAGGTTAAAATATAGTTTGAGATTTTCAAAAATTATTTTTATTTTTTATAAAAAATTAATCAACCATAGGTAATTATTATGCAATACCTTCATTTGTAAAGTATTGACCAACTTTCAACAAACACAATGTAGCACTCTATAATTTTCTAGGGAAATCCTTAAAGAACCCCATGGAAAATAAGTCTACTAGCATTTCATAGGAAGAATATACCAACCTATCATAACATATTCTTGGAAAGAATATTATTGGAGTTACTAATATTGCTTCTGGTTCCAACTGTTGAGATTTTTTTAGCATTAACATTTTAGATCACACTTTGTGATCCATCATTAAGATGAATAAGAGCACATAAGGAAAAGAATGAAAGATTTTAGACCACAAGAAACTAAAAATAAAGAGAAAAGTGAGAGGTAGCATAGAAGCTAGCTATTGCCCCACTTTTCATTCTCTAACCAATTTGCAAAGTGGAAATTTTGTGTTCTAGTAAGGTGCTAGGTTTCTTCAAGTCTAAGTCCAAGTCCCCTTAGGTAGAACGAGTCTTCATCAGATTTTTCATCTTCCCCTTCCCCACATTTAATAGTCGGGTGGTTTTCCTTTTGTGTTGTAAATTTTTGTAAGTAGTTTAGTACCTAATCCGATGGAGATTCATGAAACATGCAAAGATCATTTGCAAGAGTTATATTTTTTTTGTGAAAATCTGGAGTTTGTCTTCTCCTTGGCATATGGGCCAAAATAAGAAGATAACAAGGTACCCTATGAAAAATTAATGTTCCTCTTAGAATTATCTACCTTAGGAAACATTTAAGATTCGTCACAATTCTTAGAATCATTCCGGGTGGAAAACTAGAATCTGACTTCTCCCTGGTGGGTTTTCAATCCATGAAGTTAGTTTCTTGAGAAAGCTAACTCTAAAGGAAAACAAGAAAAGGTGGGTCCCTAATGACTTTTCCTACTACTTTTGGACATCTCTGAACCCAAAGGAAACCATGATCAAAATAAAAAGTTAAAAGGCAAGCCTGGGCAGAGAAATGAAAATTGTCTTCTCCTTAGTAGGTTTTCAACCCAAGAGCACAATTTTCTAGATTTTAAAGAAAATCAAGTTGGTGAGTAGATTAAACCCATATTTTGTGTGCTCAACCCCTCAAGATGATAATGGAAATAATCTAATGACTATGGGAAGTTACTAAAGAAAAATTTGACTCCACATGTTTTCTCTTACGAAGTATCCTATTTGTGACTTTCCAAACTTAAGGGAAAATGGAAAAGTAAGTGTGAGAGGATATAAAATTACCATTGGGCCAATGAAAAAGTGAAAACACATCAAGATATCCATTGAAACCACACATTTACTATTTCAATGAACCTCTCCTTCAATTCATTTGTGTGGTGTGAATCTTAAAGATTAACAGATGGATTGGAACTCCTATATAGAGAGATACATGAATAGCTACAAAAATTACCACTCTTGCTCAAACTATTATTCTATTAATTTGTACAACCTCTATTTCAAAAGCTAGCATCTATGAATTTACTATTCTTTACTTTTATGGATTTTGAAATTCACCCACAAATGGGATGGCAACTAGATTCGTGGGCTTCAATAAATTAAATGGAATCAAGTCTTCTCTGAAAATTTTTATGGATACCTCTCTCCATTTCTTTGACATGCAAGACTTTTAGAAGAGAGTGAAATTAGAACCAATCCATCCCATCAGTGAGAAGCTCTGAGGATGCAGGCTTGTTGAAGTAGTTAGTTTTCCAATTGTAGTCCAGGCTCCTGAAATGATTTACAAATGCATAAATCATTATAACCCAGACACCAAGAAAATTGTACTGCTAGATAACATAGTATTGATCTCTATTGATAGGAAAACTGTGGTAAATTGCCTTCAAGTTCCAGAGCAGGAAGAATTTTTAGATTTAATAATTGCAAGAACCATTTCTAAATTCTCTACTGAGAAGATGATTTGGAGAAAGGAGATCATGCAATCATGGTTCCAAAAGCCACAAGGCACCAAGAGTAAGGTCCCTAAGACTCTGTTTAGGACTAATCTCAAGCTTGAGATTGTCAACATCATGGTGCTCTTGCATAGATTGAAAGGTGAGGTAGAAGCTTTGAATATTTTTCAACAATACTTCTTCTTGGTGCAAGTTATTTGTTCTGATACCTAATATATTAATTGGGCCTATGAGGTAAGTGAGAATATGTCCAATTCTCTTCATGCTACAAAGTTCTACAACATATTCTATATGTCTTCTTTCCTCATTTATTAGTTAGCTTCTCTGTAATTATGGCTAGGCCTCCCAAGGGTGGAGAATTTCCCTGATGATGTGAAATCTTATGAGTTCTACCCTTGTTTGCAATTGGAGAATATTTATGCATAGTATATAAGAGTTAATGATGCATTTACTATGAGAATTTGTAGGGAACTTCAAGGTGTCCAGAAAGGAGGTTTAGCTCAGAATCTATGGTGGCTATCAATCAATTTGGGTCTTGTAGCTTTTGACCTGTCCCTTTGAAGCTACCAAGGTACCCAAGTGACATGATCGCGTTGATCAAGATCATGAGGTAGGAAACTTAGGTGAATGTGATGAGTAGGAGCTCAAAGAAGAAGGTCTACCAGATCCCTATGAAGGTGGGAGCTTTCAGTTACAAATCCCATTCTGATGCAAATAATATTCTTAAGGTTTTTGAGATGAAGTACAAGATGGAAATTTATGAGGTCTTGAGATCTATGTTTGACCCAAATGGATATGCAAAGGATGTTCTTCAAATTGGGAGTGTCATTAAACATATAACCACCATAGAAGACTAATAGGCTAATTGAAAAGATGAGTTTGAGAGCTATGACCATGCTTTTGCCAGGCTTATAGTAGATCAAGTAAAAAGTATGAAATTAACCTTGATGTTGAAGGAGTTGAGGATGATGGACAAAACATGTATAGTAATACCTATCTGACAAAGTTGAGTGGCACTCTTCTTAGTTTTGAGCCTTATGAAGATGCATGTGAAGATCTAGATGTGATGATGGCCTAAATTATCAAGAGAACTAGGAAGTGGATCCAGTGGACTATAGCAAGGAAGAGCCAAATAAAAAGTGCAATAGCTCAAGCCTCTCTAGTAGTTGCAGTGGCTCCCTCCTCTCAAGGTGGTACATTGGGTATAATGCTGGCTACAACCCAAGGACCAACCCAACCATTTGGCAGAGGAGATCAACCTCCTAATAATAACATCCCAATTTCACAAACTTGCCATGATGGCTCCCTCCTAGTGATTAGTTCCATGTCAGATGCTGAGAAAAAGAACGTGGAAGAAACCAAAGATACTATGGTCACTCCTTCCCTTTTACCTCATAGTAGTCTAGTCTTGTCAGTAATCCCTACACTCCTTTTACCAAGTATCCCTCATATACAAGTGGTAGATTTGGGAGACAGTGGAAGTAGTGACAACAAATCCACTAAATCTGATGAGGCGGTAAAGAAATCCAAAAAAGAGGAGAAAGCTCAAGGCTCATTGTAGCTAGTTTCAAAAACTTTGAAGAATCCTTTTTCTATGACTACTGAAGCCACCACTCTAGCCAAAAGGAAGATGTTCAACATAGATTCTCTAGGAATAGCCTCCAAAGTAATAAGTGTAGATTCATGGTTAGAGACTATCTTAGAGAGAAAAAGAAAGAGGAAGGATGAAGGCACCCCCAATAGAGATGCTCTATTCCTTGCCATCCACACTCGATCAACATTGAGCAAAGTCAAGAAGAAAAAGACTCTATCTATCCTTGGAAAAGACCCTAAAATAGGACATCTAACCATGGAACTTTCCAAGCCCATCAAGGAAGGAATATTAGAGGACAAAGGACATGCCTACTAATGATTTTACCTTACACTTTGTGGATCTTGGAGAGGCTAGACATGACACCAAGGTTGGCTTATGGAAGTCAACAAATGAATTGATTGAAGGGAAATTAGAAAGCCTCAAATTGTCAAAGGAAAAGATACAAGAATTGAATGGTTTCATTAGGAAATTAGTCACCCCATTAGTGAGAATTTTTGGGATGCCTATGACTAGTGATCCCATTGTTGTAGATGTTTAAGCCCTCATCTCCTAGCTCTAGGAAGATAAGCATTTTGGACAAATCAATAGTGAGTGGAGTAGAAAAATTAAGATTGAAGGACTATCCATCATAGAACAAATTGGAAATGCTATACTAAGGCTGGAAACATAGAAGGAAAACATATCATCAAATAGAGCCACCTTGGCTGCGAAGAAAATGAAGAGTGATGATTGTGTTTCCTTGTTGAAGATGATCATTCACATGAAAAAAAAGAGGTTGTAGAAGCAAAGACCTTGCCTAAAGGGGATGAGCCCTTAGTTGAATGGTTTCAAAGCATGTAGTTTAAGTCTAAAATGATCGTAACTACATAGGAGGGACTAAAGGAAATTGAAGCTAAAGTAAAGAAGGAGTAGGACAAAGATTATGAACTACTAAGAGCCTTGCACACAGATTCACAGTCCAATGGGAAAGGAAAGACAATCATTGGAATACTTGTTATGCAAACAAGATTCTCTAATTTTATAGATGGCCTAACATAAATAGCTTCTAATCCTCAGAACAAGATATTTTGTATCAATTTTTTTTTGTTCCAATTTTTTAGATGTTAATGGTTTTATCTTCTCTTTGTCTAAATTAGAAAGGAAAGAATAGAGCTTCGTTCCCCTATTTTCAAGCAACAAACTAATCATGATAAGTATTTTCATTATGTGTTTGAAAGGAATCTCTTAGGCATTTTCTCATGATTTAGTTTTCCTTTCTCTGCATTTAGTTTCTAATAAATTTGGCTTAGTAGTAGCTAGCATGCATATTAGAACCATTCGTCCTTGTGAGTTCATAGGATTTGTAAGACTCATAAACTTAGTTAATCTTGTCGAAATCATTTCTTTCTTGGGTTAAATCTTGTATAGTTTTAACTCAGTTAACCTCTCTATTTCTTAGGTTAAGAACATACCCCATTAAACTTAGGATAAACAAAATTCATTGTAAATTCACAATAGGGAGCTATACCTAACAATTTAGAGGGAAGTTAGCCTGTTAGCCTTCCTAGAAGAAACTTTCCAAACTCTTGTAATCAAAGTTTGTTCACAAATTAGGGCACTTGTGAGTTAGAACTAGAAAGAACAAATTTGTTTATCAACAAAATTTTGGCAACTCCACTAGGGAGAAGACAAATAGTCGTTTGACTAATTGAACTTATAACATGAGGGAAAATGGTACTACCTCATGAGAATATAGTCCTAGTGCTCTAACCTAACCATGGTTTCCAAGAAAATGAAGAACACATAATCTCATATCTTAATACATTTTTTTGGAGAAATAGGAGGAATGTTGAACACTACAGGAATGCTAGCCAAGTATTGGAAGAAGAAGAATCTAGAGCAGAAGCATTAGAAAGGGTTATTCAGAGGAGAGACATTTGAAGGGTAGAAAGATAGTTAAGATGTGAAGCTCAAATATAGAATTAATCTAGCACCCTAGAACAACAAGGTTCTGTAGAAGTACCAAAGAATAGGGTGGGTAAGACCCTATTTTTGATAAGCTCATAGAACTTGGTTTTCCCATCCTAGATATTCCTAAGCAAAAAGGTGAAAAGAAAAGTCAGAGTAGACCATCTTCACCTATTATAAATCAAAGCTCTTCACATAATATCTACTAGGTATTGGCCTTGTATGGAGTTAACACTCCCCCAGTTGTCAATTTTTTGCCATACCTTGCTAGAAAAATTATGGTTGCTCCTCGGGATATAGAAATAGGTCCATTAGCACTAATGGCCTATCACCCACTCTTAGCTGGTTCAAGGAAGAATTTTCCTAAATTTTTAGGTGACGGGAAGGTTACCATAGATGAACATATTAAGGCCTTCTTTGCAACTACTCACATCTTAGGGGTTGCTCATGAAGATGTTGTTGTAAGATTATTTGTAGAGACCTTCATAGAAAGTGCAAGAGACTAGTTTTATCATTTGGATGATGGCTCAATAACCAATTAGGATATGATGAGAATGGCATTTGAGACTAGGTTCAAGACTGTAGAAGATGAGCATGTCTTGTTAACATAGTTGACATCCATCAAAAAACAACCCATGATGAGTATGAGGGATTTCATTGTGACTTTTAATAAGATCACTAGCAAGATCCTGACAGCTGATAGGCCTACTATTGGCAATTTGAAAACATTCTTTATAAGTGCAATGCAAATGGATATCAATTATGATTTAAGAAGGTCTCATCCTATAGATTTAATAGACACACAAAAGAAAGTGGTCAAATTTAAAGATGACCTAATCTCTACCAGGAAGTGGAAAAGGGAACTCCAAATCAAGGGAAGTTCTAGCCATATCACCTCATCTGACGAATTGATTCAAAAGTTATCAAATGAACTAGCGGTAGTGAGAAGATAATTACTTGGGTTATATAATTCTTATCAGCACAATTATCAAAAATTGTCAAGAAGAAATAATGATGAAAATTTTCCACAACTTATAGGGTCACAACCAAGATTGGTGATTGAAGTAGCATCGAAAAAAGGAAACATGTGTGTGTTTAATTTGACAACAAATCATGATAGTGAAAGTTGCCTAGAAACTACTCATATGATGCAGTTGTTATCCACTAATAAGTTAAGCATCACAACCCCCTACCCTTAGTCAGATTCATACTCAAATGGTGACTCTAGAAACTTATTCTTGGAATATAAATTTGATTCTGAGCCAAAGGGTGAATGCTATGCAATTGTTGATGGAACTTCATATGTAGTGCTAACTCAAGGTCAAAAACTCAAAAGGCCATACTCCAATCATGCTTTAGGAAATGACCCCAACTCTTCATCAAATACTATCCACATTGATCAAGGGCATCAATGTCTCAAATAGGTAAAGACAAGACCCCTTTTGATTTCATCCAATTTTGTGAAGGGTCAAAAATTTAAATCTCCCCTATAGATTCTTTGAAATCTCATCCCTCTAAGTTGAAAAGATTGGTGGATCACTGTAAAGGGAATGATTTAGATTTGAATCATAATGTGACCATTGAAGAAGGGGATGAAACTTTGACATCTAACCTATTTAACCAAGAGGATTCCACTATCCTAGCAACCTATCCCAGGCAAAAACCTGACCCATTTTATATTTCACTATATAACAATGGATGCAAATTGAGCAATTACATAATAGGTTTAGGTGCATCAAATAATGTGATGCCTTATTCTATAGCTAAATCTTTGGGTCTCACTCTTACTAAAGTTCATGGAAGGTGTTACTCTATGGATGCCAAAAATGTCCCCTTGCTTGGACAAATCAAAGATTTCAAGTAGCCTTAGCTTCTCATCCATAAAGGAAACTATTATTGACTATCCTAGTTGTAGATATTCCAACAAGCTATGGGCTTCTCTTAAGCAAGATTTTTTGCCAAGATTTAGGAGGAGAAATAAAGTTAGACTAGTCCCAAGTAGTCATACCCATAGGAAGCAAGAAAGTTAAATTAGAACTTGAAGGAAAGGCAAAATTTACTGTCCTAAAGTGAGATGATCCTAAAGCTTAGATCCTCTAACAAGAGCTGGAGTTTGGTAATTGCATGCTATTTATTGAAGAGGCTCTAGATGAACAAAGAATTGAAGACCTAAGAAAGGAAATCCTTAATGAGAAAAAAGAGTCAATAGACATCTGGACATTGGAGTTTGATGGAAGTTCTTCATCTAGATCTAGTGTAGGTGTAGTGTTAATACATCTTGAAGGAGAGTCTAAACCTGTGGCTTTTGAACTGGAATTTGGGAACACAAATAACATGTAAGAATATGAAGTTGTTATACTCAAGATAATAGTTGAAAAGGAGAAAGGAATAAAGAGTATGAAGGTCTGAGGTGATGCAGAACTCATCGTGAAGCAGATTTGGGGACAATACTCTATGAAGAATCATAAATTGAAAAATTATAGAAACATGGTATGGAACAAAATAGAAGGCCTTGATGCATTTTCTATTTAGTTAGTACCAAGAGAAAGGAATACTAAAGTAGATTAATTGGCCATTTCTGCTTCTTTATTACTTCCTCATCCAAAATTCAAGGATAAGAAGTACCAAGTGGAAATCCTATATCGAGCCTCTATCCTAGATAATGAGGAATCTTGGGAAGTCTTCAAAAATGACAAGAGCTTATAGCTATTCCTAGAAAATGATAAAGCTACCTATCAACATCAATCCAATAGAGGAAACCATGGAGACCTTGATCATGAGTGGAAATGAAGTCCAATTATAAGGTAACATCATTCCCCCATACTTTGTATCTTTAGAAAAGTTTTTTAATAGACATGATGCTTACGTCAAGTGAAAGAGGACAGAGAAAAATCTTACCACTATCAAGTATGAAGGGATAAATATTGGAGATGATCATAATCCTAAAATGATTAATATTGGGAAGTGTTACTCACCCAAGGAGAAAGAAGCTGCCAAACAACTTGTCATAGAATACCAATAAATATTTGCCTAGAGTTACGGGGATTTGAAAAGTTATAGGAATGGAGAAGTGAAACACTAGATTCCCCTAAAGCTTAATGAAGTTCCTTTCTAGTAGAAATAAAGGAATTACAATCCCAAAGTGGCTAATGCTATATTCAGGGAAGTTGAAAAGATGTTAAAAGGAAGGATTATTTATCCCATTCATCACTCTACTTGGGTAACCAATATAGTGTCGGTTAGGAAGAAGAATGGAGAGATAAGGATCTTTTTTGATTTTCAAAATTTGAATCAAGTATCCTTAAAAGAAATTTTTTCTCTTACTAACATGGATTACCTATTATAGGCTATAGCTAGAGCTGAAATGATATCCATGCTCGATAGCTTCTCAGGTTATAATCAAATAAAAGTAGAAGAGAAAGATCAATTCAAAATGGGTTTAACCACCCCTTGGGGTAGGTTTTCATATCATAGAATGACCTTCGAGCTTATTAATGTTGGTGCCATTTTTAGAGATGAATGAGAAAAATGTTTGCAGATCTAAAAGACTATATTATTGTTTTATACCTGGATGATCTCACTATGTTTTTAAAGAAAAGAGAAAACCACATAGAAGACTTGAAGAAAGTATTGTAGAGGTGTCGAGAGCATAGAATCTCTCTAAATCCTAAAAAGTCAATTTTTTGTGTGATAGAGGGAAAGCTTCTTGGTCACATAGTTTCCCAAGAGTATTAGAATTGATCCTGACCGAGTTGAAGTAATCTGAAGATTGAGCCTATAGGAAAATAAAATAAGAATTAAGTTGTTCTTCAGACAAGTGAATTTTTTCAAAATATTTGTACCAAGTTTTGTACAAATTACTAAATACATTCTAGACATGATGAAAGGAAATTCGAAATTCAAATGGAATGAAGCTGGGAAACAAGCTTTCTAGGATATAAAGAAAACTATTGCTAATGTACTAGTATTATATCATCCTGATTATAAATTGGACTTTATTATTTATTGTTATGCCTCTAAACACACCTTATCAACCATCCTTATGCAAGATAGCAAGGAAGGGATACAAGCAACCATAGCCTTCATGAGCATACCTCTAAAAAATCATGAGTTGAAATACTCACAAATTGAAAAACATACCTTTGTAGTAGTCAAAGCATAGAATAATTTTAGATTCTACATCTTGCACTCACATTTTGTGGTCTACATTCCAAATATAGCAATAAAAAGTGTGTTGATGCAATAGGATATAGGGTGTAATGCCAAAGGGATGCGGATAGTGAAAATGAAAGAGTATGATATTGAAATCAAGCCTACTAAGCTAGTGAGAGGTAATGCCTTGTGCAAAGAAATTGCAAAAAATAGAATTATTGAAGAAACATATGAATTAGGAGAAAAGTAACTAGTATTAGTAGTAGGTATGCAAGATTCTTGGTTCGAAAACATTTCCTACCTATTGATCTATGGAGAATGCCCTGAAGGTATGACAACAAAACAAAGAAGAGATCTTAAGTTCAAAGTAGCTAAATACATAATTTGGGATGACAAATTATTTTAAAAGGCTATAGATGGTACTTTTCTCTGATGCGTTGACAAACAATAGCAACAAATTTTTTTGAGAATCTTCCATGATGAAGCATGTGGTGGACATTTCTCATCTTTAGTCAAAAATTTCAAAATACTAAAACAATATTACTACTAGCTAGGAATGTTTAAGGATGCCTACTCTTGGGTGGAAAAATTCAAGAAATTTAAGATGTTTGTTGGGTGACCTCAGTTAGCTATTTTTCCTCTCAAACCTATCATCAATGCAAGTCCTTTCCAACAATGGGGTCACAATTTCATTAGGCCTATTAACCCAACATCTAGTGCTAGTCACCAATATGTTATAATTGTGACTGATTATTTCACTAAGTGGGTGGAGGCCAAAGAAACTAAGAAAACTACTTCCGAAGTGGTATGAAAATTCCTTAAAGAAAACATACTAGTTAGATTTGGTGTCCCCATCAAACTGGTAATGGATAATGTGGCATGTATTTCTCTTGGGTTGATATCACCAATTTTTGTTTTGAGCATGGTATCACACTCAGCCATTCATTTGACTATTTCCTAGAAGGAAATGGTTAAGTAGAATCCAGTAATAATATAAATTTGATGAATATTATCAAGAAATTAGTATTGGATAATTAGAAGAATTGGCACAAGAAAATTCATGAGGCGCTATTCGTAGATAGGGTGACACCTAAAAGGGAAATTGGCATATCCCATTTCAAACTAGTTTATGGGATTGAAGCTAATCTCCCATTACCCTTGGAATTATCTATAAATAAACTGAGAATAGTAATTGAAGATGATATCTATAGGGATGGTTTAGAGAAGAGGATTTTTTACTTAAGAAAACTTGAAGAGGAAGGGGAAGAAAATCATAGATCATATCACACAACATTAGATGTGTGTGAGGAACCTATTTGATAAAAGGGTGAGGCCATATAAATTCATGATAGGGGATAGTGTGTTACTATGGGATAAGCAAAGAGCTCCAAAAGGAATACATAAGAAATTTGATACCTTGTAGAAAGGCCCATTCACTAATCATCAGTCATTCAAAAACAACTCATTTAAATTGGCATATCCAGATGGTCAGGTGCTATCTCTAACCTATAATAGTCAAGATTTGAAACTTTATGGAATTTCAAATTGAAAATAGGTAACCCCTATATTGTACTATAGTTATGTTTAGTTCCTATTTATGTTTTCCTAGTTAGGTTTCCCTTACTTTCTTCTTCTTGTTTTTCCTTGCTTAGTTTTGTCATGTGCCACCTTTTTATTTTTGCAAAACTAGAGATTTTGGATTCCTTGCTTGGGTATAGCTTACCCAAGTCCCCGGTTAGAGCTAGCTATTGCCCCACTTTTCATTCTCTAACCAATTTGCAAAGTGGAAATTTTGTGTTTTAGTAAGGTCTTAGGTGTGTTCAAGTCTAAGTCCAAGTCCCCTTAGGTGTACAGAGTCTTCATCAAATTTTTCATCTTCCCCTTCCCCACATTTCATAGCCAAGTGGTTTTCCTTTTGTATTGTGAGTTTTTGCAGGTAGTTTAGTACCTAATCTAATGGAGATTCATAAAGCATAAAAATATCATTTAAAATAAATATATCTACTTCGGATTCATCATTTTCTCCATGAGAATAAAATTTTGTGGAAATCTAGACTTCATCTTCTCCTCGACAGGTTTTCAACCCATGAAGGCAATTTTTCACAAAAAGTAGCAAATGATGCATACAGGCCACAATAAGAAGATAACAAGGTACCCTATGAAAAATTAATGTTCCTCTTATAGTTATCTACCTTAGGAAACATTCAAGATTCATCACAATTCTCAGAATCATTCTAGGTAGAAAACTAGAAAATAACTTCTCCTCAGCAGGTTTTCAACCCATGAAGTCAGTTTCCTTAAAAAGCTAATTCTGAAGGAAAAGAAGCAAAGGTGGGTCCCTAATGAATTTTCATACTACTTTTGGACATCTTTGAACTGAAAGGAAACCATGATCAAAAGGTAAAGTTAAAATGGAAGCTTGGGCAGAGAAATGAAAATTGTGTTCTTCTTGGCAGGTTTTTAACCCATGAAGAAAATTTTTTAGATTTTAAAGAAAATCAAGTTGCTAAGTTTATTAAACCCATATTTTGTGTGTTAAACCTCTCAAGATGATAATGGAAATAATCTAACCACCATGGGAAATTTACTAAAGAAAAATTTGACTCCGCATGTTTTCTCTTATGGAGTATCCTATTTGTGACTTTCTAATCTCAAGGGAAAATAGGAAAGTAAGTGTGAGAGGATATAAAATTACCATTGGGCCAATGGAAATGTGAAAAGAGAAACTACACATTTATTGTTTCAATGAACCTCTCCTTCAATTCATTTGTGTGGCATGAATCCTAAAGATTAACAGATGGATTGAAACTCCTATAGAGAGAGATACATGAACAATTGCAAAAATTACCACTCTTGCTCAAACTATTATTCTATTAATTTGCACAACGTCTATTTGAAAATCTAGCATCTATGCATTTACTATTCTCTGCTTTTCTAGATTTTGATATTCACCCATGAATAGGATGGCAACTAGATTCATGAGTTTCGATGGATTAAATGGAATCAAGTCTTCTTTGCAAAATTTCATAGATACCTCTCTCCATTTCTTTGACATGCAAGATTTTCAGAAGAGAGTGAAATCGGAGCCAATCCATCCCATCACTAAGAAGCTCCAAGGATGTGGGCTAGTTGAAGCTGTTGGTTTTCCAATTGTATTCTAGGCTCCTAAATTGATTTACAAATGCATAAATAATTATAACCCAAACATGAGGCAAATTGTATTGCTAGATAACATAGTATTGATCTCTATTGATAGGTAAACTATGGTGAATTTCCTTCAAGTTCCAGAGTGGGAAGAATTTTTGGATTTAACAGTCAGAGGAGTTATTTTTGAATTCTTTGCCAAGAAGATGATTTGGAGAAAGGAGATCATGCAATCATGGTTCCAAAAGCCATGAGGTGCCAAGAGTAAGGTCCCTAAGACTCTGTTTGGGACTAATCTCAAGCTTGAGATTGTCAACATCATGGTGCTCTTGCACAGATTGAAAGGTGAGGTAGAAGCTTTGAATTTTGTTTAAAAATACTTCTTCTTGGTGCAAGTTATTTGTTTTGATACCCAATACATTGATTGGGCCTATGAGGTAAGTGATAATATGTCCAATTCTCTTCATGCTACAAAGTTGTACAACATATTCTATATGTCTTCTTTCCTCATTTATATGTTAGCTTCTCTTTAATTATGGCTAGGCCTCCCAAGGGTGGAGAATTTCCCTAATTATGTGAAGTCTTATGAGTTCTACCCTTGTTTAAAATTGGTGAATAGTTATGTGGAGTATACAAGAGTTAATGATGCATTTACTATGAGAATTTATAGGGAACTTCAAGGGTGTCTAGAAAGGAGATTTAGCCTAAAAACTATGATGACTATTGGTCAATTTGGGAGCTTTTTCATCCAATTCTCATCCTTTTTGTATTTGTATCTTATAGCTTTTGATGGGTTCCCTTTTAAGCTACCAAGGTACCTGAGTGATATGATCATGTTGATCAAGGTCATGAGGTAGGTAATTCAAGTTAACATGTTGAGCAGGAACTTAAAGAAGAAGGGCTATGAGTTCCTTATGAAGGTGGGAGCTTTTAGTTGTGAATCTCATTCCAATGCAAAGAACATGCTTAAGGAGTTTGAGATGAAGTACAAGTAGGAAATGTAGGAGATCTTGAGACTTATGTTTGACCCAAGTGGATATGGAAAGGATGTTCTTCAAATTGGGAGTGTGACCAAACATATCACCACCATAGAAGACTACTGGGCTAATTGCAATTGAGAGCTATGACCGTGCTTTTTCCAGGCTCACAATAGATCAGGAAAAAATGTATGAAATCAACCTTGATGTTAAAGGAGTTGAGGATGGTGGACAAAACATGTACAATAATACCTATCTGACAAAGTTGAGGGGCATTTCTATTAGTTCTAAGCCTTATGAAAATACATGTGAAGATCTAGAGGTGATGATGGCCCAAATTATCAAGAGAACCAAGAAGTGGATCTAGTGGACCACAACAAAGAAGATCCAAATAAAAAGTACAACAGCTCAATCCTCTCTAGCAGTTGCAGTGGCTCCCTCCTCTCAAGCTAGTACATCATGTGTAACGTTGGCTATCACCCATGGACCAGCCCAACCATCTGAAAGAAGTGATCAATCTCCTGATAAGAACATCCCCATTGCGCAAAATTTCCATGATGGGTCCCTCCTAGTAATTAGATCCTTAATAGATGATGAGAAGAAGGTAGAAGAAGTCAAAGACACTATAGTTACTCCTTCCCCTTCACCTCATAGTAGTCTAGTCCCATCAGTAAGCCCTACACACCTTTTACCAAGTAGCTCTCATGCACAAGTGGTAGATTTGGGAGACACTGGAAGGAGTGATAGTGAATCCACCAAATTTGATGAGGTGGCAAGGAAATTCAAAGAAGTAGAGAAAGCTCAAGGTTCATTGTAGCTAGTTTCACAAACTCTGAAGAATCCTTTTTCTTCAACTGCCAAAGCAACCACTCTAGCCAAAAAGAAGATGTTTAGCATAGATTCTTTGGGAATAGCCTCCAAACTAATAAGTACAAATTCATGGTTGGAGGATACCTTAGAGAGAAAAAGAAAGAGGAAGGGTGAAGGTGCGACCAAAAAAGATACTCTATCCCTTGCCATCTACTTTGGATCAGCATTGAGAAAAGTCAAGAAGAAAAATACTTTGTCCATCCTTGTACAAGACCCTGAAATAGGACATCTGACTGTGGAAGTTTTCAAGCCCAGCAAGGAAGGAAGATTGGAGGACATGTCTACTAATGATTTTTCCCTATACTCTGTGGATCTTGGAGAGGCCAGACATGACACCATGGTTGGCTTATGGAAGTCATAAAATGAAGTGATTGAAGGGTAATTAGAAAGCCTCAAGTTGTAAAATGTTAGAATGAAGGAAGAGATACAAGAAATGAATGGTTTCATCAGACAATTTCTCACCCCATTGGCAAGCATTTTCGAGATGCCTATGACTAGTGATCCTACTACTATAGATATTGAAGCCCTCATCTCCCAACTCCAGGAAGACAAGAATTTTGGGAAAATTAGTAGAGAGTGGAGCAAAAAAATCAAGATTAAAGGAATCTCCATCATAGAGCAGATTGGAAATGCTTACACTAAGGCTGGAAACATAGAAGGATAACATATCATCAAACAAAGCCACCTTTGCTACAGAGAAAATGAAGAGGGATGATTGTGTTTCCTTATTGAAGATGATCATTCACATGAAGATAAAGGAGGCTATAGAAGAAAAGATCTTGCCTAAAGGGTATGAGCCCTTAGTTGAATGGTTTCAAAGCATGTAGTTCAAGTTTGAAATGATCATAGCCATAGAGGAGGGACTAAAGGAAATTGAAGCTAAAGTAAAGAATGAGTAGGACAAAGATGATGAACTATTGAGAGCCTGAAACATAGATTCATAGTCTAGTGGGCAAGGAAAGAAAATCATTGGAAAACCTATTATGCAGACAAGATTCTCTAATTTTATAGATGGTTTGATAGAAATAGCTTCTAATCCTCAGAATAGGATATTTGAATTGTAGAAGCTTGGTGGAGGTGTGCACATGGCCATAGAAAAACTACAAGATCCTTTGGGTGCCATCAAAGATCTAGCCCAAGAGCACTCTAAATGGATCTTGAGATACACCAATGTACATGTCCATAGGCATGAGGAGCTAATTCCAATCATTATCACTGCCAAGGCCTATAAGACAAAAATTGAAAAAGGAATGAAAGCGAAGTGATTCATTTTCTAATTCATTCATATTTTGATGTACTCATTGTAATGGGAAATTATGCTATTTTCCATTTATCATTTTTGAGGGAGATGAACCGATTGAACTTCTTATGTAATGGTTATCTCTGAGTTCTAAATGTATGAGATTAAGAGATTAATAAAATTTCAGCTAATTTTTGGTGTGAAGTGCTTGATGTTGTAGAGTCAATTGAATGGTATTTTGTATCAATTATTTTCTGTTCCAATTTGTTAGATGTTAATGGTTTTATCTTCTCTTTGTTTGAATTAAAAAGGAAATAACAAAGCTTCATTCTCCTATTTTCAGGAAACAAACTGATCATGATAAGTATTTTCATTATGAGTTTGAAAGGAATCTCTTAGGCATTTTTTTGTGATTTAGTTTTCCTTTCTCTACATTTAGTTTTTGATAAATTTAGCTTAGTAGTAGCTAGCATGCATATTAGAACCATTCGACCTTGTGAGTTCATAGGATGTGTGAGACTCATAAACTTAGTTAATCTTTTTGAAATCATTTCTCACTTGGGTTAAATCTTGTATAGTTTTAACTCAGTTAACCTCTCCTATTCTAAGGTTAAGAAAATACCCCTTTAAACTTAGGATAAAAAAAGTTCATTACAAATCTGCAATAGGAGCTATACCTAGCAATTTGGAGGCAAGTTAGCCTTCCTAGAAGAAACTTTCCAAACAATTTTAATGAAAATTTGTTCACAAATTAGGGCACTTGTGAGTCAAAATTGGAAAGAACAAATCTATTTAGGAACACCAACAAAATTAAAAATGTGACTAGATAACAATAAAAAAAAAATTTATTTGATAATATATATTTAGTGGTTCACCTACTTTTTCCTAAAGAATAATAATAATAAAACAATTTAAAAATAAAAGGAAACTAAAGGATAAAGACTAGAGCTAATATACACAAAAGAAACAAATAAGGAGAAACAAAGAAATCCACCAAAAAATTCAAAATCAAGAGATTATAAAAACCAAGAAAAGAAAAAGTATGTGTGTGTGTGTGTATGTGAAAAGAAAGAGAGAAGTGGGAGGTAGCACAGAAGCCAACAAAATAAAAAATGTGACTAGATAAGAATTAAAAATAAAAACTAAAGGATAAAGACTAGAGCTAAAATATACAAAAGAAGCAAAGAAGGACAAACAATCAAATCCACCAAAAAATATAAAATTAAGAGATTTAAAAAACCAAGAAAAGAACAAGAATATGGGTGTTTGTGTGTGTGTGTGTGTGTGTGTGTGTGTGTGTGTGTGTGTGTGTGTGTGTGTGTGTGTGTGCAGATATATGTGTATATATGTATATTTATACGTATATATGTCTACACACACAAAAATATACATACATTCTTTGAGGTCTTTTATTTTTTCTACTTTATCAACAATTCAAGGATTTGACCAATGATTAGAAGATGTGAAAGTATACAATTTATGTTCAATCTTCCCCTCTTCTTGTTAAATATAACTCAAATCAATTGTTCATACATTTTGAGCCCTTTGTAAAATCAATTAATTTAGCATTTTATCCTATGAAACTAACCCATATAGCAAGGGTATCTATCTTGGGCTTAAACCCATATCCTTCAATATTTTTTGAAGTATCCAATTTTGAAACTAAAGTGGTATCCTCATGTGTTCTGACTTGATCCAATAGGAACAACATCTTCAACATAAGTCCAAGCATGATAAAGGGGGGCCTCCTTAATACCACAAAAATATAACAAAAATGTATGAAACAACAATAATTTGCAACAATAAAATATGGACTTCTTATTATCATTGCAAATGAAAAATCATAAAATTTTGAAATACAATATGTAAACCCACATGGGTTCCTTACAATAATTTGCAACATTGAATTATGAAATATCACCTAGAGTTATCCTAGACAAACTACAAGCATTCCTTATATACATAATTTTACACCACCTAGGAAGGTTCTAGACATCAAACCCTAACCCTTGATCTCAACCAACCCTAAAATTACATATATATAGTTTTCTCAAAACCATTATGAAATTTATTTTGGAATTTTTTGGTGATCCAACTTTGAAAGACCATAACTTGTGAAACATTGAGTTGATTAGTTATGATAACTCCATTTTAGAATCCTCAACTTCTGATCTATAGGGCCTAACTTGTGCAAGTTATAGTTGACCTCATTTCAAAGCCCATCCAAAACATCTAAGGCCTTCAAAACCAACTCTAAATTTAAAAATCCACAATAATTTCATGAATATATATGATATGGAAATGAGCCTTAATTGGCAGGCTGATATATCCAAGATGAACCTCCACCTATGAAATTAGGACATTCTAAGCTTGTATGACTAACTTATTAAGTAGAAATCCTTCACAAACAAAAACTCTACACTAAGACAACCCTTATTCAAGAAATAAAGAGGAAATACTTTTGGGTGATGCAAGATTTCTCTTACACCTAGGATGCTCCTGCATCAGACACTTGGAGTAATTTGAGAAGTGGCCCCATCATGTCTCAGGTAGTCAGAGGAAAACCAAGGAAGTTAACCTTCTCCCTTGCTAGCCATGAAATATCTTCTATTGGACTGCCTTTCTATTTGACCAAATACTCTTTATATGTTATTTTTCTTGTACTTTTTCTAGCATGATTTTCTAGTATCTCCTCAATATCTTCTATAGCAAAAGTAGTTGTTGGAAATACTCCACTATGCTTATGAAGCCTCATCTCCATCACATGTTTCATGATAGTCCATTAGGTATGAAATGTTTGAAATGATCAATTCAATAGGAAACTCTACTTTATAGGCATTTCTAGAATCATGCTTTATTCAGTATCCTACACAGTCTCAATTTCTTCATTTTTAGCTTATTATGTACCCACTAGAAAATGTTCCTTCCTCAAATGAACCATGACTTCATCCCTAATGCAGGAGTTTTCAAAGTTTTTCTAGTTATCTTTCTTTATTAAGTGGAGGTTCTTGGCTACCTCAGTAAACCTTCATGATAGTTGTTGTTGCAATTGACTAGGTAGATTTGTTATGTCTTCTTTTATTGAGTTGGCTTGACTTGGCTTAGTGTGCATATTCATTGAGTTATTATTTACTTCATTCACCAAGTGTATTTTTTGATGCTTGTCTGCATCTATTTGGTGATGCTTGGTACTTTATTCACCAATTTGTCTATTTGGTTCTTCTTTGAGAGCCAACTTATGTATTTAATTTGTGATTTGGATTTAATGTATGGGATCAATCATTGGGAAGCATGTAGACCTATTTTTTGGGTCATTTTTTTAATCCAATACTGATTTAGAATCATCTATAAGCTATTTTGGTAGTATAAATAGGGGGTTGAGTCTTAGGTTTAAAAATGGAGAAATTATTGGAGAATTTTTAGAGTCTCAAATTTGGAGATTACAGATCCTGCATGTTGTATGAGGGATTTGTTCTTTAATTGAATCTTTATATTTAGCTACAATTGGGAAGGCCTTAAACCTTGACATATATGAAGTAAATTTTTAAATCAATAATGATATATTGCTTCCTCTCTTTCTAGAGTTATCTATTGGTTTTTATTTTTATTTTTTATGTTGTGTTATCTCTATGAGGTTGCTTGGTAATCGGGTGATCCTTTGACCCTAAATATTATTCTATCTTGCATCAATCTCCAAATTGAAAGTCCTTATACCTCATTTTCTCATCTGCCTTAGCCTTTTACTATGTATTCATCCTTGTAATGTGTTTCCTCACCTCCTCACAAATGTTCTTCAAATGCTTTATAAAATCTTTAGCCTGCACACTACTTATCTCTCCTTTATCCAACTTCTTCAATTAAGAAATATTTATAGGACTACTCCTATATAAAATATAGAATGGTGATTTACCAATACTTCTTTTGATAGAATTATTGTATGAAAATTCTACCTATGGTAAAATGAGATCTCATACCTTTGGCTTATCTTCGACAAAACATCTTATGAAATTCCCCAAACTCCTATTCATCACCTCTATCAATCGATTAGTCTATGGATGATGTGATGAACTGAACCTCAAATTTTTCTTCAATTTTTTCCATGATGTAAGCCAAAATACCCAAAAAAACTTGGTATCTTAGTTTGAAACTATACTATTTGTTAGACAATGTAGTCTCACTACTTTGAAAAAAACTCTTCCATGTGAACACCATCACTAGCCTTCTTGAAAGGAATAAAATGTGTCATCTTTTTAAACCTGTCAACCACCATAAAAATTGTGTAAGACCTTTTTTGAGTCCTTAGTAAACCAAGAACAAAATATATGTTGAATACTTCGATGACTTCCCTAATACAAGTAATGCTTGATACAACCCCATTATTTTCTTCACTCCTTTCTCTATTTGATATACTCTACAAATCTATAAAAATTTCTTGACATCTTTTGATGTGTAGGAGATAATTTCCATAATAAGTCAAATTCTAATATTGCTATCAAGATTTAACTCTTTAATTTTTGAGTCAAAATCATTGACCGATGTTTCATGAGTAATGATTCAAAATGAATCTTCTCTCATGAGAATAAATGGAAGACTTAACACTCATTGGATCTAGGTGACGCTCACAAAAGTGAAGTGTCGAGACTTCTTGGGAGGTCACCCATCCCAACACTACTCTGGCTTGAGGACACTTAATTACAAAGTTCCCTCCATGGTTAAACCCACTTTGATTGCAACCCCATTTGCAAAATTTTGACCAAGTGTTGTGCCTTATGAACCATTCATTGGGAAAACCACCAACATGTCAATCTTTTTCACTCTTTCAAAATCAGCTCTATTAGGAGCCAACCCTGTAAAAGGTTTACAATACACACTATTAAATGTGACCTAGTTAGAGAATCTAATCACCATATTAGGAGTGGACTTATAAGAGGGATTTGATCATTTCATTTAGAATGTCACCTAGTTAAAATATTTACACAGACTATTAATTTTTTCAATGACTGTTAGGTCAACCTCCGTTAAAAGGATTTTAATACAAACTATTCAAAATAATAAGAAAGAAAATAGCAGGTTTTGATATGTGTCATTATAACTCACTTTTTCTAGTTTGAATCTCTATTTAGTTCTTATGTTGCTTTATTGATGAGCCTTTCATTGTCATCTTTGATCTTGATCTACTGGATACCCTTCAAGCAATCAGTCTACACTTCTTATCAACACTCAAGCCTTTTGCTCAAAAAAAATTATCAATCACTTCTTCTCATGGGAGATGGATTCATGTTGAATCACTACTTATGAAACATGGGTCAATGATTTTGACTTAAAAATCACATAGTTAAATCCTGATAGCAATATCACAATTTGACTTACTGTGGAAATTATCTCCTACTTATCAAATTATCAATAAAAAAATCACATCTACAAGCTTTCTCCTTTAGCTTCACATTCACACTCTTGTGTGCTTCTTATCAACCTTGCTCTATTTATGAAATCTCTTATACACACTAATTGGTCTTAGCTAGGCTTGACTAGACACAACACCAAAAATTTGATTCAACCTCCCTTTATATAGGCAATTTTTTCTTTACCATTTTCTACATCCATCGTAGATCTTAGGGTTTAAGATCAACTTCAAATTGATTCAATGTATCTATACAACTTCTTGATCATTCTCTAGAAACTTCTCTAGAATCCTTCTATTAGTTCTTTACCTAATAGTCAACTTGAATTTAATGATCCAACTCATCAATCTAATCCTCAACACATTTTACATCTCCTAAGAAATCAATTGAGTTGACTTGATCTTATGATTCCTTTGAGTTTGATCTTTTACTATCACTCTGCAATCACTGAATTTTGATACTCGGTTAACACTAAAATATTTAGTCATTTTTAATTACTTTTTATCTCAAAATCAACTAACTTTCTCATTCGATGCTAATGCTCGATCAACAGTAGATTTTCTTGGCACTAATTGTGGCTCGATTGATACTAGCATTACTTGACACTCCTTAGCAATTTACTCTTTTACTAGCCTTGGCTTAGCTTCCTTGACATAAATAATTACATTTCTTAATAAAATTCTATCTAATCAAATATCTATTGTAACTTCATTTTAATAAATTCAACCTTTCCTCTAGGTGCTATAGTTATGAGTAACTCTAAAATCCTCTTAATCAATCAAATAGATATGATATTTAGATTAGGTAGCAAAATGTCTCATCTGTAGATTTAACATCAATGAAAAAACAAAAAATTTTCCAATTGTAAGTTTCCAAAAATCTCCCTCTTTGGCATTTATTGAAACATCTCAAATATCCAAAGTACTAATTACTTAATTACCATACAATCCAAAAGATCTCACTTCCATGAGTGACCACTATCCTTAGTTTGATTCCAATTCTCATCCATTCAAATTGTCAAAATCCCTCTATCAATTTTCCCTCTTTCATGATTCTATAATATTTTGACTCCTTATTCATTTCTCCCTCTTTCATCTTAGTTTCACTATAATCTCCCCCTCTTTAGAAACAAAAGATGTGTAGCTGTCTCAACTAAAAATTCTTCATACATCTAAATTATGTATATTTTGCATGTCTAGATGATACTTTTCATTTGACTGTAACTAATCTATGTATGTTGTACTGAAGTATTCTACCTTAAGCATGTTTGAAAGTAGATCTATATTGCATCACTATGTAAAATATTATGTGTAGGAAATGTGATGTAGTACACCCGGTCTTCTTAAGTAGCCTTAGTTAGGGGAATGATCCCTAATTTAACTCTAAGATATTCATGATCATCTTTGCATGATGGTTTTGTGAATATGTCAACAATTTGTTCCTTTATATTCATATATTCTTGCTTCACTTCTTGTCTTGAACTAGTTTGCTCAAGTAGTGATACTTGATATCAATATGCTTTGTCTTAGTATGCATAATTGGATTCTTTGAAATGTTAATAGAACTTGTGTTATCACAATAGATAACTGCTTGATTTATAATTTCCTCTTTCATGCCTTTTAATAATTACTTAATCCATGTTATATTTGAATAGTTTACTGCATTTTCCACATACTTGGATTTATCTATTGATTGGGAAATACAATCATGTTTTTTCCTTTTCCATGACACCAATCTCTTTCCTAGAAAGAATGCACCTCCACTAGTACTTTTCATGTCATCAATTTCCCAATCCGAGTCAGTGAAAACCTTCAGTTCAAATTTATCATTTTTGTTGTAGTTGTATCATCTTAAAATGGAAGCACTTCTATGTTAAAGAGTGTTTAACCCTCTAAGTAAGTGGTTTGGGGTGATGCCAACCACCTTGAATGGGTCTTTGCATGGATTTGGCTACTTTCCAAATTCAAGGTTAGTATTTTTCTTTTATCTATTTCAAGATTTAACTACATACTCTCCCATAATTGAAAGATTATATAACCTCCCCTCTCCCTTTTTTTTGTCACATAATCCATTTTTGTATTGATCACTCTCTTGTCCTTAATCAATTTGGATAATCGCATTGAAAATAAGAAAGAAACTTTATTTTCTTTCTATTCATTTTGGTGAACCTGACATGCTTATCCTCTTTTCTTTTGTGGAATTAGATGACCTATTATGATTTACAGTGTTATATTTCATTTCATATTTGTTAGGTCTTTGATTGCATTAAGATTAGATTTAGTTTATTCTCTTGTATTTTAAAATTAAAAAATACAAAAGATTTGTAAATTTTCTTTCAAAATGCAAAAATGTTTGTGTTTTATGCTTTCTTAGTTTAGTTCATTTACATTATATTGGTTTTTAAGATTTATTAATTTTAGTCCTACTTCTAATCTTAGGGTTAGATGTAGTCATAAACTTATGGGTAGCTTTGAGCTTGAGTCTTCTTCTCCTTTCCGTAGGATTCCAGATGAAACTTTGATTGTTCCTGATTCTAATCCTATTATGGAGAAAAAATATTCTCACTCATCTCATGATGCGAATGATGCTTTAAGATTTCCTCTTAAACAAGTCCAAAAACTTCAAACAAACTTGATAAAATGGGTAATTGACTTCTTCAAGAAAACCATAATCAAGATTCTATTCAAGTTATTGAGGCTCTTAAGAAAGTTCTTTGTGATAGTGATCAAGGTGTTAATCTCTTGTATGGTACTACTCACCTTGTGTATTCTAATGTTCAACCTTTAGCTTAGGAAGCACAAGATTTAGGATCATTTCCTCCCATCACTAGTGTAGAAAATTATTTTGTTCCCCATCCTAGTGTTCCTATTTATACTCCTTTGGTGACTGTAATGATTCCCTCTATCCCTATGAGTATTCCTCCTATGTCCCTTCCCATATCACAATCTTCTTATCATTTGTTCCTTTTACTTATTCTACTCCTTTTCCAACTATAGTTCCTAGTGTTCCTCCACTTGTGTCTTCTATTCTTGTAGCTTCTTACACTTTACCTAGTGTACCTATGTTTCTATTCCTGCTATTTCTTCTCACGATTATACAATCATCAGTTTGGCTCTAACTATGTCATCTTTACAACAAAAACTTGAATCCTTAACTCAAAACAAGTTTAGTATCCCTACTTGTGACATGGGATGTCCATTATCTCAGGATATTTTTCATACTCCCATTCCTCAACAAGCCAAAATGCCTCATCTTGAGAATTATAATGGTAAGGGAGACTCTATTCATCATGTTAAAACCTTTCAAATCCTTTGTAGTGATTATGCTCATGATCATAGGATTTTAGTTAAGTTATTGGCTCAAAATTTTCATGACAAGGCCTTCAATGGTTTTGTTCTTTGAATCCTCATTCTATTACTTCATTTCCTCAACTTTCTAATGCTTTTATTCAACAATTTCAAAACAACATTGGCCCACAAGTTCCTTTGACTAATTTGATGCATTGTAAACAAAACTCTAAAGAAAAATTGACCAAATTTATTGTAGATTTAATTATTTACATGCTCAAATTTCCTATCCTATTCCCAATATTGATATTCAACATATGTTTATTTCAAATTTGTAAAAGGATATTATAGATAAGATATTTCTTACTGAATTTACTTCTTTTCAAAAACTTTGTGTAGTGCTTCATCATTATCAATTACAAGTGAGTCAATTTGAGAGAACCATTCCAATGGCTCATGTTGCTATTGATAAAAGTGATGCTGCTCCTAATCCAAATAAAGTTAAAAAATTCAACAACTATGTCAAGACAAATAAACAAGAAAATGCAATTGTCAGTCAAGTTGTTGTTGCATCTCACAATGCCACTTTTGTATCCACTACTTTTTGATAAAATCATACATTTACTCCTCTTTTTGAATCTTTACATTCTATTATGAATAGGTTTTTAACTACTAATATGATTACTTTACCTCCTAGTCAACCTCTTTTATCTACTACAATGGTGGCTAAATATTTTGATCCATAAGCTTTTTGTCAGTGTCATCAACAGAATGGTCATGATACTAAGAAATGTTATTCTTTAAAACATAAGGTTTATGACTTAATTGATTATAATACTTTATCCATTGATAATTTTTATGGTAGTGGGAATGAATCTATTTCTCTTCCTAATCAAAATTTGCAAATCTATATGAATTCTTTACCTACACATGATACCAATACCATTTCTTAGCCATCTTCTATGGATATTATGTATGATTCAAATATGGATGACCTTAATCATGTGGTTAATCAAGTGGAGCATGTGCTTCCATCTATATCTCCACCTTAGTCTCAACCTCTACTTCAATCTTAAGTTTTAGCTCCACCTCAATTGAAACCTAAGCCTATATTGAAGCCTCGACCTAAACCTCAACAACAACCTAAGAAAAAATGACCTTGGGAACTTTTGATTATCTTGATGATTTTGAGACTATAGAAGCTCCTGATGGTCCCCTTTATATTTATGCTAAGATTGCTGAGATGCCCACTCATGGTCATCTTGTTGATCCTACCTCCTTAGTTAATGTTATTATAGAAGAATATACTATTATGAAATTTTTTTAATGTGACTTTTATGATAAATGAATGTACATGGTATATTCACATATTAATGAGACTTTAATGTGGAGTGAAAATAAAATGACAATGAACTAAACTAAACCCAAGAAATCATTATCAAAATATAAGCTCTATGAACATCCCATGTTTCCCTAACTACAACTACTAAGAAAGCTCTCAGACTAGCATCTTAGTGACAGTTCTAGAATGGGAGTTTGTTTAAAATGTATATCTACAAGAATGCATGCAAGCTCTATGTCTACAATATAGATTATATGTGCGTAACATGCAATGAGCTAAACAAAGCTAAAGTGCTATCAAAATGATATGAACTTGCTATAGTGAAAATGCTACAATGATGATAACTTAGAATGTGCCTATAGTAAATGCCTAAAACATGGTTCTCTTAGCTCTTGATTTTCCCTCCTATTTATAGGATTTTAGAAGGTGTTGGGGTAAGAATCGGGATTTTTACATTTGACTGGTTGATGGACATGAAATTGAAAATATCTCATAAGAGACTAGGGAGAAAAGTCCAGTAGACTTAGTTTTGGGGATAAATGAGGATTTTTCCAATTCTTTTAAATATAAAAGGGGTATTTTCACTTTTGTGAGGATAAATGGCTTTATTGATTTAATAAATATTCTATTTATTTTCAATAGTTTATATTTTTCTTCCTCCCTTTTTGAATTTTATTTTATGATTTTGAATTATTTTTCTCCTCTTTTTAAAGTTGACTTTAAGGTCTTGTTGATTTGATAAATGATTAATGACTTGATGTGATCCTTGATTTAAAAATCTATTGTGTTCCTTTGATTTCCTCCTTAGTTTTCATTGATTAATCAAAATTACATAGTTTAGGTCTTTGCCAATTTTTGGGTGTCTACAAATGCCCCTCTTTGAGTGAATATGTGAAGCATATTAGTTCAAAGACTATCTTGATTTTTTGATTTTAGGTCAAATTTTGATGATTGAATATCTATTTGATAATATTTTGATGGTTCACAGTTATCATGGTGTCTGATTGTTGATGACTCAATGTCTGATCATTGATGACTTGATGTCTAATTGTCATTGATTTTATTGATTGATGTTTCGATTTTTTTACTTGGGTACTCTAGTTTTGTTTGATTTGATGTTTAAAATTTTGGTTGTCATAAAACATTTTTTATTTTTCAAAAAAAATATTTTTTCAAAAAAATTTGATGCCCTAGTTTGGATGCCTTGGTTTGATATGGATATACTGCCTCCTCATAAATGAAATTGAATAAAAAATGAATGTAGTAAAATTAAGGAGGTTCCAATTTTATTTCAAAAATGTTTAATAATTGACAGATGAAGATGATGAAGTTAGTTTAAGACAATACCCAATTTGTGAAAGTGAGCAAAAGGTTCTAATGTTGGGTAAATAGAGTGAAAAAGTGATATAATTGCCCCTATGGAGGGTTAAATAGGTCAAAAGACCTTTTACCCTTGTCATTTTCACACTCCCCTTTGACATTTGACAATTTGGAGCTTCGGGCTAGCAAAGATGGTGGTCCCTTTACAAAAGCATAGATTCAAGAGGGGTCATAGGTACGAGTGTCCAATTGACTATAGTGCCCTAGTAAGTCATTGAATTCCTCCATTTTAAAGATTTTTGGCATTTGTACTTGAATTTTTTTAAAATTTTGTGCATTTTAAAAAAATTTTGTGCAATTTTTTTTTGTAAATGTGGTAGTTTAGCCATTTTAGCGCATTTACCTTTTCTTGTAGTGCATTTGAAATCTTATAGTGCATTCAAACAATATTTTAGCATATACATAGGAAAAAGTAGCACATATGAAACCCTACCTTAGAAGCAAAATAACACATTCATTAGGAAAATAGCGCATATATAGTTTTAAATAGTGCATTTAGATGTTTAGGTGCATTTGATTGATCTTGTAGTGCATATGGATTATGTTTTAGCATTTTTGATACTAATAGTACTTATGAATTTTGAAATGGTGCATATGATCATATTGATAGCATTTTTCCATCCTATAGCACATCCAATGTATAAAATAGCACTTTCAAGTGTTTTAATAATGTATATGCCATTTTAGTGCATACACTTCATCTAGTAGCACATATGTCCTAGGAAATAGTACATATGAGTGTTGAAGCATTTATGCTTGTTGAAATAGTGCTAATAGGGACTTGAAGAGAAGAAATAGATTATAAAACCCTAATTGAGAGTAAGATAATGTAAAAGGCTAGATTCTAGGTTTGTCAGGTAGGGATTCGTCATAACAAGTAAATAATAGCAATCAGGTAGTCATGAAGTGATGTCTTAGGATCAACTTGATGATAGATAGATAAATAATGATGCCCTACTTTGGATACAAATTAGGGAAAACAAAAATCTCTAGCTTAGGATAGAGAAGGACAAGTAACAAGTCCAAGATAGAACCAATAGCTAGTTAGCTAGAGATTGGTAGTAGACTGATGTATGATGATCACTTGGGATGAAAACTGACATTGTTGTTTGGTTTTGTGATGAAAATAGGTATGTGGGTGAAAGCTCATGGTGCAACGATTATATCCATGGCCCCTAGAGTTTATAGGCATATTGTTAGCTAGGAATCTCTAGGTGATTGATTGATGCGGGTTCACCTATTTACTATAGATTCCCTAGTTCTGAGTGAATAAAGGGCTATTAATAGATGTGGCTGAGTGATGGAACTCAAACCAAAACACCTTTCATTTCCCATGAGTGACATGACTGTGATGCCAAAGGATGTATATCGATTATTGTGGATCCCAAAAGTGGGAGATCTTGTGTACTATGATCAAACAACAGATGGCATGACATTTAGAGATTTTTTTGGAGATGATAGTATTGGTGATGACAATGTATCATGGTTTTAAATGTTGCAGTATGAACCATTGCTGGCACTGTTGGTTGGGTTGATAGGAGGGTTTTTTTTTCTAGATAGATGAGGGTGGGGATGTCTAGTTGGATGGGGCCATTTGATATAGGACATGATTGATCATCCATAGAGATTTTCATGGACTAGCTACATATTGGTCCACTTATATCATGATTTGCATTAGGTTGTTTATTCTAGAGCCTCATCGTTGTTAGCAGGGGTGATATTGTTATAGCAACATACATGGGAGAATTTACCCATTACTCATCTAATATGTGTGCGAAAATGTCCTTAGGATATGCCTTATATATATAATTATTTTGATGTGATCATGCAGACCCATATAGGCAAGATAAAGTATTGGCGATGGATTTTGGATGACATTGATGAGGTCATATGGAGACCATATAGGTTTAGAGAGTTGTGGGCCAAGGATGATGATAAGATGGTATATTTCTTTGGCTCGAGATATTTTCTTGCTCAGGTGCCTGCAGTGATAGAGAGATTTTGTTTTAAGTGGGTTGTGAGACAATTTGGGTGATAACAGGGTATGCTATAGGGATCAGCACACTATGCTCAGGTTCAGGCAGAGAGAGTAGTATGGGGAATAACTTTGGAGTATGCAATTTTCCTAGAGGCCTTTCTCCAAGTGATAGATGTGCCATATCCATGGACATTGAGAGATGGAGAGGAAAATGCAGGGATGGAGGGAGACTATGCATGGTGGTTTCATGAGCATTTGTTCCCAAGATACATGGATCCAACAGAGCCTATTCCTAGCATTGATGATTAGTCAAGTAGGGGAGAGGATGGGGATGATGAAGGTGGCCAGGGGAGAGATAGAGGGAGGTGTCAGGCCTAAGAGAGAGCTAGAGGGGTGGTTAGAGCATGGGGGAGATAAGGAGGGTGAGGGTGAGTAGTAATGGTACTACCATAGAGGGGTGTTGCATGAGGTCTAGTGTAGAGGCTAGGAGATATGGATGTAAGGAGGTTTGGAGGGATTTGGGACCATGGAGGTGCAAGGGTGAGAGGAGGGATGGGTAGTGGTGTGAGATCTAGTCAGTAGGACAGTGGTGTTGGGCAAGGTAGGATACAACAAGTGAGGGCTAGATTACTTGATGATGTAAAGTCTATTTGGTGATAGAGGCCATGGGTACATGTTCCTATCACAGGTCCATAAGATGTACATCCATATTGGTAGCAATAGGTGCTACCAGATGCATAGCCACCACCAGAGGGGCTAGGAGGATCCGTTGATTTAGAAGCTTGGATGAGTGCCATGGAGGCTCGAATGGGTGATTTAACGAGTATGCTATAGGATTTTATAGCATCAATGACACTTAGGCCACCACCACCACTAGGGACACATGCAGTTTTGACCATTCAGATGGCCATATCCATACACATCGTAGCAATAACATAATGTGACCAAGTAGGCTCCATGAGAGAATAAGAGTACGCCTAGTGAGAAGGGACCTTCATGTCAGCCACATACACATGGATGATCATATATCTTTTGTCATTATGATACTTATCATATGTTTTATTATTGAGGAGGACCATTTGATATTCATCTTGATGTACTTGGTGACCTTTTGATGTTCATGTTGATATACTTTGTGATCTTGTTATGTTCATGTCATGTGATTAGTTGGATGATTCTGTTGATGTAGTCTATCTTATATTTATGTTGATGTGATCCTTTTGATATGTTGTGTGATCTTTTGATTTATGAGATATTTGAGCATTTTGATGTTCAGAGGTGTGCACTTATTATATCATGGACTCATGTATGCATGTGATGGTAGGATTTGATGGATATGAGAATAGTAGATATTGATATATGTGTGAACAATTAATGTAGCATGATATGTGGATAGTGAATGAAGAAATTAAATGTCATGTATGAGTGAAATAAAATGTAATGTGATACTATGAATGTAGTAAAATAGGTGTAAATGTAATGTAATGAAATAAAATGAAATGTGGTGAAATGAAATTTGATGTAATGCAATGATATAAAATGTAAGAAAATTAAAATTGAAATGAGATTAGATGTAATGGAATGTAATAAATGAAATGAAATTTGCAACTATGATGTAATGAAATGAGATTTGATGTAATGGAATGTAATAAATGAAATGTGAGGTAATAATATGAAATGTAATGAAATGAAATTTACAATGTGATGCAATGAAATGAAATTTGATGTAATGGAATGAAATGTGAGAAAATGGTATGTAATGATATCTATAAAGGAGATGTAAAAATGAGATGAACATAATAAGATAGAATGAGGTGAATGAAAGTGAAAAATAGAAGGAAATCAATGTGCTAGAGATGAAAAGACATGGGATGAGACTCCACCTTTGAGATTCAAAAGCCACAAAATGAAGCTTGAGACCCCAGTGAGAATAGATGAAGAATTGAATGCATAAAATGTGATGAATGATGTAATGAATTAGTGATCATAATTGTTTGAGATTTGAAATCCACATTATGCAATAGGTGGAATAAGTGATATGCGGGGATGAAGTGTGATGCAAGGTGGTAGTGTTGCAATGTGACTGAGTCCACAATAGTAGAGTGTTAACCATGTACAAGTATGTTTGTTTATGAATGATTGGATAACCTTACTTTTTGTTGTTTAGCCTTTGTCTTGATCACTATTGACAAGACTTGCGTGTGTGTGTTATCCTAATTTATGTGTCAACTGTGTGTTTTCAAGGGACCCAATATGAAAATGAAAACTAAATGAATGCAACTATTTGTCACTTTTTTTGTAAAGAGATGCAAATTAATTGTCATCATAGAGTTTTTAATAAAAAGTGACCAAGTACAACCACCACTAGCTTAGCTATGGTGATATGAATACCATGTCACACCAAGAAGTACCAGCAAACATGAACAATGTATATGGAAAATATGACAACTACTGGAAATCAAAAGTTATAGCCATAGAAAAAGAAAAATGGGCACAAAAATAGTCACATATCAGATAAAGACCTCACCTAAGTTATCATACAAAATTGGTTGACATACTCATGGCTTTCCAAATAAGAGGAGGCACTTACAAGTGGACACCAATAATGCATGAAATCAGAGGATCACTAGAGTTAAATAGTGGAAAACCAAGGGAAATTAAAATATCATGACTTCATCCCAATACCTCTAGTCAAGCACATCATCAAGGTACTAGAAGTGCATGACAATAGAAAAACCCATTATTTGCAAACCACGCATGCTGATATTTGTGTGCAATAGTGTTAAGTTTTCTCAATTCTTCCTAGAAGAAATTGTTTTATAGGTCTAATAACAAAGCATGAGATGTGTCAGTGACAATTTAGTAGCAGATTCCATCTAGCAATGTGCGTCGATATGAATTAGGGTGTCTATATATCAGAGCTAAGGGTCAAGTGTACTTGGTACTGTTGTGGTGAGATGTAAAGAGTAGAAACATGGTAGGGCTAGTAAAGAATGAGATTTGGGTGAGTGACGACCATAAATAGGTGGATAGGATGGGGATGGAACAAAGCAAGGTGAGGAGTAGAACATGGCTATTAGGTTGATTGAGAAGTTAAAGGAAGTGTGTAAGTGAAATCATGTCAGGCTTACTAGATCAGTCATAGTAGGAGGGTGGATTAAGCAATGATGAAGAGAAAAGTTTAGTCGGAAAACCTCTAGGGAACTGGTGTATCAGTTTGAACTTCAAACATTAATTCAAGAGTAGTGTGAATCAAGTCATGAAGGATGGGGGTCAACACAAACTAAAGATGTGGGGGATAGGGTAGAGGAAAAACCCTTGTTAGTGTTAATGATGTTATTGGGGATTTCATCACAGTAGGCATTGTAGGTGGTATTGGATGATGAGCTAATGATGTAGGCAAAGAATAGTCCTCTTGGGATGATGAAGGCTATGTTAGGAGTGGTAGAAGAGGTGGGGGAGATAAAATCTCGTGGAAAGTTTGTGGGAAAATCTTTGAGGGGGGTGGAAGATGTTGGTGTGGGTGAGGTGATGAGTGGGGCAAGTTGGTTGATTAGTCTTGGAATTCCAGGTCAAGTGGTGGTAGAAGGGGAAGCAAGTGGTGTAAATGTAGAGGAGCCACAACTAGAGGTGAGGGATGGGATCAAACATTAAGTGATGTGAAATAATTACATAGAATGTTAGCCTCAAAGAGAGTTTGGGTTGAAAATGTGGAACAAGAAGTCATATTTTTACTAGAGTTGATGGAGAAGATGTGAGAAGATGGAGCACAAATAGAGGCAAGATGGCTCCAAGTGGTGGTGAATATGGAGTAGGTGTGGGTGTAAGCATTAAAAGTGGAACCATATGTGGAGCAATCACAAGTGGAGGGAAATGACATAGGGATGTGGGCAGAGTGGTCGTAATCTCAAAGGTTGTAGGAATCTCTAAGGATGGTGCAAGTGGATTTAGAGAGCATGAAAAATGAGCTAGTGTTACTACAATCATAGTCTGAGTTATTTAGGGAGGTGATTACAAAATCAAAATCCCTATCATTGAAGCTATACGAGTAGTTAGCATCGAGTGAGTTGAAGGTGAGATAGTTGTAGCAGTGGTTGGGCGAGGTAAAAGTAGACATGGAGCATTGGCAAATGGTAACTAATCAAATGCAATAGGAGTGAGATGTAGCTTAATGAGTGATCATGGTACCAAGGATAAATAAGCTAGTGGAGAATGTGTTCATGGATACACAATGGATGATCAAAGTACATTGAGAAGACACTTATTATATGGGACATTATCATTAGGCATTCCTAAATCAAAACCAAAACGAGACACAGTTTGTGGATAGGGAATTTACACAACTATTAAATGTGTAATTATATGGTGGTAGGTTTCTGATTTCCATGGATGTGGTATGTGTACATAGAGGATTGACTCCAGGGGTTTCTTCTTCTAGAGCTAGGTCAGAAGAATCACCATTGATTGGACACCCTGTCTTGCCACCTCCCCTAGGGAGGCCATAATAAATAATCCACTAGAAACTATTTGAATGTAATGTTGTCATTACTATCATAATAGAATAAAGGTTGTGTTTCTTTTTGTGGAAAGAAAAAGGACAAATGGTGTTGATGTTAATGTGCCAGATGAACATTGTCGTGTTTTTTTTTGATATTTTTGGACTATATTTGGATTTTTTAGCATTTTGAGGGATATGTGGATTTTTTTTAGATTTTTGATAAATATTTGAATGTTTATGGGATTTTTGATAGATATTTGAATGCTTTTTTAGATTTTGGAAAATATTTGAAAAGGTGTCAATCTCCATAAAAGTGGGAATAATATGATCTAGCGAGGAAGAAAAGACCTTTATGTGTATGTGGGAAACTGAATGTCTGTGTGGGCTCTCAATGAAAGATGAGTACAAATTTGTGTAAAATTTGGAAAGTCATGGCGTTAAAGGTGGAATAAGAAGGAAGTGTTAAACCAAAAATTGTTAGGCACAATTCAATATATATTGATAGCCTTTATAGACAAGCTTAAGACCAAAGTTAAGGTTTTTCTCTAGTTGTGTCTTGAGATGGATGCTCACGAGGCTTGTGAAAAGGAGTTAGGGCCAATGAGAGGCATTGATGGCCAAAAAAGGCCAAGTGGGACCTTGAAAAAGGTGCTTAAGAGTTTGAGAAGGACGTTGGGGTCTTGAAAAAGGTGCTTGAGGTCTAAAAAGGCATTGTAAGGGCCTAAGAGGTCATTGTAGGAGCCTAAAAAGACAAAATTAGGCCTTGAAAAAGGCATCTGGGCTTAAAAAGGCACTTCGATGGCCTAAAAGGATGCTTGAGGGGCCTAAAAGGGCAAAACAAGGCCTTGAAAGGGCATTTTTGGCCTAAAAAGGGATTTGGGGGCCCAAAAAGGACACTTGGGCCTTGAAAAAGGTAAAATAAGGGCTTGAAAAAGGTGCTTGGGCCTAAGAAAGGTACTTGAGGGGCCTAAAAAAGGTGTTTGGGCCTAAAAAGGCAATTGAGGGCCAAAAAAAAGAAAAAAAGAAGGCGCCTCGGGACCTAACAAGGAGAGGAGGTCATGGCAATTTCTCAAACTTACACTTACTTATTTTGTGCACCTTGTTAGGTGATGATGAAAGAGTTTGACAAATATTTGGGCTGTTGGGATAGAATTGATATATTTGTTGAAGGGGTCTAGATCAATTGTGGCCACTACAACATAAATAAGACTAATAATCCATTGGGAATTGTTGTTCTTGACAAGAGAAAAGAAGAGGGGACTCTACTGGAGCCTCTTGCACTATTTACATTGTGCTAGATTTTCCAAAGCCCAAAGAGATATTTCAACACATAACTATGCTACTTCTTAATACTATTGACACACTTCATATTATTTTTCCAGAGGTAATGGAGCCATAAAACATGCCATAATATATTTAAATATTTATCAATATAGTGGGCCTCACCATTGATTTCATGTAAAACTAGTCGAGGTATGCAAACCTGTCCTAAAGGAGCAACAATTATAGATGGTCACCAGTTTGACATGAAACCAATGGATCATAAATTTGAAAAATACATCAATAATTTATGCATAGTTAAATAGCTTATTTGAGGTGAAGTGAGCCATGTTTGACTAAAATTTTAGATTGTTAATTTTCTTTGAATTTTTTAGCTATGTTTGGCAATTATTACCCACTTTTGAATGTTTTTGGAATTTTTTTGATTTTTTTTTTTTTGGTATTTTTGATAATTTTTGAATTAATTTTTGACAATTTATTTTGGTAATTTTTGACAATTTTTGAATGCTTTTGATAATTTTGCACAATTTTTGAATGTTTTTGACAATTTTGCACACTTTTTGAATTATTTTGATAATTTTTGACAAATTTTGAATTGGTGGGAGTGGAATGAGAATGTGAGTGAGTTTTTTTGGAATATGGGAACAACCAAGACCGTGTAGAGGTAACTAAAGAATCAAGGAGACCAAAAGTTGGCCAAAAGGCAAAAAGTGGGCTTGGATAGCTATATTTGAGACACGAGAGACAAAATAAGAAATTTGGGATGTCAAATGGATTTAAATGAGGGCTAAAATGGACATTGGGGATCATTGGTCATAACGAATGGTTCAGATGTGCACTCATTTTCTTGCAATTCATGTCTATGGTATCTCAATACATAATTTGACTCCATGTTTCTCTTGATTTGTTGTTCTTCCTTTCATTGTTGTTATACTAATTGCCTCTACTGCTATGAACTATGTCTAATGCCAAGAACCACTAAACTATAACCCACAAGTGTTTCTCAATTGAGTATGTGTGAAATTAACTCAACTATGCTAGGTAAGCATCAAACAAGCAAAATTTGTCTCTGAGGAAGTTACTCGAGTGCTGTCTTGATTGTATTTTAGCATTGAAGAAATTGTATTGTTTAGGGAAGTCCAAAGGTGCTATCTCTCACTCCTTTTGAAACCAAAGGTGGCATTTCTTATTTCTTTTGTACTAGTTTGTTTTTGGTATTTTCAATGATGATGTGTCTCCTCAAAATTTTAAATATAGAACTTTTTGAGATGAATTATATTGATGGATTTTGCTAGGCTTCTGCCATCATAATCTAAAAGTCTATAAGTACCAATCCCAAAAGACTTTGTGATAATTTAAGGACCAATCCAATTGGCCTCCAATTTTCCTTTCTTTTCCCTAGTAGCTTAGATTTTAGGGTTTTCTTGGAGCACTAGGTCACCAATCTAAAAAACATAAGGTTTTTCCTTTTTGTTGTAATGTCTTTATCTTTATAACCTATTCTGATACACTTTGAAGTTTCTATGTGTTGCACATTGACATTTTTCTAATAATTCTAGCTACTCTAGATGGGCCACTCTATAGTCTTCATTTGATAGGATGTCATGAAGAGTAACTCTCAAGGATGGGATCTCAACCTCTAAAGGAAGAATAGCTTCACAACCATAAACCAAGGAGAAGGGTGTTGCACCAATAAGTGTCCTAAAACTCATTTTGTAGGCCCAAAGGGTAGGTTTTAGTTGTAGATGCCAATCTCTACCAATATCATTGATAGTTCTTTTCAGAATGTTGATAATGGTTTTGTTGGTGGCCTCTACTTGGCCATTGCCTTGGGGATAATAAATTGACGAGGAGTGTTGTATAATGTGAAATTTTTCTCATAATTCTTCAATTATTCAATTTTAAAAGTACAAGGCATTGTCCATGATAATGGCATGAGGTATTCCAAACCAACAAATGATATAGTTTAAAATGAAGGAAGAGATTTGTTTTCTCGTGGAGTCGGCAAGTGGTGCTACTTCAACCCATTTGGTGAAGTATTATGTGATAGCAATAATCCATTTATGTCTACTAGAAGAAGGTGGGTGGATGGCTCTAATCAAATAGAAGCTCCATTGTTAAAAAGGCCATGGTGTGGCCAAAGGGTTGAGCTCTTGGGCTAGTGTGTGAACAAGGTTACCATGGATTTGACATTTTTTGCAAGTCTTAACATAGTCAATATAATCCTTTTCCATGGTTGGCCAAAAATAACCCGTCCTAATAATCTTCTTTTCTAGTGTAAACCCACTAGAGTGTGACCCACAAATCCCTACATGAAATTCTTGTAGAGTGACTCTTGACTCATCCTTTTCAAGACATCTAAACAAAGTACCATCAAGATCCTTCCTATACAACATATCAACCACCAAAGTGTACTGTGAGGTTTTTCAAATGAAATTACATCTTTGGTTGCATGAGAGGTCAGAGGGGATATTTCTATCATGAAGGTAAGTGATGATGGTGTTATACCAAGGGGAATCAGGAGCATCTAAATGACAAATGATAAGGGAATTAGGTTGAGTAAATGTGGGTTCAACAACCTCTGCTACAGAGCTCATACCACTCGTGTTGCTCTAGTAATTGAAGCAAGGAGGCCAAGGTAGCCATGGCATCTACTACTCTATTCTTATCTCTAGGAATTTGTTCAAAAGTAATAAAAAAAATTCCTTAAGTGTGTCAACCATATGTTAGTAAGACAATAAATTTTCATCCTTGGTCTGATCTATGTCGGTGACTTGATTATTGATCAATTGGGAATCTCCATAAACTTCTAACACTTTTAGTTTCTATTCTAAAGCTGGTTTGAAGCCTAAGACTAAGGCTTCATATTCTACCATGTTGTTGGTGTAGGGGGTGTTGGTATTTTAAAACTACTAAGCAATAAAATGCTTAATACCAAGATGACATTACTCACACAATTTAAAGACCAGCCAATTCTTATTAACAATTATATGTGCAAAGCATTTGGGCCCAACTTCAACAAAACCACGAGTGGTTTTCTACTCTTCTGGCTCTGCAAAACTAGGGTGGGTATACCCAAGGATTATACAAGACTAGGAAAATTGTATGAGAATTGTTTTAGTTTCATTCTGATTCTCGTCTCAAATCCTCAAATACATACACAATTCTTAATAACTTGATAAACACATCCCATATAATAGATATGGCCAAAAATTCTTCTATAGATCTATAGGTGTTCTCATCAATAGTGGCTAACTGAAGCTAAAATATTCCATGCAAACAAGTACTAGCCAACTTTTAGGATCTACAGGAAATAAAAGTAAAATTGATTTAATTATGCATTTTTGACAACCATTTGTGACATATTTCTTTCTCAGCTGGATCAAATTTGATTAGTGCCTAATCCATTGGGGTTCAGAGTCTACAAAAAATTCTTAGATCTAATTTGTTTCCTTACAACAAATTTTATCAACAATTCTTATCAGAATTCATCATTCAATATCCTTTCCACTACTATAGAAACCTTATCAAATTCATCAAAGTTTTTACTTAATCCATTGAACTAATAGCAGTGATGAACATATATACAACCTAACTGAATTGCATTCAATTGTGCAAGTCTTTACTCATACAACATCAAGATAACCAAGTAATCAAAAGGAGAAAGAATTCAGTAAGAACTAATATGGGGATAGCTCAAAATTTGTATTCATTTTCCTTGAAAATTGTATACAATTGACAGCAAACTCATAATGACTTTCAGCAAGAAACATGGATCATTCTATATTCATGTATTCTCAAGATTTGATAGAGAAAATATACCATGAATTTTTACTCAAAAAAATGGACCAAAAATAGACTAAGCATATCACTTAGAAAAATAGAACTCGGCCTTTTCTCTAGCCCTAGAATCCCACTTAAATAGTGTGAGATGCAACAAGCTTTAGGCTAAGAGAAAATGACAGGTGTCCTTTACAAGAAGAAGACACATACATCTATTCGAAAAGAAAAGATTAATAGGAAGTTATGAAAACCATATATTCTATTGTGGGCTTCTGTCTATCACCTCCTTTTGCTGATTTAGCTCCAACTGCAATTTTGTCGTATATGTAACTGCTAAGCTTGTTCCTACCAAAATCTATTCTAATGATTGCAAACTAACTTGAACCCATGGGTTTTACCATTATTATAGTACTGGGAGGAACACCCTTACTTCCCACTCTTCACTGATTAACACAACTCCTTAAGAAAATGAGATTAACTCTTAATAAACAACCCTCAAGCATGGAAACAATGTGGCTATCAAATATAACAAAATGAGCAATTTTTGCTTAGCCAACCATGTCTGCACCCAAAACCAGCTTTCAACCAAAATTTGTCACCTACTAACATAAAAAGATGTGCACTAACGAAAAGTCGGAGGGACTATTCGCATGTAGCCCATGGGTATAAAGTCTTCTTCACCTTCTCTAAAAACTCTACACAGGGTCCTGCACACTTTTATTTCCATGGCATTGAAGTGTGCCATCTTGAAACTTTCCTTAGAGAAAGGTGTTACTGCTGACAGGATTTTTATTTCATCAAGTCTATTCTTTACTCCGCTCATTACCTTAGTAGCTTGATCACAACCCATAAACGCACCTAGGGTTACTAGTCTTCCTCAATCAAAATTCCACATATTGACATACAAGGTAAACAACTTCCTCTTTGCAAACCACCTTTAAAAAAAACTAAAACTAATTCAAGATGAAGAAACACCAGGGATCCAATTACTCTTGTCATGTAATCCCTCTGCTATCCATAGTCTAAGAGTTAGTGAATTCTTTGGAGCCATTTCTGCTACACCATGCAAGATTGCAACACTTCAGAGACTACAATAAAATACACACTTGGAAATCTCTATTTTGTAGTTCTTTTATGCTATTTAGCACTCGTGCCAAAATCTGCACAATCCTCTGAGTAAATGATCCAATTCATAAAAGACTTCAAATCTTTATTCGCATAAGGTGCAACTGAGAAAATCTTATAAGTTATACTCTATTTTTTCCTTTCACACATGAAGCTTTTCATATCTCATTAATATGCAGAGTGCCACTACCTTCAGTATTTAAACCTGCACCGTCGATCTTTGAAATCATACAATTAAGGAATGAAAACTAGGCTCACTCAATGTTCCTTTTAGCATGCTGGTAGTCAAACAAATAAATTGCCTCCATCTATATCTTTCCTTCAAAGCTGGCATTTCAAACTGGGCCCACGAATGACCAAGGACACATGTCATCGACTTGCTAACTCGCTATACTTATCTTTTGAGCACCTTTCCATAGTGAGCTAGTGATAACCACTGATCTAGCTTTGATCATATGGTAGATATTTGAAATGAATTTTAAGAAAATAATGGTGGGTCCCTTGCTCATTAACTTGCTATACTTATTCATCGCACATCTCTTCATAGCGAGTTAACAAGCACCATTGATCAATACTTGATCTTGTGGATGGAAATTTACTACACAGTGGTGGGCCATCACTCACTAACTCACTATGCCTAACTCTCAAGCATATTTCTATAGTGAATTAACAATGGCCTTTGATCTTAGTTTGATCTAATGATCAGAATTCTTTGTGTGCTTTATACTTGGGGAGTGGGTCCACGCACTGCTGTCGCTGAGATGGCTGAACACGCTAGCACACACATGTACTCCTTTTTATTTTTTAATGACATCACATGTTGTTGGCCTTGCTGAGTTTGTGTCTTCTAGGTGGGTTACTACATTGCTAGTAGCAAAACACTAAATATCTGGCTACCGACCTCCCGGTAAATAGACACCGAGAACTAAAGCTCCACTTGTGCATAAATAAATGCAAAGTCTACACAAGATTTTCTTTGGGATCCTCAAAATCACTTCTAGCTATAAAAGAATGCCATATTTTGTAATGATCGAGCCCTCGCTATGTCACTACCAGAAAAGTAGTGTTATTTTGGCTAGTGATATAGCCACCTTTGATGGATTATCAATTTCACTAATAGAAAAAAAAATACACATTGATTGAAAACCCTACCAATTAATGTTAGTGTCAGAGAAGGTGGCCATGCTCATTTATACTACTATGTGGGAACTTCCATGGTCATATCAACTTATTGAAAGAATAGTGCCTTTTTGCAAAATTTGGGCATTCGCTATGTCACCACCGACAAGTCGCATGGATTTTTTTGATAGCGACTTAGCAAATTTCCAAAAAAACTTGGATGTCGGTGACACCATTTACAGTTTTCTTCACGTGCATTTATTCTTAAAACTGACAAGCCTGGGACACAACACATGCCAAAATTTACCTCATGTTAACACAATTCTTGGCGCTGGATTTCTCTTTTCAATATCACGGACACATGTCATCAATCTTGCTAACTTGCTATATGTAACAATTGAGCATTTTTCCATAGCGAGTTAACAATTGACCATAGATTCAAAAGGATCTGATGGTGGGGTAAAACTCTTTCACAAGGATTGAACAATGAGCTCAACATGGGTGGGAAAAAATTTTCGCTTATCCTCTTATTTTTAAAATTTTCGCACCAGGGAAAATTTAAATGGAATAGGATACAAGGTTTTAACAAAAATTTTCAAAGGCTAACAAAATATGACTTAGCTAGAAATCCTATTCACCACTAATGGATCTCAATTTGAAATTTTTTACTTGGACAATGGAAATTTATTATGCAAAAATTCAGACCAATAGGGGGAAAGTAGTTTGTAAGATTGGGGGATTGTAACACCCAATGGTGTGATGAACAAAATAATGGTGCCTATTCCATGGTGTGTGTAAAACCCATCAAAATAGAACTTCCAAGTTACCAGCTCTATTTGAAGAATGTCCATATCCATAAAATCAGCTAAGATAGTATTTGAGCTCTCTATAGTTGCATCTACCTATTGATCACCAATGGCCCATCCTTTTATTTCTTTCCTATTGATATACTCAATATCAAACTCACTTAGGATCATCACTCACTTGGCCAATCTACCTGTTAATATTTTTTTGCTAAGAAGATATTTGAGGGGATCAATCTTGGAGATGAGCTTGACCTTATGTATCAAAAAATAATGACATAGCTTTTGGGAAGTAAAAACTATGGCTAAAAAAGCCTTTTCAATAAAGGAGTAATTGAGGTCATAGTTGACCAGGGTGCGACTAATGTAATAAATGGCCCTTTCTTTTCCTTGTTCATTTTCTTGTGCTAAGAGGGCTCCAATTAATATATCTATTAGGGAATTTTATAGCAACAATGGTTTGTGTGATATTGGAGGTACCAACATGGATGGATTCATCATGTAGTTCTTGAGTAAATCAAAAGCCTTTTGACACTGATCATCCCATTTAAAAATTATGTCTTTGTGTAATAAGTGGGTGAAAGGCACACACTTTTCTGCTAACTAGGAAATGAAATGATAGAATAGTCTTGAAGAGAGTGTAACTGACTCTAGTTCTTTGAAGGTTGCATGCTGACTATGGCCTATACCTTTTTAGGATCAACTTCTATCCCTTTGGCTGAGACAATGTATCCTAGAAGCTTGCCAGATTTGAAACTGAAGGAACACTTCTTTGGATTTAACCTAACTTTGAATGCTTCTAGGCAAGTAAATATCTTTTCCAAGATGGGGAGATGTTCTTCTCAAGTATGGGATTTGGAAAGGATATCATCCACATAATCTTCCATAAAGATGTGCATCATGTCATGAAAGATAGTGGTCATGGCTCGCGGATAGGTGGCCCCTACTTCTTTAGCCTAGAGGGCATCACATTTCAACAAAACATGCTCCATGCACAAGTAAAAGTTATTTTGCCTTGGTCCTTTGGTTCCATCCTAATATGATTATAGCCTAAACATCCATAATGAGTGAAAATATAGAATGGCCCACTATCAGATCTACAATGGTGTCAATGTTGGGAAGGAGAAAATCATATTTAGGACATTCTTTTTTTACATCCCAAAATTCAATGCAGATGCATATGCTACCATTTTTCTTTGATAAAGGCACAATGTTTGATATCCATGATGAATACGCTAAGGGCCGAATGAAGTTGGTGCTAATCAATTTCTCTAATTCTGCTTTGACTAGTAGAGCTATGTGGGGATGCATTTTTCTAAGTTTTTGCTTAACCATCTTGACCTCTAGAGAAATGTTGAGGTGGTGGAGGATTAAAGTTGGGTCTAATCCTAGCATGTCTACATAAGATTATGAAAAGTTTATTTTCCTCTCTTTGAAGAAGAAAATGAATGCTCTTCTTTCTTTTGTGCTTAAGGAATGTGCCAAATACATGATCCTTGATTCCTGCCCTATACCAATGTTGAATTTTTCTATTGGTTCAATCAAGATAGATGAAATTTCCTCAAAGTTCTGAGGTAAAATATCAATCACCTCATCCATGAGTTCCACAGTTGGGTTTTCACCTTGGGATGTGCCACTTCTATTTGTTTCTATTTCTTCTCAAGATTAGCTACAACTTAGTAGTGATCGTCAAGGCTATGAAATGCTCAACCTATTCTAGTGTGATTGAGATAAGTAATATCACACCTAGCTATGTGTATTTATTCTACTCTTTATGGATGAGATGGTTTAACTATGTTAAGGTAGACAAAGACATTATGATTAGTGTCAAAGTGGGGAATATGGTGAGGCTCAATTGTATCCTAGTTAATGAGTTTGGGGTGGACTAGGGAGAGTGATTCATAATATGGAAAGGTTTCAATAGGGCTTAAAGGAATTAACTCATTAGATGGATCATACCCCATATCAATTAGGTCTACAACATGTGCTTCTTTTAAAAGTGTCAAGAAAAGTAGAGCTTGTGAGGGGCTCATAGTAGTCATCTTCGAGTTTACTTGGAAAGAAGTTAGGAAATAGGGTTTGAAACTAAAAACCTTCAATATGTTAATCATCCTCATATAATGTGATTCAATGTGTCTATTTTGTAAGAGCCTCTAAGTTTCTCTTTTGCACTCTGAGTCTTGGTGAAGTAAAACCCAGACAAGAGGTTGATCCTTGTCCAGTGAAATCATTGGACGTGGGCATGTGAAAAAGATCAAATTCTTTGTCATGAAGGGATGCTTTGGATAATAATTCAAATTCCCACTTGATGGGATTGTCTTTCTCTTCATTATTAGAGGTGTCTATAGGTGGTTCTCTTGTGTGATGTGAACCTAGGAGAGATAAATTGATGTTTATAATTTCAGTTATTTTCTATTTAGTACCATCCCTTTCTTTAGGCACCCACACCAAAGTAGAAGAGGAGGAATCATTATGCTTGGGACAAGACTTAGGAGTGATTCATACCTTGTCTTGTTCACTATACCCCACCCCTATTTTGGATATGTTGGACCTAAACTATGTTGCTAGAGGTTTGATGATGCCTTTCCCTCTCCCTAAGGGACCATTTCTTGTATATCCCATCTTTTTCATTAAATCAAAATATTTTCTATGTAGGTGAGGGGAGATGTCAATATTTTGTTAACTAATTTCTTCTACCAAACTTGGAGATACTCCATGGCTTTGATGAAATGTGCATGATAAGGTCTAGTGGTGAATGATGCTTTTCCATGAGATCTCAAAGAAAGTGGGGGATCAAATAAGGAGATCAAGTACTCACCTAACCTTTTGCATTGCATTTTATACTTCCTATCAAGTCCTTTTATTAATATATCCATTTCTTCATAGTGTGATTGTCTAGGGTCTTTGGAAAATGATGGTGAAGAAATGGAAGAACTTGAACAACCAACTTTCTCTTTACTCTTATTGATGCAGATAAGTGGTTGTCATTTCAGCCAGTAGAGCGTGACGTGTCTATTGATGTGAACTGGCTAATGTCATCTATCAAGGTGTCAGTTTCTTCCCTATTATGAGGAACAAGGGAGCTACAATATTGGGAATAGTGTTGATCCCTAGGTATGGTCACCTCTTGACCCATGTACAAAAATTTGTGGCATTGATGGTAAACAAAGGGAATGACTTTCATGTCATCACTCCAAGGTCTCCCTAACAAGATGTTATAAGTTAATTGCAAGTCTAAGACTTGAAAAATGGTTTTTTTTCACAATTGGTCCTACCCTAATCGAAAGAATGACCATGACTTTGGAGGATCTCTCCTCATCATCATAAGCTTTGAAGGTGATTTTATTCTTTAGATCAACAACATCTTTTATATATCCTAGGGCTTTCACTATATTTAGTGTGCAAATGTTGAGACCTACCCTACTATCAACCAATGTTCTCTTAACTCTATTTCTATATATGAAGACTTCAATATGAAACAAAAATTTTTTTGGCTGGATGATAGACATGTCATCTTGGGCTAAAAAGGATATGCAATGAGGGGCAACAAGATTGTTGACCATGTTTTTCAACCTACTCACATCCACATCATTTGTCACTAGGGCTTTGGTGAGGATTTCTTTATGGTTCAGGGAAATTTACAACAATTCAAAAATAGAGATATGGACAAGAGTCTTAAGTAATTGGTTGACCAAGTTGTATTTGGGCAAGGAGGAACTCCTAGTTGCATGATAAAAATTTGTCATGGTCCTGGTAAAATGAATTTAGAGGCTTGGCCTTAGGTAGTAGCATTTGATGATTGTTTCTTGTTTTTATCCTTAATTATGATGACATTTACAACATCATCAAATCTGGAGATCATGTTGATTGTGTTGTCATAATGATGTGTGCAATTAAGCTTGGTGTGAGGAGGTGCATTCTGATTAGCTCTAGAGGATTCACCCTTTTCATGACTCATGAAAGGGTTCTTGAATTCTATATGGTCTTCATTGTTGGTAAGGTTATTCACTTTTATAGTTCCATCATTGATTAATTTTTGTATGGCCCCCTTAAGGGAAAAAAAAATTGTTTGTCAAGTGCCCCCTAGTATTTCAGTAGTAGGCACAAATGTGCTTGTCATTCCATTATTTTGGCTTGAGTTGAGGTTCATAGGGTTTGGCCTCAGGGAGTATGATGAGTTCATTAGCCAAGAGGGTTTGTAAATAACTTTCATAAGACACCCTAATAGATGTATACTCCTTGGATATGTCAAAAGATTGGTAGCTTCATGGAAGAGCTGCTTGATTATAAGCAACTTGTTAGTTATATGTTGAGGGAGTTTTTGTTATTTGTCAATAAAATGGATGGGAATTTTCTTTTCAAGGTGGTTTTGGATTGGTTTTTTTGATGATAGGATATGACAACTTTGGATGGGGTTGGGTTTGTGGTTTAACATGGTTATCTTTGACCACCCCATTATTGATAGTATTTTTGTTATTGTTTCTCCACCACAACTTTTGTTTATCAATGGTCCAATTAGAGGAATTTTTGGGTTTGTATGGAATTATTTGAAAAAACCTTACCATCTTTTGATAATTTAATAATGTTGTTGTTTATCAGGGTCTCATTTATGCAGGAGCATCCTAGGCTTTCCTGCAATCCTGCATGTTTGGAGGAATTTTGGTTAAGTTTCAAGGATAATTAAGATTTTATTTTGGTGGAGTTATGTTTTCATGGTTGGGGATTTGTTGGAGACACATTGGGGAACCTTTCCTCATGATTGCATAGAAATTGGATGGATTAAGTTGAAGTTTGAGCTATTTGAACCTTGCTGTTGAAACTATATTTTTTTGGTTTCTAGATGCCTATTGTGAGGCATGTAATTAATTTTTCACAATGAATGAGAGGTTAGAAATTTAATTGATTGAAGAGGGTCTATATTAATATCTATACTTAAAGGTGAAAGTTCCAATTCATTATAGGTTGGGAGATATGGAAATTCTCCCGGAGTATCAATTTCTGACAGTTTTTTGTGATAGTCTAATATGTATGAATTTTAAGATGGATGCACAATTTTCCTTGGAGAATAACCTTTGAAAATTTAAGAGGTCATAGAGGACCTAGATTATTATCTATGTTTTGAAGCATGAGTTTATAATTCAATCAGAGCTAGGAGATATCATGATTTTACTTAGATATCAATTTTTTAACATTTAATTGTTGTTGTAGGTCGACTTGTGGCATTTAATTTATGTATTTGTATTTAATTTGTGTTCTAGGATGACTTGTGGATTAGATTGGTATAATTAGGGGTCTTGTAAAGTCTTTTAGTCATTATTGAGTTGGTATGAAATTAAGGATAGATGTGAATTTGGGGAGCTAGAGCTATGGCTTAGGAACTAGAGGATCTCTTGGTGGACTTGTAGGTACAAGTGTGGATTCTTCTTGGTGTTCTTATCTAGATGTGTATCTAGACTAGCCAAGATCGGTTGTAAGTTGGATCTTATTGGATCTTGTAGAACTAATTGTATTTTGTAATTTTTTTTTGTATTTTTCCCTAACCTAGAAGGCCTTACAACTAGGCATATTGCATGTAATCCGTTATATATCTATGAATAAAGAAATGTAATTTGGTATTAGATCTTGCATTATATCTTTTTTTTTTGTTGTGTTTCCACTATGTTGTTATATTTTTGGGGGCTAAGACATCTTCTTTGGGGATACTCTTTCCTTGAAATACACCAAGTGGTATAAGAGCGAAGCTTGTTCTTGAGTATGTAGACAGATCATCGAAGCTAAAGTAGTTTGTACCACCACTTGGATTGAAGAAGGTTGATCTTGTGGCTAATTGATCTTCTTGGTTGGTGGATTTTTTGCTTAGGGTTTGCTAAAATTTTGGAATATCCCTCTAAGAAGATTGAACCCTAGTGCAATTAATGATCTTAGTGATGTTGTAGAACAATTAATCTCAGAGAAGATGAGAGTAGATTTCAGATCAGAGATTACATTGATGAAGAGTGACATGATTGCTAAAATCATAAGTGTTTTAAGTGGTGTACCTAGAGATGTGGATACTGAAGATAGTTATGAGGAAGCTACCAAAGACTTTGAATTCACTAAATCAAGTGGTGAGGCCAAAAATAATCATGTAGAGAGACCTATTGGAACTAGGGCTAGTCAGTTTGCTAGGCCTAGATCTCAGTTAAAGTTGAAGCATAAGATGGAAGTTTCTAATTTTTAGGTACTTTGAATCTTGAAGACCTGATTGATTGGATTGGTGAGCTAGAAGATTACTTTGAGCTTAAGGATATTGAGGATTCACTTAGAGTAAGGTTGGCACAAACTAAGCCAAATGGACATGCTACTCTTCAATGGAAATAACTACAAAGAGATAGAGAAGAGGAAGGTGAAATGAAGATCACTAGATGGAAATTGATAGTGACTAAGTTGAAGGCTATGTTCATTCCTACTGATTATGAAATTGAGTTGCTTAAAAGGTTGCAAAATTTAAAGTAGAAGGATATGACTATGAAAGATTATATAGAGGAGTTCTACAAGTTGACTATTTGGTTTGGGCATAAAGAATAGTCAAAAGAGAATGTAGCTTGATGTATTAATGGTTTGAGATTCAATATTCAAGATGAGGTTGGTATGTTGAATATTTATTTATTTAAGGATGCTTATCAGTATGCTTTAAGATCAGAGGGGAACCTAAAGAGGAAGAATCAAGGTAGTTCCCAAGGGAAGGAGAAGCAAGATTGTTCAGCACAAGCTCAACCAAAAGCAAAAGGTGAACCAAAACTTATTGATCAAAAAAAGAGGATAGTTGGAGGTGTGTTCAAAGGTAATTATTTAAGTGTGGTCAAGAAGGGCATAGATCTTTTGAATGTCCAATTGGAAGGATAACTACTATTATGAATGAAGTTGTAGTCTAGTATAGCCAACCTGAGCAAGGTGAAAGTTTTTTGAATCAATGAGTATTGATTGGTGAGAGGACATTGGATTCTTGTCAAAGGAGTAGTTTGTTTACGACTTTTTATAAGTCTGGTGGTAAAATTTGCAAGGTGATTATGGATGGTGGTAGTACTGATAACCTTGTTGCTAAGGAGATGGTTTAGAAACTTGGTTTGAAGAGAATAAGACATCCTTATGCTTTTAGGATTGGCTAGTTACAAGGTGACCATGCTTTGGAAGTGAGGGAGTATATGCCTTGTTAATTTCTAGATGGGGTAGTATAAGGATCAAGTGTTGTGTGATATTGTGGATATGAACAGTTATCATGTGTTACTTGATAGACCTTGGTAGTATGATTGTAGGGCTGTGCATGATTGTGTTAGGAATGTGTTTACTGATGAGAAAGGTGGTAGGAAGTTTTCCCTAATTCCTTTGCAAAATGAAGAGATTGGTAGAAGGAACCTAAGCATTGGTACTCCAGTTGAGTTGGTAGATTCTAAGAAGGTTGGAGATTAGCATGGAAAGTAGACTTATGGAACTCTTATGGTGGATGTGAAGAAGAAGAAGAAAAATAAGGAAAAGAGTATATAAGTTGAATACTTGGAGGATGTGTATGTGAAGAAATAATTTGGAATTTATGTGTTGAATCCTAGAAGATGTTCTTCCAGTTACTAGAACATAATTTTGAACCTAGGGTGTTTGGTGCAAGAGCATCCTAGGCTTTCCTACAATCCTACATATATGGAGGAATTTTGGTTAAATGTTGAGGAGCATCGAGCTTATATTTTGGTAGAGTTATGTTTTCATGGTTAGGGATGTGTTGGTGACACATAAGGGAACCTTTCCTCTTGATTTCATAGAGATTGGATGGATTAAGTTGAAGTTTGAGTTGTTTGAACCTTGCTGTTGAAACTATGTTTTTATGGTTTCTAGATTTTTGTTGCAAGGCATGCAACTAATTTTCCACAATGAATGAGAGGCTAAAAATTTTAAGGATTGAAGAAGACCTATAGTTCTATCTCTAATTAAGGGCACAATTTCTATTTCATTATCTATTTGGAGATATGGCAATTCTCCAAGAATATCAATTTCTAGCAGTTTTGCATGATAGTTTGTTGTGTATGACGTTCAAGATGGATGACCACTTTTCCTTGGGGAATTAGCCTTTGTGAATTTCAAGGCATTGTAGAGGACCTAGATTACTATCCATGGTTCAAAGTATGAGTTTTAATTCAATTGTGGCTAGGAGATATCATGAGTTTACTTGAATATTGATTTCTAGACATTTAATTGTTGTTGCAGGTTGACTTGTGACATTTAATTTATGTTTTTGTATTTAATTTGTGTTCTGGGCCAACTTGTGGCTTATATTGGTATAAGTAGGGTCCTTGTGGATTCTTTTATTCATTATTGAGTTGGTATGGAATGAAGGATAGATGTGAATTTGAGGAGCTAGAGTCACGGCTTAGGAACTAGAGGATCTCTTGGTGGACCTATGTGTACAAGTGTGGATTCTTCTTAGTGTTCTTATCTAGTTGTGTATCTAGACTAGCTGAGATTGGCTATAAGTTGGATCTTGTAGAACTAATTTTATTTCATAATTTGTATTTGTATTTGCTCCTAACTTGGGAGGCCTTATAGCTAGGCATATTGCATGTAATTAGTTATATATCTATGAATAAAGAAATGTAATTTGGTATTAGATCTTGCATTATATATTTTTTCTATTATGTTTCTGTTGCTTGATTATATTTCTAGGGGCTGGGAAATATCCTTTGGGGATACTTTTTCCTTGCACTAAATCATTCTTCTACCTTAGCGACATTCTCTAAGGTAGTCTTAAAGTCTTTAGGCCCTTGGAGTTGGAGCCAATAATTCGTGGGTTTTGAGAGACTATTGATGAAGATGTCTATCTTCTCTTTGTTTGGTATGTCTCTATGATACTTGGAAAACACATGTCTCCATTTTCTTAAGAAGATTGCAAATTCCTTGATGGGAAGTTGTTTTGTGTTGCACAAATCAATCATCATAACTTCCCTTTTGATATTATAGGAAAATTGGGTCATGAACATAGAATCCAATTGGTCAATGGTTTTGATGTTGGAGGGTAGCTTGGAAAACCACTCCATGGCTTACCCTCTGAGGCTCCTAAAAAAAAAATGTATTAGGTAAGTCATGTCATGGAAAAACTCCATACTTAGGGTATAGAATTATCTTAGGTGATCTTGTGGATCTGATGTACCAAAATATTTATCATATTTTGGTATCTTCACATTCTGAGGGAAAGGTGTAAAGGTAATGCTTTTATCAAATGGAAGTGAACACACCTTTTTTAGGCTAAATTCTATGGGTTGTATTTTTCCTCACTTCATTCTTTCCATTTCCAATTATAGGTCTTGTAATTTTTGTGTGAAAATATCTAGGGGTGACTCTTCTTCATCTCATTTTAGATTGGTCACATCAAAATAAGATGATAATTTCACACCTTGTTGTGCTAATGCTAGTATGTAACATTATCTATGTTTCTCAAGTATTTTGTCCATGATATTGACAAGTTCAAGATTTTGCTAAAAATCTTCAATTTTAGTTTTGATGCTCTTGTCATCCCACATGTTAGATGAACCCATTTTGGCAAAGGGTTCTAAATTTTAATTGAATAGGGGTGTCTCATGGGTAGCTATGTTTGGTGAAAAATCCATGGGTGTGATAGGCTAAATAAGATTTAGAGGTTTCATGTGTTTGATGGTTCTGCTGGCTATTTTGGCACTCACCCATATAGGCAATCATTTTGGTTTTGTGGCTATACTGGTTTTACATAGTGGCATGAAATGTGAATAAGATTACTTTAGTTCTTATGAATTTTCACAATACAAGGGTTTCTATTGATTATGATTCATTTGGAGTAACAAGCTAGGTTGGACAAGGTGTTTGGTGATGTTGATAGGGTAAGTTAACTTTGTGGAGTTAGTTAGGGAATGGATGTGTGTCTCTGGAAATTTCTGGCTTGATATGCGAAGTGAAGCAATAATGACTATTGGATTAATAATGACTTTTGTAGCTTTTCTTGTTTCAAAAATGGTTTCAATCAATTTTGAGATTTCTTAGTCTTGGATAATATCAATGAGAAAAAGGGTATCTAAATATGTTGTTTGTTTGCAAGCATCATGTATGCAGATAGCCTCCATTTTAAATTGTTTTCTTAGATGCATCACAAGATTGGTCAAATTCATTATTTTATTGATTATATTTGCTATTTAAATATTCAAATGGGCTATTTTATCTTTCATATGCATTGGTTTAGGCTTTAAATGCATTGTTATGCAAGGAAAATACATTATTTAAAGCTTTAGATGCACTCTTTTGCAGTTAGATGCACTATAATAGAGTTCAAATGCATCATAAAATAAACCAAATGCATTTTTTTGAGTAGTAAATGTGGTATTTTAGGGTCTTTCAACAATGTTATTGTTTTGGACTTGGTTTCTCATATCAATTTATAGTTACATCTTTTGGAAGGACTGTGATCCACACTAGTGTTTATTATTAAGTTTTAAAACACATCTAAGAACAATAACAATAGAAACCATAATAAAATATACAATTGAAAGCACCTAGAAAATTGAAGAAAATGGCTTTCTAACAAGGTTTTTTAGAGATGGTGACTAGGATGTTTTAGTTTTTAACCTTCAATATTCAAATTTACCTCTCTTGTGACAGAGAACTTCCCACCAATATTAAGGAGGTTTGTCACAATCCCTCACAAGACTACTAGAGTAAGTCTATATTTTGAACATGGCTAGCTTGCATTCAATTGAGAATATAAGATTGGGAGGTGTCCTCTCTCACCAACCCTACTAAGGCAACTTGGGTGGTAGCCTTTCCATGGCTAAGTAATCATACCTAGTGGAAAGTAGGAAATTGGAAATCACAAATAGGTTTGGGAATTTGATCATTCTAGAAAAGTGAGAGCATATCCTACTGTCTTGACTTGCCAAACACAACAAACACAAATTTTCCATCACCAACCCTTATACTACAAAAAATAAAGGGGCTCCTAGTTAATCTATGTATGGGTTCTTTCCTTGTTCAATTGTAACTAATCTTTATAGAAGGTTAGACATTCTAATCAACCCAAAAGAGTTGAGAGCATAGGCCTACTCCTATTTTGGTCAGCGAGAACAAGCATTTCTATTAAACTAGGTTTTGAACTTAAAAATATTGCACTTTAAATTAAAAAGGGTCGAGGTCTACTTAACTGATTTAGTGCTAGCAAAGGCTAGGCATATTTTTGAGAGTCCTCATTCCTAGCGCATGTTGTCTATAGTCTAGGAGTTCCTGTTAGCTTGGAAGATATCTACAAGCAACCGATAATCAAATCTAGAAGTTAGATTCAACAAATTATAACTTTTATCAGATGCACTATAGGAATAAGCATTTGTGTTATATAATGTGTCATATGCACTATTTAAACTAGTAAGTATTATAGGAAATGGAAAATGCACTGTAGAAAACTTAAATGCATTATAGAAATTTTTTAATGAACTATAGAAATCTTTAAAAGTACTACAAAAAATTTTAAATGCATTAAATAACTACTCAAAAGCATTAAAATAGAGTTCAAATGTGCTATAGTGTCAAAAGATTGCAAATCTAGCCTTTGTGTGCTCAGAGAAGCCTTTGAGAGTTTGTTGTCACTATTACAAAGCCTCCAAAATGTTGTAGAACTTGCAATCAATTAGATCTACACAAGAAACCAACAGGAAACAAAAATCTATACTAAAAATAACAGATTAAAGATAGAATGATTGAAAAATAGAGAGGCTTTGAGTTCAAGCCTCTTGGTGGGTGCCAATTTGTACATGCTATATTTGCATACTCATGAGACTTTAATATGTAATGTAGATAAAATGACAACAAACTAAACTAAACCCAAGAAATCATTGTCAAAATGTAAGCTCTACGAATGTCCCATGTTTCCCTAACTAGAACTATTAAGAAAGCTCTTAGACTAGCATCTTAGTGATAGTTCTAGAATGGGAGTATGCTTAAAATGTAGATGTACAAGAATGAATGCAAGATCTATGACTATAATTCAGATTATATGTTGATAAAAACTCTTATAATGTTATCAAAATGGACATGCAATCAACTAAACAAAGCTAAATTGCTATTAAAAGATATGAACTTGCTATAATGACAATGCTACAAAGATGATAATTTAGAATGTGCATATAGTGTAAATGCCTAAAACTTGGTTCCCTTAGCTCTTGAATTTCCCTTCTATTTATAGGATTTCAGAAGGGGTTGGGGTAAGAATTGAGATTTTTCCCTTTAAGTGGTGGATGGAGGTGAAATTGAAAATATCTCATAAGAAACTAGGGGGAAGAGTCCAACAGACTTAGTTTTGGGGATAAATGAGGATTTTTCCAATTCTTTTAAATGTAAAAGGGATATTTTAACTTTTTTGAGGATAAATGGCTTTATTGATTTAATAAATACTCTATTTATTTTCAATTGTTTGTCTTTTTCTTCCTCCATTTTTGAATGTCTTTTTCTTCCTCCATTTTTGAATTTCATTTTATGATTTTGAATAATTTTTCTCCTCTTTTAAAAGTTTATTTAGGTCTTGTTGATTTGATAAATGATTAATGACTTGATGTGATTCTTAATTTAAAAGTCTATTGTGTTCCTCTGGTTTCCTCTTTAATTTGCATTGATTAATTGAAATTGCATTGTTTAGGTCTTTGCCATTTTTTTGAGTGTCTACAATTAGATGCATGGATTCAAATGTGCACTAGTTTTCTTTATCCGTCATTTGGTTCTATTAATTTATTAGATCAACTTTGTGAAAAGACTGTGAACACCTCCTTTGTTGTTGTTCCTACTTTTGATCAATATCAAGTTAAGCTTGGTTTACTATGGTTAAATGCCATGCATGTTGTTGCTTCAACTAAACATAAATGTCTTAACTTTATCTATGATGATGAAGTGAAAAAAATTAATCATAGTTTATGTCATACTTCTAGGCCTATGGATTTTTCTACTATTGACTTCTTTTGGCCTTCTTTACCTAAGTCATGTCCTTTTCAACCTGGTCATCTTTTTCATTCATATCAGGTTTATAAGCATCATGAGATTCTTGAGTTAGTTTACCTCCTAAGGATCTTAACTATGGTCTTTTCTCTACACCTTCCATACCTCCTTTATCTCTAGCTTCTACAATTTTTAATTAAGTTCCTCCATTTCTTGTCAGTCTGTTGGTAATCCTATTAATCCTCCTATATAACCTATGAAGGATCTAGTAATTGTTCCTCCTACTTCTCAAAAGATTTCAAGTAAGGAAAAATGTAATTAATCTGCTAATGAATTTTTTAAAAAGCATCGTACTCAAGCTAAGGCTTATAATTCTATTCCTCAAAAAAATTTACCTTGTTTGGATACAACTATGCATGATGTGTTAGAAGAAGTTGTTGATAATAAGTTACATGATTTTGATGATTCTATGCATATCTTCACTAGTACATTTGCACCCATTTTTCTACCATTTTTTTCTACCAAAGCTATGAATCCTCTTTATTTTTTGTTTTCATTCCTGTGTCGGTCGCAAAAAAAAAAGTTCCCACTTTGGTCAAAATTTTGACCAACATTAGTTTTCCCAAGTTGAAAATATTTTAACTATTCCCAAGTTGGTCAAAATTTTGACCGACTTAGGTCATAATGCAATTTTGACTAACAAAATTTAGATAAAGTCGATAGTAAAGATAAGAAACACATAATAGATCAGCGCGCATGTTTATTGAACTTTGGTGACTGATTTCAAATTAGCATAATTTTGTGGGATAGGGTTTACCCAACAAAAATTTTAAGCCATGAATATAATTTCTTTCTTGTAGGTGGTCATGAATCATGTGTGATTATTTTCTTGTAGGTGGTCATGAATCATGGTATTCCTCTAGATGTGGAGGAGAATGCAAGAAAAGTAGCAAGAGGCTTCTTTGAACTTCCTATTCGAGACAAGTTGAAACAGGGTCAAGAGAAAGGAAAAAGAGATCAGATTGCTAGTTATGGATGTATAGAGAGCTTCAGAGGGAAAAATACTAATTGGGTGGATTTACTCTATGCCTTCCTTTCTCATGATTCTCTCAAAGCTCCCCATCTCTGGCCCACAATGCCCACAGACTATAAGTTAGCCAAATGTTCAAACTAACAATTCATGAGGGTATTAAAGATTTTTAGAATTTGGCAGTTAGATATGATAAGTGTATCTAGATTATAGGTTAGACAAAAGTTCAAGCTAATAATTTATGATGGTATCAAAGATTTTAAGATTTTTGTGATTGTGTATACTCTATGGGAGTCAGTCTATCTAAAGGTCAAACACTAGTAGGAAGCTACATCTTTTCCTTGGCACAGACATTTCAAAATCAGCGAGATAGTAACCCTAGATTGGCAAAGGGAAAATAAACATCTATATCTATAATAGGTCAGAACCATAACCATTAAACTCTCTTTGAGACTTGATATCAATTTTTCCATTTGCAAGATGTTGGTAGCTATTTGATAGAGACTTTCCTATAAGCATATCTTCTGCTTAATTTATGGTCATTTAAGCATTGACTATCTCATTTTCAAAGGGAGATCCTATTTATATGATTATCTTTGGCATTGTTGTTTATTGGGTTTAGTATATTCTTTGCACTATCATTAATCTTTGGAAAAGGCCAAAAAAAAGATATTAGACCATGACTGTCACCCTTATTAGGTTAGTGTTTCCTTCAAGGCTATTTCTCATGATAACTTCATATATCATATTCTTAACTATCACATGTCAACTAGGCATGTCAAATATATTAATTTTATTGTATAATGCTTTGACCTATAACTGAATCATTTGTAATATGTTCTTTATGGTGATTATTTAGAGGTTCTACAATCTCTACTATTACTAGGACTTTCATCACATGCTTTTTTCTTGAGTCTTGATATTTGCACCCTAAAATTGTCCTTCAAAGATTTTTCTCAACTTCATTATATAAGAAACCTAACTTGTAGATACTAAAAAAAAAACTATTTCTTATATTAGCATTTAGTCATATACTATGCACTCTCAATGGCAGCACTACTTGTAAGTCTACCACATCCCCTAAACATGATCTGCCACTATCACAAATCTTCTTTTTGAGGGATGCCAATTCATTATTCTCTTTTACATCACAATATATTTTTTATTTCAGGATACATCGTTGTGCTTCAAATAATATTATCTCATGTAAACCTATTTGTGATGTCTTGGAAACAAAGATTTCACACACATTTAATAACAAAATTCTCTCTTTCTAAAACTAATTGAACAAAAATCATGTAGTTGCTTCAACTAGTTAATCATGTATGAAAAAAAAAACCTTATCTTTAACTTTAAATTAAATAAGAAAAGTAAAGAGATGTAAATTTGGATCTACAAATAGTTTTATTAGGAAAGTCACTTAATGAGATTTGAAATTGTGATCTTATAAAAGAACACAAGTCCTCTCAAGTCTTGTGTCATAAAATATAGGACTTATAAGTACTCTGAAAAGTATAATAGATAATAGACAACAAAAAGATTGTCCCATTTTATTTTTATGACAAAAACTACCTATTAATTACTCTTAAAGTACGGTCCCATAGTCATGATTTGACTTGCACAATAAGCTATAGAAGAACATAAATAAAAACAAAATGATTAAAGGTAACAAACAATCACAAAAATCTACAACATAAACAAAAATATGATGTAGCAATTAATAACTTGTTGAGAGCATAAGATTAATGACTATTGCTTACCATATCCCAGTGGAATAGATGTTACATACACCATATTCAACTAGCCTTCATGAGAGAGGGTTTCAATTCCAAACATCTTAGAGTATTTTTTGTAGCAGACATAACTGACACAACAAAACAAATTGTCATAGATATATCAGGAAACCATTGTTCACTGACCATTGTCCTTTACATGCTACTACATCGTTGATTTGGATTAAAGTTAATTTATACTATTAACATACCTTCAACACTATCAGAATAGTGTAGTTATCATTTGTACATAATTTTTTGATGTAGGAGCATCATAGGTTGCCTTGTTATCCTACTTAGTTTTTGTTCATTCTAAAAGTTAGTACCGAGTTAGTATAGCAATTCCTTCATGTACCTAGCAATTCTTTCATGTTCCTAGCAATTCCTTCATGTGCCTAGATATTCCTTCATGTGCCTAGTTACTATAACAATTCCTTCATGTGCCTAGTTACTATAACAATTCTTTCATGTGCCTAGTTACCATAGCAATTCCTTCATGTGCTGAGTTACCATAATAATTCCTTCATTTTCCAACTTACTGTAGCAATTCCTTCATGTGCCAAGTTACCCAGTGTATGTCATGTGACTCTTCATGTGTCAAGTTACCTAGTGTATGCTGAGTGACCCTTCATATGCCAAGTTTTCCTGCTTATGCCATGTGTTAGCATTTGGATGTAATTTCTGCGAGTCAACTTGTGGGATTTATTTCAATTGCAACATTTATGTTAAGATCTTTTCTTGGGATGTGTCTAGACCATTATTGGGTCAGCCTTCCTGTTATGTATTGTTCTAGAATGATATATAATCCATTTTGGCAAGTATATATAGAGTGTTTAGGCTTAGAGTCAGGCAGGTTTTGAAGAGGATCAGAGAGCAGAATTGGAAAGTGTGAATTCACCGTTGGATCTTTGAATGTGAATGTATTTGTATTTGGTTGTAACCTATAAGGCCTTACAACTAGGCATGTATGAAGATATTTTTATGAATCAATAGAATTATTTCACTCTTCTTCCTCCTTTGGTTTTTGTTTTTTGCATTTGCTTCTGTTGTGTTAACTCTTGCAGGGTGGTTTGGATAGCTAGGTGAGCCTTTGGCCCTAGTTATTCACCCCTTTCCTTGCATTAGTTGGTATCAAATCTTGATATTCATCCTCATGGATATTGGATCATGTAGAACCCTAATTTGGACTTGGTTGTAGGGTTGTAGATCTACAAATTTGACCTATAGCTTGCAGAGGGTGACGATCTTGCAAGAACCTAATTCGTAAAGATGGTTTTTGGTAGAAGAAATAATGTTAATAATGCTATATTGGATCAACTAAGACAAATTTCATCTAGATTAGATGTTGTGGAGATAGATTAGAGGATAGGAGCACATCTTGATGATGTAAGTGATGATGAAGCAATAGCACCAAACCATAATCTAGAACCTGAAGAAGATTAAGATGAGGAAAGATATTTGTGAGTATTTTCTAGGGAAAATTCAAAGCCTATTGTAGAAGTTGTTCCTTATGGTGGAAAATTGGATACCAATGTTGTGTTGGATTGGATCTCTAATATGGAGAAGTTCTTTGAGTATAGAAACACTCCTGATAATATAAAGGTGAAGATTGCAATCACTAGGTTGGAAGGTCATGCATCACTATGGTGGGAGTACTTACAGACTAATAGAAAAAGAAGAGGAAAGGAGAAGATTAGAACTTGGCTAAAGATGGTGAACAAGGTAAAGAACAAATTCCTTCCTACTGATTATCAAGTTATCTTGTTGAGAAAGATGCAAAATTTGAAACAAAAGGACATCACTATGAAAAATTATACCAAAGAATTCTATAGATTGGACATCAAATTTGGACATGTGGATGATGATGTTGAGAAAATTGCAAGGTACATAAATGGATTGAGATCTAGAATTCAAGATGAAATAAGTTTTGTGAAGTTGGAAAGTGTTGAAGAAGCATATCAGTATGCCTTGAAAGCTGAGGATATCTTGACAAAGAAGCATAAACAAAGACAAAGAGGTAGAGGTGGTAGATTCTAGAGAGACAGAGGTAGATCTTATGGTGAAGGTGGAAAATCCGAATGGAAGAGTGATGAAAAAGGCAAGACCAAATAGAAATGTGGTAATTCTTACCAAGGAGGTACTAATTCTTACCAAGGAAGAGGTAATTCTTATTCTAGAGGTGGATTTCATGGTAATTGTTTTAGATGTGGTAAAGAGGGACATTGATCTTTTGAATGTAGATCCTCTGAAAGTGGGCAAGGTAACAAAAATGTTGTGATTCAAGGAGATGATGAGGGTTCACCAAGTGGACCTAAGGCTGGAAAAAATTTTATGGTGAGAAGAACCTTATATAATAAGGGAAGTAATGAGGAACCTTTTTTAAGGAGAATTCTTTTCAAGACAAGATGTAAGATGGCTGAAAAATGTTGTAAAGTGATCATGGACAGTGGAAGTTCTACAAATTTTGCATCAAAAGAGCTAGTTACAAAGTTACAATTGTAGATACAGAACCATCCTTAACCCTATCATGTTTCGTGGATCAAAGATGAGCATAAGATATTGGTAAGTGAGCAATGCCTTACGAAGTTCAAGATTAGACATTACTTTCATGAAGTTTTGTGTGATATTATGCCAATGGATTGTTGGCATATTCTATTGGATAGACCTTGGCAATATGATAGATATGTTGTACATGATGGAAGATTGAATCAATATACTCTTTGGGTGAATGGTAAGAAAAAAATATTATTGCCTTTGATTGAAAGTCTAGATAAGGTTAGTTGTACTACAATAAAAGTTTACATGGTTAATAGAAAGAAATTTGAAAAGGAAGTAAAGAAGAATCAAGTTTGTTTTGCTATAGTTCATAGAGGACCGAGTGTTGGTAGTAATGACCAAGCAACAAAAGCTGGTAATGACTGAGTGACAATAGATAGTGATAGCCAAGTACCAATAGAAATTATAGAATTACTGAATGAGTATAAGGATATTTTTGCTAAGGATATTCCTGATGGTTTACTACTAATGAGAAGTATAAGTCATTTTATGGATTTGAATCCTAGATCTAGTTTTCTGAATAAAGCACCATATAGATTGACACCTACAAAGAATGAAGAACTTAATAGATAAGTGCATGAGTTGTTGTAGAAAAGGTTTGATTAGAAAAATCTGAGTCCATGTCCTATACCTATTGTATTAGCACCTAAAAAGAATGGAGAATGGAGAATGTGTATGGATTCTAGAGCTATTAACAAGATAATAGTGAAATATAGGTTTCCTATGCCAAGGATGGATGACATAATGGATTGTTTGAGTGGAGAAAAGTATTTTACCAAAATTGGTTTGAAGAGTGGCTATAATCAAGTCAAAATTAGAGAAGGTGATGAATGGAAGACTGTTTTCACGAAAAAAGATGATTTGTATCAATGGTTGGTTATATCTTTTGGTTTGACTAATGCACCTAGTACTTTCATGAGGTTGATGAATAAAGTTTTGAAATGATTTTTGGGTAAGTTTTTGATTATTTATTTTGATGATATTTTGATATTTAGTAAGACTAAGGAAGAACATCTTGAGCATATTAGACAAGTATTGCAAAGGTTGAAAAAGGAAAAGTTATTGATTAATCTAAAAAAGTGTTCTTTTATGTAAGAGAAGATTGTGTATTTGGGATTTGTGATTTTAGCTAATGGATTGAAGATGGATCCTAAGAAGGTTAAAGCAATTTTGGAATGGCCTATACTTGAGAATGTGGGTGAGGTAAGACCATTTCATGGTTTGGCTAGTTTTTACAAAAAAGTTTATAAAGAATTTTAGTGTTGTTTGTAATGCTATGACTGAGACAATGAGGGGAGATAAAAAGGAATTCAAGTGGACACATGGAGTTGATAAGAGTTTTGAGACATTGAAACAAATGGTTGTTGAATTACTTGTATTGGCTTTGCCTAATTTTAACAAAGTATTTCAAGTTGAATGTGATGCAAGTGGTAATGAAATAGGAGCTATATTAAGTCAAGAAGGTAAACTTGTTGCTTTCTTTAGTGAAAACTTGAATGATGCTAAAAGGAAGTATTTAATGTATGATCAAGAGTTTTATGCTATTGTTCAAGCATTGAAGAAGTGGAGACATTATTTGATTCCTAAGAAGTTTGTGTTGTATACTAATCATAAAGCTTTACAATACTTGAAAATTCAACATAAATAAAATTAGAGATATATGAAGTGGGTTGAGTACTTGCAAAGTTTCACATTTGTTATTAAGCATAAGAGTGGAGTTACTAATAGAGTTGTTGATGCATTGAGTAGAAGACATTCTTTGTTTACTAAAATGAAGGTTGAAATTCTTGGTTTTGATGAATTGAAAGAGTTGTATGCTACAAATCCTAATTTTTTTAAGGTGTGGAGAGAGTGTAGAGCACCAAATCTGATAGATCACATAAGTAAGTATAATGATTATTTCATTCAAGAAGGTATGTTGTTCAAAGGTATTCAGTTGTGTACTCCTAGAATTTCTATGAGGTTGAATATGATTAAGCAAAAGTGATCTGATTAGGATCTAGGACTATTATAGAGGAATGCTTAACATTATTTCATAAAGTAAAATTTCAAAGCGTTAATTAGCAAATTAACACAACTTAAATGATGAAATTAACAAAGCATAAAAAGGTAATGACTGAAAGAAAGAGAGTAGAGAGACATAAGGAAAAACACGATTGATAACGGAGTTCATCCGCAGGTCGGACTACATCTCCGGGTCCTGCTCCAATAGAGGGACCAATCTGATTTGCTCCAAAATCAATTACAAGTGTTCAAGATCTTCCCTTCAAGCACAATTACAACATTACTCTCCAATGTGCAGGAATAATCATCAAGTCTCCAAAATCATAATCTCCTTCTCATCACCTGGATGCCTTTCCAAAGCCTACTACCCCCATTTTATACATCAAATTTAGCCAAAAATGGGCTAAAACAATTAACTAAAAAAATCCCCCATTTTGGTTACATATTTCGAATTTACCCCTTTTACCATTATTTGGATATGATTTGACACCAAAATTAAGGGTTTGTTTTCAACAAATACCCCTAATTAAATAAGCTTGGGCGGATTTGTTATGAATAGATAACAACTCTTCCCTTAATATTACATATGCCATAAATAGCCCATTGGTTGGCCTTAATTTTAGGAGGCCAATGGTTAGGAGTTCAACTCCCATTATCTCATTCCTTTAATTCGAATTAAATAGCTATTTTAATTCAAATTTGAATATTTTCCATCTCTTTATGATTTCGTGATGTCATGTTGATGTCATCGAAATCCATACTTTTACTGGAATTTGAAACCATCATAACTTTTATATCCGATCTCCGTTCTTGATGAAACAAACGCCATTGGAAAGCTTTTGATGAGCTCTTTCATTTGATATCCACTGTCAAATATTTTTAAGATGATTATTTTTTCACCCTTTTACGACCTTTGGTCCCAGTTTGACAAAATTTTGACCAGTCATAATTTTTGCACTTGAACTCCAATTTTGATCGTTCAAGTTATGTTGGAGTCAAAATTGTGAACACTTGTAATGATGTTGATTCTTGGAGCATTGGGGATATTTTACTTTTCAGTAATTTTCATCCCCTGGATCAAAAAGCATAGTGGTGGATTGGCTAGACATTTTGGAATTGATAAGACATAGAGTTTGCTAAAATAGAAGTATTATTGGCCACAAATGTATAAGGATGTTTAGAAATTTCTAAAGAGTTGTGGAGATTTTCAAATTGCAAAAAAGTCAAAATATTGGTTTGTGTACACCTATTATTGTTCTTGAGAAACCTTGGAGTGACATTAGTATGGGTTTTGTTCTTGGATTACCTAAGACAGTGAAGGGGTATGATTCCATATTTTTTTGTAGTGGACAGATTTTATAAGATGGCTCATTTCATACCACGTAAGAAGACATCAAATGTTGAGCTTTTCTTTAAAGAGATTGTGAGATTTCTTGGATTACCAAGAAGCATTATTTCTAACAGAGACAATAAGTTTGTTGGTTATTTTTGGAGCACTTTTTTGAAGAAGATGGGTACTAAATTAAAGTTTAGTTCTACATTCCATCTACAAACAAATGTATAGATAAAGGTTGTGAATAGAATCTTAGGTAATTTGTTGAGATGTCTAGTTGGAAAAAAGTCAAGTAATTGGAAGATGGTATTGGCACAAGCTAAATTTGTATATAATAATTCTATGAATAAGAGTACAAGGAAAAAACCTTTTGAGATTGTTACTAGAATGCATCCTACAGGCATATTAAATTTGAGAGATGTTGCTGGTGAAGAAAATAGAAGCATTGTAGGAGAACAATTTGTTGATTTTATGGAGTCTTTGCATAAGGAAGTGAAGTTGAGGTTGGAACAAAGTAATCAAAAGTATAAGGAGCATGCTGATAAGTCTAGAAGACATCATGATTTTGAAGTTGGCGATGAGGTGATGGTTCATTTAAAGAATGAAAGATTTTCTGTTGGAACACACAATAAGTTGAAGATGAAAAAATTTGGACCTTGTAAGATCTTGAATAAGTGTAATAGTGGTAATGCTTATGAAGTTGAGTTACTTGATGACATGGATATATCTCCTATATTCAATATTTTTGATTTGTATAAGTATCATGAGTCAGATGATGAGGTTGTTGTAATAGATGATTATCCTAAGAAGCAGATTGAAGAAGTTGAATAGATATTGGATCAGAGAGTTGGCAAGAGCACAAGAGGAAAATAATACTATATTTGGTGAAGTGGAAGAATAGACCTATTGAAGATGCTTCATAGATTTCTCAATTCGAGTTGGATTCAACTCAAGTTGTGACATCTCAATTATTTAGGAGAATCATTTATTTCAACCCCTGTTGTTTGATGCAAGAGCATCCTAGGTTGCCTTGTTATTTTGCTCATTTTTTGTTCATTCTACAAGTTAGTGCCGAGCTACTATAACAATTCCTTCATGTGCCTAGTTACTATAGCAATTCCTTTATGTTCCTAGCAATTCCTTTATGTGCCTAGTTATTGAAGCAATTCCTTCATGTGCCAAGTTACTGTAGCAATTCCTTCATGTGCCAAGTTATTGTAGCAATTCCTTCAAGATTTTAGACACTCATTCCATGATTTATGAATTAAAAACCTATACCATGTTTAGTTTGATAAGAATTTTGTCTCTTAAATTTATAGTATTATAATTGACAATGAAACCATCCAAAACCTTTCATCAATACAATAATGACATATTTTCTTTCCAAGAAGCATTGTCACTTAAACATTACCACATTTTCAAAGAAAGGGGGATCTATTAGAGTCTCTAATTTGAGAAGGTTGGGCATTTGTAGATGCCTGAGAAGATATACTAGAGTCTCTAGTTTGAGAATGTTGGGCATTTTCCAAGGCACTAATGTGTAGGTTGGAAAAAAAAAAGAGATGACAATGAGGACATTTTGTGCTAAGGGGCAGCCATTGATCAATACATTCAACATGGAAGTTATGTGCATAGGGTAGACCATAGACCTATAATTAGAGAGGTTACTTATCATTAAAATAAAACCAAGTGTTAAATATATGAACCAAGTTTCTCTTAACAAAGTGCAACACAATTATTTATAACAATCTTAAACAACACCTCATTTCCTACACGAAACTCCTCAAGGTAGATGCAACTCTCACTACAATCTGTAGGCACTACCTTCATGTAGAATTTTAAAAGCTTTTGAATAAGTGCTTCAACTACTTCTCTATCCATTTTACTCATTTTCGGTTAAAAAAAGAAAAGAAATACTTGTTTAAATAAAAGAAGTTAATCAATGTCTAAAAGAAAAAAAAGTTAGTAGGGTCATCTGACCACTAGTCTAATACATCATAGTCTTTGAAAGAATACTTGAATTGATATATAACTATGAATTTCAAGTCCATGTATTAATTGAATTAAAATTACATGCATACCCCTAACTTATCTCCAAGTACCATAACAATAACTCTTTCAAACAATTGGAACTTAAGGAAACATTAAATTCTGCAAGTTCTAATTATAATCAACGGACTACAAAAAATTGCTAACAATAAATAGAGTCTTACTACTATTTATATTGAGACATTTTAACAAAGTACATATTAGTGTAGCCTGATCTCCTGTGGTGTTGGGAACATTTCTAGTGGTTAAGTGATAATATAACAATATTTTAAGAAGTTAGAAGTAAAAGAGAATTTGGAGAGACATCTGATAACAAACTTTTTAAGCTTGTCATCATGAATTTGATGAACACAGCAAATCACTTTTGCCCATTGAATATTCTTGGTATACCAATTATTTACATTCTATAATAAAAAAAATATTTACTTGCAGAAAATGAGTAATCTTTTTAAATAAGTGATTTTAAGTGACCTAGTTTGGACAGTCATCGGTTTGTTAATCTAGATAAACTTTAAAAAAAAGTTTTATAGATCATGTACAACTATGCTTAGGAATCAATTTCCAATTTATAGGTGCAAACTAGAATATTCAAAATTAATATAGGATGGCAAAGATGAGATTCATATGTTAAAAAAATTATAACATGAAAGATCAAACTTTGGGACCCCAAAAACTATTCTTTGGTACCTTTAAAGTGGGTCTTAGTGCATTAAGCAATTAAAAACTTGATGAAATGCATGTAAAAAAATTCATAGTTTGTTTATATTGTACTCATTAGTGGGAAAATTCATGCTATTATTGGAGCTATAGAATTCTATAACATTAGGAATAATAGAATCAGATAGACTAGCAAAATATTTTTTGGGGTCAAACTTTGCACTTTTTGAACCTTCCTTGATAGGGTTCATTCCACGAATACTATCTTCTAAAAAATGCTTAGAAATGTTCATAGCTATAGTCATTTTTTACCAAAATGAATGATCCCGTCCAATTGTGTTTTATACTAAAACATTTTGATACCTTATAGAATTCACAAGACCATTGCTCAAATTCTTGATCATTTTTGTTATGCACATAGTTGAGGTAGTCCATTGTACATTATAGGATTACCCATTATCATAGATGATTATTCCCATGTTGGCTAAAGATAACAAAGGAGAGGTGTCATTGATATTTTATATATTTACCTTAACCATAGATTTTGTAGATGCCTCCTTTTTTCTTGTTGATATTGTATGCAAGAAACCTTTCTACTAGTAAGAGTATCCACATAATTTATTATCTTGAAATAATAGACCAAAGGGCTATACATCTATTGAAGTTTTTTTTGTAGACTATCATTGTTTCTGGATTCTATTTGAAACTAACTTGGGAAACCTTTTAGTATTAATTTATTTAGCACTACTAGTACTATACTAGCATTAAAATTTGATCAATATTTTCATGCATTTGATAAACATATTTAAGTTTATGCAGCTCCTATTTTTTGTGTTTTTTATACACAAGAAATTTATTAAGTAACTCATTTGAGCATTCCCAAACCTTAAAATTATTATTGTTCTTGTGAAGTTGGAGTTCCTATAAGGAATATTTGTTCTTCTCTCTCACTTCCCACTAGATCAACAAGCCACAACTCGCTTTACCATCACACAAATGCTGCAGTGAGAGCTACTACTATGTTCATTAGCATTGGTGGAACCAATTTCTCTAGAATTTCTCTTAGTTTATAACACTTTCCATAATTTACTCATTATGTGCATTTATGCTCCAGCAAGTCTAAAAACATGATGAACACCTTCCACTCCCTATTTTATCTCAAGCTTCTTAAAAATTTTCTATTGCTGAGATGGGGATTCTTGTACATTTTTTTGTATTCTTATTTTTAATATTCTATCTTTAGCAATCATTGCCTTTGTATTCATCAAAAAAAGTGGACTATTTAAACCTATATATACATATTTATCTAATTTTGATAAGATTTTATGATCTCGTATGAACACATAAAAACACTTATTCTAGGAGGCCCATTGGTAAACACTATCTCTACAAAATAAGGTCCAAAAGTAATCTCCTATGGGAAGGTCATTGATAATATAGCAAAAATATCCATAATGAGTAGATTGGTAGATCTAACACATAGCCTTCCAAGCTAACAATATATTTCCATTGTTGACACCATCATCCTTAGGCATGCATGTTCCCACTGATGCAGTTTCAAAAAAACCACTACATTTGATGGCAATAATAAAAGATAATGTGTGACTATCCTTATTGTGACAATCTCACAACCTTTAAATGTTTTGTATTTTACCTTCTAAGTTCTTCAAGATCTATTTCTACTTACTCTGTATTAATGTCTTTTAGACACTCATTCCATGATTTATGACTTTAAAACCTATACCACATTTAGTTTAATAAGAATGTTGTTTCTTAACTTTTTAGTATTATACTTGACAGTGAAACCATCCAAAACTTTTCATCAATACAATAATGACATATTTTCTTTTCAAGAAGCATTGTCACCTAAACATTAGCAAATTTGCAAAGAAAGGGGGATCCATCTACATGAAACACATTAGTACAGACAAAGTCTAGTTGGAGTCAATAACACCATCATTGGGTGTGAATAAAGCATAGTTCAAAGATACCTAGTGAAGGTTATCCATCTAGGCACAATACCATAAAGAGGACTTTGTTTCACCAGAAGAAAATGCTACCATGGACTTCAAAAAAATAAATAAGGCAAACTTACTATCTAATCCCTACTGAGGATAGAAATGATATAGAAAAAATACTAAGTATATGAGTTCTTGATACCCTACATGTTATCTAGTGTTTAGTAGCTCCATAAAATAGCATAAGTTTTGACAATCTTCATATAGGTTGAAGTTGTATTTGCATGGTCTTGTATTGCTAGAGAATGATAACCTCTATAAAATTATTTTCAACTCCATCCATTCTAAAGTAAATACATTTCCATGTTCAAAGATCCTTGAAACAAAATAACAAAAAGTCTTATCCCATATGTGTCTTCCTATTTGGGTTTGAGTTTCTTTCCAATACAGTCTTCCATTAAAGTATGCACAAGTACTAGCTACCATGATATTATAGACATAGAGACTTAAGAGATAATGAAAACCCTAACTACGTGTATTATCTCACTAAGGTTAAATTATTCATTTTTTAAACTCCCTTGAAGAAACCTACAACATGCCTTTGATAAGATTTGAGAGAACACAGAGGTCACAAAACTTCATTTTTGACTCTTTGAACTATTAGGAAGTATGGGAATGTGGAAATGACCACATCAAGATATTCAAATGGCAAGTGATATAGCAGGATATGATGGTGGTATTCAAAAACACAATAAGAGTTTATAATTTTAGAGGTTTAGGTACTCTAGCCTATCAACAACCTCTAATGTTGAATTGTCAAGGCTTTCACAATATCACATAATGGTGGACTTGGTTTCATAGGCTCACAACTAAGACTCTATTACAATTCCATAAACCCACTTCACAAAATCTCCTCAAACTGAACCTAAAAGCCCAATACTCTACCTATTAGTCATGCTGCATACATAGACTATAAATAATTCTACCTTTTCAAGACAATTGACAATGTAATGATGCTTACTCATGCCCTGTTTGGTGTACTACAACACATCATAGACTTCCTTATGTTTATTTTGGACTAACACAATTAACCTTGACTGGTGCCCTATTTTTATGCATAAAGGTTGACCTATTAATAAAGGAACTACATGACAAAATCCACTTGGCACTTCCTACTATTAGACAATGTTTTCTTATACCATCAAATGGTCAAATTCTAGAAGGAATTAGTCCTAAGAGTTTTGTATCTCGTAATTCCCAATTCTTGACTTCAAACCTAATTTTGCTAGGGCTTCCTCAATGTTCACTCTCAACCCAATCCTACATCCAATTGGTGATGGATTCACCTTCACTTTACTCTATTGAAATGTTCCCAAGCATAAAATCCACTCCTTCTCAAGCAGCTCATTCACTACCACACATGACATTCAATTATATCTTCACATCGTTCCTTAATTGTGATCACTTCTATCAAATACAAATTTTCATATGCATAGTTAGAGTTTTAAGATACATGTTAAGTAATGTCATTTCATGAATCTTAGGCCTCTATGTTCATGGAATGACCTTCATTCTCCCTAAGGTATTACAACGACAACAAGTTTCAATAAAGAGCAACCGATTTAATTATAACTGGTGTGATAGTAAATTACTATAATATGAAATTCAACAGAAAAACACAACAAATGATGAAGTGATTCGATCAAAACATATGGAGATCCAATCAAATTGGGATTCATAGTGGAGTTGATTTCTAGATTATAGAAAGATTTTGTATTTGTTGTTTCTATTCACCAATACATAACCCGATCCTTCTTCTCCCCCTATTGTAACAAATACTTCTTCTCTCATATAAAAGACCCCCTATAACTACTTAAGAAACTGACTCAACCAACTTCCATTTGGTGAGTTGAATTTTAAGCATACAACTCGAAACTTCTCAATCCCTAAACTAGCTATTAATTTTTTAAATATTTAAATTTTAAATAACAAAAATGGCTCTATTTTGATATCGAACCTTTTTCCTAATATCTAAACCGATACCATGCCCCTTCTATATATCTTGAAAAATTATTGAAGCTTGGACACTTTAGTCCATTACAATCAAGTCTTTAGTCCATAAGAGGACATTACACAATAAAAGTAGTTCTTTGAGGACATTATAATATGATTGAAGAATTGCACTATTTTAGTATCATTATAGGTTCTAACCCTTCCAATTGGTTTGAAAACCCTATTTATATATTCCATCCTTCTAGTTTGTTTTAAGGGTCTTTGGGATATCTATAATCTTCAACTTTGGCTTGGTTGTGTGGTGCTCCTACACCAACAAGGTAATTGGAAACTTTAGAAATTGCTAAAATAGGTTTGTTTCTATTATTATGGATAAATATTATTTCTTATTTAAGTCATCAAAGTAATAATATAAAAAAGGAGAAACTCCAAGATTTTGGTTCCTAGATTTGCACCAAATATGCCTCTATGAAATAACATTTCACCCCAAACACTATTCTTTGGTACCCTTAAAGTGGGTCTTAGTGCATTAAGTAGTTAAAAACTTGATTTAATGCATGTAACAACATTCATAGTTGATTTATATTTTTCCCATTAGTGGGAAAATTCATGCTATTATTAGAGTTATTGAATTAAAAAGGTATTTCATCATAAATCCACCTTTTCATGTTGACCAATTGATTAAGCGTTGCAGAATATGATCAATAATAAAAAATTTAAAGCCATATCAACCTCAATTTATTGTGAAAATTTCCTCTAATCTACTCTCATCTATGCTTTAACAATCTAATGGCCACGATAATTTGTTTAATTAAGAATTCCCTCCTATAACAATATGCAGTGGTTTGTAGTAACATGCAAAGGTTGTTCACATTCAAAACATGTTGATTCTATACTTTTGCAATGAGTGATTTTTGTTAGTGAATTCATTGAATATATAGACGCCTTTCCTTATTCTCCAATATGCTATGGTTCCTCTTCAAAAGGAGGAAGCTTCACACATATTTCCCTTTGCATAGCCAATGTGGTGATTTTTACCCCAACTGAATGCTAACAAAAATGCTACAATTATGATTACAAAGTAGTATCACTCTTTTGAATACCATTGAGAACTTCTTCATATAATCTTTGTAAAAGAGCTTATTGGTTTGTGCTCAAAATATTTGTATCCATATGTTTATTGTATTTTTATGTTCTAGATCATTGGAGACCCAGGGAATTGCACTCAAAATTGTAAAAATTTCATTGTATTATAATGCAGAAGTGTTGTTACTATTAGAGAACACATTAGTTACACCAAATTTTTTTTTCAAAACCATATGTGTAGATATAAACATTAAGTACAACATGTTTAATTTTTTTGTAGATAATATACACATTAGTTAGATCAAATTTTCTTTCAAAACCATATGTGAAGATATAAACATTAAGTACAACATGTGTAATTTATTTGTAGATATATTTTCCTATGAAGAAAGACCACGCCTAACAACATGAACCTAGAAAAATAATAATGAGACAATTGCTACACCGTCATCTAAATTCTGAAGAAAAGATGATAAATATAATTTTCTTTGAAAAAAGTGTAAGGGCTTAAAGACTCAAAGAATTCTAATCACAACAACATAGAGTCATTGTAAGCAACATGGTCACATTTCCATTATTGAATGTTGATTTCCTACTGGAGGAACATGGAGGTGTGAATATCCAAGTTAAGAATAACACTCCCATGGAAGAAGATGATAATGTGCTAGAGGACATGATTGAAGAAGATGGTATTGGAGCAGGTGATGAAGAGGCTCACGATGATGGTACTAGTGCATCCAATTATAATGATGAAGATGCTCTTGATATACCTTTACTTGAGAAGGCAAACAACCCCTTATACGAAGGCTGCCAAACAACTCTTCTCTTGGCTATAGTGTTGTTGTTGAACATAAAGATTATGAATGGTTTATCCAATGTAACAATGTCATGTATGCTAAGGTATGCCATTTTTGACATCTTCAATATTAGCATACAATTACCATTCATTATATTAACAATGCATATTTGTTGTTGTAGGTTGATAGGTGAGTTTTTGTTACCACCATCAAACATTTTGCCTCATTCATATTGAGAATTATCTACCATTATGAATTAGATTGGAATGAAGTATCAAAAAATACATGCATGTCCCAATGATCACATTCTATATCATAAACAACATGAATTTGCAACAGAATGCCTCGATTGTCATATTAGTAGATATCGGTCATATCAAATATAAAAAAAGTGCCTCACAAGATTCTTTGGTACATTCTCATTATTCCACATCTTTGACAATTATTCAGGTGCACTAGCTTGGTACAATTTATGGATTACCATGCATGCAATAGAAATCAAGATGACATTATGCAAATGCCTATGGATGGTTCTGCATTTAAAAAGATAGAAGAAACATGGTCACACTTTAAAGAAGAACCTCTTAATTTGAAATTTTCATTGGTAGTGGACAGTATCAATCCATTTGGAGATATGAGATCTATTTACTCAACGTGGCTTGTTTTTGTTATTAACAATAACATTCCTCCTTGGATTTCTATAAAGAGGGAGAACACAATGTTGTTAATGATTGTACTAGGTATTTTTTCATTTAATAGTTTTCTAAATTAATTTGTAAACAATGCATGAAAATTTTCATAATAATTATGTAATTTTTATGTTCATTCAATTACTAGGTAAGTACCAAGTTAAAGATATGAACATATATATTTAGCCCCTAATTGACAAGTGTCACTATGTATGACATCTCTAGACCAATAGGATATTGATAATTTTAATTCCATGCAATGCTTGCATGGACAATACATGATGACCCTAGGCTAACTCATTTTTGCAATATGTTATATTGTTAAGATTACATATTTTTGGTCTACTATAGTGTTTACACTAAGCATGATAATTGTACATGATCTTTTTGGTCTTCAGACAAAGGGAAAATTTGCATGTCTAGTTTGTGGTCTAAAGATGAATTCTCATTATTCAAGAAGTTTAGGAAAGTAGATGTTTGATGAGTTTAGGCACTTTCTCTACAATAATCATAAGTATTGGATTACCAAAAAATATCTTTTTAATGGGAAAGAAGAGACATCATCAAGGCCATGAACAATGAGACCTCATTTATGGAAGTTGGAATACAATAGATTAAATCATCAAGGTAATGTCTAATTTGTTGTCTGAAGTTTAAAATTTTTATTTTGATATTGTCTTATATTTACTAATGATGTAATTGATGCCTATGAAGGTTGCCAAGGAATCAATGACCAACTTCCTAGAGGAATGAAAAGTTATCCTACTCAATTTAGTAGGTTACCATACTACAAGGATCTCCCAATCATGCATTTATTTGATGCTATGCATATTGGAAAGAATTTAATAGAGAAACTATGGAACATATTATACGGAAGGCATGATAGAGAAAAAATTGCTAAAATTTGTAGTAACATTCATGAATCTAATCATAAACTAAAAGATTTCATTGAATCAAATAGCAACGGAGACCATATAAATACAACTACCCTTCTTTGGTTATTAACGGAGCAACAAAGTGATGCATTAAAATAATTCATTAAAAAAAAAAATTCCAATAGGATTTGTTGCAAATATAAGCACTCTTCTATAAAAGATAGGTGATTTTGGGCCAGGGTTGAAAACACATGATTGACATACCTTCATCAAGGTAAGTCATGTTCTCTATTTATAGTATATTTGTAAAATTGAATGTACTACCTATTACATTATTTAATAATATATTGAAATAATCATTGTTTAATGATTTTGGTACATCCTACCTCTATCCCTCCCACACTAGTTTGATAACAATATTAAACAAGCTATATACAACCTTGGAAAATACATCAGGTTAGAAGTGTTTCTTCTTAGATTTGTACAAACTTGTCTGAAATCTCATTTATATGTTCTTGAGTGTTGAATCTCTTTTAGGTGGTTATCATCTAAAGAAATTGATAAAAAAAGATATAAAATATCAGAAGAGAAAAACTCCATAGCTTATGTGTGAAATGCAAAAGTGTCTACCTTCAACCTTTTTCAATGTTCAAGAACACTACCTCATACATCAAGTTGAGGAGATTGAATTATGTGGACTTGCATAAACTAGGTCTATGTGGATGGTTAAGAGGGACATGAAATTTATGAAGGGCTTGGTTCAACAAAGAGAATGTCCCGAGGGTTCTATGGTAGAGGGATATATGGTTTACTAGACCATGGTGTACATTAGTAAATATTTTTCAAAGTTTGTAGCAAATATTCGTGTAGATTGCATTTGAGATCCCAACTCTAATAAAAGTTTGAAGGAGAGCACCTGATAGGAAAAGGTAGATTGAGGAGAATGACAAGTAATTATAAGTTGTTTTTTTTTGTAGTTCATTAATTCTTATCCATCATTAATATAAGTTGTTTCTAACTGGTCTAATTGTTTTCTTTATAGTTGGTCATGAGTGGGATGCACTACATTTGTATATTGAAAACACTCTTGATTAGATGATGATATGGATTAAATAGTCTCAAGAAAATGGTCGCTCATTAACATAAGACAATGTTGCATCATTAGTTAAAGAAGCTCATAATAATGGAGATCCTAATGTTACACCAATGGTACTTGATCTGGTATATGGCTTAAGAGATATAAAGGTACATAGAAGATTACTAATCATGAGCCATAAGTTTAATATCAACTCATAGATTGATGCAAATAATATTTACATGTGTGAAAAATTGTAGGTCAAAAACTAAAAAGTTATGTACTACTATGTCCATAAATTTTGCGTAAAAAAGTAAAAAAAAATGAAGAAAATGTGTGATTCTAAGATAAGTGCAGTCTTCATGGTCACCAATATTTTATCTAGAACTAAGATACATCCTCAACAATTTCAAAATTGATACTATGGCATTTTGGATGATATACTTTAGTGTGACATTAATTCATTCAAAATAGTTCTATTTTTCATCAAATGGTATAGACTATGGCTTAATCAAAATGATCTTGATAGGATTGTTATTGAACATGATAGTGAATTTACAATGATTAATACAAAGTCATTTGAGCCAGTCAGAGATAAGTCCTATGTTCTTCCAAGCCAATATGAGAAATTCTTTTAATTTGGTGTTCCACACAAACCAAGTTGGTCATTTTTTGTTAGACATGATCCAAGAGGAAGGTCGATAAAGTATAATGTGATGGAAGAAGAATATACAAAAGAAGTAGAAGACGAAGAAAATGATAATCATAAAAAACTATTACCCAATGATGATGAAGAAGATGGTGATGATGTTGGAATGTTAAAAATGGAAAGAATACTTCTAGGGGGGGGGGGTGTTCCTTGGGGGTGGGGGGTGAATCAGAAGTAATCAATTTTTATCCTTTCAAACTCTTATTAACACATAACTAAAAGCAATGTACATGCATGTAAATATATAAGTAAACATGAAATGGAAGCATGCATCAACACATAACACAAAAATTTGGTAACCCAAAAACCCTCCAAGAATAAGAAGGTAAAATTGGGGTGGGAATGACACCCACAAAAATCACTGCAACAATCAATATTCAACCACTTCTAATGGTCTGCCCTATGAAAGGCCTACCCTATTAAAGGCTTTACACTATGTCAATAGTGACTTGGTTAGAGGATTTACAAACACTTACATAAAGTGTCACCCTATTAAAGGATTTACAATAGGTTGTTAAATCCACCTAATACATAGGATTTCCAAGACCTTCTCCAAATGTTCTCCTTACCTAGCTATTAAGCTAACCTATCAACATAGGATTTCAACCTCTAATACAATTGTGAGAGAGTATTAGAACATTTGACCTGATAATATGCAATCTCAAATTACTAGGTTCAGGTACTAAATTTGCTCTTCTTATTTTGATCCTTGCTTGATCTAATCTCTGCATGTGTTCCTTTACTCATGTACTATTCTAATAAATTGGATATGAAATTGTTTCTCTATTCCTCTAAGTCTTTCCTTCTTCTCATTGAAATTTTACTATAATCTCCCCATATACTATTCTCTTCCTCACATGCAATGGGTTCTTGACCTCCTTATAAAGAATGCAAAGACTTAGGGTTAGGTATGGATCTATGATCCATATTGAATCTCAAATTCCTGCTCATACCTTGGATTTTTCCCATTGGTTGCATGCCTTCTCCATTTTTCTAATTGGTTGCATGCAAATTTCATAGGGAATGTAAATGATTCATCCTTATCCTTTTTTTTCTTTGAGATCTCTCTAAGTCAGCACCAAAAATACTTTACATCTTAGTTCATGAAAGCACAAATTCTTATGCTGATCTTGAGTTACTTGGCACTCATTACATTACTGATGCTCTACATGAACTGGTTCCTAGATTGCTCGACATCTATTACTTTCCTAGTTTTCTTGGCACATGTTAGATATTGTATTGCTCAACACCTAAATATTTCCTGGATCACTCGGCACATGAATCATTTCCTAGATTACTTAGCACATGAATCATTTCCTAGATTACTTAGCACATACTATGTTCTGACTTGCTTGACACCAACTATGGTTTGCCACCTACTAAAATTTTGGCTTGGCATACATTATGTACTCGACATATATAGTGAAAATGGTTAAGTGTGTTGACACTCAATTGTCAAGACTATTCTTTTGACCAACAATTTTCCCCTTTAACATGAGTATCAAAAACACTTAACTAAGCATATATGAACTTAACCTTATCGAGTACATTCTTTATTCAGTTGACATTCATGCAAAATTTCAAAAATATTGTAAGTAACAATATACCTCATGACTTTCCCTGAGTTGATTATGCCTTGTCCATTCTTAAGTTTGAAATTTTGTACTAATGTGCTTGATCCTCTTGTCCTTTGTCCTATTTCTACATTTTGATCTTTTGTAATGTATTTGATCTATATGAATTTCAAAAAAATTGCATCTCCCCCTTTCTTCTTTATTACTAGTCTCCCCCTTTACAAAATTTCCACTTTGTTCTCAAAATGAATGAAAGAGTAATAAAAAATAATTCAAAATTTCAAAATTTTGTCTCCCATAGTATCTACATATATACATATATATCCTCCTTACTTTATCTTCCCCTTTTTGACATTGATGTCAAAGGGTTCATGGAGTAATACCATGCTTAGCCAAAAAAGTGTTGTTTACCTCTAGGAGTATCTTCAAAGCTGCATCCCAATTTGCTAGTGCAATGTCTAATGATTTATGCTAGATGGCAAATTTTGATACTAAATGTACAAGTCCAACTAATTTAGAAAGATTTGAATCTTTCTTGAGGACTATTTCTAAATACATTTTCTCCTTATGGAGTATCTCCAAGTGCGGGGTTATAGAGGACTGGATTTGCATCAACTTGGCTTTTGTATTTGCCTCCTCTAGTGTTAATACAACTAATTGTCTTAGAGTGTAAAGAATTTGAGTAAAATGCTTCTCACTTTGAGCTAGATTGGTGGGTAGTTGCATACTAGAAATCTTTAGATTTCTCTTCAAGCTCATTATTTTCTGGCTAGTCTCCTATGTGAAGTTGGAAAAATCACACAACTTGTTGTACAGGGAGAATATATTCCCAAGTACAATTTTGACTTTATCTAATTTCTTAGCTAGCTCAACTTGTGATAGTGTTATATCACCAGATATTTTCTCATTTACCTTTCCTTGGAACTTCCTTTCTGACCATTCTATTAATTTTGCATTTGTATCATGATCTTCATTTGTCAGCTAATCAACTATATCAGATAGTTGCTCTACTATTGGCCTTGATTCATTAGGTGTCTACAAGCTGAAGGCATCCATAAAGATGTCGTTTATCTCATTCAGTGCTCATCTGTATTTATATTCTTTTCTCAATACTACTTGTCTTCTTCTTCTATCTAGTGCATTCTGTATTTCATTAATTTTCTCCTTAATGAAAGTGCTAGATTCATAGTAAGGTATTATGATTTCCTCATCAAGCTTAGGAATTCCATAATGAAGTTTCCTAGCTACTTTTGTTGAGCTTGAGCTTGGTGTTCTAATTTGCAATGCTAGTGTTTCAATGCTCAGCTTCTGAAGAGTTTGACTGGGAGTACCTTTTTTTGGTAATTCAACCAAAGTTTGTATTGCATATTTCTCCTCATCTCTTGTCTCTTCCTTCTCTTCATCTTGTTTCTCCTTTTCACTATCAATTTCTAGGGGTGTGCTTGCTGACTATACTAGTTTTTCTTTGTCCTCCCCTACTACTACACTCGGCACTTGAAGTGCATCTGTGACCTCTTTTGGTGGAGATGGTGGAGGAAGGAATAGAATTATAGTAGTTCTATGGTCAAAGGTGGTTCTTTTGTTTGCACCTTGAATTCCTTTGATTTAACTACTACCTTTTTCAATTCATCAACACTGACTAGTATTGGACTTGAGCATAATCTATTTCCTTGTGTTGATTGGTCAAGGATCTTTGCTAGATCCTCTGCAGTTAATGGATTGATGTTTTGACTAGAAGTTTCAATAAAATCCTTAATCTTGATTATCTCTACAGGTGTGATGGTGGCATGAGGAGGGCTATGAGGTGATAGTTGTGTATCTTGCACACTTTTCTCTTGCTACTCATCTATACCCTTTTCTTCTTCTTTCTCCTCTTTATTCTCCTCTTCATATTTCTTCTCTTCTTCCACTTTCTTCTCGTCTTCCACTTTCTTCTCTTTCTTATCCTTCTTCTCTCCTTCCTTCTTATTTTCCTCCTTCTTCCCTATTTCTTTCATTTCCTTTTTGTTGGCACTTGATTCTACCTTACATTCCTCATCAAATACATCATCAATTTTCTTGTATATTATTTTCCACAATCTTGTGGATTTGTTGACTACATCTTCAATTTTTTTCTCTAAAATACTGAATGCCCTGTACTTTGGAGTAAATCTATTATTGTGCCTCTTGACTACATTGATCAGTTGACCCTTAGTCAAATTAGGCAACAGTCTAGCTAAAGTAGACTCCCTTATTTCTTTTTCATCTTCAAGCAAAAATTCTACTATTTTGTACAATTCCTTAGGCATTGAGCTATTTAGCTCTAGAGGTGTGTGCTTGTATTCAACCATCATAGCATACACAAAGTCCTCTATTTTATTTTTCTCTACCTTAGTGAGCTTATTAAAATCTAGATTCTTTAAATCCTTCAAATCATCATTTATAATATTTGTACACAATCTATCAATTAAAAACTTGGGTGAATGACTTACCATTTTGAACTGTCTAATATATTCTGACTCTGTCTTCTCTTCATCTAATTCAGGTTGAGCTATACATTTTCTTCTCTCTCTTGGCTCCTCATTAGTCTCCTTGGTGGCTTTCTTCTTCTTTTCTTCCTCTTCTTTGGCCTTTTGTGTTGTAGCTCTAGTGGTGGCTCTAGTAGTAGGCTTCTTAGGTGTAGGTTTTGCCACTTTCTTTTCTTTAGGTTGAGAAGTAGGTGGAGTTTTAGCCTTCCTCTTGGTGACTTTAGTTCTAATAGGTGCTTCTTTGGCTTCTTCTTCCTCTACACCTTCCTCTTTATCTTCACCTAATCCTTGTGTCAATTGTAGAGGCTCATCTTCTTCATTGTCATCCTCTTCTTCATTTGCTTCCTCTTCCTCTGTTGTACCTGCTTCTTCAACACCAAATGTTTTCTTGAGCTTTTGTATCATTTTTTCTTTCTTCTTGACTACTGTGGTAGTCTTAAGATTTTTCACCACCCTTGTTTTGACAATGGCATAGGTTCCAAAATGTTCTTTATTCTTGTCAATTTCCTCTGCAAGTAGAGTTGTTATTGTTGCTTAGGCTTGATCAACATCAAGTTCATAGCCTAGTGGCCTAAGCCATCTCACTCTAGGTATGAATACTTATATATAAGTGCAATCAATGTCCACAAGAAATAAAATATCCTTTTCATGCTACTCAACCAGTGAGACCAGTATCCTCATTCTCTATTTCATGGAATTCTTGAAGTCCTCAAAATAGCTAGTCATTTGTGCATCAAAATTTTCACCCATCTACTCAATGAATCCATTTATTTGGTCAACAATGGTTTTGTTTGGATCCCATCTCACCTTGCCTACTAAAGGGAATTCTTTCATAATATAGAAAAACATACAAACCAAAATTGAGTCAAATTTGCATTGAGCTCCCTTAGACTTCCTTATAGCTCCTAGACTCTCATTAATCTTCTACAACATGAGTATAAAAAACATCCACTACTATACATGGTACACTATTTAGTCTGCTTGACTGGTAGAATTTGTGTGAGATGACTCTCATAGAAAAATCTAGTAGGGGTTCTGTAATGGTGTCTATTGTGATTCCCTTGTTATTCCATTGTGCACCAGTGTTCTTCTCTATGGCTTGCTTTTTGTCACTTCTCAAGGTCTTTGACCAATCTAGGGTTGGAATACCAATAACCCTATGGACATTTTTTTTTGTAAACTTTACTGGCCCTATCTCCAACCTAAAAAATCCATCATGGATTTTGCTCAACACTATTTGTATCCATTCCATTTTGAAAACAATAGGGAAAACTAGGGCTTTGGCTAGACCTTTCTTCTCAACTATGGAGAATTCATCTTTAAGTTTTCCATTTTCACATAGTTTATCAAATGCATTAAAAATCTCCAAATCTCCTATGGCTCTAGTTTTACAATTATAACACTTTTGAATGTCTTGAACCATAACAAATTTATTAGGAATTAAGGATAGGGCACCAAAAGCATCATTCTTATAAGAAACTTCAAGAATGGGCCTAAACTCTAGCCATTTGACTTCATTACTAACTAGTTGAATTTCATGACTTTCCTTCTCCTTATTGGTTTTTGACTCAGATGTCATTGTTTACCAAATAGGGTTTAGAATTGAATAAACTTTCAAACTCTATGTGACTCATCACTTAGATGAAATACCTAGAAATCGATGGACTAAAGTTGAATTTCTATTGGAATCATTACAAATCAGTATTTGATCACTGTAGAATTGCCTCTTCTCTCTGCTTGACTTTGCTTCATGTTTGAATGATTAAAAAATGAATGATTTTCAACTTTATTAGGTTAAAAAACCTAGCATTTATTGCACTTGTGATTACAACTATACACTTGACTTCCAAAGATTTTATCAACATGACTTTTACTAAAGTTCATTTACTCGACATCTACTAGCATCTCTTACTCAACATACACTAAATTGTTCAACTTGGCATATATTAGGGTTTCACTCAGCAACCAAAGGGAACTCAGCATCATCTTCTAACTTTTAACTTGAAATCTTTTTCTCATATACATTTCTTCTTTCTAGTACTTCTATGTTTTCTTGGGTTGATGTATGATACATCTTTATATGTATCAACCCTATGTATCTATCTTGTGCTTAATTAGATGAGGTGTGATCACCTGACCTCTTGGGTGAAGTGATCTCTCCATTTGATAGGCTGCATTCACCTTTCTTCTTCCATGTCTTGTTCATCTATCCTCTTATTTGTTCAATATCAATCTTCTCTTTTATTTTATTGACTTTAGTCTTTGGTGCTTTTGACTTTGTAGGACAGTTTCTACTTATATGACCAATCTTCAAGCAATTAATACATGTAGTTTGGTTTACCCACCTACTGTAACTTCCCTTGAAATGTGTCTTTATGCAATTTTTAGGAATGTTTCCATACTCTTGACAATAGTGATAGCTATATCTGGTATTGTAATCCCAATTGTAGTGATGCACATGATTGATTCCTCTTGTAGGTTGATTAGGTGTCAGCATAGGCTTTTATTTGCATTCAAATGTTCTATGTCCATTTTTCTTTAGTTGTAGTAGTGACCCTCAAATCTTGGTGTCCTCATGGTCTTTGTTCTACAATCTTGTATTGAGTGTCCTTGCTTTTTGCACTTGTGACAAAAGTTTGCATTCATAGGCTTATCATGTTGATGACTATTCTTGTTTTTGCACACATTAAAAGTATGTCCCTTTTTACCACAAAAATTAAAATTAGGTTTAGTGTTCTTACCTTTGTTTATTCTTTCATTTGCAGCCTTGGATGATTCTCCTTGTTCAGTGCTGATGTATCCTAGTCCTAAAGTATCATTACTAACCCTTGGTGATTTCAACAGTTACTCAAAGTACTTGATGGCCTCATTGGGTTTGTTGTAACTTTTTACTATTTCATTTTCTCTCTTCAATTCATTTTGCAATTATTCATGTTGCATCTTCAAGGTGGATATCTTAATGTCCTTCATGTTTAGTTCATGATGAACATTCATCATTTGGCTTAAGGTGTCTAGCTCTATGTTTGAGATCTTCTCAAATTCAATTGTCTTCTCTTCTAGCTTATTGATGAGATTTCTCTTGTCATCTTCTGTCATGGCCTTGTCTTCAATAGCTCTCTTCTTTTGTTCAGTCACTTTACAAAGCATTTTGGCTCATGATTCTTGTTCAAGCTTGAGTAATTTGATTTCTTTAGCTTGTGCTCTATTTTTCTCCATTAATTCTGCTATTGGTGCATCAAATTCCTTGGAATCTCCATTGGAAAACACTTGTGAGGTGTCAATCTCCTTTTAGTGTATGTAATTTTTAGCTATGGCTATTTCCTTTCTTCTTTTCAAGGATTTTCTCAGTTTTTCCTTGCCTTCCTCTACTTTGTGTAGAGCTAGTTGCACATCAATCACCTGATTGTCAATGATCTTCCCAAGTTTGAAGACTTTCATCTTCTAACCTTTTTCTCCAAGCTATTAGGCTTCTCCTTGTAAGAACTAGAGCTCTGATACCAATTGTTAGAATGTTCAAAATGGGGAGAGTACTTCTGAGAGGGGGAGTGAATTAGAAGTGACCAATTTTTTTCCTTTCAAACCCTTATTAACACATAACTAAAAGCAATTTTAATGCATGTAAACATATAAGCAAACATGAAATGAAAGCATGCATCAACACATAACACAAAAATTTGGTAACCTAGAAACCCTCTAGGAATAAGAAGGTAAAATTAGAGTGAGGATGACACCCACAAAAATCACTACAGTAATCAATATTCAACCACTTATGATGGTCTACCCTATGAAAGGCCTACCCTGTTAAAGGCTTTACACTGTGTCAATAGTAACCTGGTTAGAGGATTTACAAACACTTACATGAAGTGTACCCTATTAAAGAATTTACAATAGGTTGTTAAACCCACCTAATACATAGGATTTTCAAGACCTTCTCCAAAGGTTCTCCTTACCTAGTTGTTAAGCTAACCTATCAACATAGGATTTCAACATCTAATACAATTGTGAGAGAGTATTAGAACATTTGACCTGATAGTATGGAATCTCAAATTGCTAGGTTCAGGTACTAAATCTACTCTTCTTATTCTGATCCTTGCATGATCTGATCTCTATATGTGTTCCTTAACTCTTGTACCATTTTGATAAATTGGATATGAAATTGCTGCTCTATTCCTCTAAGTCTTTCCTTCTTCTCACTAAAATTTTGCTATAATCTCCCCATATACTATTCTCTTCCTCACATGCAATGGGTTTTTGACCTCCTTATAAATAATACAAAGACTTAGGGTTAGGTGTGGATCTATGATCCATATTGAATCTCAAATTCTTGCTCATACCTTGGATTTTTCTCTTTGGTTGCATGCCTTCTCCATTTTTTTTATTGGTTGCATGCAAATTTCATAGGGAATATAAATGATTCATCCTTATCCCTTTTCTCCTTCAAAATATCTCTAAGTCAACTCCAAAAATGGTTTACATCTTAGTTTGTGAAAGCATAAACTCTTATGTTGATCCTAAGTTACTCGGCAATCATTACATTACTGATGCTCAGCATGAACTGATTCTTGGATTGCTTAGCATCTATTACTTTCCTAGTTTTCTCGACACCTGTTAGATATTGTATTTCTTAGTACCTAAAATTTTCTTGGATTACTCAGTGCATGAATCATTTCATGGATTACTCGGCACATACTATGTTTTGACTTGGTTGACACCAACTATGGTTTGGCACCTACTAAAATTCTGGCTCAACATACATTGTGTACTCAACATATATAGTGAAAATGGTTAAGTGTGTTGACACTCAATTGTCAAGACTATTCTTTTGACCAACATATGATTATGGTCTTGCTAACAGTAATGGTGATGATGACAATGATGATGATGACGATCATGATCATGTTGATGAAGATGGTGATGATCATGGGAATGATGGTCATGATGATGACAGTGATGAAGATGATGATGATGACAATGAAGATGGTGGTGGTGATAATGATGATCAAGGTGAAAAGTACAATGCTGATGATAATGATGATGATGATGATGATGACGACATGGATGAAGATGATAATCAATGAAATGTCTATCCATGTACTATTAATATCAACTATGATGGGGTCATGTACAACAAAATTTTTCTTTCAAAACCATATGTGTAGATATTAACATTAAGTAGAATATGTCAAATATTTTTTTACAGATACACATTAGTTACACCAAATTTTTGGCTAACTTAAGATAAATTATTTACATATACAATCTATTTATTATTAATATTTTCTTTTGGTAAGTCTATTACTTTCATTTTTCTATTGATTATTTTTCATAGGGCAACATGGATAGACCATCATGTCATGCAGATGAGGATGCACCATCTCACACACCTTCTTCAATAGAGGTAAACCTTGATTATTGTAATAGTTCAAATTATATAGAAAAAAATGTCATTTTATTATGTTCTTTCAAAATCATATGTGTAGATACAAACATTAATTACAACATATCAAATACTTTCATCTTGCTGCTGATTTCTAAGAATTACTAGTCTTTTTCACAGTGCAACATGGGTAGACCACCATGTATAGGTGGAGATGCACCATTTCACACACTTTCAATGAAGGTAAATATTAATTATTGTAATTTTTATTGTTATATACAAACAAATGTCATATTATTACATTCTTTTCACTATGGCTTTGGAGTTATTTTGATGAAATTTTACTAATTTTGAATTTTGTAGATATACACATTAGTTATACCAAATTTTTCTTTCAAAATCATATGTGCAAATAAAAAAATTAAGTGCATGTCAAATAATTTCATTTTTCTATTGATTTCTAAGAATTAGTAATTTTTTTCACAGGGCAACATGGGTAGACCACCACACATAGGTAGGCCTGCACCAACTTAGACACCTTTAGCAGAGGTAAACATTAATTTTTGTAATTTTTGTTGTTATATAGAAATAAATGTCATATTATTTTGTTCTTTTCTTTATGACTTTGGAGTTATTTTGATGAAATTTTACTAAAATTGATATCAAAAATGATAGGAAAAGCTAGAATGATAGTAGATAAAATGTGATCTAAATTATGAGCATCATTTTTACATGACATCATCTTTAGTGCTGACCCTATGTTCATTGCCCAACAACTCAAATAAAGATACACTGATGAAATTGTTAACATTATCATCGACTGTGACCATAGGGTCCAATCTTTGAAGGTAAGCAATAATTAATCCAAATTAATAATAGAAGTTCAATAGATGTTAATATTTTATAGTATCTTATTGGTCATGATCTAAAATATTATGTATTCTTGTACAAAAATATGTGATAGTTGTGACATTGTGTGGTGAACTTGGTGAGAATTGTAGCACAAAACCTTCATGTAAGTAACACTTTCTTTGTTAGTTTTCCTCAATATTATAACACTTAACTTTTTTTGGACACTTCTAGCTAGTATCTCATTTTATCTTTATCCATTGCAAATGTCTTTACTAATAATATTGTATTCCTCAGATCTGAAGTGTGAATGCCTCCTTTGATTTATGATCCAATATTTCCTTATGCATTGTCAGCAACAAGGAGCATGCAAACATCCTCATCTATGCCTAGTACAATTGGTAAAACCTTGTTTTTCTATATTGTGTAATGTGCTAATCATGCATTTTTTTTGTTGGGTGGATTTTGTACTCATGTACCTATTTTGTGCACTAATAGATAGATCTTCAGTTGATACAACAACAAAGAGCAGTACTATTGAAGTTGATCCATTTCCTGGAGTAGTCTGTGTGACTAGTATTGGTTCATTTGAAGGGACATTGTTGCTAAACAAGAAATCTATGTTTTTGTTTAAACTATGAAAGCCTCTAGGTGCTTTAAAATTGTTATTATTTAAAGTGTAAATTTAGTTTACTTATACATAACTCATTTTGGACTGATAATCCCTTTATGTTTTTGTAGGTAATAATGTTTTCTTTGACCATCCTTTTGATATGACATTGAGGCTATTCGGACCCACCATACATAAAAGGTACGTAGTTTCATATCATTGCTACATAATTTTTCTTTTCTTCCATTTATTATACTATATTAAAGTTATTGATCTAAAAATTTAATTTTTTGTTAAAAGGTGGAATTTATAGGCTTTTGAATTAAAAAATTAGCCGATTACATCTTTTGAGGACCTATTTGGAAAAAATATTTTTGACACTGCCCTACTTCTAAAAAGAGCATCAAGTCATATAAAGACTATGAGGGATCAATATAGAAGGGGTCTTATGGAGAACCCAAAGTACAAGCATCCTCCTATGATTCCATCGATGGAGTGGAATAAAATAATAGAAGATGCAAAGGAGAAAAGGCTATGTGAAAATAGAGTAAATGAACTAGCATAGGAAAAATAAGTACATTGTAATCATGCACTAATTATTGATCTTTGTAAAAATATAATCTAACATGTTTGAAACTATTCATAGACTGTAGGACACATCCATGGCTACAAAAGCGAAACTAGAAAAGGTTGACCAACACAAACTTGGCTCTAGTGGCTATATGAATCTTCAGTCTTGACTTGTAAGTAGCATTAATGAAATTATATATATATAATGTTGCAAAAAAAATTGTTTAATGAAATCATACATGAAAAACTAACAATGCTAGGCAAAAAATACAAGCCACAAAATTCAATGTGGAGCTCACAAATGAAGATAGAAAACTTGCCTTGAAGGAAGGCTATAAAGTCATGGCTGCATGCCTATGGGAAGAATCTAAAAACCTTACCCAAGAATCTAGTGCACCAAATGAGACATAGATAAATTGGTTAGATGAAAAGTAAATGAAGTTGAATAGTTGTGAAAATTCTTTTTTGGTGCTAGTTTTGAACATAAATTGACTGCACAACAATGTGCATGACATTTTATTGTAGCCTTCATATCCTATCATAGAACCCACTCGTAATGAAGGCCATGATGTGCACTATAGTGGTCAAGGTATTAATTTACTATTAGAAATTAATTATGCAATTATGAATATAATTTAACATCTTCAATTGTAATTTTATGTGTACCCTTTTTTGAATATTTTAGAGCATGTTGAACATCATGGAGAAGGAGTGGAGCATGTTCCAAGTGTTCAATATGTTGACGTGGCTATGGATCAAAATGTTAATGTACATGATGTGGCATTGTCAGGTAAAAAAATGCATGTTATGTTGTACTAGTACTTAATTATAAACTTGTAATAGTTAAAAAAAGAAAAAGAGTATACCAATTTAACCCATTTACTTGTTCTTGCAATAGAGCCCCCTTTAGTATAGTAGCCTCCTACTCCTCCAAAGAGGAGGAGCCATCATAATTTGACATTACATGTGCCACAAGAGGATGAAAAAGAGGAAAATATTGATGCTATTATCAACCTTTTTCTTAACAAAGCTAAGAAAAAAGAAGAAGAAGAAATGATGTTTTCAAAATGGTCTTTGATAAACCTCGTTGGATAATGAAAGAACTTTGTTTCAAGTAATTATCTACGAATATTGCATATTAATATTGATTTTTATTTATGTTAATGAATATTGTTTGTTAGAAATGCTTTAGAATAACTGGAGGGCGCGTGTGAATTAGTTATTCAAGGTCTAAATGTCCTAATAAAATCCTTTTTTACAAAGTATAGTGAGCCCATTTAAACTAACCATGCATCCAAGCTAAATAGTCTTCTTAGCAAGTGACTAAAAAATCAACATAGAAGAATAAAACATGAAAGATCAACACATAACATAGTGATTTACATGAAAACCCAATTTGGAAAAAACCACCAGTAAAATGCTACTCCTTTTTCACTCTTCTAAAGTGATGCCCTATGAAAAGCCTACCCTTTTAAAGGATACAAAACACATTTTTAAATGTGACTTGGTTAAAGGATTTAACCACCTTGTTAGAAGTGGGCCTTGTTAAAGGACTTTAGAATATTCACTTGGAATGTCACTGTGTTAAAGGATTTACAAAATTCTTGTTAAACCAAGCCAGGTCGATAGAATTTTACCCTAACTAATACGATTGCTAGAGAGTAACAATAAGGACTTTTGATCTGATATAACTCACAACATAACTTGTAGATTTTAGATCTCAATTTAGTTCACAAAATTTCCTGGCATTTAGTCTTTGTAGCTCTGACAACTTGTCCTCCTTTCACGCTTTGTCTCCTTGAGTCTCCATACTTGTTATACTAGTGCAATCTCCTCTATGGTCACCTATCAAAGAAAAGTCTATCAAGGCATAGTCTCTGTGCTTTGTTCTTTCCTCTCGATGCCTTCTCCTTGACACCCCATACTCTCTCCAACCAATCTCTTTTCTCCTTGACTTGTAACTCCTTAAATAGAATATTAGAATACTTTTTTCACTCTAATCTTCTCATTCTTATTTGGGGTTCGAATGGATTAGGTAAGATACAATGTATTTACCCCTTATCTTGTTTCTTCTAGAAACATCATGAAGAATCTACCTGTATTCACCTAAAAACTATTAATCTAAAATTCTATGCCACTAGCTCAACATCCTTATCTTCCATTTGGTTCACAAAATTTAAGGTAACAAACTTGTTAGCTCAAATCTAGAAAATATTTGAGTTTTCAAATAATATAGTAGCTCAACACTATTGACTTTCTAATGCTTGGCACATACTATGTTACTCAACACCAACTATGTTTTACAGATGCTCGACACCTACTATAGATTCACTTGACATTAACTAAGTTTTATTGATGCTCAACACCTATTACAATTTGTCTAACTCGATACTTGAACTTTCTCAACACCTTCTATTTCACTCAACACACACTAGATTTTGTATTTTCTTGGTACTTATTGATAGTCTGCTCGGCATGAACTAGCTTGCTTGACACCTACTAGTGAATTTTGTCAAGCTTTGTAGATAGTTTTGTTACAACTTATTCTTCTAGAGTTTCTAAGTGTAGCCAACCTCTATGTCTTAAAATGTATTATCATTTACCATTATCTTAACTAATCCTTGTACTTTATTACAAAACCATAATGAAACCTTTCCCTTAGGTGCTTTTGTTACATCTTATTGATTAAATCCTCTTCATCAATCAACTAAGTGATAGTACTTGGATTTTATAAGCAATTATCATTCCAGCAACTAGTGGGCTTGACATCAGTGAAAAAACAATGATTGAAAAAATTCTTTATCAACAATCTCCCTCTTTACAACAATCTCCCTTCTTCAATAATGATCTTTTTGATCAAATCTTCAACAATCTCCCTCTTATGAATTGATGGCAAACCAAATTGATCAACCAAGTTATCAAAATGCTAACTAGGTTAAAATAGTAAGTCAAATGCCAAAAAGAAAACTTTGTTTCCAAAATTATTCATTTCTATTAGCGACTTTGAATTTCTTATGACTCACTCTGAATTCTATAAGTAACTCCCTCTTTCAAAGTATTAGGGATATCTCTTTTGCTAATACACTATCTTCTCCCTTTTTTGTTCTACTCCTTCTTAGCTGCTATTTCCTTTTCTTCTTTCTTTCTTCTACTTTTCCTTTACACATTTGATCCTATAGATTTTATTAGTTTCTACTATTTCTCCCTCTTTTCTGTAACTTTCCACTTTGATCAGTTTTTCTATTTCTCCCTCTTTGACAACAATGCCAAAGACATACTATTTCAACATCTTATCATGAAAGTGTAGCATTTGTAGGAAATCCAATTTTCTCCCTTTGTCACCTTTCTTGTGACTGAATTGGAATGTTAGTATTTTAATTACTTTAGGTAAAACATAAAGTAAGTATCCTCTACATCAATCTATGTCATTTCAGCAATCAACTCATTTGATGTAGGGAAATCTTGTTGTTACTCAAATAGTCTTGGATAGGGGTATCACCCCTAATTTACCTTTAAGATACTCAAATGCATCTTTAGGTAATGGTTTTGTGAAGATGTCAGCAATTTGTTCCTTTGAGTTGACATATTCCATCTTCACTTGTTTTTCTTCCACCAATTCTCTTACATAGCGATATTTAATTGCAATGTGCTTTGTTTTAGCATGCATCATAGGATTCTTTGATATGTTGATGGCACTTGTATTATGAGAATAGATTATAATAGGTTTAGTTACCTCTTCCTTCATACCTTTCAACAGGTGCTTGATCCATACAATATTAGTGTAGTTGATGGTAACAACAACATACTCAACTTCAACTATAGACTATGAGGTACAACTTTACTTTTTGCTAGTCCAAGTGACTAATCTTTTACCTAAGAAAAGTGATCCTCCACTAGTGCTTTTTCTGTCATCTATGTTACCTCCCCACTCTAAATTGGTGTAGGCTTTCAACTTAAACTTTTTAGTCCCCTTGTAGTATAAGCCAAAATCATCTATTCCTTTTAAGTTATTATTTTTAGTTCCATAAGATGATTTTCTCTTGGGTTTGTAAAAAATCTTGCCACTGTTCCAATAGATAATGCAATGTCTAGTCTACTATGTACAACATACTGTAACTTTTCAATAATTGATCTATACATTGTTTGATTTACTTTAGCTGACTCATCATTCTTGGATAGCTTATGTCCTATTACCATTGGTGTACTAACTAGTTTTGAATCCTCTAAAACAAATGTTTTGAGTATCTCCTTGATATATTTTGATTGAGTCACAAATATGCCATATTTCAATTGATGTACTTTCAATCAAAAAAAAGAATTTGATTTCCCCAAACATTGACATTTCAAACTCATGTTTCATCTAATTAGCAAAATCTTTGCATACTGCATCTTTTCCTCCAAATATTATATCATCAACAAAGATTTTAGATATCAAAATATATTTACCTTTTTCTGCCTTGATATATAGGTTGTTGTTATCATATGTTATCTAAAATCCTATCTTTACAAAAAATTTGTGAAGTCTCACATACCATGCTCTAGGTGGTTGTTTCAAACCATAGAGTGCTTTATGTAGTTTGCAAACTATATATTTTTTGTTGTCATCAACAAATCCCTGTAGTTGTTCAATGTAGAATTCCTCTTCCATTACACCATTCAGAAAAGTAGACTTTAAAACCTTTGTAGGCAGCATATGCAAGTAAAGTTCTTACTCCTTCCATCCTTAAAATAGGGGAAAATGTTTCCCCATATTCTAGTCCTTCTTCTTGTGTGTAACCTTTACAAACTATTCTAGCCTTATTTCTTGTGATCTCACCATTCTCATCTAGCTTGTTTTTGAATACCCACTTAGTACCAATCACATTCTTATTAGCTAGTCTTAGAACTAAAGTCCATGTTTTGTTCTTCTCTATCTAATCAATCTCCTCTTCCATAGCTTTACACCAATTATCATCTTGTAGTGCATCTTTCATGATTTTGGGTTCAATTTTGCTTAGTAGACATGATTCGTTTCTTAGTTTGTTCCTTGTCATTGGTTTGGCTTCCTTGTCACCAATAATTTTTTCTATAGGGTAATGTTTTCTCACATACTTGGATAGCCTTGGTTCTATCCTTATTTCCATGTTAGGACTTTCAGCTTCAAAGTCACCATGCACTTCTCTTTCAGGTAGCTCATCATCTCTTTCATGTGTACTAATTTCAGAGTCAAAATGTGCATTATCTTTATTCTACAACTTAGCTTCTAAATGAAACTCAACATTTACTAGTTGTGACTCAACTAATATTGAAACTTTTTGTTGATTCCCAACTTGATTGGAAACTTCTTCTTTAGTAGGCATTCCTTCATAGAAGTATACAGAGGATCTATACTCTTCTGGTTTCTTCATGGATTCTTCTACATGCTCATCAAATTTTACATTGACACTCTCCACAATTTTGTCAATGTTAGTATTTAAACACTTATATGTTTTACTTCTAGTGGAGTATCCAAGGAACATGTCTTCATCACTTTTTGCATCAAACTTGTCATTTCCAGAATCTTTAAGAATATAGCACTTACAACCAAATATTTTGAAATATTTTACATTGGGTGAGTGACCATACCATATTTCAAAAGGTGTTGTATTTGTACCTTTCTTGATTTGTACTCAATTCAGGGTGTAGATAGTTGGACTTACAACTTCTCTCCAATACTTTAGAGCAATGTTCTTCTCCATCATTAATATTCTAGCATAGTCTATCACTAATCTATTCCTCCTTTCTACAATGGCATTCTATGGGGGAGTTCTAGGTGCTGTCCCTTTATCATTGCAAAATGTCTCAAATTATTTTGATGTGAACTCTCCTCTATCTAATCTCAGGCACTTGAGACTCTTTCTTGTTTCCTTCTCAACCCTAGCCAAATTTCACTTAAACATTTGAAATGCATTAGATTTTTTCTTTAAGAACATGATAGGCATCATCCTAGAGTAGTCATCAATAAACAACATTATATATTTGTCTCCTTTGTAGCTTTGCACTTCTACTGGGCCACATAAACTAGTATGGACTATCTCTAGTACTTCTTTGGAAGTATAGGTTTTTCCTTTGACACTTGAATTGGTCATCTTTCCTAGCTAACAATGTTTTCACATTGTATTGTTAAGCTTCTTTAGTTTAGGCAATCCTCTGACTTTCTTCATTTTGCTGATGCTAATCAGATTATCAAAGTTGACATTACATAGCCTTTTATGCCATATCCACACATCATCAAATATTACAATAAGATAGGTAGCATCCTCCATATCTAGGTAAAATATATTATTCCTAGTTTGGTCATCTTTTCCCATTAGATTTCCATCAGTGTCATAGATTTTGGCAATTTTGTTTCTAAACTCTACTTTGCACCCTACATTGCTTAACTGTGACACACTCAATAGATTGTAGTTTAATCCTTCAACATAGTATGCATTATCACATGACATTTTTTCTATAAGCTTAATAGAACCTTTTCTTTGATTAGACATGGAGCATTATTTCCAAATCTAACACTATTTCCATCATACTAAGTAAAGGTAACAAACCTACTTTTGTCTCCTATCATGTGATGTGAGAACCCACTATCTATGATCCACCTATCATTCTTGTTTACACAGGTTACTAGTGTTGTTTCCTCATCTTCATCTGACTCATCCTTCATGGCTACATAGACTACCTCATCATCATTTCATCAAAATCCTCTTCTTCAACAATGTAGCATTTTTTGCCTTTGTCTTTGTAATCTCTGCTATCATCTTCTCTTTTGTTCTTGTACTTGTTGCCTTCTCTGTAGTTCTTTTTCTATGTACACCTTGTAGCAATATGTCCTACTTCATTGCAATTAAAACAAATGATAGGTATCTTACCTTTGAATTTACCTTTTCCTTGTCAAATCTTCTGGCCAGTAATGCTTCCAATTGTTCCACATTTTTGTCATCTATGCCGATGTCACTAGATGCATATTTTATCTTTCTTTTCTTCTTCTTTGGTTTCACCTCTTTAGTGTCTTTCAATAAAAAACTGGTCTTAAAAGAAAATTCAAAATTTGTAGGTCTGTAGTTATCAAAGTTGGACAACTCAAATGCAATAAGTCCTCCCACTATGCCTTCAAGAGTTAGCTTATTTCCTGGTATGCATCTTAACTCTTGGATGGTTGACACTCTAATAGAATAGATGGTGAGCAAGGTTCTTAATGATTTTCTATTAATAGTTTCATCATCTAAATGACCACCCAAACTTCTTATTGCACTTACTACTTCCTTTATTCTAGAGGCATATTAAGAAATGTTCTCACCTTCCTCCATTCTCATGTCATCAAAATTTCCTCTGAGGCTTTGTCTTTTTTCTCTTTGGACATTCTAATATCCTAAATAAATATCTATCAAGACTTTTCACATCTTTAATGTAGAGGTACACCCCTTGATGTCATCAAATTCAACATAGTTGAGTGTAGAGGCAATCTCTAGCATTGTTTGATTGTGCTCCTTTTTCTTCATATCTTCTACAGTACGAACACCTATTGGATCAACATGTTCCACTTTAATTGAGGTTTGTACATGATCACCTATTGATCCAAGGTGTGGCATCATCAAACTTTTTCATGCAACAAAGTTATCTCTGTTGAGCTTAGAAACTTCTCTCTTAGACATCTTGATCTTTTTGCTTCTAGTACCTTTAAACCAAATTAGTAGATGGCTTTGATACCAATTTTTATAAATTCTTTAGAATAACTAAGAAGGGGAGAGGGGGGGGGGGGGGGGGTGAATCAATTATTTAAGGTCCAAATGTCTTGTTAAAACCCTTTTCTTACTAAGTATAGTGAGCCCATTTAAACTAACCATGCATCCAAGCTAAACATTCTTCTTAACAAGTTACTGAAAAATCAACATGTAGGAATAGAACATGAAAGATCAACACATAACATAGTGATTTCTGTGAAAACCCAATTTGGGAAAAACCACTAGTAACATGCTACTCCTTTCTCACTCTTTTGAAGTGATTCCATGTGAAAGGTCTACCTTGTTAAAGGCTACAAAACACACTGTTAAATGTGACCTAGTTAAAGGATTTAACCACCCTATTAGAAGTGAGCCTTGTCAAAGGACTTTAGAACATTCACTTGGAATGTCACCTTGTTAAAGGATTTGCAAAATGGCTGCTAAACCAACTTAATTCCATAGGATTTTACTCTAACTGATACAATTTATAGAGAGTAACAATAAGGGCTTTTGATCTGATGTAACTCACAAAATAACTTGTAGATTTCGGATCTCAATTCAGTTCACAAAATTGCTTGGGTTTCAATCTCTACAGCTTTGACAGCTTGTCCTCCTTTCAAACTTTGTCTTCTTGAGTCTCCACTCTGATTGTACCAGTACAATCTCCTCTATGGTCACCTATCAAAGTAGAGTCTATCAAGGTAGAGTCTCTGTGCTTTATTCTTTTCTCTTGATTCCTTCTCCTTGACACCACATACTCTCTCTAACCAAACTCTCTACTCTTTGACTTGTAACTCCTTAAATAAAAGTTTAGAGTACTTTTCTTTCTCTAATATTCCTACTCTTATTTGGGGTTTGAATGAATTAGGTAAGATATAATGTATCTACCCCTTATCTTGTTTCTTGTAGAAACATCATGAAGAATCCACCTGTATTTTTCTAAAAATTGTTAACCTAAAATTCTATGCCACTAGCTAAACATCCTTATCTTCCATTTGGTTCACAAAATTCAAGGTAACAAACTTGTCAGCTTAGATCTGGTGAATCTTTGACTTTTCAAATAATGTAGCAATTCAACACTATTAACTTTATGATGCTTAGCACATATTGTGTTGCTTGGCACCAACTATGTTTTACTAATGCTCAACACCTACTATGGATTCACTCTGCATTAACTAAGTTTTACTGATGCTTGGCACCTATTACATTTTGTCTAGCTTGGCACCTAAACTTACTCGACATCTTCTGTTTCACTCGGCACACACTAGGTTTTGCATTTTCTTAGCACTTATTGATATTTTTCTTGGCATGAACTAGCTTTCTCAACACCCACTAATGAATTTAGTCAAGCTTTGTAGATAGCTTTGTTACAACTTATTCTTCTAGAGTTTCTAAGTGTAGCCAACCTTTGTATCTTCAAATGTATTATCATTTTACTATTATCTTAACTGATTCTTGTACTTCATTACAAAACCATAACTCAACCTTCCCCTTAGGTTCTTTTATGACATCTTATTAATTAAATCCTCTTCATCAATCAACTAAGTGATAGTACTTGGATCTTATAAGCAATTATCATTCTAGTAAATAGCGGGTTTGACATTAGTGTAAAACAATGATTGAAAACATTCTTTATCAACAATCTCCCTCTTTGCAACAATATCCCTTCTTCAATATTGATCTTTTCAATCAGATCTTCAACATTGTTATGTGTTAATGAAGTCTTGATTAGTATTGTGTATTAATGAATTTTATATCATAGTAATGAATGTTATGTGATTTTACTGATTGAATATTATAGTTCATAAATGGTCGAATGCAAAAATGAAGTATGTAATTAGATGATAATGGGTAATTTAAATTGATGTTAGGGGAAGAGGGTTGAGGCCAAATGAGCTTCCACCTTCACATGGTTGGCCTTGTTAAGTAGAGAATATTATAGTATTCTCAAAACCAACATACCAAGTAATTGCAAAACCCAAATCCATCTACCTCTCATCTTCTCATCCCAATAAGTCATCTTTTCGGCCATTTTTTGCATATTTAAAATTCTATTATTCACAATCTTGATAATGGAAACCTCCATCTTGTCAGTAAGTTGTTCCTATCCTATCCTTTATTTTAAAAATTTGTTTATTTCTCTCCTACTATAACTCCCATTTAACAATAGATGGTGTTGCAATCGATAAGCCACCATACAAACAGTCCTTATTTTGAATAGATGTTTGTCTTTGGTCTTAGCTATTTTTTAATTAGGTAATTACAACCCTCCTTAGTGTTATAGTTTGTAGTAGTCATTTGATAGTTTCTTTGAACAAGCTCAACCCCATAAGAAATCCGTAAACCATAATTGATGAGGACTACTAGAGAAAACTTCATTACTACATCCAGACCAAGGTAACCTTCATATTTAATTTTAGGCCTCTATTTTAGTCTGATATTATATATGGTTTTCAATATAATCTAGTGGATAAAAAGAAATTAGTTGCATGAATATTGTTTTCTTAAATCACTATGTGACATTTGTTGAATTTGGAACAAATATTCTTTGGGAAGTATTACATTATTATCTATGAAGTAATTTCTTTTGCACTAATTTTCATTGCAAGTTATAGTTGTCTGGTGTTAGTGATATATGATTTAAACTATCATTGTATGCATTGTATTCTTGCATTTTTTTTGTCATCTTTTACATACATGTTGCTGTCCATTTATGGGGACGTTGAGTCTAAAATAATTGCCATGCAGATAGTATATTCTATGCATGTTCATTGTTAATACTTTACATAGTTAGTAAACTTTTAGTTATTGCAATTGGAGTCATCTGATGCAGGAGCATCTAGAGGTATAAGGGCAATCCTGTGTCACCCAAAAAAATGTACTTAGACTTAGTTTCTGTTTCATGTGTTTTCATTTTTGGATACCCTTTTGGGCCAAATAAAGGTTCCAACTCTCACAGTTCCACTATCAGTGTGTTAGAAAATCTCAAAAAATAGGAGCATGCAATTTGGCCATCATTTTGGTGACCTAGAAGGTGCGAATTGGCCAGATGAATGTAATTTTGATTTTGAGCATTCCAGAAAAAGAATCAGGTCAAAAGGCCCCATGGTTTGAAAGTTATTGCAGTTTTTCAGGTTTTGGAGACCTCCTAAGAATGCTTCAAAGTCAAGTTAGGGGCATTAAATGACCTTGAAAAGGGTCAAAAAATGGGAGACGAGCAAAGCTGGTCCATAGGGCTATAGAGCGCTTTGAGAGCTTTCCGAAAATGTAAACAGTTCGTCAATCGGAGCTACGGTTCAAAAGTTATGCCTCTTGGAAGTTCGGTTACCATTTCTAGATTCTTCTAGATTTGTACCGACTTCCAATGCAGCTTCTAGAACCTTCTATTTTGTTAGTGGATGCCTACTAGCACTTTCTAAAATGTACTCCTAGTCCTTAACCCTCCGGGGTCTATTTAAGGAGATTTCTGGCATTGTAAAAGGCAGTTTGGAGTGGAGTTTGAGAGGAGGTAATGAAAGGAGAAATTATCTCCAGATTTATGCTATTGTAAGCCTTTAGGGCATGTTTTGAAGTTTATTTTCTCTGTACTATTGTACTAGCTTATTTTCTCAGTTAATATAATTTTCCCTTTTCTGTTGTGTCCATTATGTTCTTGGGTTGTGTCCCCATCAAGTGGTATCAGAGCTGGTTTTCCTGAGTGTGTAGACAGAGCGCCGACTGTGAGGTAGTTTGCACCAGGACTGTGTGGTTATGGGTTCGAGTTAGAAGATGCCTCCATGAAGAGAGCATGGTAGAAGGGCCAGAGCTATTAATCCTGAGGAGGTTAGAGCCCTCCAAAGGCAGGTACAGGCATTGCAAGAGGAGCTCCGTAGAGGAGCAAATGTTGCCGTAGGTAACAACAGTGAGGATGACAATGAAGAAGAAGTAATGGGACCAGAAGGGGAATTTGACGGGGAAGTTTTGAATCATGCAGAGGAAAGGCTTTTAGGGCCATTACTAAGTTTGGGAAAAGACCCACAATTGAAGTGGGTGTATTTTCAGGAAATCTGAAACTAGATGAGTTGATCGATTGGATAAATGAACTAGAAGAATACTTTGAGTATGAGGATATCAGGGACCCAGATAGGGTTAAGTTTGCAAAGGCCAAAATGAAAGGCCATGCCAAAATCTGGTGGCAAGAGGTTCAATTGGAAAGAAATAGAAGAGGAAAGGAGAAGATCACAAGATGGGATCGTATGGTGGACAAATTGAAGAAGCAGTTCATTCCTGTGGACTATGAGCTTGATTTGTTTAAGAAGATGCATGGGTTAAAGCAAGCAGGAAGATCAGTCCAAGAATATACAGAGGAATTTTACTGACTCTTGATTAGAGTAGGACATGCAGAAGCAAATAAGGAGAAGGTTGCTCATTATATCAGTGGGTTACGACCTAGCATCCAGGAGGAATTAAATCTGGTAAGATTGACCAACATTGAAGAGGCATACCAGTTTGCCCTACGAGTTGAAGAGAAGATGAATAAAAGGTTTGAAGGAAGACAAAGAGGGCGTGGTCAAGGAGGAAGGGGAAGCGGTAGATCATCTGGAGGCCACAATGAAACCCAAAAGAAAAATGAAGATGTGGGTACTAGCAAGAACCAGAGGAATGAGGGTTTCAACTGCTTCCATGATCAAGACATTGGAAATTAGAGAGGAAGAGGTAGAGGACGTGGACAAGGAAGAGGAGGCTTCCGTGGTACTTGTTTCCATTGCAATGAAGAAGGTCATCGTGCCTTTGAATGCCCTCAATGACAAGGAAGGACAGATAGGAGAGCTAAGGGCCAAGCTAGGGTTGCTCATGCGGATGTGGATGCACAATCATCACATTCAGAGGATGCAGAAAGAGGAGAGACCTTGGTAAATGAAAGAGTCCTACTAAGTGGTGAGATTGAACCAGGACAACGGAGGAGTTTGTTCCGTACTAGATGCAAGTGTGAGGATAAATGTTGTGACATGATCATTGATGGTGGTAGCACTGATAACTTGGCATCAGAAGAGATGGTCTCTAAGCTGAAGCTCAAGAGGGAGAAACATCCCCAGCCCTATCGGATTGCTTGGGTAAAAGATGATCATAAGGTCCTGGTAAGTGAACAATGTTTAGTAAAATTCAAAATTTGGAGTTACCATGATGAAGTTCTCTATGATGTTATTTCAATGGATGTTGCCATCTATTGTTGGGTAGACCATGGCAGTTTGATAGACATGCAGTACATGATGGACATGCAAACACATACTCTCTGACAAAGGATGGAGTTCGCCACAAATTGAAGCCCATGAAAAAGGAAGGTGAAAAGGTATGTAGCAGTGCTAGGATTTGTCTTGTTGATGGAAGGAAGTTTTTAGATGGCATGAAACATCAGCATATGTGTTATGCTTTGATTCCTAGGAAAGATAAAGAAGGTAGTAGTGAAATACCACTTGAAGTTTCAGATTTAATAGGGGAGTTTGGAGATATTATCTCTGATAATGTTCCAGATGGATTGCCACCAGTAAGGCAAATCAGTCATCAGATAGATCTGATTCCAGGAGCTAGTTTTCCTAGCAAGGCTGCTCACAGGATGACTCCTATTGAAACAAAGGAGCTAAATAGACAGGTTCAGGAGTTGTTGAGGAAGGGCTTGATTCGAGAGAGCCTGAGTCCATGTGCAGTACCTGCAGTACTCACACCAAAGAAGGATGGAGAGTGGAGGATGTGTACAAATTCTTGAGCTATAAATAGGATCACCATCAAGTATCGGTTTCCTTTTCCAAGTATGGATGATCTTATGGATTGCTTGAGTGGAGCTCAGTACTTCACAAAGATAGATCTAAAGAGTGGCTATCATTAGATACGGATTCGAGAAGGAGATGAGTGGAAAACAGCCTTCAAGACCAAGGAGGGTCTTTATGAGTGGTTAGTCATGCCCTTTGGATTGACAAACACCCCAAGCACCTTCATGCGGCTCATGAATGAGGTACTTAAGAAGTTCTTGGGAAAATTTGTTATTGTCTATTTGGATGATATTTTAATTTTCAGCAAGATTTTGGAAGAACATTTACTGCATATTCGTAGTGTCCTTGAAAGGCTAAGGGAAGAGAAAATATTAATTAATCTGAAGAAATGTATCTTTGCAAAAAGGGAGTTAGTCTATTTGGGGTTTGTTATATCACCCGAAGGTCTCAAAATGGATCCGGAGAAGGTAAAAGCCATCTTGGAATGGCCTACTCCAAGGTTTGCTACTGAGGTAAGATCATTTCATGGTCTGGTTAGTTTTTATAGGAAGTTTATTAAGAATTTCAGTGGCATATGTGCACCCCTAACTAATACAATAAGAGGGGATAGAAAATATTTCAAATGGACTGTAGCAGCTACGAGAAGTTTTGAATTGCTGAAGAAGAAGGTAACAGAACAGCCTGTGTTGGCACTTCCAAATTTTAGAAAGGTTTTCCAGGTGGATTGTGATGCCAGTGGCAGCGCTATTGGGGTTGTATTAAGCCAAGAAAGCATTGCAGTACCTAAATAGCCAAGGTAAATTGAATCAGAGGCATATGAAGTGGGTAGAATTCTTGCAGAGCTATACATTTGTGTTAAAGCATAGAAGTGGAAAATCTAACAGGGTTGCAGATGCACTAAGTAGGAGACAGTTGTTGCTTATAGTAATGCAGGTTGAAGTAGTTGGGTTTGATGAACTCAAAAATTTGTACCCCGAGGATCCTGATTTTGCTGAAGCATGGAAAGCTTGTAAAGAACCTGTTGCTATAGATAGAACCAAGTGGTTAGACTATCTGATTCAGGATGGCATGTTGTTCAAAGGTAGTCAATTGTGCATTCCAAGGAGTTCCATGAGGAAAAATTTGATTAAGGAGAAACACAATGGAGGGATGGTAGGACATTTTGGTCGAGATAAGACCATTGCCATTCTTAGAGAACATTATTTTTGGCCTCAAATTTCACAAGATGTGAAGAAGTTTGTACAGAGTTGCCAGGTTTGTCAAGTTGCTAAGGGGTTTAGTCACAATACTGGCCTATATCAGCCATTTCCTATTCCATCAAGGCCATGGGAGGACATAAGTATGGATTTTGTTCTTGGATTGTCGAGGACACAAAGGGGTAATGACTCAGTATTTGTGGTGGTTGATAGGTTCTCCAAAATGGCACATTTCATTCCATGCCACAAAAATCATGATGCTGTCCATATTGCAGACTTGTTTTTCAAAGAGGTGGTAAGACTACATGGTCTTCCAAGGAGCATAGTTTCTGATAGAGATACTAAATTTGTGGGGTATTTCTGGAGGACATTGTGGAAAAAGTTGAGAACTGACTTGAAATTCAGTTCCACGCATCACCCCCAAATTGACGGCCAAACAAAAGTGGTAAACAGAAGTCTGGGCAATTTGCTGAGATGTTTAGTTGGGGATAAGTCCAAGGGGTGGGATTTGATTCTACCATAGGCAAAGTTTTCTTATAATAACTCTGTAAATAAGAGTACTGGAAAATCACCATTCTAAATTGTATATGGGAGTAGCCCAAGGAATGCACCAGAGCTGAGGAAGATAGAACAAGGGGAGAGGACAAGTGCTCAAGCTGAGGAATTTGCTGAACATATCAAGCATCTACATGAGGAGGTTCAAGCACACATTACCAAGATGAATCAAGAGTATAAAGCTAAGGCTGATCAAAGGAGAAGACATAAGGAATTCCAAGTAGGAGATTTAGTCATGGTGCACTTATGAAAAGAAAGATTTCTAGCTGGTACTTACAACAAGCTGAAAATGAAGAAATTTGGCCCCTGCAAAGTTTTGAAGAAACATGACTCAGGAAATGCATATGAGGTGGAGCTGCCAGATGGTATTCACATTTCTCCCATTTTCAACATTGCAAATTTAATAGAGTATCATGATGATGGTGTAGATGAGGAGCTGGTGTTAGAGCCATGTCCAATTCCTACTTCTAAGAAGGAGGAGATAGAAGACTTTCTAGATCATCATGTGGGTAGGAGTACTAGAAATAGGCAGTATGAAGAGTATTTGGTGAAGTGGAAAGGACGGTCGATCGAGGACTCAACTTGGATTTCAGCAGCTGAGGTTTCCCATTTGGAATTTCCTCTACCATCCATAAAGTGACAGGGTCACTTTTCAATCTACCCTGCGTGTCTGATGCAGGAGCATCCAGAGGTATAAGGGCAATCCTGTGTCACTCAAAAAATGTACTTAGACTTAGTTTCTATTTCATGTGTTTTCATTTTTGGATACCCTTTTGGGCCAAATAAAGGTTCCAACTCTCACAGTTCCACTATCAATGTGTTAGAAAATCCTAAAAAAATACGAGCATGCAATTTGGCCATCATTTTGGTGACCTAGAAGGTGTGAATTGGCCAAATGAATGTAATTGTGATTTTGAGCATTCCATAAAAAGAATCAGGTCAAAAGGCCCCACGGTTTTAAAGTTATTACAGTTTTTCGGGTTTTGGAGACCTCCTAAGAATGCTTCAAAGTCAAGTTAGGGGCATTAAATGACCTCGAAAAGGGTCAAAAAATGGGGGATGAGTGAAGCTGGTCCATAGGGCTATAGAGGGCTTTGAGAGCTTTCCAAAAATGTAAACGATTCGTCAATCGGAGCTACGGTTCAAAAGTTATGCCTCCCGAAAGTTCGGTTACCGTTTCTAGATTCTTCTAGATTTGCACCAACTTCCAATGCAGCTTTTGGAACCTTCTATTTTGTTGGTGGATGCCTACTAGCACTTTCTAGAATGTACTCCTAGTCCTTAACCCTACGGGGTCTATTTAAGGAGATTTCTGGCATTGTAAAAGGCAGTTCGGAGTGGAGTTTGAGAGGAGGTACTGAAAGGAGAAATTATCTCTAGATATATGTTATTGTAAGCCTTTAGGGCATGTTTTGGAGTTTATTTTCTCTGTACTGTTGTACTAGCTTATTTTCTCAGTTAATATAATTTTCCCTTTTCTGTTGTGTCCATTCTGTTCTTGGGTTGTGTCCCCATTATCATCATATAGATCCAAATTTTGGTTGTAAACTGATGTTAATATTGATTATAGGATATGTTGATTACTGTTATATTTTGTTGATACATATTTTGAAATTTGCTAGTTAAATCTAAACTCAATTGCTAAAATAGTTTAAAAATTCTCCATTCTCAAACTTTCATTATTTTCATTTTTCATGGATTTTTTTTGTACTTATGTCTAGTCCATTCTTTAGTAATTACCATAAATAAAATACACAAAAAAATCACATATTATTCTAAAATCCAAAAATAAGATAACAGTGTAGACTAGGATTTTATTGTCTTTCAATATATATTTTAGTTTTCTCCTAAGCATAAAATACAAATAAAAGAAAATTAGTTAATTGCCAAAAGTATGTAAAATGGTACACTTTAGCTGTGGAAAATTGTTGGTTAGGTCTTAAATTGAATCACTAAAGTTTTTTTACGAATTCCCCATTCTCGACTTTCAATTTTAATTTTGTTACATTAGATATTTTTTAGTATTTTCTTTTAGTCTATTCTTTGGTCAGTTCCATAAATAGAAATTGCAAAAAATTATAAAGGGTTCTAAAGAAAATAATTGATTGGCTAAGGGTTTAGTTAGCTTCAATTATTTTAGCATTTATTTCAGTTTTCTCTTAGGTTTTAACCATAACATTTTTTTATATATAATTGCCAAAAAAGTCTAAAATGGGACTTGACAATATTTACATTTATCCTTTACACATCGATCCTTAGTCCAATAATTCCAATTAGAGGAATGAGGATTGATCTCAATTTTTCTGCCTTTGGGAATTTATGTCACATTTTATCAAGTTCTTTTATCTAGCCTACTTGTATTAGAGTTTCTCTTCAGATATGTCTTTGATTGGAGGTATATTCTATCCTCATTTTTGGCATTTTTGATAGAGCCTCTTTTCTAGGACCCTCTTTTTCATTAATTTTATCTTTGGAAGCCTTTGCTAGATTAGAATATACATGAATTTCCCTACCTAAACCATGAGCTTTTTAATCTGTAGTGTGTTCTTAGATATCTGTAGAGTGATGGAATTTTCTAATCCTTGTCAGACCATTGTTCTTCAATTCATTCCAAAGCCAAGGAGTCAAGACTTTCACAGTATCCATTATTGACATTAAGGCACTAGTGATATGAGAATTATATTCACTTAATTAACATAATGACTAAAAGGAATGAGTAGTGTTATGAGAATTCTTTAACTGTTAATTGGCTTTCTATAATAGGTTAGATAGGGTACCCAACATCAAAGCCCTGAGGGAATAAGGAAGCATTTTAAGAGGCTTGCTTAGGATATTGATCTCATGCAACATATTTCTATTTTTCTTTGGCAGCACCATAAATTTAGACTCCACTTTCTCCTTTCTTAGATTTCTATTGAGATCTCTTGTTAGGTTATTCCTCATTTCTTCATACATTTTATTTAACCCCACTCCCACTCTTGTGAATGCATGCTCAGTTTAGATTATACAATCTCTTGCTTCCTCCAAAGTTATATGCCTGACATCTATAACATAGGAAAACAATTTGATACCAGTGAGAGAGAGGTACTTATATTTGACATTTTGTGTGGGTTATAGAGATGAGATGACAATTTAGCAAGTCCATTCATTACTTTTACTATTGTTATGTGTTTACACCATCTAATCTATATTTATATCTTTTCCCTATATATTGGTCCTATCAATACCCCTTGCAATTGCATTAAAATTTAAAATTGTATTTTATTCTTGTATCCTAATATAAATCAAAATGGTATCTTGATTTCCCTAAACTTTCAAACTCACTCATTGATTTTTAATTCACTTAGGCTTTCATCAAACTATTGTATCAACTTTTTTATAATGTCCACATATTATAAATTTTGAAATTACTGAATTGTGCATGCACATAAGCTTGTTCCTAAGGTATGATTTTTAAAACTTTTGCAAGGGACAACAACATACTAAATGCCCTGTTGTTTCCTCTTTTTATTCTCATTCTTAGGTTAGGTGTTATTGGAGCTACTCTTGCCACTATTATCTCTCAATAAGTGAACACTTATGGTCATCAAATGTGACAATCTATATTTATTTTGTTATAGTTCTTTCCTCTAGCATGTGAGTTGTCCTTAGAGAGAAATTTTTGAGAATGTCATATTTGATGGGTCAAATTTATATTAAAGTTATGAAAGTATCTTATTGGCCATCTTGTAATATAAATCTATTGCCATTAGTAGTTCTTGTTCCTACATTAGTTAGCCACCAAGTAGTGTTCTTGCTCCTATAAACATTCTTGTAGGTTCTCAATTATGGGTGCAAGATTCTGAAGTGGATTAGATTGATAGAGAAGTGATGGAGATTAAAGATCAAAAAGTTAAAGTTTAGATAGTTGATGGAAAGTTGGTAATTAAACAATTTTATTTTGAATGACAATCTCTTTAGATTTATTTTTTAATTTATTCTGATTGCTTACAATCGGTTTAACAAAATCCTACCAATAGCAATAGGTTTATAGGAAAACCAATGGCTTATGTCTAGGAATATTATTTCCAACATTTCTTTGTGGATTTTTTATGCTTTCTTTTTGGTCAATGGTTAAAATGATCCTTTTTCAGAGAGGCTATATTGCACATATTTCTTTTTTAGGACTTCTTTAATGTCCTCCTAGCAATATAATCATGCTTTATGCATACTAACCTTGTTCTCCACATTTATGGCAACCACACAAGACATCAACACAACTATTTTGGCATTAATAAATCCACTTTTTTTAAGGCTTTTTTTGATAACTTGAAACTCAAGAAAGCCAATAAATCTACTCTAGTTGTATGCTTACTCCTTTCATCAAATATCCTACACTCCCTTCAGTCCCAACACTACTTTTTCTAGAGTTGCTAGGTACTAGCCATCAATTTTTTTTTTAAGGAAATGACTGAGATTAAGAAAAGAGAAATGGGTCCCAGGAGCCTTCTTACAACTTGCAACAACCAATGGAATATCAACACTAGATAGAGAAACATTTAATTGAACACATGCACTAAACAATAGCTAGTATATAGTCATCCACCATGAGAATGCAAACTCAAAATAAGAATCCTTCATAAATGTGGCCACCCTACTTGAATAAATTAAAGCATGATGACAGTGCAACCAAACTAGTTAAGAACCTTCATTAACTATCCTCAAGTGTTTCATACTTTTATAGAGTTTAGGAATAATACTCATACACCAGGACTTAACTTGTGTCACTCTATAAATTCACACCTGCAAAATGTCTCATTGATGCAATATTATACATCGAGTAGGAGGTCATGTAGAACTTCAATCTATTTGATACCTTTAAAAGATAATCACAAATTGTATCACTAATTTTCTTTACCCAAAATATTTTATGATTGCAATTCTAACAATGTGAATTTATTGATACATTCATTAGTGAAAAATTTAAGATTTAGGAAGGCCTTTAACCCTACTAAGAAGGGTTATCAAATCATTGACCTCTTGTTGGAATTTAGTACGAGGGAGTCTTTGGCAACCTTGTAATGGCAGGCTTGGATGTCTTGAGCCAGTTCATGTTCATATTCTTCCTAGATTTCTTAGACTGATTGCATTATAATCTTATGCTAACTATATGATGATAACAACATACTCATTGATGTTTGGGCATCTAAAAATATTATAAATCAAATCTTCATCTAGCATTACAATAATTTTAATCTACATTTTTAATGCTCTTGCTCTCTACATCAATGTGACTCAAGGCTCATTTCATTGACTGACCTTCCCCTTTAATTCCCTATCAGAGATGTGAAACACACAATATAACATGTCTCCCTCTACATCTTGATCTGTGGATGGAAGGGCTAGAGAAAATGGCATGATGTAATCACATCTAAGTTCTAGATATCCTCAATGGTGATGAACATGCAAGCCAAATAAATTTTTAGCATCTCCACAATAAGCATGCAAGATCCTTATCTCATTTTGTAGATCTTTAGTTACATTTTTTGCATCTGACAATTGATAATGAGAAAAAGATGACAATACACCCTCTACTATTATGACTTCTAATTTTGTCCTACCCCCAATCATGCATTGCACTACCATTACTAGAAATTAATCTAGTAGAAGGAACTGGAGAAGCTATATTCTAATAGTAGCATTTAGGAGATATTGTGCAATATGGAGATAAAATCCCTTCAATTTGTAGCTTTGGAGTGATGCCTTCACATCAGAGTTTTGCAAGACTACTTTTATAAATAGCAATGCTAAAGCAACTGGTTCTTAACAATTGAAATTACTATGCCACCTATTTAAGATATGGCCTTGAGCCAATCACAACCCATATCAAAGCTCTTATGGTTAGCTATCCATATCAAACCTGAACTTGACTCTAATGCTATAATAAATTGACAATGGCAGAAGCCTGCCAGCACTACCTTACCAATGAAAGGAAATTATGTCCTTCACATTCTTTATCACAAAATAATACTACATTTCATCACATAAATAGTGGAAAGATATTTTTTTCCCCTAAAATAAATAAAGAAAATGTAGTTTAGAGAATAAACTCCACGCTACATAAGGTGAATTTCCTAGTTATAGTCTTGTTCAAAGTCTCCAACTCAAACTACATAATGGTTTTTTGGCAATTAAGTGTGGTTTGGAGAATAAGCTTTGAACTACATAGTAGAATGATCCAAAGACAAAAGGGTGCATCATGAGAAAATTTTCCCACCCTTGTAAAGTGAAGGATGGGTAGCATGATAGCTTTGTAGTTAGGATCATAAAATAACATGACCAATGACAACCTATGGATTTTTAAATTTGGTCTCTATATGTTTAATCTTTGGTAGTTTTCATGTCATTAATCTTCCTGGACTAGGCCCTTTAGTTATGTTGAAATCACTTACAATGCCTTGTAAAGTGTAAATAGATTAAATCTTTTGACTATAAACTTTTTCCCATTTTTCATAGTTTACTTTTCCTTAGACATCAAATTGTTTGGTATTAGTTATTCACGTTGTGGACTTTTCATGGCAATCCCTTTTCTTTTGTGATAATTTGAAGATTTTTTTTCATAAGAATTTTTTTTAAGGGATAAGTTGGTTACATCTTAACTTGTTGCATCTTTCTCAAGTTCTAGTCACTTGGCTTTGGCTAGTTCTACACTAGGATAATCCAAATGTTGTGGTTAATTCTCTTGCTTTTCATTCTATTACTTGTATGAAATTATGGTGTTAGAAATGATATTTAAAATAGAAATTAATATATGATGTGTGAGAAGAAAGTTAAGAAATGTGCACATTAATTAGTTACACCATCTATTACAACATGACATTTCTAGTGCATGGTTATTTGTTTATTGATAGGTGTATTTTTCTTATAGAAAATTGGCTAGTGAATTATGTTAAAGCACAATTGTATAGATCTATTTCAACTCAATCACCATTTTCTACTATCCCATGTGGAATAATATAATAATTTTATAAAAATCATCCTATTATTATCCAAAATGAGCACATCCCAAAGGTAGTTAGTCCAATGATGACATAGTGATAATGATTTGAGAAAGATCCCAATATAAGGCCTTTTTTGGGTATCTAACATGCCCAGTCCATAGCCCTTAAATCAGAAATGTTGACCAAGTTGAGATTAAAAACCTTATTCAACATCTTTCACTTATTTTTTCTACTTCGGCTTCTACATCAACACTCACATAGGGGATAGGAGCCCACAAAAAAATATGAAGACCATTGGTCTATGGTGCAAGTTAATCAGTGATGAAGTAGACAATGAAGAAGTGCCCTCTCCACAACCCTTACAACCACAATGTCAACCTCGTGGAGATAAGAAACCTTATATTAATTGGTGGCTTTGACCCCAAAAAATTTGGCTGCATTTGCATTACTCACATAATTGATGGTGCCCTATGCATAAATGTCCATTTATTCCATGTTGTATTAAGCAGTTATTTCTTATCCAAGCCATTTAATTTGTAACCTTTTAAATCTCTGCAAAGATAAAGTTGGAGTAGGAGAATTTTTCTTCTCAAAGGTGTCCTCTGATTGTAAAGCATCCATTCCATTATCTATTCAACAAACAAGACATATCTAGTTCAATAGATAATGGAATGGACACTTTACAACCAGAGGACACCTTTGAGAAGAAAAATTCTCCTACTCCAACTTTATCTTTGTAGAGATTTAAAAGGTTTCAAATTAAATGGTTTGGATGAGAAACAATTGCTTGATACAACATAAAAAATAAATCAACCAAACATTGGTGGAAATTTTGACCAATTCTTGATAGTTTTCTACCAAGACTTGGTCAAAATTTCCACCAATTATAAAAAATATTTGACCAAACATTGGTGGAAATTTCAACCATTCTTGATAGTTATCTACCAAGACTTGGTCAAAATTTCCACCAATTATAAAAAATATTCGACCAAACATTGGTGGAAATTTTGACCAATTCTTGATAGATTTCTACCAAGACTTGGTTAAAATTTCAACCAATTATAAAATGAATTTTGACCAAAAAATGGTGGAAATTTAAACCAATTCTTGATAGTTTTCTACTAATTATAAAAAAAATTCGACCAAACATTGGTGTAAATTTTGACCAACTCTTGATAGTTTTCTACCAAGACTTGGTCGAAATTTCCACCAATTATAAAAAAAATTCGACCAAACATTGGTGGAAATTTTGACCAATTCTTGGTAGTTTTTACCAAGGATTGGTCAAAATTTCCACCAATTCTAAAAATAATTCAACCAAAAATGGGTGGAAATTTTGACCAACATTGACAAATCAAATCTAGCAAAAATTTAAAAATTTTGATGAATGTATTGGTCAAAATTTCAATCAAACATTGGTTAGTAAAAATTTCAACGACAAAAATTACCACAAACTGCTTGGCCAAAATTTCAACCAACCTGGGTCAAAATTTTGACCAATATTCGTTGAAAATTGAGTCAAAAATTATGAGTACTTAGATCCTATTTTGATTAATTTAGATAAAGAAGATACTCTTGATGATTTTGATGATGTTAATGATGAATATGATACTATTGACACTGACGTTGATTTACCTAATATACTTTCCTTACAATTGACACTTACACCTAGTGTTGAACATTACAATTCTCAAGAGGATCCTTGTTTAGAACTTCCTATCATTCCTACTATGTTGGATATAGTCCCTCTTGTGAGTTACCCATCTTCCCTAAATGATATACAATAAGATTGGGAGAGTGGGTGGAATGCTTGATTGGCTTGTTTTTCATGGTAGCCTTTGTTGTGTGTTTTTCTATTGTATTATATTTCTCCCATGATGTATTTGCTAAATATTGTTAAATTATTTTATATGATCTTTGTTGCTCTGTTAGTGCAAGGTAATAAGAGAATCAAACCTATGTATTCTTCTTCTATATGTATCTCTATTCTTGCATATGTTTATCCATGTTATATTGTACTTGTGTTATTGTTCGTACATTTTTCCTTATGTAAATTTGCTTGGATTCATGACTTGGTAGCACTGATTCTTTTTGGTCTCTAGGTCATGGTCTAAAAGGATTCTTCTTTGTATTTTGTATGTGATATTTCCTCCTTTGTGATTGTAGTTCTTCTTTCCTTGGGGAATGATGTCAATTCATTTTCAATAATATCATATACATATTATATTATCATCATACTAGCCCCACAACAACTAGATCCCTTTTGTGTTTTGTGTATGTTTATGTATTATATTCCTTGATTTGTCTTCATCTAGGGGCATCTGATAGCGAAAACATAATCAGTGGAGTTGTTTATATTTTTGTCAAAGCCATTGCTCCTATTAAAGTGTTAGAAATGACTTTAATGTGGGGGATACACTTTGCTCACTTATTGAACACACACACACACACACATTTTAATAAATATATATTATTTTTTCAAGATACAATTTTTCCCTTTTTGGATTAGTGACTAATCCTTAAAGCATGGATTTATATTTTTGGATCTCTTGATCCCTCCAGTTTGAATTTTTTTTTTTTATCCCTTAAGGTCGAAGTTGTCCTCAAGATTGGATCTCTTTTTACTTTTTGGTTTTACTCTTATATAATCAAATATTCTTAAGTGTGAATCCTTGATGGGTTGACTAGTAAGTAGCCACATTCACTAGGTAGTACACTGCCATCTTTCTAGTTGTGCAGTTTCCTTGTGTGGTTCATAATGGGACATAAAATCTCATTGGGAGAAATAATCACACTCCTTTTCTTTTTCTCTTTTTCTAGAGATGTCCCTCTTATTATGATCTTAGAGTTGACAAAGACTTAATTCTCGAGACACTTGAGGATCTCTTTGTCTCTTTAATTTTGATAAGATTATCTTTTCATTATGATCTACTTTAGCAAGAGTTTACATCGAGTCCATACTCTTGCTAAAGTGGGAGTTAAATGTATCATCTTAAAATGGAATCACTTCTATGTTAATAATGTTTATCCCTTTGAATAAGTTTTCTAGGGTCATGTCAAGTGCCTTAAATGGGTTTTTGCAATGATCTGATTACTTTCCCCTATTCTACTTCTCTCTCCATTTCTAGCTTTTTTTTGACAACTTGCTTTGTGAAACTAAAGATTTTAACTTCTGGGTCAAGGATGACTTGGTGGGTCAAGGTCTAGCTTGACCCTAACCTAGTTCAAGGATGACCTCAACCATAACCTAGGGTAGGGTCAACCTCGTCCCTGACCCCAGGTTCATTTTTTAAATTTTTAGAAGGTTTGGAACATTAGGCTTCAGAAAGTTTCTTTTTCCCACTTTTGGGATGACTATTTTGGATTTCAGAAGGGTAGACTCTTAAATTACATTTAATCTAGGTCTATTCTTAGGATTTAAGGTTAAATGGGATTTAATGCTCTTATGTTAGCCTTCTGTAGGAGTTAGTGCCCTAGATCTCTATATAAGGAAGCATTCTTCCCTCATTTTGACATCTACAATCTATCTACTTTCCATCCATAATTTCATGAGTTCATTCACCTACATGAAGTGAAGATCTACTATCTATCAAGAATTCAATCATTCAATTTTTCAAGCATCCAATTCATCAAGGAGATCCATTGTTAGCCATTAAAGGATTCAATCTCTATGGAGCCCTCTTATTGAGGATTTCTCCATCCACATTAATTTAAGCCTCTTTCTATGCAAAGATACATTCAAGATTGGTGTTGAATATTTAACGTCATTGGATTGAGACATCTTACATACATTTCTACATTCATTTGGTGCATCTATACTTGTGGATTCAAGGATTTAAATCCTCCATAAGGATTTCAACATAAGCAAGTTGAATTGTTTCATTTACTTTATTTATATATATTACAATTTTAATTTGATTTAAAGGTTAATTTCAAACTATAGTTTGACCAAGGAAATCCTCCCATGAAACAAAAATAACCCATTTTTCTTGCAAATATAGGTGAGGAATAATGAATTAAAGAGCAAATTCAAATACTCTTTTCATTGAATTTGCAAGATTCACAACCAAAATTTTTGTCAAAGTAGTGTAGATCAAGATCAACTTTTTAGGGTACAATTGTGCCCTGGGGTAGGATTTTGACCCACTATCAGGGTCAATTTCATCCTCCTTTCAAAAATAAAAAATATTTATAGGTTTTCTTTGTCTCAACATTTCTAGTCTATAATAGATGGATTATAGTTTTTCTAGAAACTACATACTGACATTAGAAAACAACACTCTCCAGATTCAAGGTTAGTATTTGTATTTTATCTATTTTAGGATTTAAGCACATACTCTCCCATAATAGAAAGATTATATAACCTCCTCTCTCCCTATTTTCCATAAAATGATCCATTTTTGCATTGATCACTCTCTTGTGCTTAATCAATTTGGATCATCACATTGAAAACAAGGTTAAGAAAGGAAACCTTATTTTCTTTCTATTTAATAGTATAATCCATAATCTTCAATACCTTTTAGATATCTCATTATAATTTTTATAGCCATTATGTGATTCTCTTTATGATTTTCTAAATATCTAGCAATAATCTCAACAGCTAAGTCAATATCTAGTCTATTGTGAACACCATATTGCAATTTTCCTGTCATGGATCTGTATAGGGTCTAGTTCACATTAGTAGAATCATCAATCTTAGATAGCTTATGTCCTATATACATAGGTGTACTAAATGGTCTTGAATCTTCCATACCAAAAGTTTTCAATATCTCCTTGATGTATTTGGTTTGTGAAATGAAAATACCAAACTTCATTTGCCACACTTGTAAACCAAAAAATAATTTGATCTCACCAAACATAGACATTTTAAATTCCTTTTTCATTTCATTAGAAAATGATTTACACAACACTTCTTTACCTCCAAATATGATATCATCAAAAAATATCTTAGATAACAGTATTTTATTACTCTTTCTATTCTTCAAGTATAGATCGATGTTATCATTTGGTCTCTCAAAACCAATTTTCACTAAATAGTTATGTAACCTTTCATACCATACTCTTGGCACTTTCTTTAATACATAAAGAGATTTTTTTAGTTTACATACCATGTTCCTCTTGTCTGGATCTACAAATCCTTTAGGCTATTCAATTTATACTTCTTCCTCCAATATACTATTTAGAAATGTAGATTTGACATCCATCTAATAGACTTTGAAATTCTTGTAAGCTAAGTATGCAAGAAGAGTTCTAACTCCTTAAATTCTAACCACATGAGAAAAAGATTCTTCATAGTCAACTCCTCAACTCCTTCTTCTTGTGCATAACCCTTGCATACTAGTATTGCTTTGTTTATTGTTACTTCACCATTTTCATTGAGCTTGTTCCTAAAAACCCACATTGTCCCAATGACATTTTTGTCTTTAGGTCTTGGCACTAAGGTCCAAGTATTGTTCTTCTCAATTTAGTCAATTTATTCATTCATAGCATGTATCCAATCTTCATTATCTAAAGCATATTTTATTGATATAGGCTTGAACTCACATAATAAGCATGTGTCATTTTTGAGTTTTCTCCTTGTCATAATACTTGATTCAACAAGATTCCAATTATTTGATCAAATGGTTTATCATGTCTTCTCACATATTTTCCTAATACAGGTAGATTTCTTCTTGGTTCTTCTTCAAGTTCTCCTAGAAAGATAATCTCAGGCTCATTTCCTCTTCTTTGTTCTCATTTAGGATCAAATTTTGAACAATCAAAATTCAGTATCTGATGGTCAGCATTGCCCATCTATGACTCAACATCCACAATCTATTGCTTGACACCCACTTTTTGCTGCTCAACAATTTCTATTTCCACTCCATCATTTCCTATCTGATGGGAACTTGTAGCTTGATTTGTCTGTTCATTTTGAGTGTTGGGAGAATCATCATCCACATAGATGAATGAATATACTATAGTCTTCAATTTCTTTATTTCATGAAGCATCACCTTTTTTTTTTGTAAACTCATCAATTCTCACATTTGCACTTTCCACAACTTTTTTATTGTTAGAATTTAAACACTTATAAGCTTTTCTTTTTGTGGAATAACCTAGGAATATTCCTTCCTCACTTTTTGTATCAATTTTTTCATCTTTTTAATCTTTCAATATATAACATCTACTTCCAAAGATTTTGAAATATTTAACATTGGGAGCATAACCATACCATAGTTCATAAGGTGTAGCATTTGTACCTTTCTTAACTTTAACTCTATTTAGCGTGTTAACATTAGTACTTGCCACTTCTCTCCAATATTTCTATGATACACCTTTCTCAACCATTAGAATCTCATAATTGATATTTTCCTTCTTTCAGCTATCCCATTCTTAGGAGGGGTCCTTGGTGCTGACATCTATCTTTTGATTCCTCTGTCATTCTAGAATGCATTAAACTCATGTGAAATGAATTCACCACCTTTGTTTGATCTCAAACACTTCAGAATCTTCCCTCTTTCTTTTTAAACTCTAGCTAAATACTACTTGAACTATTGGTGCTCAAAATTGCGTTCTCATTTTCAGCAACCATTTAAAATTTTGAGTCAAATCAAGCCCTATGAATGCCCATAATTGGATGTGTACCCAGCTGTACCTATGAGGCCCCTAAGGTGTTTAATTTTTCTAACACCCTCCATTCAGCCTATTTATGCATTCCATGAAGATCAATTGTCATTCTGAGTTATTTGGCAAAGTCTTGTTTTGAGCTAGTTCCAAATTTGCATTTTCACCTGTGTCAAACAGCGACAGGAGGCTGTGTTTGCCAATAAATATCTCATATCTAGAAATGTTTTAGGACTCACCACTTTGAGAATATCTAATGTCCATACCTAAGAACCTATTTTTAGATTTTGAGTCATTTCGAGTCCGTTTGACTAGGTTTTAAATCCCTCAAAGTTGGTCAATTACTGTTTTCATGTTTTTACAATTAATTCTGAATTCTAGGAAGCCCTGTTTGACGAGTTAACTCTGACCCAGTTGACCTGAATGCTAGAATTCTTTTTGTGTTTTATTCTAGATGTCAGATACTTCCTATGTTTCAATTTTTAAGTCTTGACGAATCCATTTGATCAATTTTTGAATGCAATTTGTAACTTTTTACTGGTGTTAGCATTTGCAGATTTGTTAGTACCCCTTTTAGTGGCATTATAACTCCTAATCTATGATTGGTGAGATTGAATGGATTGTACTACTATGTAGTACTCTAAAAATAATTTAAATATGTCAATTTTTAAGTCATGATAAATTCATTTGCACAATTTTCCAGGTCAATTCCATTCGTAAAAAATGTTTTTTGTCAACATGTCCAGTCTACAAAATTTTGCATAGCCCACTTTGAACGTTTGCCATTTGTGCCCAGTTATTTTTCATGAGCCCAAATCACATATTCATATTGTCCTCATGACAGAGAACTAATGTCCTAGGTTTTTCCTTTTCTTGTGCTCATTTACCCAATTTTCCAAGTCGATTCCAGAGCCATTTTGTTATTTTTTGACACGTTTACTTGCAGGTAAATCTGAGAAGGAAAATTTAACAGTCAATATCTTTTGACTGGGAATTCATCATGAGATGAGATTTGATAGGGTTGAAGAATGTAGAGAAGAGAATCAGTGTGCCAAATTTCAGGGCTTGGTCAGAGGTTTGGGTCAATTTTTAAGGCTAGTCAATTGCCCTCCTAGTACCAAAGTGACAGTTAGCAGAAAGTGACAAATTGAGTTTTTAACGATCAATCTATGATCAAAATTGATTCAAATCAATCTAAGAAGGTTAGTGGATTAGTTGGAATATCCCATTGCCCAAAAACTAAATTTTTTTTAGCCGGACCCACTTTGGGGTCCAACTAATTTTCACCAGATTGATAAGATGTTGCGATTTGGGGTGTTCAAAAGATGTGACAATGTTTCAAACTTGTTACCCAAGAGCAAAGTCAAAGAAACGGGCATCTTGCATCAGTGTCTTGGATCCTAAAATTGGTAAAACAACATGCATCTTAACCCTGTAAGATAATGAAGCTGCATTTAGCATTTTTTCTATCAACTTCCATGAGAAAGAACATGGCACTCTTGTTGCCATTGGAATTGCAAAAGATTTAGAATTTTGGCCCAAACATAATTTTTTAGGTGGATTTATTCATCTCTACAAATTGTGGATGATGGAAAATCACTTGAACTTCTACACAAAACATTGGTTGATGGAGTTCCACTGGCATTATGTCAATTCCAAAGCCACTTATTGGTTGGAATTGGGTAGTTGCTGAGAATTTATGATTTGGGCAAAAGGAAATTACTTCAGAAATGTGAGAATAAATTTTTTCCTAATACCATTGTATCCATTCACACATATGGTAATTGGACTATGTTGGTGACATTCAGGAGTCATTTCATTACACAAAGCATCAACGAGATGAGAACCAACTTTACATATTTGTAGATGATTGTGTTCCTTGTTGGTCAACATCTTCTTTGCACATAGACTTTGATACAATGGCAGGTGCAGATAAAATTGGAAATGATTACCTTATTTGTTTGCCACAAGATGTGTTAGAAGAGATTGAAGATGACCCCGCTGATGGAAAAATCAAGTAGGAATAGGGTAAGCTGAATGGAGTCCCAAACAAAGTATAAGAAATAATACAATTCCATTTTGGTGATGTTGTGATGAGTTTATAGAAAAAATCCTCCTTTATGTGGTCGAGATATAGGTCAGCTTATGTTCTTGTAAAGGATGTCATTGATGGTGATCTCTGTGAGTAGTAGCAACTTGCGCTAAAACAAGTCGCAAACCCATGTTTGAATTAGAAAGAGGCCTAGCATCAGGTAAATAAAGAATCATGCAGAGTTAAAGAGCCCCATGCAATGGAACATGGCAGACGTGTTTAAAAGGTTTAAAACCAACCATAAAAAGAACACCAGTCAATGCAAGTTGAAAAAGAAGCAAGTAAAAGCAGTTCAAACAAGAAGCTCACACCTACAAAGGAAGTGCCAAGTAGAAAATAGAGCATCCAATGTCTCCAATGTCAAAAGAGTGGCCAGCAAAGCATGAAATATTGAGCACATCAAAAGGCAACAAGTCAAAACAAAAAAATGCCACCAGTCAATCAAAATGTATAGAGAATGATGGGTAGCGAATAAAATAGAAAGGCATCTTTTAAAATATAGCTCACATAGTCAAAAGCATAAGTCGTAGCATGAAGGTTAAAAGACCATGCAGGGGTAGTGTAAAAGGGGCAGCATTACATTGAAAGTGTTTTATCCCACATTGGGTGGGTGAAAAAGTTTTTATAATTTAAATACTTCTCCATGTGTAATGTATGTTGTCTAAAAAGACAAGTGTTTTTGGGAAGTAGCGCATGTAGGTGGGACCCGACCTGATGACATCAGCCCGCGTAGCAAGCACAAAATTTTAATCAAACATGCACACGAGCTGATGTGGCATTCAGAATGGAGATTTGTCGAGATTGCGCCATGTGGTCGCATCTAACAGCGTGCGCATTCTCGCATTTCCAAGGTGCTCATGAGATAAATAATTCGGGGAAGCGCATTTTTGAAATGTGGTAGTGTGGATCCCAGACATAGTGACATGGCAGAAATGAGCAGATCAAGACGGAGGCATAGGATTTTTCCACATGGCAAGATTTGACGGTCCGTGCATCCCCGATAGACAGAAGTGCAAGGTCATTAAATAATGTGGGGAAGCAAATTTTTGACACATAGCGCGGGTTCCTACGGTGCTGACATGGCATCTGAGAGCAATGGTCAGCCTATCAGAGGTCGCCATGTGGTAGAAAGGTTGGTCAAACCTTGTTGACTCTAATTGGAAGGCAAGGGGAAAAATAAAATGTCCTTTTAAAATGCAAAATTTAATATTTTTACTCAAAAAATGGATGCACGTTTAGGTTAAATCAAAAAGGGGATTCATTCTAATGTTTAGACATTAGATTTTTTAAAATTTTTGAAATTTAAAATTCAGAGTGCAGACATGAGTGCCATGCTAGGGGGACATTTTTCAAATAGACTTTTAGAGGGTTCCCGATAGGCAAAATAGGTGATGTTATATATCGCCAGAATCGAGAGAAGACAAACTTTTCGATTCCAAAGTCAGTTTTTGCACAGGAATACATTTGTTCAAGATACACAAGTTTTTCTCCCAGATTTCCAACTTGCAACTGATTTTAGGTGAGGAAGTTCAGAATTGGTTTTTTGGAAAGGTAATGACTTGAATATGCATAAAAGATGGGGTTGAATTGGTTACATTAAAATCAGTAAAAACTCACAATTTCACCAAAATTGCATAAGGTTTCAGATATTTTAGATGCATAAAAGGCTTTCATCATTTGAATAGAGATATTTTCCAATCAGTTAGAGTGTAATGATGAAACAAAAAATCAGATCAAATGGTAGAGAGATGAAAGAGGTTTTCAGTTGCACAAGATGGAATTCCAAATGGACACTTGTCGTCTTCAGTTTCAATTCGAGAATTCATCTCCTTGCTATATTATTCTTTCTTTCTTCCATTTGAGGGGTTCCAATTTTTTGTAACTGAGAGACCATTCATGGTTCCAATCTTGAGTTCTCTCAGATCTGTGATACCATTCTTTAGCAAATTTCTCATGTAATGAACAACAAGAAATAAGAATACAGATAGTCTGATTTGTTAGGTAGCTTTGCATTTAAATTTCATGCATCTTATTGTAATTTGTTTCAAGGAAATGAATGATAAGGCAGGAGCAAGTCAATCTTCATTCTGATATCTTGTCTCCCATTCATGATGTATGTGATCTTTTTTGTTTTGTAAACAAAGAATATGAAACTTAGTTGCAACCTATTGGTTGTATATGTTGATTTATTCTACTTATGACTCAAAGAGTTATGTAAATGCTTGATTCATCATCATAGGATTGTAGATTTCATGAAGGGATAAGTCGAGTATGAGGTTCAAAAGGCTGCGAATGTCTAATTCACAAAGTGGATAGATAGATCAGGAAGTCCTGATGTATGGCATATGTCAATGACTTTTAGGGATGTGTGTTAGGGTTTTGTGTGAATTTCCCAAGAGATAAGGAACTGATCATTTTGAAGGATCATAAGGTTGTGTTGTTCATATCATGTTTTGCTGAGATCAACATCAATAATCAAACGATTTTCCCCTTTCATGTTGAACAGCTATAAAAGTTGAACCCTCACTCAGCTTATGAGGTTCCTAGATCTTCATTTAGCTACTGTAGATTGATGTTATTTCATAAGCTATCAGGAGAAATAAGGATTTTATCTGTGTCATAATAGATTCAGTGTATGCTTTGATAACTGGTACCATATAAAGAATCTATAGGTCTACCCGCCTAGGTTTTGCCAAGCCTAAAGAAGAAGAAGGGTCATGCCTTATAGTTGGCCTATTGTCTAAAATGATATGTTGAAAATGGGAGTTAGCTACCCCTAGATGTGTCACTTTCTCATCAGGGTAATTGAAAATCGGTAACATTTTCAAACACCAACATGAACAACTGAAATGAATCATATTCAACTTTAAGAAACATTATAGTCATCATTCTATAGTATTCACCCATAAATAGAATGAAATATTGATCTCCACCATATCTTTTAACACCAATGGGTCCACATAAGTTAGTATGAAGCAATTCTAAGATATCACTAGCAGTATATGCTTTACTCTTAAAACAAGACTTGGCCATCTTTCCTAATTGACACTATTTACACATAGTCTTGTTAGGCTTCTTTAGTATAGGAAATCCTATTACTTTCTCCATCTTACTAATATTCACCATATTGTCAAATTTCACATGACATAATATTTTATGCCATAACCAAACATCTTATTTTTGTAAAAACATACATGTCTCTTCAAATAAGTCTAGATAGAATAAGTTACCTCTTGTCTACTTGCCAGTCCTAATTAGCTTACCATCTATATCATGTATCTTGGCCTTCATATTGTGAAATTCAACTCTGGAACTTGATTTGTTTAACTATGAAACACTCAACAAATTGTAGTAAAGTCCTTAAACCCAATAAATATTTTCACATGTTATCTTGCTAGTCAGTTGAATAGTGCATTTACCTTTTATAACACATGGGATCTCATTACCAAATTTAACATATTCTCCATTTTATGGACCAATATCTTCAAATTTTTATTTATCACTAGTCAAATTATTGGAACATCCACTATCAATTATCCATCTATCACTTTTGTTCACATAAGAAATTAATGCAGTTTTCTCATCTTCATCAAACTCTTCTTTCATAGAAACATAGAAAACTTCATCATCATTACTCTTAGATTCATTATCAGTCTTTTCTTCAAAAATATAACAAGATTTCTTACCTTTTTCATCCTTGCTTCTTTTGTATTATGTTTCATCACTTCTTCCTTTGTATTTTCTTTCCTTCTTTTCATCCTTATCTTCTCTATCAAGATACCTAGCAATAGTATGACCAACTTTGTTATGTGAAAAAAAAATGATAGGTAATATACCTTTGTATTTACCTCTTCCTCTTCCAAAAATTTTTGCAATGAAGGATTCAAGTTCATCAATCTTATCATCTAAAATATCACTTTCACTCTCCACATGTTTTCATTTCTTCTTAGTAAGAATTAGTTATGACTTGAAAGAATATTCAATGGTAGAAGGTTTATAGTTATCAAAATTAGACATCTCAAAAGTAGTAAGTCTTCCAACTTAATAGACATCTCAAAATTAGACATGGTAGATAGGGACTAGAGTACTTAATACATTTCTTATTATTGTTTCATCTTCAAATGTTTTATTTTCTCCTTGAATAACATTAATAACCTCTTTAACTCTTATATAGTATTAAACTATGTCCTCACCTTTTGTCATTGTCATATCATTAAATTTACTTCTTGGGCTTTCTGCTTTGGCTCTTAGCATATCCCACATCTTCTTTGTAGTATTGAAATATTTAGGTCATCAAAATTGGCATAGCTTAGGGATGAAGAAATCTCAAACATTTCTTGGTTGTGATCTAGCTTATGTCTCAATTCTTCAGTAGTCAAAGGAGTAGTTGTTACCTCTACATATTGTTTTCTCATAAAATTTACAATAACATCAATGGTATTAGATATGTGCAGCTTCATTAAAGGTCTACAATGTAGGAAAGTTCTTAATTAGCTTGGGTACATCTTTCTTATTCATCATGATCTTTAGTTGTAAGTACCTTCAAACTTTTTCTGTAAACACTTATCTCTAATACCAATTTTTTGAAATTTTTAGAATAACTAGTAGAGGGGGGAGTGAGTTAGTTAATCAATTTTTATATGTACCACTTGAACTATTAAATAGTAATCACATCAATGTTCTGACGATCTTGCTTAACTTATTTCTTGGTCTATACTATAAAAGTGTTGTAAAATTAACTCGTATTACATAATGAAAAACATAAACACATGTAAAACATTCATAAGACACTCATCATAGTTTGACACAAGGATTTTATGCAAAAACCCAATTTGGGAAAAACCACCATCAACATGTCATTATTTTTCACTCTTTTGAAGTGAGCTCTATTAGGACCCAACCCTATAAAAGGTTTACAATACACACTATTAAATGTGACCTATTTAGAGGATTTAATCACCTTGTTAGGAGTAGCCTTGTAAGAGGGCTTTGATCATTCCATTTAGAATGTCACCTAGTTAAAGGATTTATACAAACTATTAGGTTCTCAATGACTGTTAGGTCAACTTCTATTAAATGCATTTCAATAGAAACTATTCACAATGATAAGAAAAAAAATACTATGTTTTGATCTATGTGATTGAAAGTCACTTTTGTTGGTTGAGATCTCTATTCAGTCCTTATGTTGTGTCACTAATAAGCCTTTCATTGTCATCTCTGATCTTGATCTACTTGGACACCCTTTAAGAAACTAGTCTACACTTCTCATTAATACTTAAGCCTTCTACTCAAAATAACTTATCAATAACAACATCACATCTAAACGATTTCTCCTTTAGCTTCACATTCAAACTCTTGTATGCTTCTGATCAACCTTGCTCTATATATAAACTCACTCATACACACTAGCTAGGATCAACTAGGCTTGACTAGACATGACACCAAAAATTTGATTTAGTCTCCCTTTAAGTAGGAAATTTGTGCTTTACCATTTTCTACATCCACCATAGATCTTAAGGTTTATGATCAACTTCAACTCAATTCAATGTATCTATACATTTTCTTGATCATATTCTAGAAACTTCTCTAAAATCCTTCTATTAGGTCTTTACCTTGAATTTAATGATCCAACTCATCAATCTAATCCTCAACGCATTTTACATCTCCCAAGAAATCAATTAAGTCAGCTTGATCTTATGATTCCTTTGAATTTAATATTTTACTATCACTCAACAATCACTGAATTTTGATACTTGGTCAATACTGAAATACTTAGTTATTTTTTATTACTTTGTAGATTAGCATCAACTAAATTTATCAGTCAATGCTAATGCTTGATCAACACAATATTTTTTTGGTACTAATTATGGATTGCTTGCCACTAGCATTACTCGACACTTCTTAGTAATTTAATCTTTTACTTGGCTTGGTGTAGCTTCCTTGACATAAACAATTACTTTCTTAATCAAATTCTATCTAATCAAATATCCATTTTAACTTCTTTTTCATAAATTCAACCTTTTCTCTAAGTGCTATAGTTATGAATAACTCTAAAATCCTCTTCATCAATCAAATAGATAGATATTTTGATTAGGTAGAAATATGTGTTATCTATAGATTTGACATCAATGACAAAACAACAATTATTCCAATCATAAGTTTCTAATAGGATATATGTTATCAACATATTAAAGCAACATGAATTATCAGGTATTGGTACATTTTAACAAGTTTTTTAGGGTTTAAATCTTTTAATCAAGTGATCCTAATAGACATTTGTAAATATCTATATAGAGTACTTAGTTGTAAGGTTAAATCCTTTAATCAAGGTATACTGTATAAGTCTTGTAAGTTCTTAATAAGGTAGACCCCTCATAGGGTAGATCATCATAAGTGATCAAATTTGTAGCCCTAACATGCAAAATTTATTGTTGCTATAGTGAAGATTTGTGATGTTATCCCCACCATAGTTTTACCTTCACCTTAGAGGGTTTCTACATAACCAAATCTTTGTGTTCATGTGTTATAAGTTACTTAACATGTTTGTGAGTTATTTATGCCATTAGATACTATATCTAATTATGAATATTACTAAACATTCATTTAATTTATGATATTTTTGAGATAAGAGTTAGTGGTGAAGATATCAAAATTTATACTTATCTGAAGTTTAAACTTTTAAAGATCTTGATTAACCACACCCCCCCCTCCCACTAGTATCGTAATTTCTCACTATATTTCCAACAATTGGTATTAGGGAAATTGGTTCACTTATCATATGTTTAATCACTTGAGAGACAAGATTTTGTAGATGGAAGCCTATAGATGGGAAAGAATATTGAGAACAAAAAACTTGATTTATATATTGGCCTATAACATGTCAAGATTACAAAAGAGGAATAGAGGAAGTTATTGAATCAAAGGAAGGAAATGGAACTCAAGAAAAATGACACACAATACACAAAAGAAATTGAGGACATATGAAATGAAGGTAGATGTAATGATAATGCAACAATAACATATCTATTGCTAAGAAACAATAATCTAAGTCAAGAAGTAAAAGAATTGAAGATAAAACATGAAGTGATATCAGTAAGGGTATGAAAAACCATAATTGGCAAAATAAAACAATACAAAATTGACTACAAGGTTGCATGAAAAGATAACTAAGGTAAAAACCCTAACACACAATTATTTTGACATGGCAAATTAGTTACTGAGTGTGATTCATGAGTTGGGTAGAAAGAATCTTGAGATTATAAGTCTTAAATATAAAAATCAAAGATTAAAGAAAAAACTAAAGGTTGAAAAGGATTTCATGGAAAGGTTAAACAACCTATAGAGGATATGAGATTTCTAAATGAATAGATGAATGTACTGAGGAGACCTAATGACACCTCTGGACTAGGCCATTCCAATTTCCTATCAGGTGTTGAGAAAGGTGAATCATCAAAAAAAGGAGAACAAAGGAATATAAATACAAAGCCAATGAACAAGAAGCCTACATTCTATCACTATGGAAAACTGGGCCATATAGAAAAAATTTGCAGGAGAAAGATTGGTAAGTCAAAACCTAAACCTAAATTCAGTGGTTATTTCTTTACATGCAACAAACATGTTCATCAAGAACATGAATGTAGATCAAAGGTCAAAAAATCACCATCCATTTCTATATTTGAAGGTTAGTGGTATAAATTTCAAAAGTATGGCCATAAATCACAAGATTGTAGATCTAAGACAAAAAATAACTGGACACATAAAGGAAAAGGAAAAGTACCTAGAAGCAAGGTAATACAATTAATTGGGATTGCAATACATGGTACAACTATCATCTATGTGGTGAGTATGGACATATTATAGCTAATTGTGCTAGAACACATTTCAGAGGTAAATCCAAAAGTTGGATGAATGGTGTTGTATTTTGTTATCATTGTCATATGATTTGTCATTTGAACAAAAATTGTAGGAACTAAGTACCAAAGTCCAAAATTGAGCCAAAAAAAGAGGAAAATGAATAGTTAGAGTTGAAAAAAATGAGAAGGAAGAAGGAAGTAATAGTGCAACAAATGATGTTGAGGTTATCCAATCTAATAGACCTGGCGATCTCAATACCACAAACTAAGAAAAAATGGTATGTTTGGAATTATGTTTCAAGTTGCTAAATCCTACACTAGTTCCTAACATTAGATGTATTGAAGTCCATATTAGTATAAAAAGATGCATAAGGATAGATTTTAATGTTTGAACTAAATATGTATTGATGTAGCAAGTTGAAAATTTAATAGAGACTGAGTGTTAGTTTTGTATGTTAGTATGAACTAAATCTCATTACTGTTTGAGTGAAGTCGAGGGTGTGTGTACCAAATTTTACTAAGTAAGCTAAGATAGTTGTTATACACCTTATGTGTACCTTCTAATTGTATGGAGAATTTAATGAAAGTTCACTTTGATCATTTGAAGGTATATAGTAATTTTGAGATTCATTTCAACTTACTAGGTTATCAAGTTTATAGAGAAAAGGATTAAGGTGATTTGTAGAGTGATTTATGTAAAGTGTGAAGAAATTCTAGTACATTCTATTGTCTTAAATAGTAAGTTGTGTGAAATTATTTGAACTGGTTTATAAATTTGTGAACTTGTTTAAGTTTGAAACCCTAGATTACAAGAATGGTGTCATTTGCATCCACAAGTGAGAGGAGGGAATCATAGAAAGATAGAAAAGAAAAAATTGTTTGCAATGATGCATTCCCTCCACCTAATTTCTAAGTGTATCTTAACATTGCATTGACCAGTGTTATCTATGATTCTACCCAAAGTGATCATTGTAAAAAATCTTAGATCATGTACTTATATGTGTAATATTGGAGAGATTAGTGATTTTAAACTAAGGAATGCCTATGACAAGTTGTGTGAAAATGGAACATTAAAGGACAAGAATAAGGTCATGGCTAAGAAAGGGTTAACTTGTGCTCTAGTATTCCTAAAATTGTTTAAAGTTGATTGGATAAAGATCATGCTAAGAAGGTTACATGAGATGAAGTTATGGTTGGAGAATGAGTTAGTGAAGATGACAAAGTCCATTATTCATAACATGACTAGTTATCCTATTTTGGACTAAGCGAAGACCATTTGATGCCATGCACTAATGTGATTGAAGACCTCACAAAGGAAAAGTGGAATAATTGAGGTATGTCAATTAATACTATTGAGGATCCAATGATTGAGTTTACAGTTCGTGTGACTTCTCACAAATTTTATTAGTCAAGCTGATTGAATAGTGTTTCATGTGTATCTATTTACATGGGATACAAATTGGTGAAGAATGACCACAAATATGATCTGGCCAAGTTACAATTGATACAACTTGTAGAGAACCTTGGAGCAATTAGGAAGGCCAAGAACACATCATGTAAGTTTGGAACTCTCATTTTACATTTTTTTTAATGTACAAAACTCTTTACCCACTATTGGAGATGTTGTTTGGGATAATGCTAGGCATGTGACCGAGAAAATAAATGAATTAATTACACAAATCGGTGAGAATTTTGAGACCATTATGGATGGATATTTTGAAGACTTCAAGAGCAAGATGAAGAATAGGTTTAGAATGCCTATATTAGTTGTTGATCATTACTATGATTACATATGTATAGGAAGTATTACTTAGGGTGGCATGGATAAGGCCTATGCATTATGAGGTTAGTGTTGATTAAGTGTCAACTATCATAACAACTTTGGTAGCTGAAAAGGTTGACAAGAATGTTGAGCCATTCAGCACATGCGAGACTACCAAAATAAAGATGATGATGTAAACCAAAATCCCCAAGTTAAACAAAAGAGTAAGAAGATGATGCAGGAGCATCCTAGGTTTCCTTGTAACCCTGTACTTTTTGTTCATTCTGCCAGTTGCTGCTAAGTTCCAGTTATTACTGAGTTCCAGTTTCCAATTATTACTGAGTTCTAGTTTTCAGTTATTACCGGATTCCAGTTTCTAGTTGTTATCGAGTTCCAATTGTTATCAAGTTCTAGTTGTTATCGAGTTCCAGTTGTTACTGAGTTCCAGTTATTATCGAGTTCTAATTGCTACCGAGTTCTAGTTGTTATCAAGTTCTAGTTGCTACCAAGTTCCAATTATTACCGAGTTCCAATTGCTACTGAGTTTTCTTGTTTATGTCGAGTGTCAGCATTTGGATGTGATTTCTACAAGCCAACTTGCGAGATTTATTTTGATCATGATATTTATTTTAAGATCTTTTCTTGGGATGTGTCCTGACCATTGTTGGGTCGGCCTTCCTATTTTGTATGTTCTAGAATATTTTGTAAGCCATTTTGGCAAGTATAAATAAAGGTCTTATTGAGTCTTTTGGTAAGGAAAGTTTTTGGGAAAGAAGTATATGTGAATTTTGAAGAGCTAGGGCTGTGGCTTGAGAACTAGAGGATCACTTAGTGGACTTGCAGTTAAAAGTGTGGATTCTTGTTGTTGTTCTTATCTAGTTGTGTATATGGACTAGCTGAGATTGGTTGTAAGTTGGATCTTGTTGGATCTTGCAGAACTAATTTTGTAATTTTTTATTTGTATCTGGCCCTAACTCGTAAGGCCTTACAACTGGGCATATTGCATGCAATTAGTTATCTTTTATGAATAAATTATTGTAGTTTGGTATCAGATCTTGCATTATTGCTCCTTGTTGTTGTGTTTTTGCTATGTGGTTTTACAGTTGGGGGCTAGGACATCTCCTTTGGGGATTATCCTACCTTGCAGTGTGGCAAGTGGTATCAGACTGAAGGTTGTTCCTAAGTGTGTAGACAAATCACCAAAGTTGAGGTAGTTTGCACCAGGACTTGGTTGGAGAAGTAGATCTAAGTTGATCTTGATCCGAGGGCTTGTAGATGGATCGATGGATGTAAAGATGGATGACTGATCTTGTTGAGGCATGATCATAGAGAGTTTCTAGATTACAAATCCATGGTCCTAGACTTGTGATGTGGTTCTTGATTATTCGTGTGAGGTGGTAGGTTGCGATTTGACTTGAAAAAAATTCAAAGTTGTCACAAGGAGTGTGGGAAGGATTTATTATAGAGGGTTTACAAAGATCTTGGAAGATGGCTCCAAAAGGATTAGACCCTGAGATGATTGTGAATCTCCATGATGTGGTAGAGAGGAGGTTTTCTGAGATGACTGCTCGATTTGAAGCTAGCTTGGCTGATCAAGTTAGGGATGAGGTGAGGAAGGAATTCCATGGATTTTTGTGGAGCTGGAGTCTACCGATCTAGAAGAGAGTTGTTTGGTCAGTTAAGAGATTTGTTCATGAGAGAAGATGGCATAGTGAGGTTGAGGTTGGTTTTGTTGATCAATTTGTGGAGTCTGATACAAAACTTATAGAGCAACTGGAGGTTGTTACTTAAGATATTCCTAACCTTGTTGATGATGGGATAGAGGTTGGTTTTCATGATTAGTCAGTTAGGTCCAACATGGAAATTGCAGAGCACTTGGTCATGGATGATCTAATTGCTATTGGTGCTGAGTTATGTATTGTAGAGCATCTTGTTGTGAACAATGAGATTGCTAGGGTTGTGAGTTTGGCATGTGTTGATGGAGATATACATGTTTCTTCTAATGTGGATTTTGCGGCTACTTTGGAGTTTTTTACTATTGGTGTGGATTCATTAGTTGTTGCTATGGATGAGGATTTGATACTAAAGCATTATGTTTAGTTTGCTCCTGGGAGTGAGCATTTTGATTGGATGGATGAGATTCTGGTGTTTGATAGAATGATGCAGATGCGGATGATGTGCTAATTAGTTTTATTGTTCCTATTGAGGTAGAAACCTTTGGTGAAGATGTAGATGGTTGTTGGTCTTTCTTTCATCAAAGTGTGGGACACACTTTTCTATTTACCTGGGGAGTCTGATGTAGGAGCATCCTAGCTTTCCTTGTAACCCTGCACTTTTTGTTCATTCTGCCAGTTGCTGCCGAGTTCCAATTATTACCAAGTTATAGTTTCTAGTTATTACCGAGTTCTAGTTTCCATTTATTACTGAATTCCACTTTCTAGTTGTTACTAAGTTCCAGTTGTTACTGAGTTCTAGTTGTTACCGAGTTCCAGTTGTTACTGAGTTCCAATTTCTATCGAGTTCCAGTTATTACCAAGTTCTAATTGCTATCAAGTTCCAGTTGTTATTGAGTTCTAGTTGCTACCGAGTTCCAATTATTATCAAGTTCTAGTTGCTACTGAATTTTCCTATTTATGCGGGGTGTTAGCATTTAGATGTGATTTCTATGAGCTGACTTGTGGGATTTATTTCAATCACAATATTTATTTTAAGATTTTTTCTTGGGATGTGTCCTAACCATTGTTGGGTCAGCCTTCTTATTTTGTATGTTCTAGAATGTTTTGTAAGCCATTTTGGCAAGTATAAATAAAGATCTTGTTGAGTCTTTTGGTAAGGAAAGTTTTTGGGAAAGAAGTATATGTGAATTTTGAAGAGGCTTGAGAACTAGAGGATTGCTTGGTGGACCTATGGGTACAAGTGTGGATTCTTCTTGGTGTTCTTATCCAGTTGTGTATATGGACTAATTGAGATTGGTTATGAGTTGGATCTTGTAGTACTAATTTTGTAATTTGCTATTTGTATCTAGTCATAACCCATAAGGCCTTACAAATGGGCATACTGCATGCAATTAGTTATCTTTTATGAATAAATTATTGTAGTTTGGTATCAGATCTTGCATTATTACTCCTTGTTGTTGTGTTTCTACTATGTGGTTTTATAGCTGGGGGCTAGGACATCTCCTTTGGGGATTCTCCTACCTTGCACTGCGTCAGAAGATGATCCTTGATTTGGAAGCTAAGATTGGATAAACACTACTACATATTACTGAGGGTAAAGGATAAGTTCTTAGTACTGATAAAGGTGATGGGGAAGAAGATGAAGGAAAAGGAAAAGAACTAGTTGTTATTGATCCCAAGGCAACCAAAGACAAAAAGTTTATTATAGTTAAGAATAAGGTGAATAAAAGTTTAAATAAAGTGGCAACCCAACCCAGTACCACATCATAGAGGGAAACCAAGTAGAGATTTAAGGTAGAAAATCTTGTAGTTGTTGAGCCAGAAAGAAAAGGGCTAGTCAAGATCACAAGGTCAGTCAAGGGAAAAATTCCTATGGAGAGGACATATGAAGCTATAGGGGTCAAGCAAGGCCAACAAAAGAAAAATACTAGAATAAATTTAGTTGTCAAACTTGATGATCATACTGATGAGGTTGAGAGGTCTAAGTCAAATGACTTGAACTAGTTTCAAACTATGCCTAGAAAAGATCCTGAAGAAATTGATAAGGTATGTGAGAATGTGAGAAGTTCAATAGGATTAGCTAGTTTTAAATATATTAAGTATGAAAATCTAGAGAATATTGATAAGGATAAAATAGAAGAGGGAGTTATAGATGTGATGGTGACTTTTACATTTACACAAATAAGGGTAGGTAAGGAATTACTAGAAGAGCTATACAATAAAATAGGTGAAAAATAAAAATGGGCTTTGACCACTAAGGGAAAAATGAGAGAGGATACATTAGCCCAAGTTATGCTTATTTTAGGAAAACAACATATGTCAATAACCATGATAGATTATATGAAGAAATTTGTGGCAAAGAAAAGGCCATATAAAATTTTTAGAAATAAAATTGAAGAGGTTGCACAAGAAAGAAAACTAGTATGGAATAAAGTTTTTGGACTAAAGGCTATAGATGTAGAGAAATAAAAGGAAGAGAAGGATACAAAATAAATTGAGCTAGATAATAAAGAAGATATCTACAATGATCCCAAGTAGTTGGTTGTAACAATTTAGAAGATGGCACAAGAAAGTGTAAAGAAAACATAGATAGTCATTATTGAGGATGAAACTCTAGATACTATAATGCCTAATGTGACTATAATTGAACAAGAATTAAAAAAATATTGTGTTTTTCAAGCCAAAAAAGGAGGACCAAGCTATTAAATCAATTAAGGACACACTGATGGACACCAATCTGTTAATTGTATAGATTAAGGAGTATCCAAAGATTGGTGATTAGGAACAAGCTCAATAGGTCAAAGTAAGTCTTATTGATACATCTAAAGTTACTATTAAAACTAATGTAAAAATAACACATGAGGAAAAGGATTCTTCCACTTTTGAGCAATAAAGTAGGCCAACACATGATGAGAGAAAGGATTTAGATAGAAAAATTGCACAAGTAGAGAAATCTACTACAAGCAATGGAAGGCCAAATGTCTTAGGACCTCTAAATGAGGGAGAAAAGGAGATAGTTCTATAGGACTATAAAATAGGTGTAAAGAATACAATGAGAAACCACTAACTCAAATACATATATGAATGTACTCTAATATATTATGATAATCATTGAAAATAGGTATATTGAAATCAACAAAACCCCCTTTTCAATTGTAATTTTCATGTCCTTTTTTCTTCTCCATTGTTGACATAGCTCCAATTGCCTATAGTGCATACTCAATTTAAAGAAATAGGCTAATGATAAATTAATGTGATGAATGCTATCGATAATACTTGAAGTGTGGTTTGGGAATAATGGATTCTTCAAGAGAAAATGAGCACAAGATGGTTAAATTTATAGCCATAATGCAAGTGGTTAGACATGAATGAGGAGATGGATACTTGTCAATTTGAGTACATATCTTGGCACAATATTCCTTGGAATATCTATGAAAAATATGATGTAATATGCCACATATAGGATTCTATGACACAAAAAAGTTAACATAGCAAAAAGTGGAAGAGAATCTATGACAAGCTTATGACACATCACGACACTTGTAGACAAGAATCTATGATGAATGTGGCTTATTATAGCCATGCATAAGGAATAATAGATGCCAAATATTACATATATGAGCCAAGTGTTGAATGAAGATCTATGATGTAGTATGGCCATGTGTCAAGGTTGGGTGGAATATTTGAATTAAGAATTCATATTTCCACACAAATGAAAATTAGCAAATTAGAAATTAGAAATTGGAAAATAGGACTTAGCAAATTGAGAATTTCCATAGTTCACAATATAGACAAATTAATTTAAAAATACTAATTAATTGATAATGTTAGATAATAAGAATAATTAGTAAAGCAGAATAAAAATGATTGAAATGGCATAGGAATAGATTATGGGTTAACTAATCCTACATGAAAAATTAGTAAATGATTGGCCAATTTCATGAGATAAATTTAGGATTAACCTTTTAATACAATGTGACAATTATGAAAATCAACTAGGACAATGGTGGGTAGATCAAAGATATGATCACATTTATGGGGTGGTTAGAATTGATAACATGTCAAGGACATATGACATGGATAAAGGACATGCAATATTTAATGGACATTGTAAATGCCACAGGATCAAAGTTGATTGATATGATTGATCAAAATAACATCAACATACATCATCAATGTTATTAAATTTATTGATAGAGTCATGATCCAACACTAATGTACTAAAAAATATCAACGATCAAATTCTAAAAATGAAAGGTTAACCCTAGTGCCAAGGGACATGGTGATGCTAAGGTCAAATTTGATAGGTTTGATAGATTGACAAGGAGTTGAGGGACATGACCATGACTAAGATGAGATCAATAATGATTGATTAGGGATGTTTGACATGTTTTAGACTATTTATGGTTCATTTAGAATGGTTTAGGGTTGATTTGGGATAGTTTTTGGTTAATTAGAAAGGATTCTGATGATATTGAAATGATTTAGAGTTAGTTCTAAAAAAATAAGATAAAATAGGAACCAATTTTGAAATAATTTTTGGTTGATTTGAAAAGGGGTTGCAAATGATGAAGGATATTGTTGAAATATGCTCGAATAGTAATCAAGTTGACCAAAAGATCATAATTATTGAAATGAAAAAATGAAGCATGTTATGAAAATGTGATTCAATAGAAGACTTGAACCATTTTTTAGCATCTACATTTTTCCCTTCTTTGATACAATGTGATTTAGAGCATTGTGTCAAAGAATAAATGATGAAAATGCCATAAAAACATGCCCTAGTAGGGGTGGTATATATGGGTGCCCCCTTGATAAATTGACCAAAAAATACAAATGATAGGTTAATTTGTCAATAACAAAAAGATGAATCGATAACATCTAACAAATCAAAAATTGGAGCTCGAATGCAAAAGTTATGGCGTCTGGAGTGCAAAATTCCTATTATGTTTTGTTTTGAGAGATACTTTGATGCTCATATTTGAGGAAATTCATGATGATTTGATGGTCAGATAGTATATTTTGATTTACTAGTATCATATATGTTAGTTGCTATGTTGTTTCAAAATACATACATAGTATATTTTGATTTAACAATGGTACGTACAATGTTGGTCTTCCTCCATGTTTAGTTCCAGAGCTAGATGCTCACATAGTTCTCTATATCTTTTGGAGTATGTTCTATATGATTTATGTTATTTTAGTTCATAGAGATAGTTTATTTATGCATATGTATGTTCACTATGATTTTTCTTTTTGCACGATTATATTAGATTCTTGGATTAAATGTTATGGTTGAGATATTAGACTTATGTGATCTTTCTTATGTTTTTGAGTGTTTACTCCTTTATTATTATGGATCTGGTACTCCTTGGTATGAAGGTTCTAACTCTTTTTTCCTTTAAGTTACTCATCAAGATGTTTCCTTATAAACCTAGGCAACAAAAGTTCAACACTAGGCACTACTAGAAAAGTATCACACACCTTGGAGATAAATGTTGGACGATACTACAAAGTATCACCCAATACTATTAAGTTCTATCATGTGACACTAGAAAAGTAATGCATGGTAGTAGTGAGGTCTATCCTTCATTGATTGAAAGTATCACGGTAGTTATAGGAAGTATCACACAATATTGGAAAAGTATCACTTGGTAGTGCTATGAAATTTCATACAACACTAGAAAAGTATCACCTAATTTCTTTGCAAAAACCTACTTAGGAAAATAGTAGGTATCTCTAGGCTTTTTGGTTAAGAATCGAAGGGTGTTCAAGGTACCCTCTTGGGTTATGGCCCTATCTAGGCCTTGACAAGTTAGAGATTATTAGTTTCTTGTTTGTGTAAACTTTCATAGTTGGTTTTGGTCGAGTTGGTAAGTAGTGTTGCTTAGAGATTTTTTAAATGTTGGGATTGCTTGGTTAAGTCTTCTGTTGTGATCATTCAATCAATTTCATGTTGATGTTATTTGAATCCATTCTTATTACTTCAAAAAAAATGTATTATCTTTTATTTATCCTTGTTTGAAGGATCTTTGGGTGGGGCATTATAAAATGCCTCTTATACTTTCATCTTGGTAGAAAAAGGGATATAAAATGGCTTGGAGGGGGGTTTGGGGGTAATTTTCACCCTCTCATTTGGAAGAAAAGAGCTCTAGAGAAAGGAAGATGGATAGGTTATCCAAGGAGAAACATAATAGAGAATGAGTGTATACCTACCAATGATAGGAAGATATAGGAATGCCAAAAAGTACATCGAGACCCCTCTGTGTATTTTATGTATTTCATGCATTTCTAGGTTAGGTAGTGGTCAAACATGGGTCAAATAGGGCCCTAGGGTAGTTTTGAGTAGTCGACTAGCCTAAGTATATCTAGTATGCACCCAAGTGTGCCTAGGGTGCACTTGGCATGACTAACTATGCCATGGGCACACTTGGTCATGGGCATAATTAGTAAGCCCAACTATGTCATAGGATGTTCTGGGGGCTAAAAATAATGCATACTGACTCAAAATGGCTTGATATTTGGTGTGCATGCTCAAAACCCTAGAAAGAGGTAAAAAATTAGGTCAACCTAGTCAAACATGGTCAAATATGGATGGTGATGGACAAGACAATGATGGATCGAATAATGTTTGCATGGGGGCCTTTGATGCTAGGGATGTTATAATATTGCCTCCACTAGGTTTCTTACCTAGGTAGGTTTTCCTTCAATACTAGAGCCACATTTCTATAGATCTTGGCCTATCAACACATAGGTGTATTCAAACCTCTTGTGGAGATAAAGTTGGTAAAAGATATACCATATGCATATACCTACAAAGGAGCAGTAGCCTAATGACTATTGGGATACAACTTGTACTTTAGACATTAGTTGAACACTATGGTGTAGTTCATATGGAGGCCCTATAAATATTGTCTAGGGTGGAAGGATGATGAGATCCACCTTCCCTACTATAGAAAAGAGTGATACTTGATTAGGCGAACCATCATTAAACACTTGGTCATTGAAATATACTTTCCAAAGAGAGTACATCAATAGTTTAGAGAGAGACAAGCTATTCTGATAGGGATCACATTTTTTTCTTGATTGAGAGTAAAGGTCAGGGAGTGGGGAGAACTCATTAGGACATATGTATCCTATGACCAATTGGAGGAGCTAAAACCTAGATTGTGGTAAGAAAGAACAAATGTAATGGATGTAGGCATGAGAGTGACATGTAATAGATGGTTTTCTTAGCATTAAGTGAGGCCTTTGATAGATCAAAGAATGCCACTATCATGGGTGAGACTTCCAACAAACTATGGTGGGGAAGAGGAGGATACATATGGGAAGGAAGGGGATGGGGAGGATGAGGAGGGTGATGAGGAGGGGGGAGATGAGGAGGGAGATAATGATGATGAAGGTTAAGACACTAGGGGTGGGGATGATGACAAGGAGGGTGGAGGAAGTGAGGGTGGGGATGATGATGAGGATGACAATGAGGACAAAGGGGAATCAGAAAATGATGAGGGTAGAGGTGTGCATGCCTTGGTGATGGATATAGAAGAGGGTTTGTTGGATGGTGCAGGGGGGATGCTAGTGTGAGTATAGACATGACATATAAAGTCAAAGGTGAAAATGATGGAGGTGATTAGAAGGCTCTAAAGTTAGAGTGTCATGTAGAGATAGAGCATTTTAGGGTGGACAATGATCAGGTTATAGTAGAGAGGGATGTCATGATAACCTCTCAAGATGTAACAATATAGAGGGCACAAAGAGAAGTCTAGGAGTCTTGTGACTTTATTAGTAGCATCATGGATGCATCTATTTGGGAGGTGGTCATGGTAATGGGTTAGGTGTATGCAAAGGTATAGTATTGGATGATGCATTATGAGATGGTAGTGCTTTAGGAGTAGAGGGTGGAGAGCTATCAGGCATCAAGATCACAATTTAAGTGGACATGGAGGAAAAAGAGTAGTAGAGGTTTGATGGGACTAATGAGGCCACTATAACTAGTGAGGGATCATAATTGAGGCCAGGTAGAGGCCCCAATGCTAGAGACAATACAAATTGACATAGACATGCTTTTGTACAAATGGACTTCTTTTTATTTTTTTATACTCTTTCATGGTTCACATCTACAGGTAGTTAGTATTGATGTAAACCATTATGATGTACTTTGATACATTTTTTAGACATTTATGATATGGACCTATGCTATGATGGCTATATGAGATGTATTACGCACATGTTTTACATACTTTATATAGATGCATTTATGTTTTCTATGTGAACTTTATATGATGACATCATGCATTGGTTTTTTTAGAATGTAAAGTTCACCAAGATAACTAAGGGGGTGTGAATCACTTATCCAACTATTATGACACTTATCAACCTTTTCAATTCTTAAACATGTGAACAATATAATTAGCAACCATAAGAAGATATACATACATAATAACAATAGATATGTTAACTAGGGAAACCCTTGATTAGAAAAAATACTCTAGCGGGGATGTTACCCACAAAATGATGTACTAATATAAAATTTCCTTGTAATAGGATGGAATCTATTAGGAACCAATAAAACACATTCTATACGTAGCACTCCCTATTAGGATATTCCAACCCTATCAGGAGTTGTGTCAACTCAGTTAGGAATTGTAGAAGGTAGAAGGGCACATTGTCCAAACAACTTTAGGGGTAAGATCACTAAACTCACTATCCAACTAATCTCCATATTATTCCTAGCAAAATAATAGGATGGGATAACTTTAGCTCCTCTATCCTCCTAACTAGACCAAACCTCTTATAATCTCAATACCATATCACCAACTTCCCATCCAAATATTCCCTTTGATCACTTACATGCATTTAACAATTTTGTACAACATCACACAATTTGCATTTCATGTTGTTGCTTTCATAAATTGCATAGATCATCGGAAGAAAAATAACCTTCCTTTATAGCATGTCCTCAAAATAATTCTTTGAGTCAACCTTGAGGCTTTCCCAATTAATTATAATAGAACCTCATTAAGATATTACAAAACATTACATCTTTTTGTAGTTACAATTCACTATTGGATCACATTCTTTACAACTTCTCACATGTACAACCTCTGACCTTGCACACCCTTTGATTTCATCATTAGGTTCTCTTCTATCATAGTCTAAATGTGCTCATCATGATTCTATTCTAGTTAAGAAATACCAATTAATCATCATAAACCACTTATCATATACTTTGTCTTCTTATTATCTTATATAAATCAAGAATATCTATTGCATGTGTTCAACTCTTTATATGTACACTTATCCATGTCATCAAGATAATATATAGAATACATCCTTAACTTCACTTTATCTTATCATCAATACATAGTTTATACGACTATGTTCTTTGTTCGCTACTCTGACAGTCTTCACAAAAACAAGCCTATGTTTCCATCAATGAAAAACATATTCATGAATGTAAGATGCTAATCATAAATAGTCTCTCCAATGCTTAGGATAATCCCCTAAATAAATACCATCATCATTCATGCTAACAATATCCCCCTTTGGTATTGATGGAAACATAGATGAAAAACATCCAAGTTCGAAGAATACCAAATCAAGCTTTGTTGATGCTATTTCTTTTTTTCTTTTTCTTCTTTTTTTTCAAATAATTTTCATCAATCAAATCTAAAACTCATAGGAATGCTTCTCTATCTTCTTCCATATTCTTACATGGATGGAAATCAATTGTTCACAACTTCTTTCCCATTGTTTCTCCTTATTGACATCAACAAATATGTGAACAATAATTCTCCCTCATTGTTGAAATTTCTCTCCCCTATTATAACACTTCTCCCCCATACATAGGAGATTATTTTTTATGTATACTTATCTCCCATTGATATCAATGAAAAAGGCTTCAATATGTCAATCATCTGCTCAAAGTCTTCAATTAGTTCAAGTGTCCAAATACATTGTTCAATACCAACTACAAGAGTCCTTGATGACTCTTCTCATGAGATATACTCCCCAATATGTGAAGCATCGACATTCTATCTAGAAAAATATAGTACTCTGTACCACTAGACTGATGCACTCTCTTCATCATCTACTCAAACATAGGCAAGGTCATGATCCCAAGAATACCTCACAAATAATCAAATATATCTTTAGGCAAAGGTATGTAGACACCCAAAAATTGGCAAAGACCTAAATCACACAATTTTGATCAATCAATCCAAATTAAAGAGAAAATTAGAAGAAACACAATAGACTTTCAAATCAAAAATCATGTCAGGTCATTAATCACCTATCAAATTGACAAGACCTAAATCAACTTTAAAAGAGGAGAGAAAAATCAAATTCATAAAATGAAATTCAAAAAAGGAGGAGGAAAAACATAAAAGTGTTGAAAATAAATAATACATTTATTAAATTAATAAAATCATTTATCCTTACAAGATTGAAAATCCCCCTTTTTTTCATTTTAAAAGAATTAGGAATACCCTCAATTATCCTCAAAGTCAAGTCTGTTGGACTCTTCCTCCTGGTCTCTTATAAGATATTTTTATTTTCACTTTCACCCCTAGTCAAAGGAAAAATTCTAATTCTTACCCCAACCCCTTTTGAAATCCTATAAATAGGATGGAAATCTAAGAGGCAAGGTACCCAAGTTTTTATGCATATGCACTATAGGCACATTTGAACTCATCATTTTAGCATTTTCATTGTAGCAATTTCATAGCATTTTATGCATCATTTTGTGTCATTTAGCATCATTTATTGCATATTAGTTCATGGCATGATCATTTCAAGAGCATTTCTAGGAGTTGTATTTCACATATAATCTTCATTTTAGTCATAGATCTTGCATGTTTTCATTGTAGATCTGCATTTTTAGCATACTTCCATTCTAGATCTGTCATTAAGATGGTTGTCTGAGAGCTATTTTAGTAGTTGTATTAAGGGAAACATGAGACACTCATAGAGATTACATTTTGATGGTGATATCTTGGGTCTAGTATAGTTTGTCATCAGTCTATTTGTATTCTACACTAAAGGTTTATGAATACACATTCACAACGTGTACAATATCTGCAATCTTCTCTTTTTTACTTACATACTCTTATATGATATCTTTCTCTACAATTTTTTCTATAAGAACATGATACTTAATAGATATATGATTATTATTATAATGCAACACAAGATTCTTATACATGCTTTCTATACTTAGGTTGTCACAATGTATGATAATAGGTTCTAAATACTCTATCCCAATGTCCTTCAATATATGCTTCATCCATATGATATGATTACAATTCTTTATTTCTACTACATACTCTTCTTCTTCTATACTCTATGAAATACAATTCCAAGAAGCCAATCTTCCTCAAAGGAAAAATGCTCCACCACTGGTGTTTTTTCTATCATCCATATTGCTTTCCTAATCTACACCAGTATAGGCACACAAAGTAAAATCACTTGATCTTTCATACCATTGTCTAAAATTAGGTGCACCCTTCAATTATATAAATATTCTCTTTATTTTTGTATACTATGATTCCTTAGGACTATCTTGAAATCTTTCTATTATCCCAACTACATTTTCTATATCTAGTCTGGTGTGAGTTAGATAGTGCAAATCTCCAATCACATATCTATACTTATTTTTCTCAATTGAAGGTATCTCATCTTTTCTAGATAAATTTTGACTAATTATCATAGGTTTACCAATAAGCTTACAACTTTCCAAGAAAACTATTTTCAAAAGGTCTTTCAAATACTTATCATGCTCATATCAAACTCATTCTTCATTTCATCGACAAATTTATAGCTTGCTCATCATTTCCTCCAATGATTATGTCATCCAAAAATATTTCATTCTTAATTTCTTTCAAATATAAATTTCTATATGTCATACCTTTAGAAAATCCCAATTTTGCCAAATATTTTTCCAATCTTTGTATACTAGGTTCCAGGTGCTTGCTTTAGACCATACAATGCATTATTTAATCTACATATCATTTCTCTTTCTTTTGTTAAAGTAAATCCTTCAAGCTTCTTAATGTATACTTCTTCTTTGAGTTCTCCATTAAAAAATGATGAATATACATCCATCCAATACACTTTGAACTTCTTACTTGCTATATAAGCCAAGAACATTCTTATTGCTTCAAGTTTGAAAACAAGGGAAAATGTTTCCTTATAATCTATGCCTTCTTGCTAATAATATCCTTTTCATACCAATCTTTCTTTATTCCTCACAACCTCACCTTGTTCATTCATCTTATTTCTGAATACCTATTTTGTTCCTATAACATTCTTGTCTTTTGGTGTAGGAACCAACTCCCATGTCTCTTTTTTCATAATCTGATATAATTCTTCCTTCATTGCTTGAATCCAATGATCATCCTTGCATGCCTCATCTGCACTCTTTGGTTCAACTTGAGAAATCAAACATTATTCTTCATGTACTCTATTTCTTGTCATAACTTCTTTGTCTTTTTTTCCAATAATATTATTCTTAGGATGATTCTTTGTCAAATTCCTATTCAGTATAGGTATTGTTGTTTCAATTATTACTTCTTCTCTAGGTTTAGATCTTGGCTCTTCCCTTTGTTGAAAATTTTGAACATCATTCTACAAGTCATTTTAAGTCTCAAAGAAAACTTTAATATTTTCCCTCACATATTTAGGATTATCCTATTTTTCATCATAAATATAATCCAACATTCTCTCTTTAACTCCAAACATTTCATCCACTTTCACATTTGCACACTCAACAATTATCTTAGTTCTCTTATTAAAACATCTATAATCTTTGATTTTTAATGAATAACCAAGGAAAACATCTTTATTTCTTCTTGTGTCAAACTTACCAATATCATCATCTCTCTTTATGTAACAATTACTTCAAAAAATTCTAAAATATTTTACTGAAGGTGCATGTCCAAACAATAATTCATAGGGATACTTATTTATACATTTTATGATTTGTACTCTATTCATGGTGTATACTATTGTGTTTACTACTTCTCTCCAAAATTTCTTGGATACATCATTCTCAAACATCATTTCTCTTGCTACTTCTATTACATATCTATTTCTTCTTTCAACAATTTCATTTTGCTTAGGATTCTTAGCTACTAATAGTTGTCTCTTAATACCATTTTCTTCACAAAAGATGTTAAACTCTTTTGAAGTAAGCTCTCAACCTCTATCTAATCTCAAAAAAATTATCTTTAAAAAAAATTCATTCTTGTCTCTATTCTTGAACAACTTAGCATTTCAAATGCCTTATAATTTTCTTTAAGAAATGTGACCCGCATCATTCTAGTGAAATCGTTAACAAAAATCATGAAGTACCTTTCACCAAAGAATCCACTTATTTTGGTAGGATTGCTTATATCTGTATGAACAATCTCCAATTTCATTTTGGTAGTGAACTTCTTGCTGGGAAAATAAACTTTCTTTTGCTAAGCCATAACACATTCTTTGCAAACAACATTAGTATGTTTCATAATTCTAGGTAGGTCTCTAACTACAATTTTATTTCTAACCTTTAGAATGTTATAAAATTTTATAAGACAAAATCTTCTATGCCATAACCAATTATTATCCATCTTTACAACCAAACAAGTCATTTCTATAGGTTTCAATTGAAATAAATTACCTCTAGCTCTTGTACCAGTTCCAATCAAATTACCATATTTTTCCTTAATGATACATGTCTTCTTTGTGAATTTTAATTGATAACCTTTATCAAACAACTATCCAAAATTCATTAGGTTATGATTTAATCCATCAACAAAATAAACATCATTAGTGTTAGTCTTTCTATAAAGATTAATAGATCATATTCCCTTGATATGACAAGCTACATTGTTACCAACTTTGACAATACCTCCATCATGATTACTAAACTTAAAGAAAAATATTCATATCTTCAATCATATGATGTGAACATCCACTATCTATAATACAATCAGATTTTTTTCAACTTGTGAAAGTAGGGATTTTTCTTGTCTAAAATTCTTTCCAGGATTTTCTTCTTTTATAGACACAAATCCTAATTCATCATCACTTTCACTCTAAACTCTTTCCTCAAGTTCATCATCCTCATTTGCATACAAACAATTTCTAGGTCTTCTAGGCTTAAAATTCTTCTTATATTTTTTCTTTCTTTTAGGACAGTTAGAAACATAATGACCAAATTCATTATAGGTCCAAAATTTAATTATTTTCTTACCATCTGGTTCTCTTGTTACAAGAAGCAAAATTCCTTCTTTAATTCTTCTATCCTCCTTAGATTTGGATCTACTATTGGTAGCATAGTCTCTATTGGTGCTTATACTTGACAAAGAAGGATGAATACTCAATGTACTAAAGATGTTTCCACTATAGGAAATTCTCCAAATTTCTTTATTCTCACTTTTGCTACTTCCAATCTTCTAAGTAAAGTCTCTCTTGGTAAACTTCTCAATGTGAGGCATTAGTTGCTCAATCATCTATGTTGTTACACAGTCATTGACATCATCCTTAGGTTTTCTTTTATCATAGTCTAATTATTCTCATCATGATTCTAGCACAATTAAGAGATACCAATCAATCATTAGAAACCATTTGTTAGATACTTTATTTGCTTACTATCTTCTATAAATAAAGACTCTCTATATGCACTCTTATTCACATCATGATGAAGACACAAATCACAACCAAAATGAATGTAACAAGGGAAGAGGGGAATATTATTATTAGTAAAATATGCTACTACATTTAGTACATATAAACAAACCCAAATACATGACCTTATGGGCTTACAATGGTTAGATCCTGGAGAAAAATCCTCCTCACAGTACCTTCTCTCAAACTCCACCAAGAATTGTCTTTAAAATGCCATAAATGTTCTTAAATAAACCCCAATTAGGTTTAGGGTTAGCAATACATTCTATAATATGTCATTTGGAATCCACTGCCAAAATAGAAGGTTCTAGAAATCACGTTAGAAGCCAGTGTAAAATTAGAAGAATCCAAAAATGGTAGTCCAACTTCTGGGAGGCATAACTTTTGAATTGGGACTCTGATTGATGAAAAATTTACATTTTTGGAAAGATCTCAAAGAAATCTTTAACCCTATGGGCCAGCTTTTCTTGTCCCTCATTTTAATCATGTACAAGGTTGTTTAATGCCTCAAATCTAACTCAAAAGCCATCTTAGGAGGTTTCCAGGCAACTTAAAATTACAATAACTTTCAAACCGTAATGCCTTTTGACCTGATTCTTTTTCTCGAGTGTTTTAAATTACAAATATAATCATCCCTCCAACTTACATCCTCTAACACATCATAATTATGGCTCAATTACAAAATAAATCACTTTCTACATTGATACATATCCCAAGGTGCTCAAAAACTCTAACCTAGAAAACCAATAGCAAAACTATGAGAGTTGGAATCTTTATTTGACCCAAATGGGTATTTAGAAATGAAAAAACTTTAAATAGAAACTAACACTAAGAATATTTTTGGGTGATAAATTATTGTCCTTATATCACTGGATGCTCCTGCATCAGACACCCGAGGTAGATTGAAAAGTGACCCTGTCACTTTATAGCTGGTAGAGGAAACCCAAATGGTCAACCTCCATTGTGGATATCTAAATTAAGTCTTATATTGGTGTTTCATTTCCACTTCACTAGACATTCTTCATACTGCCTATTTCTAGTACTCCAACCCACATGACTATCCATAATGTTTTCAATCTCTTCCTTCACCGAAGTAGGAATTAGACATGGCTCCAGCATCAACCCCTCATTTGCACCATCATCATGATATTTTTAAGTCTACAATATTAAAGATAGGAGAAATGTGAATCCCATCTAGCAACTCCACCTCATATGTGAATCCCTACTTGGAACTTGTTATGTCTCCTCTTTTGATCTACCCTAGCCTTATACTATTGGTTCATCTTGATAAAATGTACATGTACCTCCTCATGTAGATGCTTGACTTGTTCAACAAATTCTTTTGCCTCAGCACTTGTCCTCTCCCCTTGCTCCATCTTTCTTAGCTCTGGTGTAGTCCTTGGACTATTCCCATCCACAAGTTGGAATGGTGATCTACCAATACTCCTATTTATAGAATTATTGTAAGAAAATTCTACTTGTGGTAGAATTAAATCCCCTCCCTTGGGCTTATCTCCCACTAAACACCTCAGCAAGTTGTCTAGACTTCTATTCACCACTTTTGTTTGTCCATTAGTTTATGGGTGATGTGTAGAACTAAACTTCAATTTTTTCCTCAATTTCTTCCAAAAAGTCCTCGAGAAATACCCCACAAATTTAGTATCTCTATCAAAAACAATACTCTTTGGGAGACTATGTAGCCTCATCGCTCCTCTGAAAAAAAAATCAACAATATGTACTACATCACAAGTCTTGTGGCATGGAATGAAATGTGCCATCTTGGAGAACCTATGAACCACTACAAATATTGAGTCATTACCCCTTTGTGTCCTCGACAATCCAAGAACAAAATCCATACTTATGTCATCCCAAGGCTTTGATGGAATAAGAAATGGCTGATGAAGTCCAATATTGTGACTAAATTCTTTGGTTGTTTGACATAATTAACAACTCTACACAAACTTCTTCACATCTTGTGACAATTGAGACCAAAAATAATGTTCTCTAATAATGGAAATAGTCTTATCATGACCAAAGTGTCCTACCATTTCTCCATTGTGTTTCTCCTTGATCAAGTTCTCCCTCATAGAACTCCTTGGAATACATAATTAACTACCCTTGAACAACATATCATCTTGAATCAAATAATCTAGCCACCTGGTCCTATCTAGAGTAACAGGTTCTCTACAAGCCTTCCATGCTTCAACAAAATTGAGATCCTTAGGGTATAGATTTTTGAGTTCATCAAACCCAACCACATCAAACTACATTACTATTAGCAACAACTGTCTTCTACTTAATGCATCTAATACCCTATTAGACCTTCCACTTCTATGTTTCAATGCAAATGTATAGCTTTGCATGTACTCTACCCATTTCAACTATCTCTGATTCAATTTACCTTGGCTATATAGGTACTGTAATGCCTGATGATCAGTATACAAGAAAAATTCTTTTGGCAATAAATAATGCCTCCATTTCTTTAAGGCTTAAACTATTGCATAGAACTCTTGATCATAAACATAATACTTCTTTGCATCATTCAATTTTTCACTAAAATAGGCAATAGGATTACCTTCTTGGCTCAATACAACCCCAATAACACTGCCACTAGCATTGCAATCCACTTAGAACAATTTATTGAAATCAATAAGTGGCAACATAGGTTGCTCTATCACCTTCTTCTTCAACAAATCAAAACTCCTTGCAGCTCATGTAGTCCACTTGAACTCTCTTCTATCCCCCCTCATTGTTTTAGTTAGGGGCACACATATGCCATTAAAATTTCTAATGAACTTCCTATAAAAAATAACCAGACCATGGAATGACCTCACCTCAGTAGCAAACCTTGGAGTAGGCCATTCCAGGATGGCCTTTATCTTCTTTGGATCCATTTGAGACCATCAGCTAATACAAAAAACCCCAAATATACTAACTTCTTTTTGATGAAGCTAAACTTCTTTAATTTAATCAACAATTTTTCTTCCCTCAACCTTTCAAGGACACTACAAATGTGCAATAAATGTTCATCCAAAGACTTGCTAAAAATTAAAATATCATCTTGATAGACAATAACAAATTTTTCCAAGAATTTCTTTAGTACCTCATTCATAAGCCACATGAAGGTGCTTGGCACATTGGTTAGCCAAAAGGCATGACTAACCACTCATATAGACCATCCTTGGTCTTGAATGTAGTCTTCCACTCATCTCCCTATCGTATTTGTATCTGGTGATAGCCACCCTTGAGATCTATCTTTGTGCAGTATTGAGCTCCACTCAAATAGCCCATAAGAGCATTCATTCTTGGCAAAGGGAACTGATACTTGATGGTTATTCTATTTATAGCTCTAGAGTCTATACACATTCTCCACTCTCCATCCCTGTTTGGTGCTAATACTATAGGTACCGCACATGGACTTAGGCTCTCCCAAATAAAACCTTTCCTCAATAGCTCTTGAACTTGTCTATTTAGCTCCTTAGTTTTAGTAGGAGTCATCCTATGAGTAGCCTTGTTTGACAAAATAGCTCTAGGGAGTAAATCTATTTGATGACTGATTTGCCTTACTAGTGGTAACTCTTTTGAAACATGATTAGAGATGACATCTCCATACTCACTTAATAGGCCTAAAACTTCAAGCAAAATTTCACTAATTCCTTCCTTATCTTCTCTAGGAATCAAAGCATAACACATACATTGATATTTCAAGCCATCCAAAAAATTTCTTCCATCAACAAGACATACCCTAGCACTACTTCATACCTTTTCACCTTCCTTTATCAAGGACTTCATTTTATGGCAAACTCTATCCTTTGTTAGAGAGTATGTATTTGCATGACCATCATGTATAGCATGCCTATCAAACTTCCATGGCCTTCCAACAATAAATGGTAGACATCCATTGGAATGATGTCACAGAGAACCTCATCATGTTAACTCCAAGTCTTGAACTTCACTAGACATTGTTCACTAACCAAAACCTTATGATCATCCTTCACCCAAGAAATCTAATAGGGTTGGGGGTGTTTCTCCATCTTGAGCTTTAGTTTTGAAACCATCTCTTCTAACACCAAGTTTTTAGTGCTTTCACCATCAACAATCACATCACAAAATTTACCCTCACACTTGCACTAGTACAAAAAAAACTCCTCCTTTATCCAGGTTTAGTCTCACCACTTAGTAATACCCTTTCATTTACTAGAAGCTCTCATCTTTCTACATCCTTTGAATGTGATGACTATGCATCCTCATCCACATGAGCAACCCTTGCTTGTCCATCAACTCTCCTATATATCCTTCCTTGGCATTGAGGGCATTCAAAGGTATAGTGACCTTCTTCATTGTAATGAAAATAGGTACCACAAAAGCCTCCTCTTCTAGAGCCTTGTCCACATCCTCTACCTCTTCCTCTTTGATCTCCAAATTTTTGATCACAAGAGTTGTTGAAACCCTCATTCCTCTAGTTTCGGCTAGTACCCACATCTTCATTTTTCCTCTGGTTCTCATTTTCACCTCCAAATGACCACCCCTTCCTCCTTAACCATGCCCTCTTTGTCTTCCATCAAACCTTTTTTTTAGCTTCTCCTCAACTTGTACGGAAAACTAGTATGCCTCTTCAATGCTAGTCATTCTAACCACACTTAACTCCTCTTGAATGCTAGGTCTTAACCCATTAAGGTAATGGGCAACCTTCTCCTTGTTTTCTTCTACATTCCCTACCCTAATAAGAACTTGGTAAAATTCCTCTATATATTCTTGTATAGATTTTCCTACTTGCTTTAACCCTTGCATTTTCTTGAACAAATAGAGCTCATAATCAATAGGAATGAACTACTTCTTTAGTTTGTCCACCATGTGATCCCATCTTGTGATTTTCTCTTTTCCTCTTCTATTTCTTTCTAGATGAACCTCTTTTCACCAAATTTTGGCATGGCCTTTTATTTTGGCCTTCAAAAACTTAACCCTATCTGGGTCCCTGATATCCTCATCCTCAAAATATTCCTCTAGTTCATTGATCTAGTTGATCAACTCATCCAGGTTTAGACTTCCCAAAAATACACCCACATTAATTTTAGGTCTTTTCCCAAGCATAGCAATGGCCCTAAAAAGCCTCTTCTCTACCTCATTTAGGACTTCTCTATCTCCTTCCCCTTCTAGCCCAATATTTCCTTCTTCATTTTCTTCCTCACTTTAATCACCTACAACAACATTCATCCCTCTACGGATCTCCTCCTACAATTCTTGGTCTTGTCTTTGGAGGACTCTAACTTTAGGAATAATAACTCTGGCCCTTCTACCACACAGTCCTAGTGCAAACTACCTCACAATTAGTGCTCTGTCTACACACTTAGGAAAACCTGCTCTGGTACTAGTTGATGAAGACACAAATCATAATTAGAATGAATACAACAAGGGAAAAGGGGGATATTATTATCAATAAAATATGCTACTACATTCAGTACATGTAAACAGACCCAAATGCATGCCCTTATGAGCTTACAATGGTCAGATCCTGGAGAAAAATCCTCCTCACAGTACCTTCTCTCAAACTCCACCAAGAATTGCCTTTACAATGCCAGAAATGTTCTTAAATAAACCCCAATTAGGTTTAGGGTTAGGAATACATTCTATAATATGACATTTGGAATACACCTCCAAAATAGAAGGTTCTAGAAATCACGTTAGAAATTGGTGTAAAATTAGAATAATCTAGAAATGGTAGTCCAACTTTTGAGAGGCATAACTTTTGAATTAGGACTCTGATTGATGAACCATTTACATTTTCAAAAAGGTCTCAAAGTGCTTTATAGCCCTTTGGACAATATTTTCTCATTGCCCATTTTTTAGGCCCCTACAAGGTCATTTAATGCCTCAAATTTGACTCAAAAGCACTCTTAGGAGGTCTCTAGGCAACTTAAAATTGCAATAACTTTCAAACCATAAAGACTTTTGACATGATTCTTCTTTTGGAGTGTTTTAAATTACAAATATAATCATCCCTCCAACTTACACCCTCTAAATCATCATAATTATGGCTCAATTACAAAATAATTCATTTTTGCATTGACACGTATCCCAAAGTGTTCAAAATATCTAACCTAGAAAACCAATAGTGGAACTATGAGAGTTGGAATCTTTATTTGACCCAAATAGGTATCCAAAAATGAAAAAAACTTTAAATAGAAACTAATACTAAGAATATTTTTGGGTGATATAGGATTGCCCTTACACCACTGGATGCTCTTGCATCACATCATCAGGATAGAGAGTAGAATACATCCTTAACTACACTTGAGTTGATTATCAATACAAATTTTGTATGACCTCATTCTCTTTTTGCTACTCTCTAGTCTTTAAAGAGATAATGCTATGTTGAGATCAATGAAAAAGATAGTCATGAATGTAACATGTCAATCATAATTAGTCTCTCTAATTATAAGGATACTCCTCCAAAGGAATACCATAAGAATTCATGCTAACAAGTTTATCACATGTTAGGAAATGATATCTTTCCTTTTTCCATATTCTTGTCTCATAAAATGAATGCAAATGCAAATGTAAATTATTATGAATATGTGTGTGTGTGTGTGTGTGTGTGTACTCTTCCAAAGGAATACCATAAGCATTCATGCTAACAAGTTTATCACATGTTAGAAAATGAAATCTTTCCTTTTTCCATATTCTTGTCTCATAAAATGAATGCAAATACAAATGTAAATTATTATGAATGTGTGTGTGTGTGTCTATATATATATATGTATGTATGTATATATATATGTATGTATATATATATGTATGTATATATATATATACATATATATATATACATACATATATATATATATATGTGTGTGTGTGTGTGTGTGTGTGTGTGTGTGTGTGTGTGTGTGTGTGTGTGCATGTGTTTATGTATTACTTTGGGGTTTGTTGGACTTTTCACATATTCACAACTGTTAGCTCTGATTTGATATGTGATAAGTCCAATAGATAACATTTTTTAGGGACATGCCCCTAGCTCAATTTCAAACTCACACACTATGTAGGTAATATGCCCAAACAAGATGCAAACTATGTACAAAGGCCAAAGATAGAGTATGTATAAATGAGTGACACTTAAGTATGATGACAAGGAGTATTAACCAATTCTTCGATCATGATCAAGGACTAGAGGTATCTTATAGTATGAAGAATGTGATTTTGGAATGACAAGGGAAGGGAAAAATTAGATGGAATCTCGATAGATGGAGGAGCAACAACCGATCACTCATGGTGCCTATTTGCTAAGTTTTCACAATGATACTTTTCCAAAGCATCTGTTTGCTAGGTTTTTACTTTTGGACACAATTTTTCTCTTAACTCATTTATTCATTCCAAGACACCTATTTGCCAAGTTTTCATCGAGACACCCATTTTTCATGACTTTTTTTTCTATATTTTTGTTTCATTTTATGACGACTTTTTGGTTTTAAATTATTTTGAAAAAAAATTCAAGATTTTTTCCATTTTTAGATATTTTTTCAAGACTTTTAGATAGAATCATTAATGTTTGTAATGAATGCTAAAAATGAATTCATTGTTAGTGCTGCTAGCTGACCCATAAGTGACTATAACTATACAGGATTCATTCTAAGCTTTTAGTTAAACTCAAGTCACTAGAATTTCCTTGGGTTGTACCATCATGTACCATATGCAAGATAGTGTCTACCTAATGTGAATCAAGGCATTTGAGGATATTTTTTAATGGATCCTTTGTATAGGATATCATTGATGATGGCATACTCAAAGGCTTGTTGGATAGATATTTGATTTTGGATCTTGGATGAGATAGGTAGTAGGATTTGGGCATAAATAATTGGATACAAGCAAGTACTAGGAGGATTAAAACCAACAACTTCCCACATGAAATTTGATCAAGAGAGCTCAAGCATAGAGAGAAAACAAATTTGTGACATGTTAAAAACTAGAGTACTTCTATTCATGGCACCAACTTGTTCATTTTGTATCCTTGGGAGTTGCTTAGCATTTTATTTTTCATGGTCTAATGGTGCATTTCAGTTTTCACCAAGAGACCTATTCTTGTCATTTGTACCATTTTTTCCTTTCTTTTAGTTTTGCAACTAGAACATGGAGTTGACTCCCCTAAGATGTGCTAATGTGTTCAATTTAGGAGAAATTTATTCTTTATGGTCATAAATCATAATGCCTTCATAGATTTCAAAAGCTTTTACAAGAACATTATCATTGTCAAATTGATTGAAGATCAATGGTCGATGCTAGTCCTAATCCAACAGTTCGGGATAAATTAAGGGGATGCCATCATCAATGTTGAATGGGATTTGGTCAAAGGTATATATATGGGTATCATATTTAATAGTATCATTGTGTCATGGTTAGAAGCTAGAGTAATTGGATCCTAGAATGTTTTGGTCCAAGGTTTAGAGTTGGTTTGAGCAACATGTGGAGTTATAATAATGATAGTAAACAATTTTTTCCCTTTAATTTTAAACTTCAAAGAGAGAAAAAATTTAATAGATAGATTGAAGTTTAGTAAAATGTGTAAGAAATTCTCTTCTCATTATTATTTAACAATACAATAAGGTGTAGCAACTAGTTTGGAAAGATATTCATTAATTCCTCTTTTGAGGGAAAGCCTTCCCAACGAGTACTTCAAGGAAAATATTGAAAAGCTTAAACAATCAACTCATAAAAATGAAAAGAATATGTAGATTGAAAAACCATTTAAATTTAATAACCAAGATCATCCACATGATTAATCCCTATAGATGAAATTTATTTGAAGTTTACTTCTACTACTATCCTTTTGAATTCTCTCAACTTCAACATCAAAATCCTAAATTGCAATAAGACATTGTAAACCTTTTCAAAAATGGCCAATCTCCTCAAGGATATAAATCATTATAGAACTAACAATATTATCCATTTTGGAAAAAGCTTCAACTAATAAAACTACAAAATCTTATATTTCCTTATCACAACTAAAATTTTGGATCCAAGTATTTCTTTTTAAAAGTAGATACCAAATCTAAAGTATTTCTAGTTTTACATCCACCAAGAGAGAGTCTTTTTTGACAATAGATATTACATATATATACCCTTTGGGGTTGGATAAAAAAATCCAAAATTACCCCACTAGGAGTAGATAGTTATTTGGTTACTTAACCAAGCTAACAGACTAAAACAAAGTAGAGAAAATAAAAACTAGAAAGCATGCAACTAAGAAATTACAAGCATCACAAGGCTTTGTTCATGCTAGTAACAATCCTTACAACCTTCTAGATTTCATATGTGGAAGTAAAGGATGAGATGACTGACTGATGTGATAGACTGAGAAAAGTGATGCTCTACTTCTAGACTTTTTCTTCCCTCTTCAGCTCCACTATCTTTCTCTTATGCATTTCTAGGTTCTTCTGATTGATTATCAACATGGCCTCAACATGGGTGATGTTAAAAAATTCTTGTTTCATAGGTGATTTCTTTTCTTAATGCTCTAATAATTTCTTTTGTACTTGTTTGATGATATCTTATGTTGGTAAGATAGAGTCACTTTCTCCTTCTACACATTGCTTATAAAACCACTTCAGATCACCACAAATTATTTCATCTATGACCCCAAGCTCAGATAGTGTCTCTTTAACTTTAGCTACACCTTGCACAATTGCTTCATTTCTCCATTCAATGCATTCTGGGATCACATGGAAAGTTTTATCATCAAGACTAGCCATAGTGTATTTGTAGAGGAATTTCTATAGGCCATACCTATGTATTTCATCAATCTACAGTATCACTTTTGCCATATTATTTTTTTCCTTCTCATATCCCTCAATATTTGATTTAGCCTTCATAGTGAAAATTAAAGTCTCTTTATGAGTATCACTCAAGAGATTCACTTGTGTTACTACTTCAATTTGAACAGTTTGAACCCATTCTTCAAATGTCTTAGCTATGGCTTTACACTTTTGTAAATTATTTAGGAACTATTGATTGGCTGGAGACTCAATATCAACAATGGCTAACATTTCATTGATTGTCTTTGGTTTAGGATATAGAATTGCATTAATATATTAGGCCATGCTTCCCATAGCTTCCTTTGTATCTTACTTATCTTTAGCATCTTTCCATACTAAATCTACAATCTCCTTGTTAGACACCTTGAATATTTTCATGTCTATGGTCCTACTACTTTTATCCAAGTCTATTTTTGATACCTAATAATCTTGAGGCATGAGTTCTTCTTAAATGTTTATATTATGGAGGTTTGGCAATTTTTTCCAACCATCATCCTATGTCCGTATCAAAATCGACCCAAGACCCCATTTTTTCTTTCTTAACTTTAGAAGAAATTCCAAGGAATTTACCCACCAAGTCATCCACTAGCATGGAGAGTGGTACCATGCTTCATTTATTTACTACAAAAAAACTCTAACCACTTAGGTGTCATAGGCTCCTTTCTAGGCATTGTAGTGTTGTTAGTCAGAGCCTAATTATTTATTGATGCATTATCTCCTTCTATCATTTTTTGTTAGACTTCTCTTGAGTCAGACATATTAGGGGCAATGACCTATTCTATTACTATTTCACTTTCTAGGGAATCCAACCTTATTGTAATTCCACTCTCTGCTCTATTTTGCACATCCTTCTTGCTTTGGGTGTTTGAGCGAGTAGTTATTTTAGTGCTCACTATTAGAAGTTGAACTAGAGGAATATATACTTCAACTTTATCTTCCTCTTGACCTACAATAGAATCACCAATAGAAACATTAGAGGGCATGGTCAACTTTCTTGAAGGCTTCTCTTTTTTCACTCTTGAGTGCTTTTTGAGCTTTTCTTGAATTGACACTTGATTCATCTTTTGAGCTTACCAATTTTATATTCTCTTTAAAATTTTGATCATTTGAGAATGCAAATCATCTTCTTGTCTCTTATTCTAGTCTAGCTCAAGGATAGGGATACATTTGATTTGTTCAATATATAGAGGATCAACCACCTCCTCATTATCATTTTCTTTTATCTCACTTAAATTAAGTTGAAATTTGAATGCTTGTATTTGGATTATGGTCAACCTTGACCACAATCTTTTTCTCACTTTAAACACATTAGAGCAATTGGCCCAATAGTCTTCTAAGTGAGGGACATGCTTGAGGGAGGATGCATATTTTAGATTTTCCCCGACAAATCCTACATAATCAAAGTTCTCTCTACCAAGGTAGGGCTTAGAACATAGTTTGGACATTGTTGAATCTATCAACATATCCTATTTGACATTAAGAAATCTATAGTGACCAATTTCTATAGGAAATATGGCAGCACAAGTTTTTAAAATATTTTTTAGAAAAATTGCTGATATGTAGGAGTTGCCTACAGATTTTGGAAAGGACAATTTCATCAAGACAATAGCAAGATAGTTTAAGAGGTTCACCAGTGAAACCCCTAACTCTGATATAGGTGAATCTAGAGAATTTCCTATAAAAACAACCATAAATCTTAATAGCTTGCATACATTCTTCAAATATTCTACAATTCTCCTAACCTTGGAGATAAAAAACCAATCTCCCTATAAACACATAATTAATCCTCTTGAACTCTTTATAGGGTTCCTTTCCTTGTATACTTCTATAATATTGATATATGGTCATGTCTTCTATCCAAGGTTCATGTGGTAGACCTTCTCATTCTTTTGACATAGCTAGGATGTAAACCAAAAGGGAGGACATGAAGAAAGGACCAAAATTATTCAAACCTATAAGACCTAAGTGCAACCCTTCAACTATCAAATCCACCCAATCAATGAATTTATGCCCCTCAACAATTTTTCAAAAGAACAAATACATTTATTTATCCTAGTGAAAAGCATGCTCATTTCCTTTTACTCAGTTGAGCAAAAAAAACTATGTTAGCAATCTTTTTAATAAAATGCTTAATAGTTAGTGGTTTGGGTAACCTCGAGTCTCCTAATGCTAGCTTTAGAAGCTAGATCTATGCCACACTAGAATCATAATATTTCTTCTTCTTTTCATACAAGTGTCTAGATTCTTCAAAATTCTATGGCTTATAGGGTTCTTTATGAGGTATCCTTAAGGAGGAACTGATTGGAACTCTATCAATTCTAACCAATACTTCACTTGTGACCCTATTTATACATCTAGCATGAGGATCATAATGATTTCCACACTCAACAATCAACTTTGGACACCCTATGGAAGTCAAAAAAGTGGCAGCTTCTATCAGACCACTACTGGTGAGTTTTTGGTGAATGGGTTTAGCTTGTGTATTCTTTACTATCTCTACCAATTGGGTTAGGTCTACATTGACTAGGAAAGTATCTGAATATTAGACAAAGAAAAAATAGGGCTTCTCAAGTTTAGGGAGCTTAGGATAGAAAAGATTCATGGCTACCTTGATAGGGAATCACAAACTTAAATTCCTAAAAAGAAAAATGTAATCAAGAGAAATAGGAGAAAGAAAGAAAAATATATAGAGGAAGCCAAAATGTGCACTCTTCCGTTTTTATTCTTACTAGCTTGATGTTTTGGGCTCCAATATAGTAAGGTAGGTAATTAAATGAAAAAAGCATTTTAAGGTACAATATTTCAAAAAATTGAGTATAGATATGGCGTGTGTGAAATCATTAATATTGACATGGAAATTTATTTGACAAGACTTTCTAGTCATTTATTGTTGATCATCTCCATTACATCAATATGCAAACTCATTTTAATGATACCCAATAATTATTACTTTTAGTTTCCCAAAAATTACTAGTACTTTTGACACATATCACTTAACTATCACATTTATTTCCTTTTACATCTTCAACATATGGCAAGTAAATAGGGCCTCCTTTAAGAAAAACATGCATGCTTTGTTTAACTAAATCCTTGTGAGAAGAAAATGAGTGAAATTTTTAGAAATAAAAGGGATAAAGTTGAAGTTAAAGCTACATTTTCTTGCTTCAACTTCAACTCCTTCTTTATATAGGACCCATTGGACTGATAGAGAAATGGGAAGAAGGACTTTGCATTTGTGTGAAAGATACTAACTTGAAGTAGAAGTTGAAATAAATGGGTATTAGGTTCAAGTTCAACTTTGTTTTAGCAAAATTTTGGGTATCAGCATCTATAATTAGCAAGACAAATTTGGTGCTAACAGGTAAGATGTTTATTCTCCACATGTAGGATTTTAGGGTTGAAAAAGATACAATCAAATGCATAAGGACTATCAACATCATTAGTTTCAAGTTGGATATCCTCAAATTACTTTTCATCATTCAAAATATTTGTAGTCTCACATGAGGGTACCTTAGTACTAGGAGGACCTATCAAAACTAGCTTAAATCTAAGCCCCAAACTAGGAGGTTATCCTTTTGTAGTGATAGGTTCAATTATTCCATCTTTATAAGATTCAAGACCACTACATCCATCATAGCCTTTTTTCTACAAGATAGTAAACCCAGGTCCATGATTGTTAGGAGCTATCAAAGTGGGTTCTTGTTCTACTTTTTCTTTCTCAATATAGATAGATGTGTTCTCATAGACATGTTCTTTATGTAGGCCACCTCCACTAGTGAAATTTGTAAAAGTGGTATTTTGTGTATTGATCTTAGGCTTTTGTACTTGTAGTAGTTGTGGTTTACCATAAGATTTGGGAGAAAATGGTAACTTCCCAATGTGAAATACTTGATGCATGGAGTATTCTCCACAACCTTTGTCTTCAATATTTATCTTTTCCTTTTTCTTAATGAGGAGTATATTAGGGTCCATTTATTTACAGGAAATTTCAGATCATGCTTCATTGTTTGTTGGGACTTGGCATGCAATGTTTCCTCTAGTGCTAGCACAAAACTAGTAAGGATCTAGATCACTAGGGATGATAGCCTCTACAATGCTATAGGAGACCTTCAAATACTGATGATATGTAGAAGGAACTACTTTCATGGAATGAATCCAAGGGCATCCTAATATCATGTTGTAATTCATTTTGATATCTATGACTTGGAATAGAGTATTCTCAATCGTAAGACCAACTCTGATAGGTAATATAATCACACCCTTGGAGAAATGTTCATGATCATCATAGATGGTGGAGGAGAACCCAAGGGTTACTTAAACAATCCTAGTTACTTTTTATTGTGTATGTGTTTGTGTGTGCCTTTAGGCCATTTTGGTATTGTTTTTTTAAAGGTCATGTTGACCATATTAGAAGTGCAATAGGGTTTTGTTTGAAGAGTCTTAGGACATTTGTAGGTGCAATTAGGGGCTAGAAAGTTTTAAAGCCCCTTGATGTCCACAAGTATGATGATGATGTCATCATTAGGTTAGTAGAGTCTAAGATGGTTTGGAACCATGTTTTAACCATAGTTGAGTTATTTGGTATGTTTAATGAAGCATTAGAGCCCATTTAGTGAGTTTTGCAAGAAATTATCAAAAAGTTGTAAAGTTACATTTTGCAACTTTGCAAATGTTGCCCCTACAACATTGTCAAAATTGGATGACTTGATGAAAAAAACCCATAAAGGGAAAATAAATATCTAACTACACTATACAATACATATTTGGACCTAAGTACAAGGTTGGACACCCATTGTATAGAGAGAAGTTTGAGTAATGAAGATTTGAAGTGCTTTTGTGTGCATTTTTTGTGTAATTTCATGATAGTGGATAGTTAGAAAATTGAATTTGACATTGTAACTAATTTATGGAGTTGTTTAGATATTTTCTAAATCCTATGTGCCATTAACTCAGAGTTTTGTTCATATTTTCTTTCTTTTTGTAAATAGTTTTATTTTGGTACTATCATTGGGTCTGTCTAGGTAGTTCACAAAGATGGGGTTCTAGCTTAATATCCAATAGTCCAATATAAATGACTCCTTGGGAAAAGTGATTAGACTTCATATGTATATGCTATGCAAAGGAGATAATTTTAGTGTCTCTCCCTAGGTGAGCCAATATTGAGCTCAGTTACGAAGACCAAGTTGTAGAGAGCACAACTTGTAGAGGTGCATAGCTAGAACCAAAATGTTGGAATTATTTACAATAAATGAGAGGGGGGAGTGAATTAGTTATATAAGGTCCAAATATACTATTAAAAATTTTCATATCTTAGTGAACCCATAAAACATTTTCATCATGCATTCATCCATAAGATTATGCAATCACTTGAAATTTGTAGGTTACTGTTAAATCAATTTGCAAAAATGTAAACATGAAACATAACAGATTCAATAAAACACTTGACACAATGATTTATTTAGAAATATAATTTTGAAAAAGCCACCAGTAACATGCTAATCATTCTCACTCTTTTAAAGTGATGCCTTGTGAAAGGCCAACCCTCTTGAAGGTTATACTACACATTGTTAAATGTGACCCTGTTATAGGATTTCAATCACCCTATTAGGAGTGAGCCTTGTTAGAGGACTTTAGATATTTCACTTGGAATGTCACCTGGTTAAAGAATTTACAAATGATTGTTAGGTTAACCTTAATCCAAAGGATTTACCCTAGACCGATACAATTATTAGAGAGTAATAGTAAGACTCGATCTAATAACAACTTACAACTCCATTTTAAGATTATAGATTTTTGTTTCAACATTCTTCTTAGCTTTCACACTCTTCAACTTTGATAACTTTTTCACCCTTTAAGCATCTAATACCCTTAAGCCTTCTTGCTTTTCTTACCAATGCATACTCTTCTTTTAGGTCACTAAATGAAGCAATACCCTAGACTCCCTATCTTCCTTAGGTTCTCACACATGAAAACTCTTTCTTCTAACCAACCATCTCTATAAATAGGGAATTAAGATATTTTGTCATTTATCCTCCATAATCCAATTTAAGGTTACAAAAGATTAGTAGGATCCAATGAATAGCCACCAGTAACATGCTAATCATTCTCACTCTTCTAAAGTGATGCCTTGTGAAAGGCCAACCCTCTTGAAGGTTATAATACACATTGTTAAATGCGACCCTGTTAAAGGATTTCAATCACCCTATTAGGAGTGAGCCTTGTTAGAGGACTTTAGATCATTCACTTGGAATGTCACTTGGTTAAAAAATTTACAAATGATTGTTAGGTTAACCTTAATCCAAAGGATTTACCCTAGACTAATACAATTATTAGAGAGTAATAGTAAGACTTGATCTAATAACAACTTACAACTCCATTTTTAGATTATAGATTTTTGTTTCAGTCCTCCATTCTTCTTAGCTTTCACACTCTTTAGCTCTAATATTTTTTCCACCCTTTAAGCATCCAATACCCTTAAGCCTTCTTGCTTTGCTTACCAATGCATACTCTTCTTTTAGGTCACTAAATGAAGCAATACCCTAGACTCCCTATCTTCCTTAGGTTCTCACACATGAAAACCCTTGCTTCTAACCAACCATCTCTATAAATAGGGAATTAAGATATTTTGTCATTTATCCTCCATCATACAATTTAAGGTTACAAAAGATTAGTAGGATCCAATGAATCTACCCCTTATTTTATTTCATTCCCTTCTAGAAACTTCTCCTTAAATCATCTTTGAATTAGGCTAAAAATGGTTTACCATAAATTTTGTGTCACTAGCTCATCAATCTTATCTTCCACATGGTTCACATTATCCAAGAAATCAAACTTTTTAGCTTAGATCTATCAAATTCATGATCTTTCTAATAATGCTAACACTTGGCATTAACTAGCTTCCGATGCTCAACACATATTGTGTTGCTTAGCATCCACTATAAAATCAGTTAGCATGAACTAAAGTTTACTAATGCTTGACATTAACTAAACTTTACTCGGCTTATACTATTTCACTTGGCTTACACTAAAATTGACTTTCATAGCTCCAATTAGTTTTCTACTTAGCTTGCACTAACTTTTCTTGGCACCTAGTGTCCACTTGGTCAATCTTGGCAGACAAACTCCATTTAACTTGTTCTTCTAATCTTACTTACTGTAACCAACCTTTACAACCATAAGTAGATTGTCAATGAACTATGATATCACTGTCTTAGCTAATTCCTATACTCATTTTTCATAACTCAACCTTTCCTTTAGGTGCTATTGTTACATCATTTTGATCAAGTTCTCTTCATCAATCAAGCAAGTGATAGTACTTAAACAATAAAAGTAGTCGTCTTACCAACAAATAGCAGGTTTGACACAAGTGAAAAAATAATGATTGAAACACATTTATCATAATTGTATCAATCTATTTTCAATAATCTTCCTCTTTGGCATTGATGGAAAACCAAACTAACTAGGTTTAAATAGTAACACCAAAAAAATACCAAAAATAAAATAATTCCTTGTATTGAAATCTCTCCTTCTATCAGCAACTTTCATCTTCTGAATAGGTTACAAAATTCTATTTTGTTCTAATTAATAGACAATCAACTCATCCTTATGACTCCCTCTAAATTGCTTCTTATACCTCCCTCTGCATTATCTCCCTCTTACTAGGTAGATGTGATCAACAAATACACTTTCTCTCTTAGTAATCAAAATTTCTCCCTCCTATTGTGTGTTAGGATTTCTCCCTCCAATATCTTTTGGGTTTCTATTTAGTTTCCATGTATATCTCCCTCTTTGACAACAATACCAAAGACTCATCATCTTAAATATGTAGATATGAATAGTTTCAATTTCTCCCTTGATGACCTTTCTTGTGAATAATTTATAAACCTAGTTCTTTGATTACTTTAAGTAGCTCCTAAAGTAAGATCTACTACATCAATGTGTAACATATGTTAATCAACTTGTTTGATGCAGTGCACTCCTCTTGTTTCTTAGATAGCCTTTAATAGGGGTGTCACCCCTAGTTTACCTCTTGGACACTCATGAACATCCTTAGGTAATAATTTTGTGAAGATATCAACAATTTACTCTTTGGTGTTGACATATTCCATATTCACCTCTTTATCTTGAACTAATTCTCTTTAAGTAATGATACTTGATTACAATGTCCTTAGTCTTTGTATGCATCACAACATTCTTTGATATATTTATAGAACCTGTATTATCACAATAAAGTATCATAGGTTCAATGGTTTCCTCCTTCATACCTTTGAGTAGCTATTTGATCAACACAATATTTTTAAAATTTACTACAACGACAAAATATTTAGCTTCAATAGTAGATTGAGAAATGTAGTTTTGTTTCTTTCTAGTCCATGTCACTAGCCTTTTGCTTAAGAAAAATGATCCTCCACTAGTGCTCTTTCTATTATTAATATTTCTAGTCTAATCAACATTAGTATAGGCTCTTAATTCAAATTTTTCATTTTTCTTGTAGTATAGACCATATTTCTCTATTTCTTTTAGATATCTCATTATGCTCTTTACAACCATCAAATAGTTCTCCCTGGGATTAGTTGAGAATCTTGCAACTATCCCTATAGATAATGTAATATTAAGTTTTCTATGTACTGCATATTGTAATTTACTAATCATAGACCTATATAATGTTTGATTCACCTCAACTAAATTATCATTCTTTGGCAATTTATGTCCTATCACCATAGGTGTACTTACTAGCTTAGAATCCTCCAATCTAAAAGTTTTTAATATTTTCTTAATATACTTTGACTGAGTGATGTATATACCATATTTCATCTAGTGTACTTGCAAACCCACAAAGAACTTGACCTCTCCAAACATAGACATCTCAAATTCTTCCTTCATTTGATTTGTAAAAGCCTTACATAATGTATCTTAACCTCCAAATATGGTATCATCAATAAAAAATTTAGATAATAATACAGATTTTTTTAATCATCAACCCTCTCAAATCCAATATTCACAAGATAATTATGAAGTCTCTCATACTATGCTCTTGGTGCTTTTTTCAAGCCATATAAATCTTTGTGTAGTCTACATACCATGTTTTTTTTGTTGGCATCAACAAATCCTTCAAGCTATTCTATATAAAATTCTTACTGTAACATATCATTCAGAAATGCAAACTTAATTTTCATTTGATAAACTTTGAAACCTTTGTATGCAGAGTAAGCAAGTAGAGTTCTTACTCCTTCCAATCCAACAACTGGGGAAAATATTTCCCCATAGTCAAATCCTTCTTGTACATATCCTTTAAAAACTAATCTTTCCTTATTCCTTGTGAATTCATTATTTTCATCTAACATGTTTCTATATACCCACTTGGTACCAATCACATTTTTGTCTTCTAGTCTAGGAGCTAGAGTCCATGTTTTTTAAAAAAAAATTGTTCAATCTCTTCTTCCATGGCTTTACTCTAGTTAGCATCTTCTAAGACATCTTTTACTATTTGGGTTCTTTCATGCTCAGTAAACATGTATCATTTCTCAAATTGTTCCTTGTCATTGGTCTATCATCTTTATCTCCAATGATTTGCATAGTAGGGTGATGTCTTTTGACATATTTAGACAATATTGGTTCATCTCTAGCTTCTACATTTGGTCTCTCAACTTTTGATCACTACATACCTCTCTAACAAGTAGTTCAATATCTCTTTCATGTATACTAATCTTAGAATCAGAAAGTCCCTCAACTTTATTTTGTAACTTGGCACCTGAATGTAGCTCAATTCCTAAATGCAACTCAACATTCATTGTATGTGAATTGACAGTCACTAAAACTTGTTGTTGGTTTGTAACTTAATTTGCAACATCTTCTTTAGTAGACATACCTTCATAAAAGTATACAAATGATTTGTATTCTTATGGTTCCTTCATAGGTTTAGCCTCGACATATACTTTTGTATATTCATCAAATTTCACATTTTTACTTTCCACAACTTTGTTAGTGTTATTATTTAAAGACTTATAAAATTTACTTCTTGTGTAATAACCTAGAAATATACCTTCTTCACTTTTTGTATCTAGTGTACCATTCTTGAAATCTTTGAGAATATAACATTTGCTTCCAAATACCTTAAAATATTTTACATTCGGTGAGTATCCATACCATAGGTCAAAAGATGTTGAATGAGTACTTTTCTTGACTTACACATGATTGAAGGTATAGACCACTATACTTATAACTTCTCTCTAGTATTTTAAAGTAACATTCTTCTCCATCATGAGTGTCCTAGCACAGTCCAATACAAACCTATTCCTCCTTTCAACAATTCCATTTTGTGGAGTGGTTTTACAAGTAGATGTCTATCTTTTGATTCCTTTGTCATTATAAAACATATCAAACCCATTTGATATAAATTCTCGTCCTCTATCAGACCTCAAACATTTCATACTTTTACATGTTTCCTTTTCAACTCTTGCTAAGTATCACTTAATCATTCCGGAAGCATCAAATTTTTGTTTCAAAAACATAACTATCATAATTCTATAATAATCATCAACAAGAAGTATAATGCACTTATCTCCTTTGTAGCTTTACACTTTAATTGTTCCACACAAGTTAGTATGAATAATCTCTAGTATTACTTTAGAGGTATGACTTTTACTTTTAAAAGTTGACTTTGTCATCTTACTTAACTAACATTGTTTTCACATTATATTGTCAAGATTCTTCAACTTGGGCAAGCCTCTAACTTTTCTCATGTTATTGATACTAACTAGGTTATCAAAATTAACATGACATAATCTCTTGTACCATAGCCACACATCATCAAATTATACAACTAAACAAGTGGCATCCTCTACATCAAGGTAGAATAGATTACCTCTAGTTTGATCACCCTTTCCAATCAATTATCCATTTGTGTCATATATCTTAGCAATCTTGTTTTCAAAGTCAACCTTACATCCCAAATTATTTAGTTGTGACACACTCAATAGATTATAGTTATGTCCTTCAATATGGTAAGCATTGTCACATAAAATATTTTCTATAAGCTTGATAAAACATTTTCCTTTTATCAAACATGGTTCATCATTACCAAATCTTACACTATTTCCATAATAACAATTCAAGGTAATGAACTTACTTTTATCTCCAGTCATGTGATGTGAACACCCATTATCAATGATCAACCTATCATTTGTGTTCACACAAGATAGAAGTTCAGTTGCCTTATCTTCATTAGATTCATCCTTCATTGAAACATACACCACTTCATCATCATGATCATCAGATTTGTCTCTTTTTTCCTCTTCAATGATTTAGGAAGACTTCTTTCCTTTTTCTTTTTAATCTTTGATGTCTTCATCTCTTCTACTTTTGTACTTGTTATCAGCTCTGTAGTTATTCTTCTCTAGACATCTAGCAACAATATGACCAACCTCATTGCAATTAAAAAAAAAGATAGATAGTTTACCTTTAAACTTGCCTTTATCTCTATGAAATCTCCTTGCTAGCAGTGCTTCAAGTTGATCTACATTTTCCTCATCTATCTCACTGTCACTAGGCACATATTTTATCTTTTTCTTATTATTCTTCTCATTAGGTTCCTCAATGACAACTTAGATTTGAAAGTAGATTCCATATTTTTAGGCTTATAATTATCAAAATTTGATAGCTCAAAAGTAGTGAGCCTACCTACTAGACCTTCAAGACTTAGAGTATTCCCTAGTATACATCTTAGTTCTTGTATTGCACAAACTCTAATAGCATATATAAGCACTAGTGTTCTCAAAGCTTTGCTTAGTATTGTATCATCATCTATTGTACTAGTAGTTCCTCTTACTATATTAACAACATATTTAATCCCCAAGCAATATTGAGCAATATTTTCACCTTCTTGCATTCTCATATCATCAAACTTACCTCTGAGACCCTTAGATTTGGCTCTTAGAAAATTCTTGTCACTTCCACTGATAGTTTGTATAGCATCCTACATTTTCTTTGCACTATCAAGACTTTTTATATCATCAATCTTGGCATAGCTTAGGGTAGAGGCAATCTCTAACATTGTTGGGCTATTTTCCTTCTTCTTTTTTAGATCTTCAATAGTTAGGGCTCCAACAAGAACAATATGCTTAATAGTAATGGTAGATTATGCACGATCTCCAAGACCTCCAAGGTGTAGCTTCATCAAACTTTTCCATGCACGAAAGTTCTCTATTAAGGTTTTGTAATTCTCTTTTTGACATCTTGATCTTTGTGCTTCTAATACCTTCAAACTAGTCCTCTTAAGTAGATGACTCTGATCAAGGTATATTTTAGTGGCTAATATTTGCGAATTTGCTAATTTTAGAATTTTTTGGCTAGTAATTTGGTTAATAATTTAAGATTTGATAAACCTAAATCACCATAGTTTTATAAAATTTAGTTCTAAAATATTTAAAATTGCTCAATAATTTATTTTATTGAAAATTTTAAACTCGAGTATTTACCACAATATTGGTTACATGATTAGATTTGAGTCACCAAAATATAATATATTATTGGAGAAATTATATTTAACTAACCAATGATTATCATAATTATTAGTTAGTTTAGGGATATATCACCAATATTTAGTTTTAACTATTGATTTAAAGTATACGTAACAATCCTTATAATTTTCTTGCATGTGGAAATGTTTAATCATCAAGATGCATTTGGGGCATGTCATGGTGATGTGAATTTTTTTTTTATGTGTCACTTGACACTTGTGGACTTTATGTGTAATTGACATGTTATTTAGGGTTTTGATCATGGTGGCAATTTATCCTAAAACTACTTATCTTGTTAATGAGTAGGTAAACCCACTTGGAAAGGGGTAGGATGAGTCACAATCAAAGGAAATTCGAAATTTGACTTGGCTAGGGTTTTGAGGGGTCTTTAAGTGGTCCCAAAGAGTCTTTTAGGTGAAAATAAGTTACCCATATGATAGTATATCAAGTTAGGGACCTAATTTTGACCATGTGAATGCCTAGATAGCCTTGGGGGGCCCTTTACCCATGCATTCTCCCACTAATTCGAAATTTGAGTTGTCACATGTGTTCTCTTCCATGCTTTCCACTAAGTCAAATATAGAAAATTTAGAGACAAGATTGTAAGAGGGAGTGGCTTAGCGTCCTTGCTAAAATACTTAGTGAGAAGGCCTTATTAGAGAGTCTTGGAAAAACAAGTGGGGTATTCACACACTCTCTAAGTTTAGAAATAGTTAGGGTTTTTGGGAGGAGGATTAAGGGAGCTCTACAAAAACTTTCTTTATCTTAGCTTGGACCAAGGGTAATGTTTCAAACCATGATCATTTCCTTCTTTTGTATTGCATAATGAATCTACAAGTATGGAGAAATTTGTCATGGGTTCATACAATGTATTATGAATCTTGTATTGTGGATTTGGCATTGTGTTGTGATGTTTTTGAATCTTGTATTGTGAATTTGGGCATTGTGTTGTGATGTTTGTGAATGAGTATTGTGTTCATGTAGTTCTTGATTTTCTTTTTTATATCTTTTATTTATTTATTAGAATGTCAAGTGTTGATATGGGTGTAAGGGCTTCACTCACCCTTTGGGAAGGGAAGAGAAGTCCAAGGTGAAGGGATTAGTTGGGCTTGAAAAATAGTTGAGAACCTTGGAGTATGGGCTCCATTTTATGCCATATTCATTCAAATATTTCTTTGGGGATGATACGGGAAATGATGGTGTAGAAGGGAAGATTATGGAGTGTGAATATTCAAGGATGTTATGGTTAATGGCAGTTTGTTGAAGGACTTTTTGTGAAAGCCTCCAAAGGGCATGAAAATTATTTATTGAAGATATGTGATGATATGGCAAGTCTCCTTGTTGAAAGAACACCTTCACCCTACGTGAAAATGATTCCAATGGTGAATCATAGTGTAAACCTTGGAAGGGAGTTATTATGTGTTATCTTGTAAATTTCTCATCCATGATCATATTTTTTATGTGTGTATCTCATTTGGATATTGTTTCCCCTACTTAATGTGTGGCTTCATGGAATCCTAGGATGGGAGGTGAGCCTCCATGGTTCCAATTTTTGTGTTGTGTTGTAGATTTTGGGAAGAGGGATTCCTTGGAGATGCTAGGGTTTATCCTTGGCCATGTTGGAAACCAAGTGTGGGTGGAGATACAAATCTTCCATGTCATTTTAAACTTGTTAGGATGTTAAATCTCCATGGTTATTCCATTGTGATGTTAAAGGGATTTGTTGTTATTTTATAATGTTGAAATTGGGTAAGGTATAGTTGAGGATTTTGTATATAGTTTTCTTGAAAGGAAAATATGCATTCTAAATTTTCACATTTTATGATTTAATGTGAGATGGAATAGTTATGAAATGAGACTATCCTTATGATGCACTATAAATTTAGTGGTTGGAATATTTCATAGTGGATGTATGGAAATTTTTTATTGATATGGATAATACAATTTGGAACATAGATGATTGCATTATAAAAGTATATGATATGCATTTTACACAATGAATGAATATTAATATCTTTGATAGTTCCTTGTATATTCATGAATATTAGTTCATATATTTTCAAGTTTTTATCTAGATCCTATGATGTGAAAGAGGATAATGTATTAAACTTAGAGTAAAACCTCCTATAGCCACCATTTTATTCTCTAAAATTTGTATGGGATGGACAATTAAATTCTATCCCAAATTATAATATAATAAAATATTGGAGAGAATATGCTTGATACCTATATTAGGAGTCTATAAGACTTAGGGGTTATAATAGAAGTTTGATAACACTAGGCTCCTAGGTTCAAGATTAAGATCTCTGAAAGAGACATATTTACATAGGTTCTAGTTCAAGTATGGTACAAAGAAGAAGATAAAAATATATATAATAAATAAAATAATAATAAATCTATATAAAAACAAGATCCCTCAAAAATACTACCCCCACTTAGGACTAGTACACTATTAAAACTCTAAATAAAATAAAGAACTCCCAAAAAGTCATCTACCTAGCCTACCACCCCTTCTACCAATCATCAAACAAGCATAAAATAAGACATAATGCTTAGTTTCCAAGAAGAAAACATGATGTCAAAGGCCTCAAAACTTGAGCCCACCATCCTAGGTGTCACATGCCTTAGAACCATATGATTAAACTTTAAGAAGTCTTTGACATGGTTTTGGAAAAATTCAGAAAGATTCCTCTTGTATTGGACACCTAAATATACTTGAAATAAAATATGGTAAGACACGCATATTCCTCACCCAACACTCCACACCTAGGGAGGATGAGATAGGCATTTGGGAAAATGGTAGGAATAGGTGGATGATGGGAAAGTAACCCATGTTAGAGGTATCCCTTGGGATCATACTTGGCAAAACTTTTTTTTTAAATTAAGTGCATTGGGGAAGTTAATGGAGCCTATGTTTAATCACCATTAGAGGGAGGATAGAGTGGGCACATGATTCCACAACATAGGAATTTAAATTGGAAAGGGGTAGACCTTGAAAATATGGATTTAATTGGGTTATTGGCATGTTGAGTGCATGTTAAGGGTAGACATTAGGATATAGGGATAGTAAAATACTAAACTTAAACAATTAGATTATAATTAGGTAATAAGTAAGCCAATAATGCATGGATTAAGTATAAGTTATTGGGAAGTATGTTAGTTAGTTAGTATAGTAGTTAGGATATAATAAAGGTTATTATTTAGTCAAAGATTAAAATTTTTTTTAGATAAGTGAATGTAGAAAATGTTAGTTTAGAATTTAGTTCATGATTTTAATTAGTAGATTTACAATAGTATTAAGAATGTTAATAAAGTTAGTTGGATGTAGTTTTATTAGGGTGATATTAATTAAGTCATTAGGGTAATGGAATGGATGTATAAAAAAAAGTATAAGGTTAGAGGGTGGATTAAAATAATTAGAATAATTCAAATTTAGTTATGGAGCATGGTTACATAAATATACTATAATATCAAATTAATAAAGCAACATTGGTAGACAAGCATTATTATATAGGATTGAGTGTACATTATAATGGACATATCAAACTTTTGCAAGTGTAATGTTGGATTTTTATGTCATTAAATGTTATTTGTAAAGTAAATTTTACATTTGGTTCAAGGGAATGAAAACTAGATAATGAATGTTATGGAGTCGATTGAAGATATTAGTAGGTTATCAAAGTTGATAGAATATAAGCCAAATTGAGATTGTAAGTGTAGAAATAAATCATGAGTTAGTTAGTATAAGGGTCAATAAGCATGCTAGTAAAGGTAGCTTGTCAGTATATGATTTTTGTGTGCAAGAAATGATAGGGTAAGGTTATCAAATCTTACATTATTTGTATGACTTAATGAAGCATCGAGAATATCTAAGTGTAGTTCATTCATTTAGTAAAGTGCTTATGTTATGGTTAGAAGGTGGTATAGGTTATAATAGTATAGATATCTTGATAGTTGATATAGGGTTATGTTAGAAGATGAATTTAATATCAAAATTAATTTAACCATAAGATATTAATGTTTTCACCTAGACCCATTAGGTTAAGTTAGAAACTGGATAGTATGTCCCTTAAGCACATATTGGTTCTCTAGGGGATTTCCCTAGTACATTGTAATAAGGGTATGATAATGAAACAAACTTAATGTGATTCTTGTTATGGTCTTGAATCTAATGCTGTAAAACTCAAAAGAGATAGTAAGGTTATCAATTCCACTATGTAGGCTTGAATGTAGAATATATCAACAAGGTGAAAGGATTCCATCCACATGGAAAAGAATGGAACCTATGAAACTATGTTGCTTAGGACCTTGCATGTCATTCTTCTAAAACACAACCAATGTAGAACCCTAAATAAAGGTAATTGGATTGACCATTACAACCAATTTTGATGTGACACTAGAGAGTTGAAGGAAATAGATCATCTGACATCATGACCAAATGGAATCAATAATCAACCAACTACATCTTAAGGCAGTAAAAAAAAATTTAAAAAAAATTCTGGGTTACCAAAGCCCTAGGTAAAATGTTAAGGTGACCCATGTCTAATAAGGGTATTGCTCTATGATAAATAGCTGAATTAAGAGTTCACTTCCAAACAATAAATTTAACTTATGATCACACATACCATCTATTGAATGAAACTCTTGTCTTTGTATATGGAATAGGTATATCCAAACTACCTAACTCTATGCTAGCTTAGTTGTAACATGTGTATGTCAATATAAGAATTCAAAAAAAAAATTGTTTTGCTTTTTTCCTGAAATTTTGGGCATCAACTAAACTTTACTCAGCTTACACTGTTTCACTCAACTTACACTAAAATTGACTTTTCTTGACTCCAACTAATCTTTTTCTTTTCTTGTACTAATTTTTCTTAGCACCTATTGTCTAATTAGTCAAGCTTGGTAGACAGATTTTGTTTGACTTGTTCTTCCAATCTTAGTCAGTATAACCAACCTTTGCAACCATAAGTAGATTAACAATGCACTATGATATCACTATCTTAGTTGATTCTTGTACTCATTTTTCATATCATAACTCAACCTTTCCTCTAGGTGCTATTGTTACATCATTTTGATCAAATCCTCTTCATTAATCAAACAAGTGATAGTACTTAAATCATATAAGCAGTTATCTTACCAACTAATAGTAGGTTTGACATTAGTGACAAAATGATGATTGAAATACATTTATCATACTTGTATCAATATATTTTCAACACAAAATTCCTTTAGGAATTTTAAGATAGGAGTCTTTGCAATATTTGGTGAAGGGGGATTGGTCACACTAACCCATTTACTAGTCTAAAACTTTCCAACTTGCAAAGGATCTAGTGAGAGCCCAAAAGCCCTTAATTTTACTCAATTTGAGCTAGGGTACTATAAAGAAGGTGGTGACCCCAAGACCTAGAAAATACTTGAGGGGTTGGTATATGATTTAAGAATCCAAAGAAAATATATAAGGTTTCCTAGGAAGAATTTCTAGAAGATCCACAGTTTCTCAGAGTAGGAGACCTAATTGGGCTAGTAGCCTTTTTGGCCTATTTTATGAGAATTTGGTGACATGATCTTATTAGTTGGACTAGGTGGGAATCCTAACACCCATATTTGGTTTAACTAAAGTATTTGAAGACACTTCTACACCTTTATAAGGTTAATGCAATAATATGGAGGTTAAATGCCTTTAAGATGGTTTAAAGGCCATGGCTAGTAAAGCAAGAATGCATTTAGTTTTGGCTTGATTGGTGAATCTTTCTTGGTAGTTGGGTTTGATAGAGAGATCAAGGGATCCATAGATAGTAAAGATGATATAGGTGTCAAGTGGTGTGGTGAAGACACCCTATAAGTCTTTCAAGAAGACTAGTAGCATGAACTTGTGATTGCTTAATCCAACCTCCCTAAAAAATTGGTATCAAAGCCCCAAAAAAATTTAGGATTGTTTAGTACATGTCAAAGTGGAAATATAATGGCTCTATAAGAATGGTGACCAATGTAGAATTGGCCAAGAAGGTAGATGACAAGGAAGAAGAAAATAGGTTGTTGAGGGAAAGAATAGCCTAATTAGGTCAAGCATTGCATGAAATGCAAATAAGGGCTAAAGAAGTTAGTGATACATTAGAAGAGAAAGAAGCTAAGGGTAAAGAGGTTATAGAGGAGGAAAAGACCCCTAAACTTAACCCTATGTTGCAATAATAGTCTTTCTTGAACGAATTAAAATCTATAGAAGGAATAGAAAACCATTTCAAGTTTTATGGAGTCACTAAAGAATAGAAAGTAAGGGTAGTAAATTCAACTTTGAGAGGCTCTACATTGACATGGTGGAAGTTCATCCAAGTAGAGAGAGAAAAAAAAGGCAAGAAACCAATTTCCACATGGAAGAGAATGATTCTTAAAGTAAGAGAGGCATACATGCTAGATGATTATGAAATATAGTTGCACAACTAGTGGGAAGGTCTTAGATATAGGGACCTTGATGTGAACTCCTATAATGAGTTATTTAAAAAGATTTTCACGAGGTCAAATGTATGTGAAGATGAAAGCCTTAAGGTGGCTAAATGCTTAAATGGTATGAAATAGAGTATACAAGAAGAGATGACTCTTCTTAGTTCCAAAATAGTACATTACTATTATCAATTGACTATCAAGATTGAAGACAAGAGTAACAGGAAACTGTAGACACCATGAATTTGACAAAGACTTAAATCATGCAATCTTGATCAATCAAGACCGAATTAAAGAGAAAATTAGAAGAAGCACAAAAAACTTTTAAATCAAAAATTGCATCAGGTCATAAATCACCTTTTAAATAGACAAGACCTAAATCAACTTTAAAAGAGGAAGAAAATAATTCAAATTCATAAAATAAAATGTAGAAAAGGGAGAAAGAAAAGACAAATTGTAGAAAATAAATCATTTAGTAAATCAATAAAATCACTTTATCCTCACAAGATGAAAATATCTCTTTTACCATTTAAAAGAATTTGAAAAATCCTCATATTATCCCCAAAACCAGGTCTATTGGACTCTTCCTCCTAGCCTTTTATGAGATATTTTGAGCTTCACTTTCACCCCCAGTCAAAAGTGAAAATCCTAGTTATTACCCCAACCCCTTCCAAAATCCTATAAATAGGAGGGAAATCTATGAGACAAGGGACCCAAGTTTTTATGCATCTACACTATAGGCATATTTAGACTCATTATTTTAGCATTGTCATTATAGTGATTTCATAGCATTGTTAGTATCATTTTATGTCATTTAGCATCATTTTGTATCATTTAGCTTCATTTATTGCATATTTAGCTCATGACATGATCATTTCAAGAGCATTTCTAGGAGGTTCATTTCACACATAATCTGCATTATAGTCATAGATTTGCATTTTTAGCAATATCCCAATCTAGAATTGTCACTAAAAGGCTGGTCTAAGAGCTATTTTAGTAGTTGTAGTTAGGGAGATATGAGACATTTGTAGAGATTACTTGTTGTTGATGATGTCTTGGGTCTAGCATAGTTTTTCATTAGTACATTTTCTTTTTGCATTAAAGTTTCATGACTACATGTTCTTTTACCATGTACAAAATGGTGCCCACCGTGGGCCTCAAGAATGACCATCTCATCATGCCTCTAGAGAAATGTCCTCCTATTGGCATTATTATTGTCTATACTAGTTTTCCATATGCACACAAATATTATTGCTAGCCCGTCATAGTTATCCTCACTCTAGGGATGGTATTGTTCCTATTTTTATGAGAGTTAAACCATTCCAACATTTATCTATAAAAAAAAATCCAAATATTCACAAAAATCACAAAAACATTCGAATATATTTTGATAATATCAAAAATACACATGACAATGCATTACAATCAACATCAGTTGCTACAACAGCAAATACCAAATTTTTATTCCCCTACGACTTCATTAACCATGTTTCATCCCAAAAATGTCTAGTGGATTATTTATTTTGGCTTCCTAGAGGAGGTGGCATCATAGGATGCCCAATTAATAGTGTCTCTTCTAGCCTAGCTCTAGACGAGGAGGCTCCCAGTGTCAATCCCTGATGTGTTCATACTGCTTCCATAGGAATTGGAAACCTTCCACCATGTAATTACACATTTAATAGAGCTATAAATTCTTTATCTATAAACTACGTCTCCTGCCAATCCTCATGAGGAAATGCATAATAATAACGCCCCATCCAGTAAGCAGCTTCTTGGTGTACCTTGGTCATCTGATGCATTTCCATGAACACATTCTCCACCAACTTGCTTAACCCTGTGCAGTGATTACTCATTGGGCCACATCTAGCTCTTGTTGCATATGATCAGTCATCATTCCCCAATGCTTCACATCCACTTTTGCCTTGCCCAAATGCTGCTATAGTTGCATCACCTTCCCCTCACATAATGCTAACCATTCTTGCAAATTCAATGCCAAGGTGTTTGCCTTTGCAATTGCTTCCCTAAATGAATCATATTGTAACTGAAATAACACTAGCTCATTATGTGCACTCTGCAAACTTACTTGCAACTGCTACGAGTTTGATCATTTGGCTCACATTCTTGCATCGCTTCCTTCTACTCGTGAATGTTCCATGCACAACTCCATCTCTAGTGATTACACTTGTACCCACTGTGCATCTATCATTACCTACAGTCACTTTGCCTCTATTTGTGCTCCATCCTCCCGAGCCTTCTCCATCAATCCTAGCAAAGATGTGACCTCCTATTCTACATTTTCTACTCACACTCTTTCTATCACCAATAATTTTTGTAATCCTTCCACATCCCATGATGCTTGATCACTATCCCCCACCTCTAACTACAGCTCCCCCACATTCACAAAACTCACTCCCCCTTCTGTTGAACCTCATCTTGGTGTCCTAAGACTAATCCACTATCACATTCCACTTAGTACTTCACCACCACTAACACCTCCCGCATCCTTTATGGTCTCTCCCACAAAATTTTTAGGAGACTTTGTTTCCCCCACTTGCTCCTTTGCTCTCGACATACTCTTCATCTTTTTAGATAGACTATCCTTCACCTGTGTCTTTGGCCCATCATCTACTACCTCCTACAGTGCTTACTATGTTGTGGTCCTAGATAACATCATTAAAGCTAACAAAGGCACTTCTTTCACCTCCATTCCCACCTCTTTGAGTTGCACTAATCTATGTCCTAGTTGGCTTGTCTCACCTAGACCTGAAAGTAACACATGGAGTTTAGGTTGATCCACCCACTCTTTGGAAGATCACCTAACATGTTTTTCTCTTTACCCTTGCCTCCTCCACCTTCCTTAGTTAGCATCACCCTCTCACTATGCCTGATCTAGTGAGCCCAACATACTTTCACTTGCACAATTCCCACAACTTCTCACCATCTCCAATAATCGAGTTCTACTCTCCATTTTACCTTGATCCATTATCACACTATCCACCTCCTTATAGCCATGATTCACTTGAGCCTCATTCTACAATAGTTATCCACATATCCACTCTCCACACCCTACCACACTGGTACCTAGTACATTTGACCTTCAGCTCTAATATTCAATCACCCAAATTTTTGTCGATCCACACTACCCACTGGATTCTATTGCTAGATCACTTCTGACACATCTTGCACCTTCTCGTCCACCTGATACAACAAGGTTACTCCTTAGAAGACCTAAATGAAATAAACAAAACAACATGATCCTATTGCACAAAACTAGAAGCACACCTGGTTCACACATAATGGTTTTCTATGCTACACTTTTAGTATCTTGATGATGTGTTCGACTAGAGGTACCAAGATAAAACATGATATTTTCTTGGTTTTTCACTGCTTACTTCCTATGATCCTTTGGTTCTACACATTACTAGTGTCCACTTATAAGAGCCTCCTCTTGGATGGAACACCATGTGTACCTCGACCAATTTTGTGCATTAACTTAGGTGAGGTATTTTCTCTAACATGTGACTGGTTGGCATGCCTGTTTTTATTATTCTATGGCTATAGCTTTTGTTCCTTAATAATTTTCATGTTTTCTTGTACATTATTCCTCTTTGTTAGCACTTCTCGTTGTGACATAGTATTCATATCACTATAGAAAAGCTAGTGGTGGTTGTACTCAGTCACTTTTATCACATGCTTTATGATGAAAATTAGTTTACCTTTCTTTTAAAAAGTGACAGTTAAGCTGTATTCATCTAGTTTTCATTTTTCATCTTGGGTTCCTTGCAAAACAAATGGTTGGTACATATTTAGATTACAATTCAATGACATCACTTATCAATTTCACAACTGGTTATAAACAACATGTGCAACACCATCGACAAGCTTATGAGCACTCATGGACTTTGTTTCTTCACTTCATCCATGCCAACCTTACATGCCATAAATCCATCATTAGATTGCACCAACACATTTGCTGCCTTGTGTGGCTTTTGAATCCCAAACAATCTCATTTAACCATGTTCCATTTTCATCCAATTCATTGCATCACCTTTTCTCATTTGCCCTCCCTTCCATTTCCCCATTTCATCCATTCATTTAGTGGCTTTTGAATTGCAAATATTAACATGCCACCTCAAAGCCTTTGAATCTCACCCAATTGCATTTCAGATTCCATTTCATTTTCATTTCATGATTCATCTTATTGCATTTCATAATGTATATGAGAAAATATGATAGCAAGTAATACTAATCTATTAAAAGACCAAAGCATTAACTAGCATAAAAATCATAGCATATGAGATAGACAAAGTGAAACCCTCAAATGAGAATATGAGCCATGGAATGGCTCTCCCAATGAGGATGGTCACTTGATTTAGGGATGAGTCTATTATGTAGATTTGGGATATATGCTCAAGTTTCAAAATAGCTTCAATGGATTTGGGATTTTTGGTGTGGATGATGGCTTTGATATGGATTTGGCTTCTCAAACTAGCATTATAAATTTGGGTCAAAGATTGTGATGAAATGGCTTGGGAGGGGATCTAATTTATAGGCCAAGGGGTTGAGGGATGGAGGGTTAAGATGCAAGGATATATGAAAGCCTATGGAGGGCTCATATTGCATGAGAGGAGAGCACATGGATTGTGCTTCCTTACAACCAATCAGGGAGTGACACATGTCACAGGGTAAGTGGATGGAGGAAAGGGCAAGGATGAGTCAACAAAGGAGGCTCAAGGCCTTAAATGGACCTCATAATGGCTTGTAAGAGCTTTTAAGGGCATGTAAGAGCATTGAAGGCTTTGTGGTTGGGATAAAGTTTTATGGTTGGGATATTTTGATGGAGGAGACTTTGATTTGGCTTAGGAAAGTCTTAAGCTCACTTAGGGAATGTGACAAAGTTGGGGGGGGATTAGGCTTGGTTTAGGATTAGATTAAGGATATTGGAGATGTGCAAGTGGATGGAATTCATGAGGGTGGGTGAGTTAGTGGCTAAGCTAGGTTAGTATGGGTGGATGGGGTGGATTAGGCTAAATGGAGGATTTAGGATAGTTTAGGGGTTATTAGATTTGAGGGCTTTTTTTATCAAATAGATTTATTTAATAAATGAGGGTTTTGGAATTAGATAGGAGAATAGGATTAATTGATAAATAATGGGTTATTTGATTTATCAATTAGGACTATAGATGATTAATTAAATTAATCAGCTACGGGATGGCAAAAGGATTAATTAAATAGGAATTTAATTAATGATGCCTTTAGAGATAGCTAAATAAGATTACCGAAGTGGTGTAATTAGATTTAGGTGTCTACACATAACACATTTCTCATCATTTCATTTCATGTCATTTCTTCTCATCCACTCCTCCATATCCTTTCATTTCCATCATCAACATCCCTTCATTATCATTTTAGTACTTTTCATATCATTTCATTTCATTACATTCATTTCATTGCATACATGTTTTTATTACATGTCATATTATATTGTTCCATGTCCTTACATTTTGCATCATTTTGTTTCATTACATTTTCATTTTCATTTCCTTTCATTGCATGATCCATTTCATCTTCATTTCATAAGTCATTTCATTTCCCATTTCATTTTCATTTCTCATCCCATGTCATTTTATTTTATTCCATCTTTCATCTTGTTACCTATCTTATTTCATGTCATTCCATATACCATTGAATTTTCATTTCATTTCATTACTTAACCCATTTCATTTCATTTCATTTTCTATTTCATATGATGTCATTTTCATTTCAAATATCATACTATTTCATTTTCATCTCATTTCATTTTGTTTCATGATATCTTACATTTCATTTTACCTCATTTTGGTTCATTTCCTTACATATTACATTTCAATTCACCTCATTTCATTTTATCTTGTCATGTATTATATTCCATCTCATTATTTTATTTCATTACATTTTCATAAATCATGTCATTGCATTGCATTACATGTCATTTTATCACATCCCATTTCATCTCATATTTCATTTCATTTTATTACATTTATGTTACCACATCACATTTTCGTTACATCGCCAGTAACCTACCATCTACTCTAAATAATGATTCATCTACATTAATCATTCACATTTATATACACATCCACATCCACTGTCGACATAATCATCACATCAAACAATTGCATGACAACATAAGTCCATGCCATCATAAGAACACACATCTAAAACTCAAAAAATCTCAGATATCTCATAAAGAAACAAGACAATCAGATAGTCCCATAGAAGGATACAATCACATGAACCATAGATAACATACATCAACATGAAAATCACATGATCATATAACATACAAGTACACCAATCAAGGATCAAATAAGTATACTGACATAAATATCTAGTAAACATCCCATGAATAATCATACACAATGCAAAATGCAGCCATAGCACAATCCTATACACTCATCCCTATGAGGGTACCTGATTTGATGGTCTCTACTCATTGGGGGCACTCGTATCCTCTTGTTGTGACTACTATATTGCATGTTTCAATGGTGCAATGGGTGCAACCATAGCTATCTGACTCAATGATGTCCCATCTGCCCTTAGTGGTGGTGGTGGTGGTGGTCCTGGTGTAATCAATTCTATGAGTGTCTGCAAGGTACTCAGCACCTCACCCATCTAAGCCTCTATGGTACTCACCCAAGTCTCTAAATCAGTCAATCCCTTGGACCTCTCTGGTGGTTGTACCTCTCATAGTACCTACGAATGTGCACCTAGTAGATCCCTAATAGGCCCATACACTCATGGTCTCTATTGGTGGACAAACTAAACATCCTCTGGAAATCTCACCCTCATTTTCTCTACTCTGTCATGCTAACCAACAATCCCTCCTCTCACCTATGCACCACCTTGGTCGTAGACATCCCTGGCTCTCCTACACCCACTGGTCCTTGCACTGGGCCTCTTGCTACTCCCCTCTGTGGTAACACCATGGCTACTCAACCTCATCTCCCTCATACTCTGCCCACTCTGATCCTAGCTTGTCGCCTCCCTCTACCTCTCCTTGGACCACCCTCATCATCATCATCCTCTCCCCCACTCGATGGCTCATCAATAGAAGGCATCAGCTTGGCTGGATCTATATACCTTAGGAAGGGATGATCTTGAAATCACTATGCATAATCCCCCTTCATCCTAGAATCTACTACTCCATCTCATAATGCCCAAGGTTGTGGTGTATCTATCATTGTAAAAAATCCTCCAAAAAAGCCTCATACTCAAGTGTTAGCACCCCCACTAGTCTCTCTGACTAAACTTGGGCATAATTTGTAGTCCCCTATGGCATGCCCTGTCATTGACCAAACTGCCTCACCACTTGCTAAAGCAAAACTACTCTAGTACTAAAGGAATTTGACCAAGTAAAAATCTCAAAATAAAGAATCTCATCATCATCCTTTACCCACGGCTTTGTAAACCTATAAGGTCTCCATACAACCTCATCAATATCATCTAGTATCTAATGCTAGTACTCTATCTTGCCCAAATGGGGCTGCATAATAGGACTTGAATAAGTATACATATATGGCATACCCTATGGCTGCTATTGTACACACACTAGAAATGTAATGGGTAGATGCTTCCATGTCCATACCTATAGTAAAATGACCCCTACTGATAATGGCAAGGCCCCCAAATATACAACCTGGTGTAAATCATGATACAAATGAGCCAAAATATAGCTACCCCATGCAAATCTCCATGGCTCATCAATCATCTCCTAAATCAACTACCCCCATCCAATTGGACACCCTTGCCCTTGATGATCTGGCAACAAAAATTTACCTATCAGTCCTGCCAATACTGCTAGTAATGCATCATACTACAACATCTAAAACCAGGACACACTGTCATCACCAATACTATCATCTCCAAACAAGTCTCAGAATGCGGCCCCACCAATAGTCTGATCATAATACACCAAATCCCCTATAGTTGAGATTTAAAGAATCCTATAGACATCCTCAAGAGTCTCTATCATCTCCCCCATCAGCAAATGGAATGTGTTGTGGTCTGAGTGCCACCACTCATCCATAGTTGTCAATAATCCCCTATTCAGTTGGAACTGGGGCATCTACAATAAATATGTAAAGCCACATCAATCTATCACCTACCTGTTTGCATTCAACAATTGACCCACTGACTCTAAGGGCCATGGATAAAGTCCTCACACCATGAGCTTACGCCCACGCACCTATCATTCATCAAGAAAACATAACACATCAGTCTTCATCACAAAGTGACCATCAAAGATCAATCTCATAACTACACTAGCCACCTAGCTACTTGTTCTATCTTGGACCTATTGCTTGTCTTTCTCTATCCTGAGTTGGACTAGCTTGGTTTCCTTACTCTAAATCCTGAGTTGGGACATCGCCTATCTATCATTAGCTCAATCCTACACACGTCACTGCATGACCACCTGATTTCTAATGTTTGCTTTTTATGCCCATCCCTGGTTAATGACACCTAAACCCTAAACTTTGGTGGTATCTTATGCTTGATAGAGAATCTACACCTAATCAAATACATCACAGCATCCAATTTCCCTAATCCACTATAACAAAGCACCCTTGTATAGATTGTGTGTGCTATCCCACCTCACATGCACTATTACATCATGTAAATGTGCTATTTATTGCAAATGCACTACAAAAATGATCAAAAGTGTTGTTTTATGGTAGATATGTGCTCTCATTTTAGATGGACTTGAAGATGTTTCATTTGCACTATTACATTATGCGTATGCATTGTTTAGTCCAAACGCACTATTACATGTTTCATATGCACTATTTTCTACCAAATGCACTAATCCATGATAGACTTAGGGTTTCCAAATGCGTTAAAAGTCTATGTGCATGCACTAAAACACTACACATATGCGCTATAATAATACAAATGCAGTAAAAGAAAATTTAGATGCACTCAATCTATAAAATTAACACATCTACCCTACCAATCTACACAAAAACTTTAAAACATAGGTAAAACAAGCTAAATCTCAAACAAATTGGATCTTGACAACATATTGAGCCACCCTAGTCTGCTGGATGCTCATACCAATGGCCCTTCTTGAATCTATGCTTGTGTAATGGCACCACCATCTTTGCTAGATTAGAGCTCCAAATCACCAAATTTCAAAGCCAAAAGTGAAAATAACAAGGGTAAAAGGTCTTTTTGACCTATTTAACCCCCCAAGTGGCATTTATATCAACCTTTCAAATTTTTTACCCCCCTTTTGGCACCTTTTTGATCACCAAAGCTAACTCAGATATTGTACCAAACCTTCCCACCAATCTCCCACCATGTTAGAAATAAAATTGGAACATACTCCACTTTTGCATTTTCCTACTTTTGTCCAATTTCATTTCCAAGGGGGCAGTATACCAAATTAGGACACCCAAGTTGGGGCATTAAAATTTTTTGAAACATCAAGACGATCTACCCCAACCAAAACATCAAAACCAAGGTATCCAAACAAAACCATTGCAATCAAATCATTGAATCAACATTGCAATCCAACCATCAAATCAATGACAATCAAAACATCAAATCATTGATGATCAAGAATCAAACCATCAATAGACAAAGACCATGACAATGAAAAAATGATAGAATATTATCGAACATGCATCCAGTCATTAGAATTTGGCCTAAAATCAGAAAATCAAGATAGTCTTTGAACTAATATGCTCTGCATATTAGCTCAAAGAGGGGCATTTGTAGACACCCAAAATTTGGTAAAGACTTAAATCATGCAATCTTGATCAATCAGGACCAAATTAAAGAGAAAATTAGAAGTAGCACAATAGATTTTTAAATCAAAAATTGCATCAAGTCATTAATCACCTTTTAAATTGACAAGACCTAAATCAACTTTAAAAGACGAAGAAAATAATTAAAATTAATAAAATAAAATGCAAAAAAGGGAGAAAGAAAAAGACAAAGTGTAGAAAATAAATCATTTTATCCTCACAAGATGAAAATCTCCCTTTTACCAATTAAAAGAACTTGAAAAATTCTCATATTATCCCCAAAACCAAGTCTGTTGGACTCTGCCTCCTGGCCTTTTATGAGATATTTTGAGTTTCACTTTCACCCCTAGTCAAAAGTGAAAATCCTAGTTATTACTCCAACCCTTTCCAAAATCCTATAAATAGGAGGGAAACCTATGAGAGAAGGGACCCAAGTTTTTATGCATCTACACTATAGGCATATTTAGACTCATTATTTTAGCATTGTCATTATAGTGATTTTATAGCATTGTTGGTATCATTTTATGTCATTTAGCATCATTTTGTATCATTTAGCTTCATTTATTGCATATTTAGCTCATGGCATGATCATTTCAAGAGCATTTCTAGGAGGTTCATTTCACACATAATCTGCATTATAGTCATAGATCTTGCATTCTTCATCATAGATTTTCATTTTTAGCAATATACCATTCTAAAACTATCACTAAAAGGCTAGTCTAAAAGCTATTTTAGCAGTTGTAGTTAGGAGACATGAGATGTTTGTATAGATTACTTGTTGTTGATGATGTATTGGGTCTATCATAGCTTGTCATCAGTCCATTTTCTTTCTGCATTAAAGTTTCATGAATACACATTCTTTCGCTGTGTATAGAAACATGATCAAAATTCCAAGGGAAGAGGAAGAGAAAGAGACCAAAGAGGTCATAGAGATGGATACCAAGGTAGAGGGACACAATTAAGAAATCAAGGAGAGTCTAAATCTACAAAGCATGGGAATGCAACCACTCCTAGAGGAGGTCATAAAGAAGGTATATGACTTCAAGAGGGTTCTAACAAAGGAATAGGTACAGGCAAAAGTAACTCATACTTTTATATCATGATGTGCTATAGTTGTGGATAGATTACTCACCTTGCTTATAGGTTCCTTGAGAAGGCATCTTCTTCAAACAATGAGGAGAGTGTAGCATATTCTCAAGAAGACACATAAAGTGTAAGGTCACTAGAGATTAGCCATATTGAGTTGGAGATAGAGGGAACTTGTTGTTTAGAAGAGTTCTAATCAGACAACAAATCAAAGAGGAGCCAAAGAAGAAAAGAGCCTTATCTAGAATAAGGTACAAGATATTGTTAGTATGAATGTTGATGATTATACATTGGGGGATTATCCTAAGCATTGGAGAGTATTGACATGTTGCATTCATGATTGTGTTTGTCATTGATTTCAACATAGCAGTAAGCTTGTGAACACTTAAAGAAAAATAGAGAGAGATCTTAGTCATATGGACAAGGTTTTACTTTTTTGGTGATGCATGATCATGCACATGTTAAGTATAATGTCCTAATGATGTGGTTCAATACACAACACATAAGTCAAAGATTTATAGAAGTTGTACTTGATTGACTAAGAGTAGTACAAAGACAAAGTGCTTGGAAAGGAGTTTCTAATATTTGTATTATATCTTTCATTTGAGTTGTAATAAAGAGATGCATGATAAAATAGTGATAGAGGTGTTGTAAATATAAGAGGAGTAATTAAGAGGGGAGGGGTGAATTAGTTACCACAAAAATAAATCCCAAATCTCTTAGATGTCAATATAATCAAAACTAAACTCTACTGTAACTCTGTAAACACTAAAATAACTTGGCAAATACTTAAAATGAAAAACTTAAGATATTATCTATGAATGATATTAAGTTAAATTAGTTTCAAACATATAAAAAATAATATGAACATGATATTTTAACGTAGAAACCCAATTTGGGAAAAACCACCAATTGCAACTAGTTACTAATTTTCACTCTTATGAAGTGAGCACTATTAGGATCCAACCATGTTAAAGGTTACAAAATAAAATATTAGGTGTGATCCTATTAGAGGATTTAATCACTCTATTAGGAGTGGCCTTGTTAGAGGTCTTTAGACAATTTAATAAAAATGCCACCTTGTTAGAGGATTTACAAATAACTGTTAAGCCAACTTTGTTAAGAGATCTAGATCACTGCTACAATGGATAGAGAGTAACAATCAAATGACTTGATTTCTGATGCAACTAAATTATTGATTACAGATCTCAATTCTTGTTTGTATACTTGATCCTTCTTGATCTATTGTATCTTTTCATTTCAACAAGGATATTGTACTTATCTTTCTAATTCACTTCACTCATCATCATCAAATCTTCAATTATGTTCCACACATTCAATCCTCAATTTGACCTTATATTTATATCTTTCATATTGTCAATTTGGCTTGAATATAGCCTAAAATAAGTAACATTCATCTTCTTAGTTGGCTAGAACCAACAAATAATTCAATTGAACTCAATATGCCAAAATAAGAAAATCCTTCATTAGCTGAACTTGCTCAGTAGATACTAACTCAAAACAATTTTCCTATGTTAACCAAGTAAACTTGGTTAAAACTACGTATTCACAAAGTTCTTTTGGTAACTAAGTAAGCACGGTTAACACTAGTTCCATCCAACACTTCATTAACTGAGTGAGCTCAATTAACATTAAACTTGTAAAAACTTTCCTTTGTCTCTTGAGTGAACATGGTAGACACTATCTTCTGAACTAGGAAAATTTTGGAATGCTTGGCAGACATAGAAAACTATCTTCAATGGTTGACAAATCTTGAAATACACTAACTATCAATGATATGACATTTTGTGTAACATCAAAGACAATACACAATTAATCAATTATTTCCAACAATCTCCCTCTTTGGCATTGATGGAAACACATGTCATAATGCAATGAAATTTTAGAGAAAGAATAAAGTAAGGAACATATCCTTAGTTTCATTTTGATTCTCATCATTGAGATCTCCCTCTGTGTTAAGTTTCTCCCTCTACTAGCAAACTTCTTCCTCTTTGTCATCTCTTGAAGTGATAAAATTTCTATGAGATATGACAACAAACTTCTCCCTCTTTGACATCTTATGCCAAAGACAATATTTAGTGAATATTAATGTACCTCATGTACTAATTTATTTTCAATATGGCTTTTTCAATATTGCATCAACTAATTGATCTTCAACATGCTCTATTTGATACATGGCTAAACTTTATTTAGTGAGCTTTGGATAGGGGAATGACCCCTAGCTTACATCTTAGATACAAAAATACATCCTTAGGTAATGGCTTAGTGGATATGTCTACAATTTGTTCTTTAGTATTCACATATTCCAATCTTACCTCTTTATCTTGTACTAATTCTCTCAAAAAATGATATTTTATAGTGATGTGTTTTGTTTTGGTATGCATCACTAGATTCTTTTATATATTAATTGTACATGTGTTATCATAGTATATGACCACTGTATCTTTGATCTCTATTTTCATACCTACCAATAATTGTTTGAACCAAATAATATTAGAACAATTAACTACCACTACCACATATTTTTCCTCTACTATGGATTGAGAAATACAATTTCATTTCTTTCTTGTCCAAGACACTAGTCTTTTATGAAGAAATAATGCTCCACCACTGGTGCTCTTTTGATCATCAATACTTCCTGCCAAATCAGCATATATGAATACTTTTAAATCCAAATTTCCTCCTTTTTTGTACCATAAACCATAGTCTTTAGTACCTTTTAGATATTTCATGATTCTATTGATTGTTATCATGTGATTTTCTTTTGGATTTGCTAAGAATCTTGTCATTCTACTGTTTGTTAATGCAATATTAGGCCTTGTATACACTACATACTACAATTTTCCAATCATTGATCTGTATGTGGTCTAATCTACCTCCTTGGAATCATCATTTTTGGAAAGCTTATATCTAGAAGACATAGGAGTTCCAACTGGTCTTGAGTCTTCCATTCCAAATTTCTTTAGTATCTCCCTGAGTAATGTAGATACCATCTTTCTTCTATTGGATCTACAATCCAACAAAGAATTTTATCTCTCCAAACATAAAAATCTCAAATTATTTTCTCATTTCTTCCAAAAATTCTTTGTACAAGTCATCATTTCCTATAAATAAAGTGTCATCCACAAATATTTTTTCCAACACAATCTTTCTTTCTAGTCCTTTGATATATACAATGCAGTTATCATTTGTTCTTTGAAAACCAATTTGTATCAAGTAGTTATGAAGTCTTTCATACCAAGCACTAGGAGCTTTCTTGAGACCATAAAATGCTTTATGTAATTTGAAGGTCATATCTCTTTTGCTAAGATCTACAAAACCTTCAAGTTGTTCTATGTAGACTTTCTCATCAAAAATTCCATTCAAGAATGTATATTTTACATCCATTTGATAAACTTTAAATCCTTTGTGAGTTGTATATACTAGTAAAGTTCTAACACCTTCTAATATTACAACAGGAGAAAATTTTTCACTATAATGAATACCTTCTTCTTGAGAATAACATTTGCATACTAACCTTTCTTTGTTTCTGGAAACTTCTCCATCTTCATTTAGCTTATTTCTAAGTACCCACTTTGTGCCAATTACATTTTTATCCTTGAGTTCAGGAAAAGGAGTCCAAGTTTTGTTCTTATCAACTTTTTCTATTTCCTCATTCATTGTTGTAGTCCAATTTTCATTATCTAAAGCATCTTTAACATTTCCAGGTTCAAATTTAGCAAGAAAATATGCACCTTTCAATTTGTTTCTTGTCATTGTTCCATCTAACTTGTCTCCAATGATCTGATTAGGTGCATGATTCCTTCTAATATATCTTGCTAACATAGATACTTTGGATTTAGAATTAGTTTCATTAATTTTTTCATGATCTTCTATATTAAGCTTAGGTCCCACTATTTCTAACTCTGGTCCATCAGACTTGATTTTCTCTAGGAATAACTCAGTAGCTTCTAAGTATGACTCAAGCCCCTTAGATTATGACTTAGGTTGTACTAATTGTAGCTTGGTCACTTTTGGAGATTTTGGGGACTCGAGAGGTGAGGCCTCCTATCTTCTAGATAGATTTGGAAAAGTATCAGGTTCATAGTAAACAAATCTTTTGTAATCCTTATGTTCTTTCTCAGTTTCTTCTTCACACTTTTTTGCAAACTCATCAATTCTCACATGTGCACTTTCTATGATTTTATAAGTATACAAATTCAAACATTTTTATGCTTTACTTCTATAGGAGTATCCTAGGAATATGCCTTCATTAGCTTTGACATCAAATTGAACTTTCCTAGATTCTTTTAAGATATAACATTTGCTACCAAATACTTTCAAGTAACTTACATTAGGTTTGTCGCCATACCATAGTTCATAAGAAGTTTGATTTGAGTCTTTCTTCAACTATACTCTATTCAAGATATGTACTATAGTACTAACTACTTCCTTTCAGTATTTGATTACAAAATTCTTTTTTATCATCAATGTTTTTGCACAATCCATGATGGATCTATTCCTTCTTTTAGCTACACCATTCTATTGAGGTGTACCAAGGATTGATACCTATCTCTTAATTCTTTTTTCAATGAAGAATTCATTGAACTCATTGGAAATGAATTCACCACCTCTATCTAATCTCAAACATTTCAACTTCTTTCTAGTTTCTTTTTCTACTCTTGTCAAATACCACTTAGATATTTGTAAAGCTTTAGATTTTTCTTTTAGATACATTACAATCATCATTCTAGAATAATCATCAACAAACAAAATGAAAAACTTATCACCACTACAAAATCTCTATTCCAATAGGTCCACATAACTCTTTATGTAGAAGCTCTAAGACTTCTTCAAAATGATAGCTCTTTCTTTTGAAATTAGTTTTTCCCATCTTACCAATTTGACAAGTTTTGCATAGACCCATGTCAAGTTTCCTCAAGGTAGGAACACCTCTTACTCTTCCATTTTTGCTTATCTTGAATAGATTATCAAAGTTCACATGACATAATCTTTTGTGCCATAACCAACTTTCTTCTACTTAAGCAATAAAACATGAACTTTCACTAAGATCTAGATAGAATAAATTACATTTTGTTTGTTTGTTAGATCGAACTAGATTTCCTTTCCATCCAGTAGTTTGGCCTTCTCATTCATGAATTATACCATGAATCCAATGTTATTCAATTGTTCCACATTCAATAGATTATGTTTTAGTCCTTCAACCCAATAAGCATTGTCACACCCTTTTCTCTTTATGCAACAAGGTTCATTATTTCCAAATCTCACACTACCACAATCATAATGTTCCATGTTCTCAAACTTTGTTTTATCTCCAGTCTTATGATGTGAGCAACCATTATCAATAATCCACGTATCATTTTTTCTAAAATGAGAGATAAGCTTCATTTTGTGTCCATCATCAAATTCATCTTTTACAACAATATATACTATTTCACCTTTACTATTATAGTAATATTTAGCCAGAAAACAAGATTTCTTACCTTTTTCCTTGTATTCTTTGTAGTTTTTGAATTCCTTCTTGCCTTTGTACTTATTTATTTTATTTTAATCCTTATCTTCTCTATTTGGTCACCTTGTAGCAATGTGAACAACTTCTTCACAAGAAAAATAGATTAGAGGAATCTTACCTTTGTACTTTCCTCTGCCTTTGGAATATTTCCTTGCAAGTAGGGCTTCAACAACTACAATATCACTATCTAAACTCTATTCTTATTCTTGACTTTCTAATTGAGTAGCCTTTGTTTTATTTCCTTTTTTCTTGACTTAAAGCTTGGCTTCAAATGTAGACTAAATACCTTTGGAACCAGGGACATAGTTATCATAGTTATCCATCTCAAAAGCTATCAATCTTCCAACTAGAGCATCCAATGTTATTTTTCTATTTGGATCACATCTCATCTTTTGAATAGCATATACTCTAATTGAATAGATAGGAAGAAGGGTTTTGATTACCTTTCTTAAAACTATTTTGTCATCAATGTCTCCTCTAGATGCCTTGATTGCGCTCACACTTACTTTAATTCTCTCAACATATTTTGTAATGTTTTCATCTCCTCTCATCTTCATCTAATCAAATTGTTGTCTAAGACTTTTGACTTTATCTCTTCTTACATTATCATCTTCTCCATAGATGGATTTTAGTTTGATCTACATATCATAAGCTACAATGCAACTTTTGACTTCATCATAATTAAGAGCATAAGCAATATCAGTCATTATGATGTTATGATTTTTCTTTTTAGTAATATCTTCAACTAATAATGTTCTAGTAGGAGTCTTGTATTTATTATTAAGATATTTACAACCTGAATCATTAATAGTTTCCAAATGTAACCTTATAAGTCCTTATCATGCTACAAAGTTGTCTCGGTTCAACTTGGGAATCTCTCTTCTGTAAGACATCCTGATCTTTAGCTTTGGTCCTTAAAACCTTGTTTGTAAGCACCAAAATCTTTGATACAAACTGTTGGAAATATAAGAGGAGTAACTAAGAGGGGAGGAATGAATCAATTACCACAAAAGATAAATCCTAGATCCCTTAGATGTCAATATAAATCAGAACTAAACTTTGAGGTAACTTAGTAAACATACAAGAAAAATTTTGTAACTTGGTAAACACTGAAATAACTCAGCAAATACTTAATATGAAAAAATTAAGATATTATCTATGAATTATATTACATTAATTTAGTTGCAAACACATAAATAAATAACATGAACACAAGATTTTAACATGGAAGCCCAATTTGGAAAAACAAACACCAATTGCAAGTAGTTATTGATTTTCACTCTTCTAAACTAAGCCCTATTAGGAGCCAACCCTATTAAAAGTTACAAAACACATTGTTAGGTTTGAACCTATTAGATGATTTAATCACCCTATTAGGAGTGGTCTTGTTAGAGGTATTTAGAAAATTCAATAGAAATTCCACCTTATTAGAGGATGTACAAATGGTTGTTAAGCCAACCCTGTTAAGAGATTTAGACCACTACTACAATGGTTAGAGAGTAACAATCAGATGACCTAATTTTTGATGCAATTGAATTGTTGATCATAAATTTCAATTCTAGTTTGTATGCTTGATCCTTCTTGATTTAATGTATCTTTGCATCTCAACAAGGATATTCTACTTATTCTTCTAATTTGCTTCCTCTTAGCATCATCAAATCTTTAATTATGTTCTACACATTCAATCCTCAACTTGACCTTATATTTATATCTTACATATTCTCAATTCAGCTTTAATACAACTTAGAATAAGTAATATTCATCTTCTTAGTCGGCTAGAACCAATAGATAATTCAATTGAACTCAATATGCTAAAATAATAAAATCCTTCATTAGTCAACCCTGCTCAATAGATAATAACTCAAAGCAATTTTCTTGTGTTAACCAAGTGAACTCAGTTAACACTGCATATTCACAAAGTTCCCTTGGTAACCAAGTTAGCTTGGTTAACACTAGTTCCATCAAACATTTCCTTCATTAACAAAGTGAGCTCAGTTAACACTCAACTTTTTCAAACTTTTCTTTGTCACCCAAGTAAACATGGTAGACACTTGATGCAGTATCGGTCCAAATTTCCCTAACATGAGGTGATCTAGAAACTAGCAAACCAACACATAATAGAAAATGAAAAATAAAAGCGAGATTTAGATCTAGAGAGAGAATATTTCTATTACTCAAATCAATAAATTTACATCCAACATGCTTGGATATATAGCCTTCTAGGTTATGACCATTACAAAGAAGAATACATCTTTCAAAGAAGAACAAATCTCTAGACTCAAATATGAGATTCTACCTCTAAGCTACTCCACCTAAGGATCCTCTATCTGAAAAATTATCTCCTCTCCAAAATCTCTCCCAAAATCTACATCTCCAACTTTCGTAATTATTCTTCCTCGAATGCTAATACTAAGACTCTACTCAAGAACCCTTTAAATACTTGCCAAAATGGCATACAAAAGATTCTAGAATGTAGAAAGGCCACAAGTCAACCTAATGGAAATAACAACTAATAAACCCTTGCATTAAATATATAACTAGGCCACAATTTGGCTCTCAAAAAATATTAAATGCCCATAACTAAATTAAATGCATGAGAGGTTGGCTCGAATTGGAACCACAAATAAATTGGCAAATGAAGGCTCCACAAAATCCAAAGGATCGCTCGACATCAACAAGAACTTAGCACCCAAAGGATCACTCAGTATCAACAGAAACTTGGTAACTAAAGGATCACTTAGCATCAATAGGAACTCAGCAACCAAAGGATCACTCAGCATCAACAAGGAACTCAGCAACCATTGCAACTCAATTAGAACTATCAATTTAGTAAACTCATGAAATTGGTCAAATCTTCCACTCAGGAACCAAATCCACTCAATAACTATTGCAACTCAATAAGTACTATTACTTGGAAACATTTGACTAAAAAGAGCACAAATTATAAGAAACCAAGGATGCCCCTGTATCATTCTATCAAGGTAAATAGAAAATAATTCCCCAAAATGAGGTGATCCAGAAAGTAGAAAACCAACACATAGTAGAAAATGAACAAGAGGAGTGAGATTTAGATCTAGAGAGAGAATATTTCTATTATTCAAATCAATAAGTTTACATCCAGCATGCCCAACTATACAGACTTCTGGGTTATGACCATTACAAAGAAGAATACATCTTTAAAAGAAGAACAGATCTCTAGACTCAAATATGAACTTCTACCTCCAACCTACTCCCCCTAAGACTCCTCTATCCATTTAAAAAAAAAATTTAACTCCAAAATCTCTCCCAAAATCTACATCTCTAGCTTTCACAATTATTCTTCCTTGAATGCTAATACCTAAAAATTTACCCAAGACCCCTTTAAATACTTGCCAAAATGACATACAAAATATTCTAGAACATAGAAAGGCCACAAGTTGGCCTAATGAAAATACCAACTAATAAACCCTTACATTAAATACATAACTAGGCCATAAGTCATCTCTCAACAAATATTAAATAGCCATAAGTAAATTAAACACATGAGAGGTCAGTCCAAACTAGAACCATAGATAACTTAGCAAATGAAGGCTCCATGAAATCCAAAGGATCACTCGGCATCAATAGGAACTCAACAACCAAAGGATCACTTAGCATCAATAGGAACTCAATAATGAAAGGATCATTTGGCATCAACAGGAACTTGGCAACCAAAGGATCACTTGGCATCAACAGGAAATCAACAACCAAAGGATCACTTAGCATCAACAAGGAACTCAACAACCACTACAAATCGATCAGAACTATAAATTTAGTAAACCCATGAACTTGGTCAAGTCTTCCACTCAGCCACCACATCTACTGGGTAGCTACTGCAACTCAGTAAATACTATTACTTGGCAACCTTTGACTAAAAAGAGCATAAAAGATAAGAAACCAAGGATGCCCCCACATCGTTCTACCAAGGTAAATAGAAAAGAATTTAGATGCTCCTACTACAAGGCCTTCTAAGTTAGGGCCAAATACAAATAGAAATTACAATAATCAATTCTAAAAGATCCAACTAGATCTAACTTACAAACCAGTTTTAGCTAGCCTAGATCTATAACATAATAGCAATCTGGAAGAAAACCACCAAGGAAATTTAAACTTGTGCTCACAAGCCCACCAATAAACCTCCTTGTTTTCTAGCCATACCCCTAGCTCTTCTCCAAGATCTAATATCCAAGTGTAAACTACCTCACATTCAATGCTTTATCCACACATTCATAATTTCATCACAATCCTGTTTTAAGCTACCTCACATTCGGTGATCTACTCACAAACTCAGGTAAACTTGCTAATTAGCTACTCCCACATTCACTCCTCCTCCAAATGAATGATTGAAAGACTTTCCCACAACCACTACTTATACCACTCTAAGCCAAAAGTTAGCCCATAACACAAATTAAATACAAATACATAAATTAAATGCCCAAAATCAATGTCTGAGTAAAATTGCAATATCTCCTGACTTCAATGGAATTAAAACTCATTCTTTGAACCATAGTTATTACTATAGGCCCTGTTTATTCCTTGAAATTTTTATCATCTAACTCATTGTCAAAAATTAGTTATATGGAATGTAACAGGAACCAAATTACTAAGCAAGGCCAAGCTCCTCCTAGACTATGTCGAGCAACCAAAGACCATGCCGAGTAAACAATATGGATTTGACCTATAACTTGTAGAGGGTTACACTCTTGCAAGAATCTAATTTTTAAAGATGTTTCATGGTAGAGAAAATAATGTTGATAATGATATATTGGATCAATTGAGACAAATTGTAGCTAGATCTGATGTCGTGGAGACAACCCAGAGGAGAGGAGCACATCTTGATGATGTAAGTGATGATGAAGTAGTAGTACCAAACCATAATCTAGAACCTAAAGAAGATCAAGATGAGGAAAGATTATTGTGAGTGTTTTCTAGGGAAAATTCAAAACCTATTGTAGAAGTTGTTCCTTATGATGGAAATTTTGATACCAACATTGTGTTGGATTGGATCTCTGATATAGAGAAGTTCTTTGAGTATGAAAACACTCCTAATAATAGAAAGGTGAAGATTGCAGTCACTAGGTTGAAAGGTTATGCATCACTATGGTGGGAGAACTTGCAAACTAATAGACAAGGAGAGGAAAGGAGAAGATCAAGACTTGGCCAAAGATGGTGAACAAGGTAAAGGATTTCCCCAACATGAGGTGATCCATAAACTAGCAAACTAACAACAATAGAAAATGAACAAGAGGAGCAAGATTTATATATAGAGAGAGAATATTTCTATAATTCAAATCAATAATTTTACATCCAACATGCTCAGTTGTATGGCCTTCCAAGTTATGACCATTAGAAAGAATAATATGTCTTTCAAAGAAGAATAGATCTCTAGACTCAAATACAAACATCTAATTCTAAGATGCTCCACCTAAGACTCCTCTATCTAAAAAATTATCTCCTCTCCAAAATCTCTTCCAAAATCTATATCTCTAACTTTCATAATTATTCTTCCTTGAATGCTAATGCCTAAGACTCTACCCAAGACCCCTTTAAATACTTGCCAAAATGACATATGAAAGATTCTAGAATGTAGAAAGGCCACAAGTTAGCCTGATACAAATAACAACTAATAAACCCTTGCATTAAATACATAACTAGGCCACAAGTTAGCTCTCAACAAATATTAAATACCCACAACTAAATTAAATGCATGAGAGGTTGGCCTGAACTAGAACCACAGATAACTTGACAAATGAAGGCTCCATGAAATACAAAGGATCACTAAGCACCCAAAGGATCACTTAGCATCAACAAGGAACTTGGAAACCATTGTAACTCAGTTAGAAGTATCAATTTAATAAACTCATGAACTTATTCAAGTCTTCCACTTGGCCACCACATCCACTCGGTAGCTATTGCAACTCGATAAATACAATTACTCGACAAACTTTGACTGAAAAGAATGCAAAAGATAAGAAACCAAGGATTCCCCTGCATCATTCTACCAAGGTAAATAGAAAAGAATTTAGATGCTCCTATATCAGCCTCACTAGGTAAATAGGAAAATGTGTCCCACATTTTGCTCCCAAAATAAAATTTTGTACTTAGCTTCATCTTTACAAAATGCTTCCAATCCATCAAGGAAAAGAGATCAAATCTGAAAGTTAACCACCTATGCTTCATCCATTCAAAAATAAAAATCTCATCCAACCAATTAGCATAAAAACTCAACTAAATATAACAATGCTCCATCTATAACTTATCATCAGCATCATTATCCTCAGACATGAAAACCAGATCAACAACAATATCCAAATCACAAATTTGATCGTCAACAATATAAATTTAGATCCATCATGGAAAAAGCATATAAATCCATAATATAGGAATCCTCCTCTAAATCAATAGCAAATGAATCCATATCAACAACATGCAACAATAACCCTATGTCATCCATGCTCATGATAGTATCTATATTCATTCTTCTAGCAACATGTAAATCAACATCATCATCAAAATCCACATTAGTAGTAACTTCCATACCCTTTAGCATCTCAACAACAACATATAAGTTTATGATTCATAGCAATAACACCTTTGAAACCCTCAAGTACATTACCAACAAGTAAATTTATCTTCTTACCATAAGCAACATCCTGATCAACATAATTCATAACAAAAGGAACATATAACTCAAGATCAACAACATTAGCAATAGATAAGTCTTCAATCATATCCATTTCAACATTAGTATCACCTTGAATAATAACATCCAAACCCTTACCAACATAAGTGAAACTCTCCTCTACTCATTGCACACAACAAGATGCTCTGCAATTTCCATGTTAGATCTATCCATCTACTCATGAAGATCAAAAGATACTTCATCAACTCCAATGAAATCATCATGCACTTCTACAATCTATTTTCTTCTCTTCATAATATTTTTAATCGGCCAAAAAACCTTCTTTCTAATCCTTAGATTCTAACTCAAATCAAGCTTTTCCTAATCATCAATTATTTCATGTAAATCATCCCAAAAAGAATCATATTCATCACTCTTAACCTCATGAAGATGTCTTCCATGATTTTGTGCTAACTCAATAACTCCTACTCTAGTTGCAAGTTTCCACACCATGTCCAATAACTCTGGATCAACATTTCTCCTTCCATGTACCATCTTTACAAATAAAGAACAAAGGGTAAGTCCTCTACAAGTGTAGGCCAAGTCCTCAGATCTACCACCCTACACCAAATCACCAACTAGATAGGACTTCCAAAATCAAAACCTTTCTCTGATAAACCTTCTCTAACCAAGGTCTTGGTAAAAACTACCTCACACTTGGTGATCTACTTGCACACTTAGGAACAACTAGGCTTTGATATCATCTGATGTAGTACCAATCTAGATTTCCCCAACATGAGGTGATCCAGAAACTAGCAAACCAACACACAGTGGAAAATGAACAAGAGGAGGGAGATTCAAATCTAGAGAGAATATTTCTATTATTCAAATCAATAAGTTTACATCCAACATGCCCAATTGTACAACCTTTCAAGTTATGGCCATTACAAAGAAGAAGACATCTTTCAAAGAAGAACAGATATCCAGACTCAAATACAAACTTCTACCTCCAAGCTACTCCACCTAAGACTCCTCTATCTGAAAAATTATCTCCTCTTAAAAATATTTCCCAAAATCTACATCTCCAAATTTTGTAATTATTCTTCCTCGAATGCTAATGCTTATGACTCTATCCAAGACCCCTTTAAATACTTTCCAAAATGGCATACAGAATATTCTGGAACATAGAAAGGCCATAAGTTGGCTTGATACAAATACCAACTAATAAACCCTTGCATTAAATACATAACCAAGCCACAAGTCAACTCTCAACAAATATTAAATACCCATAACTAAATTAAATACATGAGAGGTTGGCCTAAACTAGAACCATAGATAACTTGACAAATGAAGGTTCAAAAAAATACAAAGGATTACTCGACATCAATAGGAACTTAACACCCAAAGGATCACTCGCCATCCACAAGGAACTTGGAAACCACTACAACTCAATTAGAACTATCAATTTAGTAAAGTCAAGTCTTCCATTCAGCCACCACATCCATTCAGTAGCTACTGCAACTCAATAAATACTATTACTTGGAAACCTTTGACTAAAAAGAGCATGAAAGATAAGAAACCAAGGATGTCCCTGCATCAACACTATTTCTTAAACTAGGCAAACTCCAAATGCTCGAAAGACATAGGAAACGGTCTTCAATGCCTGAGTGATCTTGGCATACACTGATTATTAATGAAATGCCATTTTTTGTAACATCAAAGAAAATACATAAATAATCATTTTTTTTCCAACAAGAGGATAGTTGGATGATGATGTTGGTAGATGTGCAAGCTCTAGTATCAAAAATGTCAAGTTTTGTATAGACTATGAGTCGACAATGCTATTGTAATTGTAATTAATTAATTATCTTGTTATAATTAATTGGGAAAGCATCAAGGCTGACTCAAGCAATTATTTTGAAGATATGGCATAAAGGAAAGAATTTTTCCTTGTTTATATAAGTGTATCAAGTATTGTAAAGGATCAAAATATTTCTAAATGCAAGTAAGTGATCTAAGAGATTATTGGATGTGACTTTTTTGATCTGCTTACAAGATCAAAAGGAGTAGAGGTCTAGTTGATAGGACAAAGGAAGGAAGTACTATTCATTTCTATTATTCTACAAGAAATAATACAAAGATCATTTTGACAATGCGTTCATTGGTCTTTCCCTTGAAGCTATTTGGGTAGTGGGACTGGCTATCTTCCACAACTTCTAATAGGGTTGGAATCTCCTAATAGGGATTCAAAGTTTCCTAACAAGGACTAATATGTACTGAATTTTTTTTTTGACTCCTAATAGGGTCCATGCTCTAACAAGGATTACTTATATTAGTACATCATCTTCTGGGTAACATCCCCACTAGGATTTTCCCTTTGATCAAGGGTTGTCTTAGTCAACATATCTACTATTACTATGTATGAGTATCTTGTGGTTTCTAATTATATTTCTCATATGGTTAAGATTTTTTAAGGTTGATAGTTTTAGTAATAGTTGGATAACCAATTGACCCCCCACACCCCCAACCCTCTCAGCTATATTGGTGGACTATAGATTTTATCAATTGTTATTAGAGTAGCAGGTCATTAAAGGATAAGCTTAACATTTTTGGGAGATCAATAGTGATCCATTTTAGAATGGATCATCCTAAATTAGATAGAGGAAATTTAGGCACATAGAAGATAGAGCTTCTTGTTGAGTTATTAGATATGTATATAGAACTAAGAATTGAGTTTCTAGATCTAGAATCCTTTTGTTGCATACAATAGAAAATAAGTGCAAGTAAAGATAGATCCAAATCTAAAGAAGACATGAAGATCAAAGAAGGTACTAGTCTTCTTATGAAAAGGGAATTTGAAGGCAAGGAAATTTTTGTTTATTGGACATGTAAAGAGTTTGGTCATTTTTAATCTAGATGTCCTAAGAGAGTAAGAAAATCTAGAAAGCAACCACTTTTTGTTGTAGACAAATAATTTATAGAAAGTATGGAAATATTATTGAATGGTTGTCATGATGAGCTTGAATTGGTTAAGAAAGAGGAAGTAATTAAAGAGATAACTTTAGTAACTATTGTTGATCCTAAGGCTAAACATGAAAATGTGAAAGTTTTCATTGATACTAACAATGATTTTCTGAATGGGAATTAAATTGAAGAACAAAGATTTGAGCCTAGAGAAGAAGAAAGAGTTGAGTTGACGACAACTAGAAAAAGTATATTAAAGAAGATGAATGGGGAAGGAGAAGTTGTAAGAAAAAAGGCTATACTTGTATGCAAAGAATATTTACAACAAGAAGGTATAGACTATGAGGAGACATATGCCCTTGTAGCTAGGATGGAAGCAACAAGATTGTTCTTGGCTTATGCAACAAATAAGAAGCTCAAAGTATATCATATGGATGTTAAATCAGCCTTCATAAATGGAGAACTTGAAGAAGAGGTATATATTGAGAATCCTAAAGGTTTTCCTCTAACAAAAGACAAGGATATGGTATAAATACTAAAGAAATCTCTATATGGTCTGAAGTAAGAACCTAGAACTTAGTATGCAAGGTTGGAAAAATATTTGACAAAACTTGGAATTGCTAAAGGTATAACAGATAGTAACTTGTATTTGAATGAAACTGAGAATGGTTCCTAATAATAGTAATATTTTTTGATGACACCATATTTTGAGGTAATGATAAAGCAAGTGATAAATTTTCTAAAGAAATGAAGAATGAGTTTGAGATGAGCATAATAGGAGAAATGAAGTTTTTCATAGGATAACAAATTGTGTAGAATAGTGATGGTATTTTCATTTCACAAGCTAAGTACTTGGGAAGATTTGTTGAAAAATTTTGGATTGGAAAGTTGTAATCTTATTGGCATGCCTATGATAACTGGTCATGAGTTATCTAGCAAGGATGAGACACTTACAGTTGAGAAGAAGTAAAGATCCATGATTGGAGGTTTGCAGTATTTGACTCATGCTAGACCAAATATAGAAAATGTAGTTGGGATTGTAGCTAGACTTCAAGATGATCCTAATGAGTATCATTATGTAGTAGTAAAGAGGATATTCAGATATTTAAAAGGAACATCTGACTATGGAATTTGGTATGATAGATTTGTTGGATACAATTGTCTAATTGTGTGTTTTCTTTGGTGTTACACAAATGTCCTATTAGTTGTCAATCTGTGCTTACTGAGCTCACTTGGTCAGCAAGATAGTTTTTCCTATCTACCGAGTATTTTTTGAGATTACTATATGAAGACAGTGTCTACTAAGCTCACTCGGGCATTGAAGGAAATTATGGTAGAAAGTAGTGTTAACTAAGTTCTCTTGGTTAACAAAGGAAAGTTGGTCAGAATCTATGTTCACCAAGTTCACTCAGTTGCCAAAGGATTTCCCAAGTTCGTAGTGTTAACCAAGCTTCTATTGGTTAACATAGGTCATGTCAGGACTAGTGTTTACCGAGTAGGGTCAGCCAATGAAGGATTTTGTTGATTTGGGATATGAAGTTTAATTATTTCAAGTATTAATTCTAGCCAACTATGGTAATGTTTATTAGTCATTGTAATTTGTAATTGAGCTGACTTGATAATCTAGATGGTATAAATGAAAGGTCAAGTTGAGATTCTAATGTGAGAAAGAGTATGCAAGTGTATTGATTGATTGAGAAGGAAAGTGTGTGAGAAAACTTGAAGGATGGTCAGATATCCTTGTGGAATAGCAAAGTAATATTCGATTGGGAATGATCGAGTATGAAGTAGAATAGAGATCTCTAATCAGCAATTTAATTGCATCTCAATCAAGTCATTTCATTGTTACTTTCTTACCATTGTAGCAGTGATTCCAAAATCTCTTAATAGAGTTGGTCCAATAGCCAGTTGTAAATCCTCTAACAAGGTGATAGTTCCATTGAATTATTTTAAGACCTCTTTCAAGACCACTCCTAATAGGGTGATTAAATGCTCTAACAAGGTCACACCTAACAATGTGTTTTGTAACCTTTAACCACATTGGCTCCTAATAAGGCTCACTTCAGAAGAGTGAAAAATAGTAACTCGTTACATTGGTGGTTTTTCCCATATTGGGTTTCCATGTTAAATCCTAGTGTCTCATGTCTTCATATTTTTTTTTTTATGCTTGCAAATTAATCACTGTTAATATTTAAGATTAGTTAAAAGTAAATTACACTACTTCTACCGAGTTACATCATTTTTTGCATGTTTACTGAATAACAACAACAATCAATTTTATTGTTAACAACCAAGGGATCTAAAATATTTTTATGGTAACTAATTCACCCCCCTCTCAATTACTCCATCTATATTTTCAACAATTGGTATTAGAGCTTTTGATGCTTGCAGGAAAGGTTTCAAGGACCTAAGCTAAAGATCAGGATGTCTTACAAGAGAGAATTGCAAAGCTTAATAGAGACAACTTTCAGCATGACAGAGACTCATGAGACTTCATCTAGTTTCCATTGGTGATTTAGGATTGAAATACCTTAACGAAGAATACACAACTCCTACTGGTACATTATCTATTGGAGATATTGTTGAGAAAAATAATCATAACACCATGATGATAGATATTGCATCTACTCTTAGCTATGAGGAATTTGATGATATCAAGGACTACAAAATCACTTTTGAAATGTAGAATAAGCTAAAGGACATCTATGGTGGTGATGACGATGTAAGGAGAGCCAAAGTAGAAAGCCTTAGAGGAAAATTTGATTAGATGAGAATGAGAGAAGATGAAAATATTGCTAGATATGTGGAAAGAATCAAAGCCAGTGTTAGTGCAATTAAAGCTTTTGGAGGAGATGTCAAAGAAGAAACTATTGTAAGTAAAGTTCTTAGAACATTGCTTCCTATCTATGCAATTAGAGTATCTATTATTCAAGAAAGGAGGTGTGAAACAAATCATAAGATAACTTTAGATACCTTAGTAGGAAGATTGACAACTTTTGAGCTAGATAACTTTGACAATTATGTTCTAGCTTCCAAGAATATTGAATCTACATTTAAGGCCAAGCTTTCACTTAAGGAGAAAGGCAAGAAAATAAAGGAAATTTAGTCAGAAAGTGAAGAAGAATCATAGGAAAGTTCTGATAGTGATCTTGAAGTTGTTGAAGCTCTACTTGTAAGAAAATATTCTAGAGGTAGAGGAAAATACAAAGGTAAAGTTCCCCTAATTTGTTTTTCACGTGGAGAAATTGATCATATTGCTACCAGGTGCCCAAAAAAAGAAAGGATGAAAAGAAAAGTCACAAGTGCAATGGCAAGAAGGATTTCAAAAATCACAAATCATTTAAGGATAAAGGTAAAAAGACTTGTTTTATGGCTAAAGATTCTAATAATAGTCAAGATGAAATAGTTTAGATTGCTATAAAAGATGAATCTAATTATGAAGAAGATAAGATGGCACTTATCTCTCAAGTGGGCAAAAATGATACATGGATCATAGATAGTGGATGTTCACATCATATGATTGGTGATAAAATAAAGTTTGAACACTTTGAAGACTATGACGATGGTAGTGTAAAGTTTGGAAACAATGGACCTTGTTGCGTAAAAGGGAAAGGTCAAATCTCATTAACCAAAGAACTTGTGCCTATTCGGGTGAAGGACTAAAACATACTCTGTTGAGTGTGGCATAGCTAATCAACATTGGATTCAAGGTGAAATTTATGCATGGTAAGGCAAGACTGTTGGATGACAAAGAAAAATTGATTGGATCAGGCATACAAACAAAAGGTAATCTATTCTATCTTAATCTTGGTGATTTCTCATGTTTTATTGCTCAAGTTGGAGAAAGTTGGTTATGGCATAGAAGATTATGTCATGTAAATTTTGATAACATGGTGAAAATAAGAAAATTCTAGAAAGTAAGAGGCATTCCTAGTCTGAAGAAACCAAATGTTGGACTATGCAAGAACTGTCAAATTGGTAAAATGGGAAAGACTAGTTTTAAAAGCAAAAATGATCAATCTAAAGATATCTTGAAAATTTTTCATACTAATTTGTGTGGACCTATTGGAATAGAAAGCTATAGTGGAGAAAACTTATTTACTCTTTTTGTTGATGACTATTCAAGAATGATGACTGCTATGTATCTTAGAGAAAAGTCATAAGCATTTAAGAAATTCAAATGACATCTAGCAAGAGTAGAAAAAGAAATAGGGAAAAGATTGAAATGCTTAAGATCAAAAAGAGGTGGTGAATTCATCTCCAATGGATTCAATAAATTTTTCATTGAAAGAGGAATCAAATGATAGGTATCACCCCCTAGAACTCCTGAGTAGAATGGAATAGCTGAAAGGAGAAATAGATCCATCATGGATTGCACAAGGACTCTAATGATTGAAAAGAACATTGCTATCAAATACTAGAAGAAAGCTATCAACACTACAGTTCATACCTTAATCAAGTACAGTTGAAGAAGGACTCATATAAAACTCCCTATGAGTTATGGTATGGCTATAAACCCAATGTAAGTTACCTAAAATTATTTGGAAGTAAATGTTATATCTTAAAAGAATCTAGAAAAGGAAAATTTGATGTGAAAGGTGACGAAGGTATATTCTTAGGTTATTCTTGCAAGAGTAAGGCATATAGATGTTTGAATTTGTCTACTCATAAAATAATAGAAAATGCACATGTGAGAAGTGATGAGTTTGTAGAAAGGACTGAAGAAGAAAGCAAGAAGGAACTAGAAGATTATAGGAGATTTTTTTACATCAATCCTGATACATTGCCAGACACATCTATCAATAAGGAGACTCCTACTCTCAAGTCTTCCTCAATCACTGAGTTGTAAGAAGTTCAAACTGAGTCACAAGGACCCGAGTCACATTTTGAAGCTATCGAGCCAATGCCTATTGAGTCTAAGAAACTAGAGATAGAAGTTGAATTTCAAGAGGATTATAATTTAATTCATTCAAAGGTAAAGAACCTATATTGGCTAAGTATGTCAGAAGGCATCATGCACCAAATCAGAAGGTACTATGACAAGAAGTAAGCTAAAAGGTACATGTTTACTTTTTGATTTTGAACCTAGAAATGTTAAAGATGCATTGAAAAATGAAAGTTGGATTAAGGCTATGAATGAAGAGATAGAGAAAATAGAGAAGAAAAAAATCTAGACTCTTGTACCTAAGCCTAAAGATAAAAATGTGATTGGAACAAAATGGGTATTCAGGAATAAGTTGAATGAAGATGGTAAGGTATCAAGAAAAAAAGCTATATTGGTATGTAAAGGCTACTCTCAAGAAGGCATTGATTATGGTGAAATTTTTTCTCCTATTGCAAGACTAGAAGGTGTCAAAACCTTACTTGCATATGCAACACATAAAGGATTTAAGGTATATTAGATGGATGTTAAATCTAGATTTCTCAGTGGTATTCTTGATAAAGAAGTCTACATTAAACAATGAGAAGGTTTTCTTGATCTAGACAAAAGGGACATGGTCTAGAAATTAAACAAATCATTGTATGGTCTAAAACAAGCCCTCAGAGTATGGTATGAAAGATTACATAACTACCTTATACAGATTGGTTTCAAGAAAACTAATGATAATAGTAGTTTTTACATTAAGGAAGGACCAGATAATAAGATTGTATTGGTAGAAATATTTGTGGATGATACTTTATTTATAGGGAATGATGACCTATGCAGAGAATTTGAAATTTCTATGTTTGGTGAGATTAAGTTCTTTGTTGGATTTCAAATACAGTAGAGTAGGAATGGTATCTATTACGTATTGTGCCCCCCTGCCAAATATTTGAATTTTGAATATTGCCCATCCAACGGTCACTTTTCAATTTAATGTTATTTTCAATCATCCTAGGAATATCAAAAAAATTAAATGATGAATCCTTAGGATATTCCTCATTTCCTAGGTTTATTCTTTCAGGCCCGCAAGTCCCCCATCATCGGATTGAAAGATATCTACAGTTGGCGCTATCTTGCTATGGGAAGTTGCATGTTGTTTTTTCATAGCGACATAGTGCCTTTTGGCCATGTATCAGGTGGGTCCTCCCTTCCCTTATTGTTTCTCTGGTGCAAAAATTTGCTAGATCCATGGTGGGCACTATGGCACTATCGAAAAATCTATGTTCCTCACCGTTAGCGACATAGCGCCCAGACAGAAAGTGATACTGTGACAACATCAGATGGAAGGTGGGTCCCAAGTATGCCTCGTTAGATATCAATAATGAGGATTTTTTAGATAGGTTGACACATGGCCAGTTTCTATTGGTTGGTATACTAATAGGTCAAATCCATTTTCCTCACCCTTGGATCAATCTAAATTGACAGTGGGCACTATCTCGCTATGGAAAGCTATGAGGATGTTACCCATAGTGACATAGCACCTCAGTGACATGTAGAAAGGTGGGGCCAAGTGTTATGAAACTATAGGAATGGTACAAGTTCGAGCTGAGTTGGAGGTGAGGTGTGTTGAGTTGGTTCATGGGCCCAAAAGTTTTAAGGGAAAAGCATAGTAATACGACAATTCTTCACGATCGTCAGATCAGTCTGGATCAGCGGTTGTTGCTATCTCGCTATGGGAAATTGCTCAAAGGATATGCATAGTGACATAGCACCTTGGTGACATGTATCCCAGTGGCTCTGGTGGAGGCAGTAACTATTAGTGGCTGGCAGTTAATGTGACTATCGCGATCAGGGTTGCAAGCTAGCATAGTTAGTAATGAAAAGAGATGGTCAACCATGTAAGAATCTTATGAGGTGGCAAGATAAAAGGAGGTTATTGGCCTACGTAGACCATTTTGGATGCAGATTTTAGTTAACTCACTAACTCTATTGATTCATGCACCAAAATAATAAGAAATTGAGGTTTTACATGAATCTAGTCTTCATGATCAATTCCAACCACCAGAAGTGAATGTGAAGCATGCAGAGCACTCTACCACCTCAATCTAATCTATCTACTTGGTTAGAGTATAGTTATGGCACTGCCTCTATCTTCTCAAAGCCCTATTTTAGTTAATAGTTAGATTTTGTGGTACCTAAAGCTATACTTAGATCAGATTTCTTTAGATCCCCATAATTGTTCTTGGTAGAGCCTTGATGGCAGTGTTTGCAGGATAGTTCTGAATGGAAAATCTTAGTTATGCCTAAACTATAAAGGCAATTTTGGTGAATTTTGTAGGGGGACATTTCTTTGTTTTCTCCGTTGCTACTCTACAGATTCTCAATGTAAATTCCCTTATGCCTTTGAACTACATGATTTTATTTTTCTTATCTCCTTCAGCCATTGGTATGAAAGTGCAAGAAATCTTTGCCTCTTATTGGTGTTTTGTAAAGATCTATGATCTACATGATTGTATCTCCTTGGCCTATGAATGATAATATAAGCAAATCTCTCTTTCTTTGTGTCATTCATCTTGGTCTTTTGATCTGCATGTGATTAATAGATTAAAACAAGTCTGAATGTGTATATCCTTAGTTTCATTTTGGTTCAAAAGTGCATATATGGGTAGAGATTGGTCTCAACACTCTATTTTGGTGCATCACCTCTTTAGATTAGATTAGGTAGATTTTCTTTCATGTTCTCCTTCTCTTTTTTCCTCTGTAAGAGTAGTTAGGTGCATCCTAATAGTAAGAGGAAGCCAGCCTTCTCTGGAGACTCAACCTCATAGTTCAAGTCCCACAGCTTGGAGGTTGTTTCCATGTTTAACTAGGTTATCCTCATGCATAGGCTTTGGACAAGGGTGCAAACCTAAGTGACAACAATTTTTGGCATGCTTGGTGGGATAGCTTCTTAGAAAATTTCAAGCCTACTGGTGTCAAAAGGGAAGATTTCAAGATCAATACCAAGGAGATAATACTAGCTTCAGTGTTTAAGCCTTCAAGAGCCTCATTCTTCAAAGTACTTGGTGACTCTAAGTTTCAAATACATATCTGGTTCTAGACCAAATTTGCAGTGATTAATGCCTAGAGCTGAAACAAGGGCATCTTCTAGAGGTAAGTTTCAATATCAAGAGCTTTCATTTTTAGACCCTAGAAGAAGGAAGAATAGAATATCTTTATCACCAGTTAGGAGTGTAGTAGTAACAAATACACCTACAAGATCTATCTCTACTCATCTTGCTATTAGATCTCAGCCTAGACTACCATCAATACATATCAATAGATCACTTGTCTATATGGCATTTCCTAGAGCTCATACTTTTTCCACCTTTAATGGTGGGAGCCCTCTTTTATTAGCCCAAAGACATGACATACCAGTAGCTGCCCTCAAAAGTATACTAGAGTTTACTGGTGAAACTTCTATCTCTCCCTCAAAACACATTCAAGAGGTTGCAAATGTGTACAATATCCATGGTATTACAGAAGATGATGTTGTAGTTAGGCTCCTAGCCTCATCCTTGAAAGAAAAAGCACTAAAATGGTATAGATGTTTAGCTCATGGTTCTATAATAGATTGGGATGGATTAGGAGTAGGATTGTGCAAAAATTTTGAGGATAAAAGTGACTATTTGTCACTTTTAGAGCAATTGACTACTATAAAAGGAGCCCCCCATGAATGTATGACTGATTTTAATTATAGATTTCAAAAGACATGGGATAGAATACCTACTCCAATGAATCCTACCCCTAGTAATGCCTTCTTGCATTACCTTAGAACTTTTAATAGTGATATTGCCACTACAATCCAAACTATGGGAGGAGATACCTTGCTTAATGCCTATGACATAGAAATAAAATCAGAGAACATCCTAATACAAGGAGGTAAACTAGCTCCAAGGCCTCCTATTCCTTTCTTCCCTGATGTTCCAAATCATCAACCGGCAATGGCTCCTCTTCCCACAACTTCTACATCACAATCCCTTGTCCCAGTCCCTCAAGCTTCCATATCTTCAAATGGGATAGATGAAATGAAAGAGATGATGCAATCTTTGATGCAAAACATGGAAAAAAGAGAGAATAACCTTGATAAAATATTGCAAGATAATGGGAAGAAGCTGGAGGATAACTCCTCTATCATGCAGAAAGTGAGCAACAAGGTGGCGACTTTAGAAAGACAGCAAGCTCAAGGTAGTAAGCCTCATCAATTGCAATATCAAACTCCAAGTAGTGGTAGGCCTCCAAATCCTAATCATTGGAACAATTCTTTTGATTAGAGTAGGTAGGGTGGCCATGCTTCAATGTCAAATATAAACCAAAGTAGGGCCATAGTCCCTCAAAATAATATGGCTCAAGATCAAGATTTTTGCCCCTCCTATAACTACTCCTATGCCTATTTTATGTGTCATAAGGCTGAATCTTTTATGGCTTTGATTGTCCAAGAACTTGCATCAAAATGATCATACAAGGAGGACCAATTTAGAGATGCCTCAGATATGCAAAGACAGGGTGATTGCTCTTTTATGAATCATCAGATGGAGGAGTATTGTAATGTAAACTAGGATTCCATTGCTCATAACACTAGAAGCAAAAGAAGAGCTATGGAACATGTTGTCCATCCTCCTAAGCAGGCCTCAACTTCAAATGCAATATCTAATGAGCAAGAAGCAAATAATCAATCAAGTGCCTTTTAGCAACAAAGGAAAAATCATGGTAGAAAGGATGCAAGTGATCCTAAGGTTATTCCATCTCAACCTCATACAATTGCAGCTCCCAAAGCTTCTACCAAAGCACCTGCTATGCCATTCAGTGTGGTAGAGAAAATGAAGAAGACAAATGCGAATATCTCCATGTGGGATGTTTTTGCAACTATACCCATGCAAAAGAGGTTGCTGTAGCAAGAATTGGAAAGAATTCAACCAAATGATCATACACTTAGCATGGAAAGTGCCACAAGCCTAGTACAACCATCAAGGGAGGTACAAATAAGTAAAAAGGTTAGACCTCCTCCATTCTATGTTTCTCTAATTATAGGGGGCAAACTAGTCCATAATTGCATGATTGATTCAAGGGCTAGCAGTTCAATGATTCCTAGGTGTGTTGTTGATGCTTTAGGAATGAAATATGAGCCCATTGTTAGGGATGTATTATAGTTGGATGGTAGTACTATCAATACTGTAGGGATCCTTAGGAATGTGGAGATGGCCTTACATGCATGCCTTGGTTGTACTGTAAACCAAGATATCTCTATTGCTAAGGTCAAGCCATATTTTGCCATCTATCTATTAGGAGACTTTACTACCCAAATAGGTGGTTTCATATCTTCTTATTGGTCATATATGTCTTTCAAAATGAGATATGGAGCCAATGCTTCAATCAGAGTAGAGCCTCAAGCTCTCCATCATACTAAATCTTACACCCTTAACTCCATCAACATAAATTGCTCTATCCTAGAGCTGGATGAGAATGACATAGTGAATGAGCCCACCACTTCCCTAATAGAGATACTTGATTTTCTCTTAGATGAATGGGCTAATGCATATCAATTTGATTCTACATTAGAAACTCTTGAAACAAGTCTCAGTACATATTGTATATTGGAGAAAGAAGCTCTAGTTCCCAATCTTGTGGGTACTAAAGAAGATATGAGTGGGATATGGAGTATGTACTTTGATGGATCAAGAAATAAAAATGGATCAGGGGCTGGTGTGATGTTGATTTCTCCTGCACAAGTAAGGTACTACTTCTCCTTTAGGCTCCAATTTAGTTGCACTAATAATGTAGCCAAGTATGAATCCTTGATTCAAGGTCTCTTACTTGCTTAAAAAAGAGGAATTCAAGCCTTAAGTGTGTATGGATATAGTGAGTTGGTGGTTAATCAAGTGAGAAATCAGAATACCACCAAGAATGGTTTTCTCAAGTCTTATAAAAATAGGGTATGGGATTTTCTTGAGGGTTTTAATGCATTTAACATTCAAAGAATCCCTAGAAAAGAAAATAGGCATGTTGATAGACTTGCAGCAATAGGTGCATCTTATGATGTGCCAGGGAATCTTGAGGAGGAGAAGAAGCAACAAATCAGAGTGGTAGTAAGGCCTACTATCCCTGATAACAACATCCATTGGCAGGTGTTTGAGTCTGATGAACAAATTTTGAGCTTCTTGCAGAATGAGGAAGATTTTTCAAAGAGAAATTAGTCAAGACTACATGATCATAATGGTGACCAAATCATTAACCTCAGCTCCAACAAGCTGCCGAAAGGTCTCATTACTCTAGAGAGTGTTTTTAATCCTAATGATCAAGCAAGAGGTAGGGCCATGAACCTAGCTCCTGATGAGGATGATCACATTCCATTCATGGTTTCTGATGGAAGCTCTTTGAACATGGGTAAGGTATGTTCTAAAATTGAGCAGGAGAGTTTTATTCATCTATGTCAAGAATTTAATGATATATTTTCCTGGACATATGATGACTTAAAGGGCTTCGACCCAAGGTTGTTTCAGCATACCATAAATTTAATTAATGATGTAAAACTAGTAAGACAAAAATAGAGGCTAGTGAATCCCAAGATTGAACCCCTAATGAGAAAAGAGCTATCCAAGTTGATTGAGGCCAATATAATTTTTTCCATCAAACACTCATCATGGGTAGCAAACCTTGTCCCTGTTAGGAAGAAGAACAAAGAAATTAGATTATTTGTGGATTTTATGGACCTTAACCAAGCTTCCCTTAAAGATCACCATCCTCTCCGTTATATGGAGTAGATTTTGTCCAAGGTCAGTGGTTCAATGAGATTTTCATTTCTTGATGGATTTTCTGGCTACAATCAAGTGCTGGTTAAAGAGTCTAATAGATACAATATTGCATTTACCACTAAATGGGGTACCTATGCTTATTGTAAGATGCCATTTGGGCTAACCAATGCAGGTGCTACATTTTAGAAGGCAATGGAGATGACCTTCAAAAGATTGATTGACAAGTTTGTCTTAGTTTACCTTGGTGATATCACTATGTATTCAAAGGATGCAGAAGATCATTTTGATCATCTAAGAAAGGTATTCTTAAGATGCAGAGAGTTTGGGGTTTCCCCTAACCCAAGCAAGTGTGTCTTTGCTACTAAGAAAGGAAAATTATTAGGACATATTGTATCTGAGGATGGCTTAACCATTGATCCAAAGAGAACAAAAGAAATACTTGCCCTCCCTCTTCCTAAACATAAGAAAGGGCTGCAAAGTTTCCTAGGTAGGATAAATTTTGTGAGAAGATTTATTCCAAATCTTGCTACCATGGTGAAACCTCTTACAGCTATGCTCAAGAAAGGTATGGTCTTTGCATGGACCAAGGAAGGAAGGAAAGTTTTGAAGAGATCAAGATAGCCATAGCCTCAACCCCTACTCTCATGAATCCAAATTTTGAGAAAGTTTTCATCCTTTATACCCTAGGTGGTGAGTCAAGCATTTATGCTATCCTAACTCAAAGAAATGATAAAGGTGACGAGCAGCCCATAGCTTTCTTTAGTGAAGGGCTTAAAGAGTATGAAGATAAATACAGCTATGTAGAGAAGCAAGCCCTTGCAGTCATCAAAGATTGAAAGAAATTTAGACACCTCTTGTCTCATAATAAGATTCATTTGTTAGTACCTCATGCTAGTGTGAAGGATTTCCTTTTGAGCAAAGATATTAGTGAGAAAAGAGTTGGCTAGATTACTAAAGTGTTGTTTAGTGTGGAGCCTAATCAGTCCCCAAGTGGGAGATTGTTAGATTGTGGTGACTGATCAGGAAAGTATTGTACATGGTAGCCAACATATTATGGCCGACATGTTATAACCCTAAAGCGGTTTAATACTTGTATAAAAAGGGCTTAGGGTTGGGTATTTTTCATGTGTGGTGATACGAAATTGGTTCTTGCGGTGGTATTGAGTTGTAAGGGATTACGGATTGTAATCAGGTTGTAATCACTGGATTGTAATAAGATCGAACTTGCTATTTGGTGGACGTAGCCCAGGGATTGGGTGAATCACGTTAAATCTTGGTGCCTTGTGTTCATTTTTGTGTGTTCTATTATTTTTTGTTATCGGTTATATTTGCATGTAGTTTTTATTTCTGTCCGTGGTTTATCCTAACAAGTGGTATTAGAACAAGGTTGTCTTTCAGTTATCCTCTGCAGGAAAGTCTCACGGTTAAGTGGGAGTCTCACAGTTGAGTGGGAGCAATGGCAGATGAGGGTAAGTTGAGGGTTGACAGGTTTAATGGGCAGAACTTCCAGTTATGGAAGATGCAAATGGAAGACTATTTATATCAGAAGGATTTATGGAAGCCATTGGAAGGAAAAGCAAAGAATCAGGGAACTATGTCAGAGGCTGAATGGGATCTTTTGGATAGAAAGGCACTCGGAAGCATTCAGTTATGCTTGGAACCATCGGTGGCATTTAATATTACAAAAGCAAAGATGACAGAAGATTTGATGAACACCCTAGCGACATTGTATGAAAAGCCCTCCGCTTCAAATAAGGTATTTCTCATGAAGCGTTTATTTAATATGAAAATGGCAGAAGGTGGATCTGTTGCAGATCATTTAAATGAGTTTAATACTATTACTAGTCAATTATCTTCTGTGGGTATCAATTTTGATGAAGAAATTAGGGCTCTCTTGATTTTGTGTTCTTTGCCTGAAAGTTGGAATGGCTTGGTAATGGCGGTGAGTAATTTTGTTCCTGGATCTAGTACCCTAAAATATGATGATGTGATCAGTGTTATTTTAAGTGAGGAAACTCGTAGAAAATCCTCAGGTGGATCTACATCAGGAAGTGCTTTAAATGCACAAAGCAGGGGCAGAACGACTGAAAGAGGAAGTAACTCTGGAAATCGTGGGAAATCAAGAAGAAAGTCAAAGGGGAGAAGGTCTCAATTGAGAGGATCAAATGATTGCTGGTACTGTGGGAAAACAGGGCACAAAAAGAAAGATTGTTGGACTCGAAAGAAAAATGAAGGAGATAAATCATATGGAGACAAAGAGGCAAATGTGGTAAGTAACAAATCTGAAGAGGATGCTTTGCTTCTGTCTTTAGAGAGTGTTGATGATTCATGGGTTTTAGATTTTGGTGCTTCTTTTCATGCTACACCTCATAGAGGTTATTTCATTGATTATGTCCAAGGGGATTTAGGGCTTGTTTATTTGGGGGATAATGAACCCTGTCAGATTGTTGGAAAGGGAAAAATTAAGATTAAGTTGCAGAATGGGAATCATTGGCTACTACATGAGGTAAGACATGTTCCAAAGCTGAGTAGGAATTTAATTTCAGCAGGGCAACTCGGTGATGAGGGTTGTGTAGTTACTTTTAATGATAAAAATTGGAAGGTTTCAAAAGGTTCCCTTGTAGTAGCAAAAGGTGTGAAAGTAGGCACCTTATATCTTTGTACAGGTCATATTGTTCCTTCTACTTTGATTGTTTCAGAGAAAAATGAATATTCAGGAACAATTACTGCAGTTGAGCAGGGAGAACAAATAGCTGATGTAGATTCTGATACAGTGCTGTGGCACAATAGACTTGGGCACATGAGTGAGAAAGGTATGAAAGTACTTCATTCAAGGAAAGTTTTACCAGGTCTAAAATGTGTGAATATGGATTTCTATGAAAGTTGTGTGTATGGAAAACAAAAGAGAGTGAGTTTTGTAAAGACTGGGAAAGAAAACAAAAAGGAGAAATTAGAGCTTGTGCATACAGATGTATGGGGACCAGCTCAGGTATCTTCCCTTGGTGGCTCTCATTATTATGTTACATTTATTGATGATGCAACTAGAAAAGTATGGGTTTATTTCCTTAGACAGAAATCTGATGTATTTCAAACTTTTAAGAAATGAAAATGCTTGGCTGAAAATGAGACTGGTAAGAAATTAAAATGTCTCAGATTTGATAATGGTGGTGAGTATTGCAGTCATGAATTTGAAGATTATTGCTCCACTAATGGTATTCGTAGACAAAAAATTGTTCCAAGGACTCCACAGGAAAATGGAGTGGCTGAACGCATGAACAGGACTATAATGGAGCGCACAAGGAGCATGAGGTTGCATGCTGGGTTGCCCTTACACATGTGGACGGAGGCTATCAATATTGCAGTATATTTGATTAATAGAGGTCCCTCTACTCCTTTGGGCTGTGGTATTCCAGAGGAAGCATGGACTGGTAAGAAGGTGAGTTATTCTTTTCTCAAGACCTTCGGTTGTGAAGCTTTTGCTCATATAGACTCTGAAAATAGAACCAAGCTAGAAGCTAAATCAAAGAAATGTGTCTTTATTGGATATGGCATTAATGAATTTGGCTATAGGCTTTGGGATTTTGAAAATCATAAAATTATAAGAAGCCGAGATGTCATATTCAATGAAAAAGTGTTGTACAAAGATCTGTTGCAGCAACATGAGAATAAAGAAGATGATTATGTAGTGTTGGATGATACTCCAAAAGCTAATGTTCCAGCCATTCCTCATGATGTGCAACAACTGCAACAACAACTACCACACACACCAGTGAATGTTAGACGGTCAACAAGGCCAATTAGACCTCCACAAAGATTTTCTCCCTCTTTGTATTCTATTTTACTTACTGATGCTGGTGAACCTGAAAGTTATGATGAAGCTGTGCAGGTGGATACTAAGATTCAGTGGGAGTCTGCAATGAAAGATGAAATGGACTCTTTGCTGAAAAATAAGACATGGGATTTGTGCAAGTTGCCTGCAGGTAAAAAGGCTTTACAGAATAAATGGGTTTATAGGCTGAAAGAAGAGGAAGGAGGTAAGAAAAGATTTAAGGCCAGGTTAGTTGTAAAAGGATTTGCACAGAAAAAGGGAATTGATTTTGATGAGATATTTTCTCCTGTTGTTAAAATGACTTCTATTCGTACTGTTTTAAGTCTTGTAGCTATTGAAGATTTGCATTTAGAGCAGATGGCTGTTAAAACAGCCTTTCTTCATGGTGATTTGGATGAAGAAATATATATGGCTCAGCCACAAGGTTTTGAGGTCAAAGGTAAGGAGAACTTAGTGTGCAAATTGAAGAAAAGTTTATATGGCTTGAAGCAAGCACCTCGGCAATGGTATCTGAAATTTGACAGTTTTATGCATGAGCATGGATATAATAGGTGTCATTCAGATTACTATGTTTATTTTAAGAGGTTGGATGATGATAGCTACATTATTTTATGTTTATATGTTAATGATATGCTTATAGCTAGGTCTAACATGGATCATATTAAGGGGCTGAAATGCCAATTAGCACATGCATTTGCTATGAAGGATTTGGGGGCAGCAAAACAAATCCTTGGTATGAAGATTTGCAGAGATAGGAAGAATAGAACATTGACGCTATCTCAAGTTGATTATGTTGAGAAGGTGTTGCAACATTTCTCTATGGAGAATGCTAAAGCTGTCAGCACACCTTTACCTGGTCATTTGAAATTGACTAAGGAGATGTGTCCCAAGACATAGGAAGAGGAGGATAAGATGTCCAAGGTACCCTATGCTTCAGCTGTAGGAAGTTTGATGTATGCTATGGTATGCACTAGGCCAGATATTGCACATGCAGTGGGAGTCATTAGCAGGTATATGAGTCATCCAGGATTTGAGCATTGGAATGCTGTCAAGTGGATTCTCAGATATTTGAGAGGAACATCCAATAATTTTTTACACTTTGGGGGCTCTACTATTGATTTACAGGGCTATGTTGACTCAGATTTGGCTGGGGATATTGATACCAGGCGGAGTACTACAGGTTATGTCTTTACTATTGGTGGGGCAGCCATGAGCTGGGTTTCTAGGCTACAGAAGATTAATGCTCTCTCCACTACAGAGGTAGAGTATGTTGGTGCTACAGAGGCAGCCAAAGAGATGATATGGCTTCAGTTCTTCTTGGAAGAATTGGGACATCCTCAGAAGGATAATTATTTGTTCACAGATAGTCAGAGTGCCATTCATCTTGCTAAAAATTCAACTCTGCATTCTAAGACCAAACACATACAGTTGCGGTACCATTTCATTCGGTCAGTTTTGGAGGATGGACAGTTAAAGCTGGAGAAGATACATACCAATGAAAATCTAGCAGATATGTTGACAAAGGTTGTAACAAGGGAGAAGCTGAACTCCTCTTCAGCTTCAGCTGGTCTTTTAGACTAAATGTGAATAAAAGAACAGCAGAGTCCAGGGTGGTTTGATCAAGCGGGAGCCCCATGCGGTAGTTGTATTGCTACAGGATCAGTCTCCAAGTGGGAGATTGTTGTTTAGTGTGGAGCCTGATCAGTCCCCAAGTGGGAGATTGTTAGATTGTGGTGACTGATCAAGAAAGTACTGTATAATCGACATGGTAGCCGACATATTATGGTCGACATGTTATAACCATAAAGCGGTTTAATACTTGTATACAAAGGGCTTAGGGTTGGGTATTTTTCATGTGTGGTGATACGAAATTGGTTCTTGCGGTGGTATTGAGCTATAAGAAATTATGGATTGTAATCAGGTTGTAATCACTGGATTATAATAAGATCAGACTTTCTGTTTGGTGGACGTAGCCCAGGGATTGGGTGAACCACGTTAAATCATGGTGCCTTGTGTTCATTTCTGTGTGTTCTATTATTTTATGTTATTGGTTATATTTGCATGTAATTTTTATTTCTATCCGTGGTTTATCCTAACATAAAGTAATGGAATACGATATTTCCATTCAGATCACCAAGCTGGTAAGAGGGAGGGGGTTGTGTAAACAGATGTTATCATCTCAAGAACCTAGTGAGGAAGCTACTATGATACTAACAGAGCAACAAGAGGTAAGAAATAGTGACCCAAGGAGTTGGATGGATGATATGATGAATTTGTTATTAGGCAATGGATACCCTCAAGAATTAGATAGAACTAAGAGGAGACAGTATAGATTACAGTCAATTCCTTATGTCATAGTTGACAATACCCTCTTTAGAAAAGATTTTAATGGAGCCATATTAAAATGCTTTGATACAAACTAGGTTGAAAGAATGATCAAAGAACTTCATGATGGTACTTTAATGAAGATCACGAGGGCTGGTTATTACTGACCATATTTGTTTCATGATTGTCATAAGTGTGTGAAGGAAGTGTGAAAAATGTGTCTTCTTCTTTGGCAAATAGAAGCTTGTAGCTCTTCCCCTTCATCCCATTTAGATAGACTAGCCTTTTTCTCAGTGCGAATTGGATTTCATAGGCCCTATCAATCCTTCTTCTAGTTTTAGCCACAAGTGGATTCTAGCTACTATAGGTTGCTTCACTAGATGGACAGAGGTAGTTGCATTGAAGGATGCCAATGAATCTTCAGTTATGGAATTCCTTGATGGAATTGTGACCAAGTTTGGTGCCCCTTCAACCATTATTTTAGATAATGCAAAGTCTTTTGTTGGAGCTCAGATTTGTGCATGGGCAGTAGATCATAATATCTATTTGAGCACATCCTCAAATTACTATCCTCAGGGTAATGGTTTGCCTTAGTCCTCCAACAAGAACCTGATCAAGATCATGAAAAGGACAATAGAAGATAACCACAGGTGTTGGCATAAAAAACTAGAGGCTGCACTGTGGGCTGATAGGATAATGCCTAAAAGATCAATACAAAATTTACCATTTGTGTTAGTTTATGGTAGAGAAGAAAGGCTTCCAATTTCATTGGAGTTCCCATCCCTAGAGCTAGCTCATCAGCTGGAGTTGATTGAAGATGATGCCATGACAGTAAGAATGGCAGAGCTGATGGAGTTGGAAGAGAAGAGAAGTAAAGCCATGCAGACCCTAGAGACACACCAGTAGAAAGTAAAAAAGAGTTTTGATAGGAAGGCTAGGGTCAAAATCTTCAGGGAAGGTGATTTGGTTCTAAAATGGGATGTAGATAGGGAAAAACCAAGAAGACACTCAAAGTTTGATGCACTGTGGAGTGGTCCCTATCTGATCGTCAGTTGCAAGTAGGCTAATGCTTTTCAGTTAAGTAGGCCTAGTGGTGAAATTTTGCCCATCCCAGTCAATGGGATCTATCCCAAGCCATGCTTTTGATGAGGGTTTGAGATTCCATGTACATAGTTAGCTTAGTTTCATTCCAATTTTTTCCCTGCTTTTCCAAGAAGTGCACAAGCACTGGATTGTCTTTTTGAGATAGCAAGTTTTGAAATTTTGAAGGTTGTAGAAGGAGGTTTTGGTCTTTGGTTCTAGTTGCAAAGATAGGAGTTTTAGGGTTTTTCTCTTAGAGGTAGGGTTAGGGTTTCATAGTATACATAGGATCTACATCTTTTGACTCTATAGCCCAATGGATGCTTCAGGCCACTAGTCTTATGCATAGTAGGATAACATCCCCTATGAGTCACTAGAAATGTTACATATTGTGCCCCCCCGCCAAATATTTGAATTTTGAATACTGCCCACCCAATGGTCACTTCTCAGTTTAATGTTATTTTTAATCATCCCAGGAATATCAAAAAAATTAAATGATGAAACCTTAGGATATTCATTATTTCCTAGGTTTATTCCTGCAGGCCCGTAAGTCCCCCATCGTCGAATTGAAAGATATCTATAGTTGGTGCTATCTTGCTATGGGAAGCTACATGTTGTTTTGCCATAGCAACATAGTGCCTTTTGATTGTGTGTCAAGTGGGTTCTCCCTTCCCTTATTATTTCTCTGGTGCCAAAATTTGCTCGATCCATAGCATGCGCTATGGCACTATCAAAAAATTTGTGTTCCTTGTCATTAGTGACATAGTGCCCAGACAAAAAGTGATACTACAATGACATCAAATGGAAGGTGGGTCCCAAGTATGCCTCATCAGATATCAGTAATGAGGATTTGTCAGACAAGTTGGCACATGGTCAGTTTCTATTGGTTGGTATACTAATAGGTCAGATCCATTTTCCTCACCCTTGGATCAATCTAAATCGATGGTGGGCACTATCTCGCTATGGAAAGCTGCAAGGATGTTACCCATAGTGACATAGCACCTTAGTGACACATAGTAGGGTGGGGCTAAGTGTTATGAAACTATAGGGATGGTACCAGTTTAGGTTGAGTCAGATGCCAGGTGTGTTGAGTTGGTTCGTGGACCCAAAAATTTTAAGGGTAGAGCACAGTAATACGGTGAATCTTCACAATCGTTAGATTAGTCTGGATTAGTGGTTGGCACTATGTCACTATGGGAAATTGCTCAGAAGATACGCATAGCAACATAGTGCCTCGGTGACACATGTCCCAGTGGGTTCGGTGGAGGCAATAACTATTAGCAACTGACAATTAATGTGACTATCATGGTTAGGGTTGCAAGGTGGCCCAATTAGTAATGAAAAGAGATGGTCAACCATGTAAGACTCCTATGAGGTGGCAAGATGAAAGGAGGTTATTGGCCCATGTAGCCCATTTTGGATGTAGAGTTTAGTTGACTCGTTGACTTTGTTGATTCATGCACCAAAATAATAAGAAATTGAGGTTTCACACGAATCTGATCTTCATGATCAATTCCAACCACTAGAAGTGAATGTGAAGCATGCAGAGACACTCTACCACCCCGATCTAATCTATCTACTTGGTCAGAGCACAATTATGGTGCCGCCTCTATCTTCTCAAGGCCTTGCTTTAGTTAACAGTCAAATTTTGTGGTACCTAAAGCTATACTTAGATCAAATTTTTTTAGATCCTCATGATTGTTCTTGGCAAAGCCTTGATGGTGGTGGTTGCAGGATAGTTTTGGAGGGAAAATCTCAGTTATGCCTGAACTATAAAGGTAATTTTGGTGAATTTTGTAGGTGGGACCTTTCTCTATTTTCTCTATTGCTGCTCTACAGATTCTCAGTGTAAATTCCCCTATGCCTCTGAACTACATGATTTTCTGTCTTATCTCCTTTAGCCATTGGTATGAAAGTGCAAGAACTCTTTACCTCTTACTGGTGTTTTTTAGAGATCTATGATGTGCATGACTATATCTCCTTGGCCTATGAGTGATAATATAAGTGAATCTCTCTTTCTTTGTGTCATTCATCTTAGTCTTCTAATCTGCATGTGATTATTAGATTAAAACAAGTCTGAATGTGTATATCCTTAGTTTCATTCTGGTTCAAAAGTGCATATATGGGAAGAGATTGGTCTGAACACTCTATTTTGCTGCATCACCTCTTTAGATTAGATTAGGTAGATTTTCTTTCATGTTCTTCTTCCCCTTTTTCCTCTCCAAGAGTAGTTAGGTGCATCCTGATAGTAAGAGTAAGTCGGCTTTCTCTAGAGACTCAACCTCACAGTTCAAGTCCCACAGCTTGGAGTTTGTTTCCATGTTTCACTAGGTTGTCCTCATGCATAGGCTTTGTACAAGGGTGCAAACCTAAGTGACAATAGTATCTACATCACTGAGTCTAAGTATATCAAGGAGATACTCAAGAAGTTTTGTATGGAAGATTCAAAACTAGTTGGAACTCCCATGAGTACTGGATTAAACCTTACCAAAGATGATGAATCAAAAGAGGTAGATTAGACCCTATATAGATCAATGATTTGAAAATTATAGTATGTAGTTTGTACAAGGCCAGATATTGTTCTTGCAGTTGGTATAGTGGCAAGATTCTCAACAAAATCCAAAGAAAATCATATGATGGCAATCAAAAGAATCTTGAAATATTTGAAAGGTACTAAAGACTATGTCTTATGGTATAAACTTGGAGGAAATCGAGACCTAAAAGTATTTACTGATGCTAATTGGGCAGGAAATATTGATGATAGAAAGAGTACAAGTGGTGGAGCATTCTTTCTTGGTAAAAGTTTGGTATCTTGGACAAGCAAGAAGAAAAATTGCACATCCCAATCCACAGGAGAAGAAGAATATATTGTAGCAGCAGTAAATTATTCTAATATTGTTTGGTTTAAATAGTTGTTGGAAGGCATGAAGGTTGAGATAAAATAACTAGTTGTCATGTTTTGTGATAATAAAAGTGCAATTAACATATTAAAGAATCTAGTGATGCATTCTAAAACCAAGCATATTGCTATAAAATATCATTTTGTGAGAGAATTAGAGCAAGATAAAGAAATAAGATTGGAATATGTCCATACAAAAGAACAAATTGTAGAGACATTTACCAAGCCATTACCTAAGGATGCATTCTTGTATCTAAGAGGTAAGCTAGGGTTCATTACCCTATCTAAATCTCACTAAACAAAGTTTTAGTGATGTGTCAACAGGAACCTAGTTGAAGATCTATTAGTTGATGTAGCATAATCAAGAGAACATTGTATATGAACCAATACTCAAGGTACATTGATGCTCATTTGGTACATGTTGTCTTTGGCATGTGTTGTCAAAGAGGGAGAGTTTACTATCATATCTTTTTAAATTTTTTTTAAAGAAGAAGCTATGTAATTCCTTCATAGAGGGAGATTACTACATAAGAGAAGCTTGTGGTATAAAAATCTAAGAGGGAGAAACTTCTATCATAGAAATTCTTGTTTTCAAATTTCATTGTGCTATGACATGTTGTGTTGCCATCAATGCCAAAGAGGGAGATGTTTTGGTGTCCACAACACATGCCCCATTGCTCACTAGGAATGGGGACCCCCTACTTTTTTTGACTCCCTAACTCATAGTTTCAGAGTCAGGAGAAGAAAAATTAGTTATAATTTTTAGAGTTAAATATATATATAAAAAAATAAATAAGTTCCCAAAGGAGACATTTTCTTCTTGTACATTATTTTTCTTTGATGTCTAATAATTAATCATGTTTTCTTTCCCATGATGTGTAGGTAATATAATTAGATGGCGTCCACATCTGAATCAGTAGCAAAATCATTTGTGTACATGTTCCAAGATGTAACCCCAAAATCATAGTTGCATGATGAGTACTATGAGATCAAAGACACAGAACTTGGACACATAGACTTGGGAGAGTTCTTGAGAGTTTGTAATAATCCAATTGAAAGATTATCCTTGAGATCAGCCCTTTCTAGATTAGTAAATGCAACATCACATTCCAGGACCTTGTAGTCAGCTAAATTGAGTATGACCCTATCTTGGCATTTTTTTCCCGATGAAAGGGTGTTAAAGAGCATCACTGGAAAAGTGGTCTTGGATCTACGACCTAATAATATTGAGTGGGTTTTTCATCTACCCAGAGCCAATCAGTTCATTAGGCTTTCATATGAAGCAGATGGGAGGTGGCATAAGGATTATCATCAAGAGGCCATTGACATCATATATTCCTCATACTTCATTGAGAAACCACCTCGGGGGAAGACAATCAGCAAAGTGGATATGACTCAAGGATTCATAATGGATGACATTAGATATTCAATCATTCTCCTTAGCAGAGTTATGGGATTGCTTGCGGTAGGTCATCTCACTCCATTCATGGTCAACTTCATTGAGACCATCAAATACACAAAGATGCCACTAGATTGGGCCACCACACTTAGTGAGAACTTGTGTGATCAGTTGTGAATAGTAAAGGACAAAAAGAAGTTCTATATGACTTCTTATGTGGTGTATCTACTTGTAGCAAGGGCAACTGACTATCCAGGGTTGTACAAGAAGGTCAGTATGCAGGACCCTAATGCATGGCCATATATAGTCTATCCTCAACTGGTGAAGAAGAAGCTCTCACCGCAGAGCAAGGAGTACAAAATTTTGAATGATGCCTTCATCTTTTCCATCATTCAATTCTTTTAAGGGGATTATGGGAAGAGGTTTTCTAATGAATCCAAGATGTAGATCATAGCTCTCAGTGCATATTTCATCCAGTTTTGGACATTCACATACATTCAAGTTGGTGGTGCATCCATCAATCCAAAGAAACTCCCAAGGTACCCAAGTGACAAGTTGGTTCTGATGGAAATATCCTGGTAGATTGAGTCAACTTATGAGAGGATCAAAAGATAGCAGAGGCCTTATTAGGATTGGCCTTTTGTAATAGGAGCATACCAGGTAAAGAGAAAGTAGGATAACCCAACTTTTGAGTGGGAATGGGAAAATTATCCTCTTGAAGAATATAACTCTCCTTGGCTATTCTTCGATAATGTTGGTAAAGTGGAAAACCTAGTAGGAAAAGAGTTCTACCATGAGGATGACCTTGAAGATCATTGGATGAATGCCACAAATGACTACGATGTTCATATATGAGACTATTGTAGAATGACTTTGTATTTAGCAAAAAAGGCTCTCCATTTGACCATCTCGGATGAGATAAGGTTATAGGACTTGTAAGAGCTACTAGATCCCCTATTCAATATAGATAAAGTTGGCAAGAGGCCCATTCTAAATGTAGAAATTGACAAAGAGGAAGGAGATGATATTAATCATCGAGTGAGACATGTCATTAGAATGATAAAGAGTTGGATAAAGAAACCCTTTCCACTTGATCCAATTCTAGATACATTGATATTCCATGCACATGCTTGCCTAGAAAGGGGAAAGGGAAAGAAAATCATAGTTCCTATCTTTGCACTCTAGTCTCCTATTAGGCCAAAAAAAGTCTACTAGCTAGATCATCCAGTGGGATACTACCACCCTTCAGAGAAGAAGGGAAAGAGGAAGAGAGCTTCTCCTGAGAAATTTTAGACAGAGCATGTTGAAGAATATGCCCTTTCCCAATGATAGGAATCTAGTCCCCAAGAGCCCCAAGATGGTGGAGCTCCTCATATTCAGGTTGAATTTCCATTGCCTCCTATTTTATTGAGTCAACAAGAAGAGGGAGAAATTCCAAAGACATCCATTCATCCAGTGCATGAAGAGCCTACTTCTCCTATGGTTCCACAAAAATAAAAGAGGATCAATGGTAGAATGAACAAGAGCCAAAGAGTTTGTAAAAGATTAGTGCCTAATCCCTCTATTCCTGAAACCATTCCCAAGGAAGAATCAGATGAAGGGGAATCAAAGTCAGATGAAGTGGAGGAGCAAGTGCCTATACAAAGGAGAACTCAGTTGGCCAAAGCCATAGAATTGGAAAGAAGGAAGAGCGTCACAAATACCCCACCACCCACCCAAGTTGAAATAGTAGAACTCTCTTCTTTAGAAGATGAAGTAAAATGATGGGTGAATGAGAAAAGGGAACTAGGTGATGATGTCCTCTCCATCCCAGATTTTGATTTCATGCCAGTGGGTATAGAATTGGTTGGAGATAAGATCAGAGATACCCCTAGAGGTGAAATTCAATAGCAAGATTGGACATAGATGCCACCCAAGATGCGAAGTCCTCATCTCACTCCCCCATATTCACCTTAGGTTATGATGGTAGATAAGGTTTCAGTAACACCTCCACCTCTAAGTTTAGAAGAATATGTTCATAAGGAATCATCATTACAAGGGAAACCAAAACCAAGTGTTATTGATGAGCCATCAAAAGAAGCATAGGTAGTAGAATCTATACAACAACCTTCTTAGGAAGTTCAAGATCAAAATACAGGATCTATAGAAACCAAGACTACAAAAGAAGAACCCTCACAATAGGAGACTCCAAGAAAGAGTGATAGAGGGAAGGAGGTAGTTGAACACATCCCTTCATCATTTAGAGACAAGGTTATAGAAAGACATATCCCAAGATGGTTTTGGAAGGAGATAATGAGAAGTACCAAGAATCAATTCCATGCTTCAGAGGATGATATTTGTGACATTGCAAAGATTTTGAACAAGCCTGACTCTCCATTACATGATACAATGCCATTTGCATTCATTACTACTACATGGAACCAGGACTTATTTGCACAAGTGGCTCATCCTCAAGAAGGTACAGATGAATAAGTTGTTAGCATTTAGGACTATGAAGTGAAAGATATTATGTTAGGAAAGCCTACATGGGATACATCCCAATAGATGATGACTATGGGAGTCAAGGAGGTTCTCACCCATATGGAACAGGATGAGATTGAAATCAAAACACTTCAAAGGAAAGTTGAGATATTAAAAGGATATCTAGCTGAAGTTATTGGTCCTCTTTATTCTGAACGCCTTGAGGAGATTTTGAATACCATTCTTAGAGAAGGGGAAGGTGTATGGCTTAGTCCATTTTTTAGAGCTTTTCAGGATTGGTGAGACAACCTTGAGGATAAGGGTGTCACTATAATCATAGGAAATCTAAATTTATTGCATGCTACACAAGAGAATGTTGACAAGATCATGGCAATTTTGAGGCAGGACTTCAGCATCATGGATGAGGTATAAGTATGGAGCAGGGATTTACAAACTCTACAAGCCATAAAAGGGAAAAGGTACCACATTCTAATTGATGTATATACCAGAGAGGCGTTAGACATGATAGATGATTGGATAGAAAAGATTTTAGATGGAAATAAAGTGATGGAAACATTGCACGATGAGATACATAGACTCAAGGACGAAGCCCGAGAGCAAATTTTGGAAGCACAAAAGTTGTACAGTGATGCATGCTTGGACATTTTTGAAGATGAAGAGCAAGAGAATCTTTTGCTAGCTTAGGTAGTTGTGGAAAATTTGAGAAAGACTTTAGAAGAAACATCTAGTGATGAAGACATCAGACAAGCCTTCAGGATAGAGGAAGCACTATTAGAGTTGGACACCAAACTCGAAGATTTTGTAGAAACTTGAATTGAGGTGGAAAACTGTAGATAGAAGGTCAAATACAAGTATGAGGGTTTGGATCTTCCAAATGGTCCTAAGATTACTGAGATTATAGAGAAATTCAAGGGCAAACATCCAAACATATCTTTAGGATAAAGATGAGCAAAACCAAGATGCCAGAATTTCAATTTTGACACTTAGTAAAATTTTGAGATTTTTGACCCAGTTGAGGTCTATAGCTCTGCAGCTCCATAGGTCCACAATTTAGAGGTGCATCGACATTTGACTGCCAATTCCAAAAATAGAACTTTCCATGCATTGGAAATGCATTCTGATGGTAGTTTAACTCCGACACATGCCTAGTGAAGGGGTAGCTTCTATTTTTGGTGTCTCCATGCACCTCCACTTTGACTGATGGCTTCCTCCTACTTTCTCTCTCATGCTTTCTCTATTTTTGACATGTAAAAGAATCATGCATCCAAATAATGAGTAAAGTATGGATGGAGTCCCTCTAAGCACTAGTTAGATTATTAGTTTGTATATATTTAGTTGGTTTAAATGTTTTAAAAGCATGTTATTGCATTAAGATATCTCTCACTCTCAACACAAATTGAGGAGATGATTTCTTATAAATAGCCCATTGTAAAATGTAACAAGGTCTACCATTATTATGTAATAAAATTATACTTTTGGTGCTAGCATTCAGAGTATAGTTATTCTTTCTTGAATGTGTCATATTTTTGTGGATTTTATTCATGAGATTGTGATTGAGCCAAAGGTTTATTGTGTTGTTTTTGGTTTTGCAATCTTTTAGTTCTAGTGTTTTCTATAGATATATGAATTTTGTTGATGTAACGAGCTTGAGAAGGGATCACCCGATTTGTATCTACATAGCTTTTTGTCTCGCATGAGCGCACTTTCTATGGCCTTGTGATTTGATGAAGAGTGAAACATCATTCAATTTGTTAAAGATTCTCACCGATGATTGCATCAGTGGATTCTAGGAAGCACTACTCCTATTTTCATTGGTTTCCTAACAATTTTTGTGAAGGTTTAACTCATAGAGTGTTGTGTTCTGTGGCTTATGTCCATTTAGGAATTTCAATTTCAAATTCATTTGATTTCATATTATTTTCTTTTAGTTTCATTATTTTCTTTGCTAACCCCCTATTAGAATAGGACCTCATAGTAGCTAAATTGTTAGAGTTGCATTCATTAAAAAATAGAAAAATAGAAAAATATTTTTCTTTTGGTGTGATATTTGGAGATAGCAAACAAATTTTACTTCAATTCCAAGATAAAAGACTTTTTTTTAGAACCAAGAAAGGCCTTCTTGTGAACACTCACATTTATCTTCTACTAAGTGGATTTTGGTACATTGCAAGACAAATACTAAACCTTGGAGTGGATCCTTAAAAATATTTTCTTTTCAAGAAAGGAATTACACTATGGATTCCTGCCATTGACCTCGTGCAAAATGAATGCCCAACAGGAGATTGTTGGATATAATTGTCTAATTGTGTGTTGTCTTTGATGTTACACAAATGTCATATTATTTGTTAGTCTATGCTTATCGAGCTCACTTGGTCAGCAAGACATTTTTCCTATCTACCGAGCATTCTTGGAGATTACTCTACAAAGATAGTGTCTACCAAGCTCACTCGAGCATCAAATGAAATTATCACAGAAAGTAGTGTTAATCGAGTTCTCTTGGTTAACAAAGGAAAGTTGGTTAGAATCTATGTTCACCAAGTACACTTAGTTGCCAAAGGATTTTGCAAGTTTATAGTTTTAACCATGCTTTTGTTGATTAACACATGAGATCATGTCAGGACTAGTGTTTACCAAGCAGGGCTGGCCAATGAAGGATTTTATTGATTTGGGATATGATGTTTAATTATTTCAAGTATTGATTCTAGCCAACTATGGTAATGTTTATTGGTTATTATAATTTTTAATTTAGCCAACTTGATAATTTGGATGGTATAAATGAAAGGTCAAGTTTAGATTCTAATGTGAGAAAGAGTATGCAAGTGTATTGATTGTTTGAGAAGGAAAGTGTGTGAGTGAATTTGAAGGATGGTCAGATATCCTTGTGGAGTAGCAAAGTAATATTTGATCAGGAAGGATCTAGTATGAATTAAAATAGAGATCTATAATAAAAAATTTGGTTTCATCTAAATTAAGTCATTTCATTGTTACTTTCTTACCATTGTAGCAGTGATTCCAAAATCTCTTAACAGAGTTGGTTCAACAGCCAGTTGTAAATCCTCTAACAAGGTGACAACTCCATCAAATTGTTTTAAGACCTCTTGCAAGGCCACTCCTAATAAGGTAATTAAATCCTCTAACAAGGTCACACCTAATAGTGTGTTTTATAACCTTTAACCAGGTTGGCTCCTAATAGGGGTGACTTTAGAAGAGTGAAAAATAGTAACTAGTTACATTGGTAGTTTTTCCCATATTGGGTTTCCACGTTAAATCCTAGTGTCTCATGTGTTCATATTTTTTCTTTTATGCTTGCAAGTTAATCACTGTGAATGTTTAAGATTAGTTAAAAAATAAATCACACTGCTTCTATCGAGTTACAACATTTTTTGTGTGTTTATCGAATAACAAAAACAATAAGTTTTATTGTTAACATCCAAGTGATCTAAAATATTTTTGTGGTAACTAATTCACATGACCCCCCCCCCCTCCCCCCCAACCTTCTTAGTTCTTAGTTACTCCATCTATATTTCCAACAAGATTAAGTGATTTCACTCTATATAAATATACTGATGCAGATTGGGTAGGCAATATGGATGATAGAAAGAGAATTAATGGTGGAGCATTCTTTCTTGGAGGAATATTGGTTTCTTGGCTAAGAAAGAAAAATGATTATATTTCTCAAAGTATAGTTGAGGTAGAATATGTTAACTAATAATTGTAATCAAGTGATGTGGATGAAACATATGTTGAAGGATATCAGAGTTGAGTTTGCAAAACCTATTATCATTTACTATAATAACACAAGTATAGTGAGTACATATAAGAATATTGTATTGCATTTTAATACTAAGAATTTATATTAAGTATAATGTATTAAGAGAGAAGGAAATGTAAAAGGAGACTAGATTAAGATATGTGAGTAGTGAATATTATATTGTAGATATATTTATGAAGCCTTTACCTAAAGATATATTTCAGTACTTGAGAGGCATGCTTGGGGTTATGCCCTTGCCTATTTCTGAGTATATAATGTAGTAAGTGTACCAATCTAGTGGTGTAGAGCACTATTGTTAGATTGGATTGAATTCTGAAGATTCCCATATGGGGTAGTATCTATGATGAGTTGATTCATTGAGGACTTCTTGGTATTTTGTCTTGAATAGCATCTTTGGACACTTGAGTTGGTTGAAGACTTGGAGTAGTAAATTGACATAATGAGGACTTTGTCATTAATGTTAATGGGGGAGAGAATATGCATGAAAACCATCTCCTAAGTATGTATGGGGAGAGGGCATGGAAACATATAATTTATTAGGGAGATTTAAAAAGATTCATGTAAAGAAGAAGGAGGAATATCTCTATGGTGTAGATATGTATTACAAGATGTTTACTATGAATAACTATTGATTATCATAAAGAAGAAGAAGAATAGAGAAATTCTCTAGAGGATTTCAGATTTGATTGATGAAGAGGATTTGAAAAGATAAGTACAACAACAAAAATATAGTATTGTTTTGGTGTTTGTGAACTTAGATATTTTTCATCTATGTTTCCATCAATGCCATAGGGGGAGATTTTTCGCATGAATGTTGATGATACTACATTGGGGGAGTATCCTAAGCATTAGAGAGTATTGACATGTTGCATTCATGATCGTGTTTGTCATTCATGTCAATAGAATAGCAAGTCTATGAAGACTAGAAGAATAATAGATAGAGATCTTAGTTGTATGGACAAGGTTTTTTTTTCTTCTGGTGATGCACACTCATGGACATGTTAAGTATAGTGTCCTGATGACATTGTTCAATGTGCAACATGTAACTCAAAGATGTATGGAAGTTGTACTTGATTTATTGAGAGAAATATAGAGATAGAGTGCTTGGAAAACAATTTTTGATGTTTGTATTATATATTTCATATGAGATGTAATAAAGAGATGCACGGCCATATAGTGAAAAAGCATAGTCAGATGATGATATCAGTGGATCTGCAAGCCCTAGCATCTCACATGTGAAGTTTTTTATAGACGATAAGTCGATAGTGCTATTGTAATTGTAATTAATTAATTGTCTTCTTATAACTATTTGAGAAAGCCTAAAGATCAACTCAAGGAATTATTTTGAAGATATGGTATAAAGGAATTATTTTTTTCTTGTTTGTATAAGTGTATCTAGTATTATATGAAGTGCAAAGTGCAAAAAGGAGAAGAGTGTTTATTGAATGCCAGTGATCGAAGGGATTATTGGATGTGATTTTTGTGATATGGGTACAAGATCAGAAGGAGCAAAGGTTCATTTATATTATTTTGCAAGGAGTAATATAAAAATCATTTGGACAGTGGGTTCACTAGTCTTTCCCTTGAAGTTTTTTGGGCAATGAGTCCAAATGTCTTCTACAACTCCTAACAGGGTTGGAATCTGCCAATATGGATTCAAAGTCTCCTAATAGAGATTGATATGTATTGAATATTGTTATAGACTCCTAACAAGGTCAACCCTCTAACAAGGAATACTTATATTAGTACATCATCTTTTGGGTACCATCCCCATTGGATCTTTCCCTCTAGTCGAGGGTTTCCCTAGTTAACATATATGGTGTTATTGTGTATGAGTATCTTGTTGTAGTTTCTTATTATATTGCTCATATGGTAAAGTTTTTTTTTAAGGTTAATAATTGTGATAATATTTGGATAACTAATTCATCACCCCCCCCCACCTCTTAGATTCAACTTTCACAAATAAGACAATCTCAGAGGAAGTAGTAACTAAGCTCAAGTTGGAGAAGATACCCCATTTTAATTCATACAAGGTGACATGGTTCAATAAGGGGAAAAGTATCCTTATGAATGAGTAGACATGAGTGGAGTTCTCCATTGGAGGATATAAATACAAGTTGGTTTTTGATGTGTTTCCTATGGATGAAAGCCATCTCCTATTGGGAAGACCATGATAATATGGAAGAGGACCCATGTATGATGGGAAGGAGAATACCATCTCTTTCAAGAAGGATGGAAGGACATTAAAAATATAGTCACTAATAGATGAAGAGGAAACATAGTTAAAGACCCCTTGTGTCTTATTAAGAAGTGGCAAGGAGTTTGTCAATAAGCTTTAATAATGAGTTGAAGGATATGCTATAGTGGTCCAACCCATATAAGGAGAGAAGACTATCAAGACAATAGTAACAAAAGAAGTACAAGAATTTCTTGGGAAGTTTAAGGACATAATCAATGATGGAACACCTACAACATTAGCTCCTAATAGGTCTATTAGTTATCAAGTAGACTTTATTCCAGGGGCTTCATTACCCAACAAGGTAGCCTACAATCTCACATTAGAGCATAACCAAGAATTGGCTAGAAAAGTGAAGGAGTTTCTAGACAAAGGACTAATCAAGAAGAGCATTAGATCCTATGTAATACTAGTGGTATTGGCATACAAGAAAGGTGGTAACTAGAGGCTTTGCATTGATTATAGAGCTATAAATAGGATCACAGTCATATATAGGTTTCCTATACCTAGGACTAAGGATTTGATTGATTTTCTAGGAGGATCTAAGTATTTTACCAAGTTGTGCCTCACGAGTGGATACTATTAGATTAGGATCAAGGACGGGGATGAGTAGAGAGTTATGCCATTTGGGCTTAGAAATTCCCCTAGAATATTCATGAAGCTAATGAATGAACTACTTAAGGATTATACTGGAAGATTTTTGGCAGTCTACTTAGATGATATACGTACTCATATTTAGTAAAACAAATGAGAAACATCTAAAACACCTTGAGGTTGTGCGTAAAATAGTGTAAGAAGAGAAATTGTCTATCAATTTAGAAAAGTGTGAATTCCTCAAACAAGAACTTATGCATTTGGGATTTGTAGTATCCCAAGGCTCATTTAAGATGGACCAAAGCAAGGTGGAAAATATCTTGCACTAGACAACACCAACCACATGGATAGAGTTTCCATGGGTTAGCCCAATTCTATAGAAAGTTTATAAGAAATTTTAGTGGTATTTGTGCACCAATGTTAGACACCATCAATGGTGGGTTAAAGACCAAGTTTAAATGAACTCTTGAAGCAAGGAATTCCTTTGAAAAATTGAAGAAACAAGTGGCCACCCAATCTATCCTCTTGTTACATAGTTTTGATAAGCTATTCACATTGGAGTGTGATGCAAGTAGAATAATAGTAGGAGGGCTACTAAGCCAAGAAGGAAACCTATAGCTTTATTTACTTAAAATATAAATGAAGCCAAGAAGAAGTTCTATGCTTATGATTTGGAGTTATATTCTCTAGTGCAATCATTTAAGAAGTAGAGACATTATATTCTGCCTAACGAGTTTGTGAGATTTAAAGATAACTAGGCACTTAGCTACAAAAACACCCAAGAGAAGTTGAGTAATGGACACTTAAAATGGATGGAATATCTACAAGCTTTCATATTTACAATCGAGCACAAAAAGGGACAATTGAACAAGGTGGAAGATGTATAGAGTAGAAGAATGTTGATATTCCAAGAGGTACAACTGCAAAGTATTGGCATAGAGAGTTTCAAGGACCTCTATAGAGATGATGAACACTTCTCTAAAGTATATGAGATATGTTCTAATTTACAAAACTATTTCACAGTCAATTCCAATAATATACATTACAAAGTGGACTTTTGTTAAAGGGGAATCAGTTGCATGTTCCTCAAAGTTCTATGAGAGAGAATCTCATCTAGGAGAAGCATAATGACAGTCTTAGTGGTCATTTTGGTATCAAAAAAATAATTGAGTTTGTACAAAGATTTTAATATCGGACTAGGAGATATGTGGAATAATGTGTTTTTTTATGAAAGCCAAAGGAGGAGCTTGTAATGTAGGCTTGTACCAACCTTTACCTATTTCTAATAGACCATGAGAATGTATTAACATTGATTTTTTGGTAGGTCTTCCTAAGACCAAGATAGGTTTGGATAATGTCTATGTAGTGGTAGATAGATTTAGTAAAATGATCCATTCCATTCCTTGAAGGACCATCCCTAATGCTAGTTACATTGCTCATCTCTTTTTCAAGGAGGTTTTAAGAATACATAGGCTACTACTAAGTATAGTATCTAATAAAGATGTTAAGCTTATGAGTCATTTTAAAAAGAATCTATGTAGTAGATTGGGTACTAATTTCTCTTTTGGTTCATCTTACCATCCTCAACCACATGGTCAAACTAATGTGATCAATAGAGTGTTTGGTAACCTTCTCAGATGCCTAACTAAGGAATATGGTCAAACATGGGACTTAATCATCCCACAAGCTAAATATGCCTATAATAATAGTATGAATAGGACCAAATGAAGGAGTCCTCTTGAGAGAGTGTATGGAATGCACCCAAGAGGTTTGTGTGAACTCAAAGATCTAGGAGCCATGGAGTATAGAAGTGGCCATGCAAAAGATTTCTCTTAGACCATGAAGGAGATACATGAGCAGGTGAAAAAGACAATTATAGAGGCTACTCACAAGTTGAAAGCTAAACTAGATAAGTCAAGAAGAGATGTACAATTTATAGTGGGAGATTATGTCATGGTCCATCTAAACAAGTCTAGGTTGCAAAAAGGAATGCCAACCAAGTTGTAGATGAAAAGTGTAGGACAATGTAAGGTGTTAGCCAAATATGGACAAAATGCATATAAGGTGGAGCTTCTTGCTGATTTAAGTATTTCACAAGTGTTTAATGTGGCTGATTTGGTCAAATACAAAGGAATATTGACAAATGTGAATCAAAACAACAAGGAGATATTGGAGGATATGAGTATTAAAGTTTTACCTCCCAACATAAAGTTACAAGCAAAGAAAATCTTGGAATCTAAGGTAAAGAAATAAACTAGAGACAAGATATATATGGAGCATCTGATATACTAGAAGAAGAAACCTAAATGTGAAGCTACATGGGCAGAGAAAGGTAATTTCAAGAAGCTAGGCATTGATTTATCTTTGATTTCTCCTCATATTCCTTGAAGATTATGTAGAGGGTAAGAATGGTGTAGGAACACCCAAGGGTTGTTCAGATAACCCTAGTTACATTTTTTTGTGTGTGCTTGTCCCTTTAATTCATTTTGGTAGTGTCTTTTTAAGGTCATTTTGAACATGGTAGAAGTGCAATAGAGCTTTTTTTGAAGAGTCTTAGGACATTTGTAGGTGTGATTAGGGGCTAGAAATTTATAAAGCCTCTTGATGTGCACAAGTATGATGATGTTGTTATCATGATATTAGTAGGGTATAGGATGGTTTGGAACCATGTTTCAACCATGGTTAGGGTCTTTGATAAGTTTAATGAAGTATTGGAACTCATTTAGTGAGTTTTGCAAGAAATTGATAAAAAGTTGTAAAGTCACATTTTTTGACTTTGTAAATGTTGCTTGGACAACATTTTCAAAATTGGACAACTTGAATTGTGAATTTTTTCACTCTAGTAGGGTTTCATAGATCTCTTACATACAACTCTCTTTCTGAGCTTTCCTTTTGAGTTTACCATCTATTAAACTACATTTAGTGTAGTAGCTTTTTTAGGGATAGTTTATAATGGCCTCAACCAGCTATGACCTAGTAGTTGATACTAGTGCTCGCATTGCTTCTTCAAATAGCCATGGTGCCTCTATTGAAAAAACTTTCCTTACAAGTTCATCTTGAAGATATTCCATGAGGTAATCTTGATATTATCCTTCCTCTATAAGAATTTGATACTACATGTGAATGGTTAGAACAACATACATTAGTAGGATGTTTTGTGGGTAGGACTCCTCCTAAACCCATGCTCAAAGAATGGGTTACCAAGAGCTAGACTCCTCATTGAGTCCACCTTGAAGCTATGCAAAACCTTTCAAATATTTTTTTTATTCCTCTTTTCTAACACGTCCCAAGTTGATGTAGTCTTTGGAAATGACCCTTGGTTGGTTCGTTCCTCCTTGCTTGTGTTTCAAAGATGGTCTCAAGACTTTAGAGTTTCTAATGAAAAAATCATAGGGTTCTTATTTGGGTTGAGTTTCTAGTTCTCCCCCTTCCTTGTTGGCCATTTATTGAGTCCATTGACAATTTTTTTGGCAAAGTTGTTACTATTGGAAATATAAGAGGAGTAACTAAGAGGGGAGCGTGTGAATCAGTTACCACTAAAATATATTCCAGATCCCTTAGATATCAATTAAAAACTTAGACTGATAAAACTAGTTACTACTGATACTTGGTAAACACACAGAAATTGTTGTAACTCTATTAATGCAGAGTGTGAATTACTTTAGTGAATCTTAAAATGTTATCAATAATCACTTGAAAATATGAAAGAAATAACATGAACACATGAGACACCAAGATTTAACATGGAAACCCAATTTGGGAAAAACCACCAATGTAACTAGTTACTATTTTTCACTCTTCTAAACTGAGCCCTATTAGGAGCCAACCCTATTAAAGGTTACAAAATACATTGTCAGGTGTGACCCTGTTAAAGGATTTAATCACCCTGTTAGGAGTGGCCTTGCAAAAAGTCTTAAAACAATTCAATAGAATTCTCACCTTGTTAGAGGATTTACAAATGGCTATTAAACCAACTCTGTTAAGAGATTTTAGTATACTGCTACAATGGCTAGAAAGTAACAATGAAATAACTTGATTTTGATGCTACTAAATTTTTGATTACACATCTTTGCTCTAGTTTATACTTGATCCTTCTTGATCGAATAATACTTTTATGCTCCACATGGATATCTGCTTATCCTTCAAATTCACTTCCTCTTCTTGTCTCTTTCAACTCATTCAACTTCCATCTTACACACACTAAAATTAGAACTTGAACTTTTACTTGTACCTTTTAGACTATCAAATCAGCTCAAATAGAAATTAGAATAACCAATATTTATCACCTTAGTTTTCTAAAATTGATAGGTAAAATAATTAAGCTTGATATGCCAAAATAAGAAAATATTTTGGTATCTGACTCGGCTCAGTAGAAACTGATTCTGAAGTGATTTCTTGTATTAGCTAATAGAAGCTTGGTTAACACTGCTAACTTACAAAATTCCTTTGGTAACTAAGTGAAATTGGTTGATACTAAATTTGTTCAAATTTTCCTTTGTTAACTGAGTGAGCTCAATTAACACTCTTTTCTACTTAACTTCCTTCAATGCCCGATTGAACTCAATAGAAATTGCCTTCTGCACAAAGTAAATTCACGAACACTCGGTAGACTAGGAAAACTATCTTCACTGACCAAGTGAGCCGACATGCACTAACTACCAACTGATATGACATTTTTGTAACATCAAAGACAACATGAAATTAATTAATTGTATCCAACAATATCCCTCTTTGGCATTGATGGCAACACATGCCATAGCACAATGAAATTTTGAGAACAAGACTCCCTCTTTCAAAAAGCTTCTCCCTCTTTTATTGATGTGTAGAAAACTTCTCTTATAGTGTTCTCCCTCTATGAATCAACTTCTTTACTTCTCCCTTTGCAAAATTTCAAAAAGATATGACAATAAACTTCTCCCTCTTTGCCAACACATGCCAAAGACAATCCTGAATAGTATCAATGTACATTGAGTATAGATTTATTTGCAATATGTCCTTGTCAATACTGCATCAACTAATTGATCTTCAATTGAGTTCCTATTGATGCATCACTAAACTTTATTTAGTGAACTTTAGATAGGGGAATGAATCCTAACTTACCTCTTAGGTATAAAAATGCATCCTTGGGTAATGGCTTGGTGAATATATTTGCAATTTGTTCTTTTGTATGCACATATTCCTATCTAATTTCTTTATCCTATACTAATTCTCTTACAAAGTGATATTTTATAGCAATGTGCTTTGTTTTGGAATGCATCACTAGATTATTTGATATGTTGATTGTACTAGTGTTATCACAATACATCACTATTGGCTCTTTGATTTCAACCTTCATTCCTTCCAACAACTATATGAACCAAACAATGTTAGAGAAAATCACTACTACTACTACATATTTTGCTTCTACTATGGATTGAGATGTGCAATTTTTCTTCTTGCTTATCCAAGATACCAACCTTTTACCAAGAAAGAATGCTCCACCACTGGTGCTCTTTTTGTCATCAAGATTTCCTACCCAATCAGTATCAGTAAATACTTTTAGGTCAAGGTTGCCTCCAACTTTGTAACATAAGCCATAGTCTTTAGTTCCTTTTAGATATCTGAAGATTCTTTTTATTGCCATCATGTGGTTTTCTCTAGATTTAGCTAAGAATCTTACTACTATCCCAACTGCTAAGGCAATATCAGGAATTGTATGTACCACATAGTGTAATTTCCTAATAATTGATCTATATAAGTTTTGATCTACTTTGGAGTCATCATCTTTTGTAAGCTTAAGTCCAATACACATGAGGGTTCCAACTAGTTTTGAATCCTCCATTCCAAATTTATTGAGTATCTCCTTGATCTAATTAGATTGAGTGATATATATACCATTTCTATTCTATTGTATTTGTAATCCAACAAAGAATTTTATTTCACCAAACATGTACATTTCAAATTCTTTATTTATTTGTTTTGAAAATTCTTTATATAAGTCATCATTTCCTATGAATAGAGTATCATCCAAAAAAAAAATTTCAATCTTCTTATCTAGTCCTTCAATGATATATAGGCTACTATTATTATTTGACCTTTGAAAACCAAACTATATCAAGTAGTTATGTAGTCTTTCATACCAAGCTCTAGGAGCTTGTTTGAAACCAAATAGGGCTTTATGTAATTTGTAGACCATGTCCTTTTTGTTTGGATCAACAAAACCTTTTGGTTGTTCAATGTAGATTTCCTCATCAAGAATTCCATTCAAGAATGTAGATTTAAGATCCATCTAATATAATTTGAATCCTCTATGAGCTACATAAGAAAGTAGAGTCCTAACACCTTCTAATCTTGCAACAAGGGAAAAATTTTCACCCTAACCAATGGCTTCTTGAGAATAGCCTCTACATACCAATCTTGCTTTGTTTCTTGACACTTTTCCATCTTCATTCAACTTATTTTTGAATACCCATTTTGTACCAATCACATTTTTATCTTTGGACCTAGGTACAAGAGTCCAAGTTTTATTCTTTTCTATCTGTTCTATTTCTTCATTCATAGCCTCAATCCAACTTTCATTCTCCAATGCATCTTTAACACTTCTAGGTTCAAATTCAGCAAGTAAACATGTACCTTTTAGTTTGCTTCTTGTCATCATTCCATCATATTTGTCTCCAATTATCTGATTAGTGCATGATGCCTTCTAACATATTTAGCCAATACAGGTTCTTTAACTTTTGAATGAACTGCACTGTCTTCATTTTGAATTTCAACTTTTGGCTTGGGTTCATCTATTTATGGCTCAAGTTATATAGACTTGGTATGTAGTAACTTGGTAGTCTCTAAATGTGACTTGGGTCCCTGTGACTTGGTTTGAACTTCCTTCAACTTGGTAATTGATGGAGATTTGGAGAGCTTGGGATATAAAGTCTCCTTTTTTTCAAATATATTTGGCAATGTATCAGGTTCATAGTAGACAAATCTTTTGTAATCTTCTAGTTCCTTTTTGCTTTCTTCTTTAGTTTTTTTTGAAAACTCATCAATTGTCACATATGCGCTTTCTATGATTTTGTGAGTAGAAAAATTCAAACATTTGTATGCTTTACTTCTATAAGAATATCTTAGAAATATACCTTCATCACCTTTTACATCAAATTTCCCTTTTCTAAATTCTTTCAAGATATAAAATTTTCTACCAAATACTTTCAAGTAACTTACATTGGGTTTTTAGCCATACCATACTTCATAGGGAGTTTTGTTTGAGTCCTTTAACTAAACTTGGTTCAAAGTATGAATTACAGTGCTAATAGCTTCCTTCTAATATTTGATAGCAAAATTCTTTTCAATCATTAGTGTCCTTGCACAATCCATGATGGATCTATTTCTTCTTTTAGCTATTCCATTCTGCTCAAGAGTACTAGGGGTTGATACTTGTCTTTTGATTCCTCTTTCAATGCAAAAATTGTTGAATTCATTTGAGATGAATTCACCACCTCTATCTGATCTTAAGCATTGCAATCTTTTTCTAGTTTCCTTTTCTATTCTAGCTAGATACCATTTGAATTTCTCAAAAGCTTTTGATTTTTCTTTGAGATACATGACAGTCATCATTCTAGAATAATCATCAACAAAAAGAATTAAAAAAATTCTCCACTATAAGTTTTTATTCCAATGGGTCTACATAAATCAGTATGTACAATTTTCAAGACATCTTCTAACTAATATTTTTTGCTCTTAAAACTAATGTTTCCCATTTTACCAATTTGGCAATTTTTGCATAATCCAACATCAGGTATCTTCAAACTAGGAAGACCTCTTACTCTTCTAAGTTTTCTAATTTTGGCCATATTATCAAAGTTTACATGACATAGTCTTTTCTGCCACAACCAAATTTCTTCTACTTGACCAATGAAACATGAACAATCACCAAGATCAAGATAAAATAGGTTACCTTTTGTTTTCCTACGTGATCCAATCAAATTTCCTTAGCTATCCAATAGTCGTGCCTTGCCATTTATGAATTTTACCTTGAATCTAATGTTTTGTAGCTATGCCACACTCATTAAATTATGTTTTAGTTCTTCAACCCAATAGGCATTTCCACATACAAGTTCAATGATTAATAATATTCATCCTTTCCCTTTTATGCAACAAGGTTCATTATTCCTAATTCTTAGACTACCTCCATCATAGTGTTCAAAATGTTCAAACTTAGTTTTTTCTCTAGTCATATGGTGAGAACATCCACTATCTATGATCCATGTGTCATTTTTGCTAACATAAGAGACAAGAGCCATCTTATCTCCTTCATCATCATATTCATATTTTACAAAAATATACATTATTTCATCTTCACTGTTATCAAAATCTTTTTCCATAAAACAAGTTTTCTTACCTTTGTCTTTGTAGGATTTGTGACCTTTGAATTCCTTCCTGCCTTTGTACTTGTGGTTTTTCTTCTCTTCCTTGCCTTCTTTATTTGGACACCGAGAAAAAATATGAAAATTTTCTTCACAAGAAAAATAAATTAGAGGGATTTTACCTTTGTACTTTCCTCTATTCCTAGAATATTTCTTTGCAAGTAGAGCTTCAAAAATTTCAAGATCACTGTCTAAACTTTCTTCAATTTCTTCCTCACTTTTTTATTGATTATCTTTTATTTTCTTGCCTTTTTCTTTGAGTGAGAGTTTAACTTCAAATACAAACTCAATATTCTTAGAAGTAGGAACATAGTTGTCAAAGTTGTCTAGTTCAAAGGCTGTTAATCTTCCTACTAGGGCATCCAAGCCTATCTTATTATTTGGATCACATCTCTTTTCTTGAATAAAAGACATTCAGATTGCATAGATGGGAAGAAAAGTTTTAAGTACTTTACTTACAATTGTTTCTTCTTTGATTTCTCCTCTAGATGCTCTAATTGCACTAACACTAGCCTTGATTCTTTCAATATATATTACAACATTTTCATCTTCTCTCATCCTAATTTGATCAAATTTTCCTCTAAGGCTTTTTTCTTTAGCTCTTCTTACATTGTCATCTCCTCCATAGATTTCTTTCAAATTTTTCCACATATCAAAAGCAATTTTATAGTCTTTAACCTCATCAAATTCAACATAACTGAGAGTAGATGCAATGTCAATCATCATGATGTTATGATTCTTCTTCTCAACAATATCATCAACTGATAATGTTCTAGTGGGAGTTTTATATTCTTCATCAAGATATTTGCATCCTGAATCACTAATGGTAGCTAAATGAAGCCTCATAAGTCCTTGCCATGCTGCACAGTTGCCTCTATTTAGCTTTGCTATCTCTCTCTTGTAAGAAATCCTAATCTTTAGCTTAGGTCCTTGAAACCTTCTCTACCAGCACCAAAAGCTCTAATACCAATTTTTGTTAACATAAGAGGAGTAACTGAGATGGGGGAGTGAATGAGTTACCACTAAAATATATTCTAGATCACTTAGATGTCAATTAAAATTTAGACTGATAAAACTAGTTACTACTGATACTCAGTAAACACACAAAAATTGTTGTAACTTGGTAAATGCAGAGTGTGAATTACTTTAGTGAATCTTAAAATGTTATCAGTAATTAATTGCAAGCATGAAAGAAATAACATGAACACATGAGACACCAAGATTTAATGTGGAAACCCAATTTGGAAAAAATCATGAATGTAACTAGTTACCATTTTTCACTCTTTTGAAGTGAGCCCTATTAGGAACCAACCCTATTAAAGGTTATAAAACACATTATTAGGTGTGACCCTATTAAAGGATTTAATCACCTTGCTAGGACTGGCCTTGCAAAAAGTCTTAAAACAATTCAATGGAATTCTCACCTTGTTAGAGGATTTACAAATAGTTGTTAAACCAACTTTAATAAGAGATTTTATTTCACTACTACAATGGTTAGAAAGTAACAATGAAATGACCTAATTTTGATGCAACTGAATTTCCAATTACACATATCTGCTCTGGTTCATACTTGATCCTTCTTGATTGAATAATACTTTTCTACTCCACAAGGATATTTTCTTATCCTTCAAAAAAAATTCCTCTTCTTATCTCTTTCAACTCATTCAACTTCCATCTTGCACACACTGAGATCATAACTTGAACTTTTTACTTATACCTTTCAGACTATCAAGTCAGCTCAAATACAAATTAGAATAACCAATATTCATCACCTTAGTTGGCTAAAATTGATAGGTGAAATAATTAAGCTTTACATGCCAAAATAAGAATATCCTTTGGTAGCCAACTCAGCTTGGTAGAAACTAATTCTTAAGTGATTTCTTGTGTTAGCCAACAGAAGCTTGGTTAACACTATTAACTTACAAAATTCCTTTGGTAATTGAGTGAACTTGGTTGACACTAACTTTATTCAACCTTTTTCTTTGTTAACTGACTAAGCTTGGTTAACACTCTTTTCCACTTAACTTCCTTTGACGCCTCAATGAGCTTGGCAAAAACTACCTTCTACAAAGAGTAAACTTAAGAATGCTCGATAGACTAGGAAAACTATCTTCACTAACCAAGTGAGCTCAGCATGCACTGAATACCAACTGATATGACATTTGTGTAACATCAAAGACAACAAAAAATTAATTAATTGTATCCAATAGTTACTAAGGAACATCATAAGTTTTTCAATGCTCACCCTCAGAAATGTGTTTGCATTGAGGTTGATCTCTCCAATGATCTCAAGGATTCTATGGAGATTCAAGTTGGTTTCTACACCTTCTCTCAAAAGGTGCTTTATTTAAACCAACCAAATACTTTTTATAGGTATCAATCAGTAGGACACAAGATTAGGGATTTCCCTTTGGCATTGCCTAGGGTTAAACCCCCACCTAAGGATGCTCCTATTAATTCAGTGGAAGGAAACCAAAAGGATACATGGACCACTATTGGGTGTAGGGGCAAGGTTTCCTTGACCCCCAAATAGTTTAATGTTGCATCATCTTCTACCCCTCCTATGTAGAATAGAGTGCAATCCTCAGCTATTGCAAGGTTGATGATGATTTACTGATGATGGTTTCATAGGAGTTAATTCTGGTTGTTTCACAAGTTTCAAACCCCATCATTTCATAAAGGATCAAGGAATTTGTGAGGACTACCACTCCTATAATGGTTCACATGCTACTTGTTGTATCCTTCATTGAGACATATAATTTGTGACATTCTCTCAGTCCTCTCCAATGCACTAAGAAACTAGAAGAGAAGTGGTATGTCATCACTCCTAGAGGGTTTCCCTCTAGTTTTAACCTAGTTTCTACCTTATTAAAAAATAGTTACTCCTTCCTTGAAGATGAAATAGATATGAAAGAATTTTCATGATTTTTTTATCATGTAATGTGTGAAGTCTTACAAACCTCTCTAGAAAGTAATATGTTCAAGGTACCCATCATTGACTTGGTAATCTAGATTGTATGTAAGAGGTTAAAATCTCTAATTTCATTCTTTCTTTTTTTGGTCATGTCATTTGGCCAAATGACATTATTTTTTCTTCTCAACATGAAACTAGTAGATACGATGTAGTTACTCTCTTGTCACCTCATCTCCATTCTATTATTATTTCACATGGTTTTGACCCCATGCACAAAAATATTTGGATTTTACTTTCTATCAATAATCATTCCTTTGGTATAGTTAATTTTTATGCTTCCAATGATGTTGTGGAAAGATCTCAACTTTGGTATTGGATGGCTGAAAATTTTCCTCTAGCTACTTGGGTTATGTGCAATTATTTTAATATGGTTGAGTTAGCTTTTGACAGGGAAGGTATTTTTCCTTTTGGTTAGATAGTTGGGGAAAGGGAAGTGTGGTACTATATGCACGATAAATTGGGCCTTTTTTTATCCCAATGCTAAATGTTGCTAGAAAAGTGGGGTCTGGCACACTTGGTCTAATTTTTGAGTTGGCTCATATATTAAAACATCTCAATTGTACCATGATTATTGCACAATCACTTTTCTACTTTTTTTGAAGATTGAGAGTTATCTATCATTCCTCTACTAGATGTGATGTTATCAAATCACTATCCTATTTATTTTACAATTTCTTGGCATACTATTGTCCAACAATCTAGTAGGACACAATTTTTCCTCAACATGTTGGTGTTGATGCATACTTCCACTATTCCTCACATCCTACATGTTTGGAATTTGGAGTCATGACAACACTCTCAAATAGGTTGGATTCAATGGTGGAATGATGTTGTTACCATAAATGATAGGTTTTTTTGCATTTATGGGAGACAATTAGCTATTTTTAGAAAAAGGTCTTATGAAGCCAATACCAAGGCTTTGAGGAAGGCTTATCAAGCTCTTACCCTTAACCTATTTGATTTTGATTTGCAAGTCAAGCTTTCCAAGCTTCACTATGATAAATAGATTGTCAATAACTATGTTTTTGGGGGTTCCCAAATCAAAGCTCACCTCCATTGGTTGGAGATTGGCAATAAAGCTTCTAAAGAATTCTTCTAGGCTCTTAGAGCCCATCATACTAATTTTGGAATTAAAAAAATTAAACAAGGGAATACTATTATTTGCAATCTCCTAACATCTTGCAAGATTTTGTGCATCATTATGAATTTTTTTATTCTTTACAAGGAAATTTGGTTGCTCAAGAGGAAGCTCTCAGTAAGTTTATTTCTATTACTCCAAACTACCTAGTGGTTAAGAAATGGGCTTTCTGTGAGCAACTTCTCACCATCGGGGACCTCAAGGAGGTTGTTTTTTCTATGGAAGATGACAAGTCCCTTGGGTGTGACAAGTTATCTTATGAATTTTACAAGCATCTCTAGAAGTATATTGGTCAAGACCTATACAAAGTCTATCTTGAAGCATATCACACTAAAAGTCTAGGAGCCATTAGTAACAAAGGAAACATTAAATTCATACCTAAAGTTGGCGACCCTAAGGATATTTTCAATTGGCATCCCATCACCTTGCTTAATGTGTCATACAAGATCATTGCTAAGGCCTTATCTCTCAAGATTCAACATCTTCTTCCCTTAATTGTGTGACCAGAGTAAACTAGTTTTATCAAGTCCAAGTATATTCTTGACAACATCAATTTTGTTTGGGAAGGCATGAAGTGGGCTCACAAGTCTAATTAGTAGACTCTATTTTTGAAAATTTATTTTGCCATAGCTTATGATCGAATTGAATGGCCATTCATTCTGGCTATACTCCAAGCTTTATGTTTTTGCCCTAACTTTCTTCAGTCTATGTAAATACTTTTTGGAGATGTTAATTCTTGTATTACCATTAATAGTTTTGTTACTTGCATATACAATCATCATTTTCCAAAGGTTTCTCCTTCAAATGTTTTCCCATTTGATTATTGAAGTCCTTTACTTGTAGCCCATGAATTCACCACCTCTCAAAGTGAATGGTTGAAGTAACTAGTGCCCATAGTCATGGTCCCTTCCCTTGAACCACTTCAAACCACTTTGAACCTCGGTTTGAAATAGTTCAAAGTAGTTCAACAAAAGGTTTTATACTAATGATCTTTTTGACAGGTGATGTACATCATCCTAATGGAACTTTCTTTTAAATCACTTTGAACCACTTTGAACCTTGGTTCAAAGTAGTTCAAAGTTGTTCAATAGTGGAGGTATTTGGCCATTTTAAATCTTGAAGTACAACACACTATCATCTCGCGAGACAATAAATGATCTTGTCAGAAAATAATGAATAAAACAACATTTCTATTTACAAGTAAGGAAGTCATCATTATTGAGAAAGTTGAAAATCTTCAGCTGGAAAAGTGATTGGATGTCACATTAAGCTAATCATTATCAATATATCCAAAAAAGAAATCATTAAATAGAAATTCATGCAACAAGGCTTTCAAATGTGTGAAGGTTAACAAGAGGTGATGTGTCATTAATGCCTAATAATCATCCTATACTTCTACACTTAAGCACTTTCTTTTAAGAAACTCTCGTTCAGTTTCCTTTTTAATTATCATGCAAAGAATTATAAGTGTGGACAAGGAGCTATAGAGGGAGATAGAGAAAATTGTTGATTTCTCAGCATAATACAGTTGAGAATTTAGCAATCCTTGTCATGTTCTACAAATCTCTATATTTTCCAAGCTTTATATGTTTGAAGCCTTGTTGTTTGGTTGAGAATGAGGTTAGTATTGCATTTCTTGGGTAATGTCTTAAGCCTAGAATGTATAAAACTAGTCATCTGTGATATGAATTTGCATGGGTGAAGTTAGAGAATTTACTGTCAAATTTTCTTGAATATGTTAATGAAGTGAATGGATGTATGGAAGTCTTAACTAGTGGGCTGGTTGAGGCTGCTATTTTCCCCTCAGCTTTTGTGAGTCCTGAACTTCTACAAATTTGTATTGATCACTATGATGTTAAAAGGAAGAGTATTGTAAGTAAAAATGGTAACATGATACTCACAATCTCAAGAGACACTATTGCCTCTATATTGTGTTTGCCAAAAAATTCCTTCATTGTATTCACTCCTATTCAAGCCCAAGCTGAGTACCAAGAAACCCCAAATAATTTTTGTAATACCATGGCTAGGAAATGGACCGAAACCATGTATGGTGGAGGTTCCAGGCTACCCAAGGTCATCACTAAAGATCACCTAAAGCCCCATATTCATGATCTAGTGGGTTATTTCATAGGGTAAAAGGTTCAGGTAATGTACTTCTTTTTGAAGAATGGGTGTATAGGTACATAAAAATCATTTTGAAGGGTGAACAATGGATGGATTGGGTAGAGATTATTTGAAATTCAATGACGTCTCAACTTATACATGCTAAGGAATTTTGAGAGGATTTTTATATGGCTTCGTATTTAACTTCTTGCATTGCCTATACCTGTGATCTTACCCCTCTTCCCCATGGAATATGGAGTTTAGAAATGACAATTTTTTAGTATTGCCCCCTGCTATAGAAAGATAGGGTCTTAGAAGATTTCAAGAAGGTTCATGTCTTGCTAATGGAAAAGGTTTATATATCTTTGAAGGAAGTGCCCATGCCTAGAATATCCTCTGAAGCTCAAATGTTAATTCAACAATATGGAAGCTACTTTATATAGTTCGCTAGGTTCACATATTTGAGAATTGGCAAGTATGAGGATGAACCTACAAAGTTACCCCGGTATGCCTTAGATTGTTTTTTTTTGGCCAAAATATGCAGACAACTCTTCTATGTTGTAAAGGATAATCTATCCTAACAAGATTGGAAATAGCCTTCCCTATTAAGTTGGGCTGATTGGTTTGTAATAACATGGATATCGCTTCCATCATTGAAAGTAATTTACTTGGGTTCAACTTTGGCTTCTATAATAGTAGGAGAAACTTTGATAGTAAAGGGCATGCAGCTCAAATCCTTGGCCTTGAAGTCAACCCATAAGCCACTCCATGGTTGGAATACCTTTGGTAGGATTGCAAGGATGAAGGAGAAGTTCTAAGGAAGGATCATTCAAGAGTAACCTTGCAAAAAATTAACTCCTTCAAGTTGAAGTTCAAAATAGAGGGAGTAGTTGATGATGGCTCAGATATAGTTGAACCTGGTTGGGATGAATCTAGTGAGCTGAAGTCCCTTGTAGTCAACTAGAATAAGGATGAAGAGGATGATATCAATCTAAGGGCTAGGCTCATACTGACATTCATAGATGACTGGTTACAAAGAAAGAACACAAAAATCATCAATGAACCTTTTGTAGAGGTGATTTCTTTCCCTAAATCACTTCCATCTGACATCCCACTTTCTCCTGTTGTAGGTAATATATTGGTCCAAAATAAAAAGAAGAAGTTGACTCCTCACTTGCAAATTATGGCTCCAAGAACAAGGTCTCAATCCAAGTCTAAAGCCCTGAAGCAGCATAAAGATTAGAAAGAGAGAATTTCTACTCAAGGGCAAGATTCAAGTGATGGCCTCAATTTCTCTGATGGTGTAGATGGTAATGTTCAATTCATTGAAGTTCCCAAGATAGATCAACCTAGATTCCTAACTCCTACCAGAGATTCCCAAAGAGAGATTGAAGGAAAGAGAGGATTTGCTTATATATCATTCATAGGCCAAAAGAGATACAATCATGCAAGATTGCAAATCTCTACAATACACCAATGGGAGGCAAATAGTTCTTGCACTTTAGATCAATGGCTAAAGGAGATAAGGTAGAATGTCATACAGTTCATAGGCAAAGGGAATTTACACATGAAATTGCAAAGCAATATTAGAGAAGTCAGAGAAGAGTTGACCAATAGAAAATCTACAAAAATTTCCTTTATAGCTCAGGCATAACTGGGATATTTTCTAACTGAAGTTACTCCACAACCACTACCATTAAGTCTTGATAATGATCTGGAGAAAATTTGATCTAGGTATAGATTTAGATACAATAAAGCTTGATATTTTTTGAAGTAGGGCTTTGATAGAAATGGTGACATTAAACCATTCTGACCAAGTAGATGGATAAATTGAGGTGGTGGAGCATTCTCCTTCATTTACCAAGCACAAAATTCACTTGAGAGTGGTTGGCATTGATCATAGGGATTAGATCACGTAGGAAACCTTGATTCTTCTTCATTTCTAGCTCATGAATCAACAAAAAATAGTAGTCAATAGAATACTACAACCAAAATGGGCCAAGTGGACCAATTATTTTATTTCATTTTGCCACTTGCAAGGTCTTCCCGAGTTTGACCACATCTTTATAACTGATTGCGCCACCTCCTCAAAACCCTAACCATGGTGGTCTCCAAATTGCCAACCTCTAACTATTAATGCCAACTATTGCATTATCTCCCCAAGCCCGCAAGGACATGTGTTGTTGAATCGCTATCTCGCTATACATTAAAAGTGAGCACCTTTCCATAGTGAGATAGTGACCATCATAGATTATCATTGATCATTTGGAAGACATTGATACATTACTTAAGAGAAATATGGTGGGTCCCTTAATGCTATGTGACTATCTATAACGCTCATGCAACTCACCATATCGAGATAGTGACGATCGTATATCTGAGATCAAATCAAGGGTAGAGAAATTGCACAAAGTACCTTGAAAAGTGATGGGTCCCATATTCACTATGTCGTGTAGACTAAACATCTTGCAACTTTTCATAGCAAGATAGCAAGGACTATTGATCTGAGATGATTTGATGATCGGGATCATTGACATGCTTTATGAATGGGCATGGGTTCAAGGCACTGATGATGCAAAAGAATATACACTGCTGGCAACCAACCAAAACCTTACTTTCATCCTAGTCACCTTTCCATATCGTTTGAGGTCCCACCATGTGTTTATTTACCGACTGGGTGCTATGTCGCTAACAACAAGAAGAACAAGTTTTTCGATAGCGAGATAGCAACCTCTAATGCCATCACTTTTCTCAGTGTATATGTGTATCCCACTAGATGCCATCGTGTGCCAAAACTTTATAACTGATATCCAACAGAGCATTGTCTAGGACCCATCTTCTAAAAAGTTGTCATAGGATTACCTTTTTTCAAGGCACTATGTCACTAATGATGAGAAACACAAATTTCTCGATAGTGACATAGAGACCTCTAGCAACTATGCTTAATTTAGGGCTAGAACTCATTCTTCAGTATTGCAACAAAATTCCAATGGTCGCTATCTCACTATGGAAAACAACCTCGCAACTTTTCATAGTGAGTACATGACATCCATAGATCTTAACAAGATCCAATGGTGGGGAAGGTTGTAGGCCAGAAAAAAGAAATATCATAAGGTTTAATCATTTTATTTTGTATTTCTTGGGCATCAAAATAATATTATAGATGGGAAGTGGCCATTGGGTGGGTCAAGTAGTTGAATTCAAATTTTGGCAAGGGGCAAAAATAGGTAACAATTCTGGTGACTCAAAGGGGACACAAGCCAGCTATGTGTGTGACCAGTGACCTTATGCATCCATTAGGCTATAGAGTCACAAAATATTTGGATCAATGCACTATGAAACCCTAACCCTACCTCTATGGGAAAAAAGCCTTGAAAACTTGCCCTCTATCTCTACAAATGAAATCAGAGACCAAAAAACCTTTTGCAACCTTCAAAACTTCAAAAAAAATTGGCTATCTCACAGAGAGAAACTTGTGCTCGTGCACTTCTTAGAAAGCAAGAAACCAACAAAAAGAAAACTAAGCTACCTTTGTACATGAAACCTCAAACCCTATTAGGAACATGGTTTGAGATAGATCCCATTGACTGGGATGGGCAAAACTTCACCATTAGGCCTACTTAATTGAAAAGTATTGGCTTGCTTGCAACTGACAATCAAATAGGGACCACTCCATAGTCCATCAAAATTTGAGTGTCTCCCTAGTTTTTCCCTATCTATATGCCATTTCAAAACTAAATCACCCTCTCTAAAGGTTCTGACCCTAGCCTTCTTGTCAAAGCTCCTTTTCACCTGCTACTGATGTGTTTCTAGGGTCTGCATGGCTTGACTTCTTTTCTCTTCTAGCTCCATCAGCTCTGTCATTCTTACTATCATGGCATCATCTTCAATTAGCTCCAATTGATGAGCTAGTTCTAGGGATGGGAATTGTAATGAAATTGAAAGCCTTGCTTCTCTACCATATACTAACAGAAATGGTGAATTTCTTATTGACCTCTTAGGTGTTATTATGTCAGCCCATAGTGCACTCCTCAACTTTTTATGCCAACACCTCTAGTTATCCTCTATAGTTCTTTTCATAATCCTAATCAAGTTTTTGTTGGACAATTTAGCCAAACCATTACCCTGAGTATAGTAGTTTGAGGATGTGCTCAAGTAGATATTATGGTCAATTGCCCATGCACAAATTTGAGCTCCTACAAAAGATTTTGCATTATCTAAAATAATGGTTAAAGGGGCACCAAACCTGGTCACAATTCCATCAAGGAACTCAACAACTGAAGATTCAGTGGCGTCCTTCAATGCAACTTCCTCTGTCCATCTAGTGAAGTAATATGTAGTAGCTAAAATCCATTTGTGACTAGAACTAGAAGAAGGATTGATAGGGCCTATGAAACCCAATCCCCATTGATCAAAAGGCTGATCCACCTAAATGGGATGGAGAGGAAGAGCTGCAAGATTTTTCTTACTAGAGAAGAAGGCACATTTTTCACATTTCCTCACATACCTATGACAATCATAGAATAGGGATGGATAGTAGTAACCAGCCCTCATGATCTTCATTGTAGTTGTTCTTGCTGAGAAGTGACCACCATCAAGACCATCATGAAGCTCTTTGATCATTCTTTCAGCTTGGTCTATGTCGATGCATCTTAATAAGGCTCCATTAAAATCTTTCCTAAAAAGGATACCATCAACTATGACATAAGGAATTGACTATAATCTATACTATCTCCTTTTAGTTTTATCTAATCCTTGAGGGTATCCATTGCCCAATAATAAATTCTTCATATCATCCATCCAATTCCTTAGGTCATCATTTTTTGTCTCTTGTTGCTCTGTTAGTATCATAGCAACTTCCTCATCTGATTCCTGAGATGATATCATCTATTTACACAACCCTTTCTCTCTTACCAGCTTGGTGATCTGGATGTCAACATCATATTCCATTACTTTAGTAATCCAACTAGCTCTCTTCTCACTAATATCTTTGCTCAAAAGGAAATCCTTCACACTAGCATGGGGTACTAACAAATGAGTTTTATTATGAGACAGGAGGTGTCTAAATTTCTTTAAAGCTTTGATGATTGCAAGGGCTTGCTTCTCTACATAGTAGTATTCATCTTCATACTCTTTAAGCCCTTCATTAAAGAAGGCTATGGGTTGCTCTTCATCTTTATCATTTGTTTGAGTCAAGACAGAAGAAATACTTGACTCACCACCTAGGGTATAAAGGATGAAATCCTTTTCAAAATTTGGATTAATGAGAGTAGGGGTTGAGGCTATGGCTACCTTAATCTATTCAAAACTTTCCTTCCCTTCCTTGGTCCATGCAAATACCATACTTTTCTTGAGCATAGCCGTAAGGGGTTTTACCATGGTAGCAAGATTAGGGATAAATCTTCTCACAAAATTTATTCTATCAAGGAAAATTTGCAACCCTTTCTTATATTTAGGAAGAGGGAGAGCAAGTATTGCTTTTGTTCTTTCTAGATCAATGGTTAAACCATCCTTAGATACAATGTGTCCTAATAATTTTCTTGGATTGGTAGCAAAGAAACACTTGCTTTGGTTAAGGGATATCCCATACTCTCTACACCTTGAGAACACCTATCTCAAATGATCAAAATGATCTTCTACACTCTTTGAATACACTATGATATCATCAAGGTAAACTAATACAAACTTTTCAATCATGTTTTTGAAGGTCATCTCCATTGCCTTCTAAAATGTAGCACCTACATTGGTTAGACCAAATGGAATCTTACAATAAGCATAGGTACCCCATTTGGTAGTGAATGCAGTCTTGTACCTATTTGACTCTTTGACCACTACTTGATTGTAGCCAAAAAATCCATCAAGAAATGAAAACTTCTTTGAACCACTAACCTTGGACAAAATCTTCTCCATGGAAGGGAGAGGATGGTTATCTTTAAGGGAAGCTTGGTTAAGGTCCCTAAAGTCCACACACAATCTAATTTCTCTATTCTTCTTCCTAACAGGGACAAGGTTTGCTACCCATGATGAGTGCTTTATGGGGGAAATTATATTGGTCTCAATAAATTTGGATAGCTCTTTTCTCATTAAGGGTTCAATCTTGGGATTCACTAGCCTCTATTTTTGTCTTACTGGTTTGACATTATCAATTAAATCTATGGTATGCTAAAACAATCTTCAGTCAAAACACTTTAAACCATCATACGTCCAGGCAAATATATCATTAAATTCTTGACATAGATGAATAAAATTTTCTTGTTCAATCTTAGAACATACCTTCCCCATGTTTAAAGATTTCCCATCATCAATTATGACTGGGGTGTGATCATCTTCATCAGCATCTAGGTTCATGACTTTGCCTCTTGCTTAGTCATCAAGATTGAAAACACTCTCTAAGGTAATGAGACCCTTAGGCAATTTTTTGGAATTGAGATTAATAATTTGATCATCATATTGATCCTACAATCTTGACTGGTTTCTATCTAAAAATCCTACTTCATTCTACAAGAAGCTTACAATTTGTTCATCAGATTCAAACACTTTCCAATGGATGTTGTTAGGGATGGTAAGCCTTACTACCATTTTGATTTGTTGTTTCTTCTTCTCCTCAAGATTCCTTGGCACATCATGAGATGCACCTATTTTTGCAAGCCTATCAACATGTCTATTTACTTTTCTAGTGATACTTTGAATATTAAATGCATTGAAACCCTCAAGAAAATCCCATACCCTATGTTTATAAGACTTGAGCAAACTATTCTTGGTGATATTCTAATTTCTCACTTGATAAACCACCAACTCACTATCTCCATATACACTTAAGGCTTGAATTCCTCTTTTTTGAGTAAGTAAGAGACTCTGAATCAAGGATTCATACTTGGCCACATTGTTAAGACAACTAAAATGGAGCCTAAAGGAGAAGTAGTACCTTACTTATGCAGGAGAAATCAACATCACACCAACCCCTAATCCATTCTTATTCCTTGATCCATCAAAGTACATACTCCATACCCCACTCACATCTTCTTTAGTCTCCACAAGATTGGGAACTAGAGCATCCTTCTCTAATATGTATTATGTACTGAGGCCCGTCTCAAGGGTTTTTGGCATAGGATCAAATTGATATGCATTAGCCCATTCATCTAAGAGAAAATTAGGTATCTGTTCTAGGGAAGTAGTAGGCTCATTCATTATGTCATTTTCATCCATTGCTAGGATAGTGTAATTCATGGTGATGAGATTATGGGTGTAGGGTTCAATATGATGGAGGGCTAGAGGCTCTACTTTGATTGAAGCTTTGGCCCCATATCTTGTTCTAAAAGACATATATGACCAATCAGAAGATATGTAACCACCTATTTGGGCAGTGAAGTCTCTTGACAGGCAGATGGAAAAATGTGGCTTGACTTCAACAATGGATATACCTTAAGTTACACTACAACCAAGGGATGCATGTAGGGCCATTTCCACATTCTTAAGGATTCCTATAGTCTTGACAATACTACCATCCAACTGTAATACAACCCTAACAATGGGCTCATATTTCATTCCCAAAGCATTAGTAACACACCTAGGCATCACTAAATAAATAGCCCTTGAATCAATCATGCAATTGTGGAGTAGTTTATCCCTTATAATTAAAGAGACATAAAATGGAGGGGTTCTAACATTTTTATTTGTTTCTTCCTCCCTTGATGGTTGTACTAGGCTTGTGGCACTTTTTGTGTTGAGTGGCTGATCCTTTGGTTCAATACTTTCCAATTGTTGCTGCAACAACCTCTTTTGCATGTGTATAGTAGCAACAATATCCCACATAGAAATATTCACATTTTTTTTCTTCATTTGTTCTACCACACTGAATAACATAGTAGGTGATTTGGTAGAAACCCTGGGAGCTACATTTGTAGGAGGTTTAGATGAAACAACCTAAGGATCACTTACATCTTTTCTGCCATTATTTTTCCTTTGCTATTGATAAGTATTTGATTGATCATTTACTACTTGCTCATGAGGTATTGCATTTGATTTTGAGGCCTGATTGGGAGGAGGAGGGGTAGCATCTCCAATAGCTCTTCTTTTGCTCCTAGAGTTGTAAGAAATGGAATCTTGGTTTACATTACAATTTTACTCCACTTGATGATTCATAAAGGAGCAATCACCTTGTCCTTGCATATACGAGGCATCTTTAAGTTGGTCCTCCTTGTATGATTATCTTGCTACAGGCTCTTGGATGGTCAAAGACAAATAAGATTCAACCTTTAAACACATGCAATAGGCATAGGAGTAGTTACAAGAAGGACAAAAATCTTGATCTTGGGCCATGTTGTTTTGAGGAACTATGGCCTTGATTTGGTTTACATTTGTGGGTTAAACATGGCTATTTTTCCTATTCTGATCAAAAGAATTGTTCCCACAATTATGATTTTGAGGCCTACCACTTTTCAGAGTTTGATGTTGCAATTGATGAGCCTTACTACCTTGAGCTTGTTGTCTCTCTAAATTCACCACCTTGTTGCTTAATTTTTGCATTACAGAGAAGCTATCCTCTAACTTCTTCTTCTCTTGGCCTTGCAATCTTTTATCTATGTTCAACATCATAGATTGCATCATTTCCTTGATTTCATCTATTCCATTTGAAGATGTGGAAGTTTGAGGGACTAGAGCAAGGGATTGTGATGTGGAAGTCGTGGGAAGAGGAGACATTGTTGGTTGGTGATTTGGAACATCAGGGAAAAAGGCATAGGAGGCCTTGGAGCTAGCTTACCTCCTTGTATTAGGATGTTTTCTAACTTTATTGCTATGTCATAAGCATTAGGTAAGGTATCTCCTCCCATAGTTTAGATTGTAGTGGTAATGTCACTGTTAAAAGCTCCGAGGTAATGCAAGAAGGCATTACCAAGGGTAGGCTTTACTAAAGTAAGTATTCTATCACATATCTTTTGAAATATATAGTTGAAATCAGTCATGCATTCATGGGGGGCTGTTTTTATAGTAGTCAACTATTCTAAAAGTGACAAATGGTCACTTTTTCCCTCAAAGTGTTTGCACAGTCCTACTCCTAATCCATCCCAATCTATTATAGAACCATGAGCCAAACCTTTATACCATTGTAGTGCTTTTCCTTTCAAGGATGAGGCTAGAAGCCTAACTGCAACATCATCCTCTATAATACCATGGATATTGTAGGCATTTGCAACTTCTTGAATATGTTCTAATGGAGAGATAGAAGTTTCACTAGTAAATTCAGGTATACTTTTAAGTGCAGCTATTGGTATGTCATGTGTTTGGGCCAATAAAAGAGGACTCCCACCATTAAAGGTGGTAAAAGTATGGGCTCTAGGTTGTGCCATATAGACAAGTGATCTATTGATATGTGTTGATGGCAATCTAGGCTAAGATCTAATAGCAGGAGGAGTAGAGATGGATCTTGTAGGTGTATTTTTTGCTATTGCACTCCTAACTGGTGATAAAGATACTCTAGTCTTCCTTCTTCTAGGATTTAAAAATGAAAGCTCTTGGTACTGAAATTTACCTCTAGAAGATGCCCTTGTTTCAACTTTGGGCATGAATTACTGCAACTTTGGTCTAGAACCAGATGTATTTGAAGTTCAAAGTCACCAAGTACTTGAAAAATGAGCCTCTTGAAGGCTTGAACACCAAAGCTAGTACTATCTCCTCAGTAGTAATCTTGAAATCTTCCTTTTGACACTAGTAGACTTGAAATTTTCTGAACATTGTCCCATCGAGCATGCAAAAACTATTGTCACAAAGGTTTACACCCTTGTCCAAAGTTTTTACCTAAGGACAACCTTGTGAAACATGGAAACAACTTCCAAGCTGTGGGACTTGAACTATGAGGTTGAGTCTCTGGAGAAGGTCAGCTTCCTTTACTATCAAGGTGCACCTAACTACTCTTGGAGAGGAAAAGGGAGAAGGAATGTGTGAAAGAAAATCTACCTACTCTAACCTAAGGGGGTGATGCACAAAAATAGAGTGCTCAACCAATCTCTACTCATACATGCACTATTGAACCATCATGACACCAAGAGATATACACATCCAAACTTTCTTTAATCTAACAAAAATCACATGCAAATCAAAAAACCTAAATGAATGACACAAGGAAAGCAAGGATTCACTTATATATCATTCATAGGCCAAAAGAGATGCAGTCATGCAAGATTGAAAATCTCTATAGTACACCAATGGGAGGCAAATAGTTTGTGCACTTTACATCAATAGTTGAAGATTATAAGGTAGAATGTCATACAATTTAGAGGCAAAGGTAATTTACACATGAAACTACATAGCAATATCAGAGAAGTCAAAGAAGAGTCAACCAGCAAAAAATCTACAAAAATTGCCTTTATAGCTTAGGCATATCTGGGATATTTTCTTACTGAAGTTACTCCACAACCACTACCGTTAAGTTTTTATAAGGATCTAGAGAAAATCTGATCTGGGTACAGATTCAAATATAATGAAGCTTGATATTTGTTGAAAATGGGCTCTAACAAAAATGGTGCCATTAAACTAGTCAGACCAAGTAGATGGATAAACTGAGGTGGTGGAGCATTCTCCTTCATTTACCAAGCACAACATTCACTCAGGAGTGGTTGGCATTGATCATAGGGATCAGATCAAGCACAAAAACCTGATTCTCTTACGTTTCAAGCTCATGAATTAGCAAAAAATAGTAGTCAACAGAATATTGCAACCAGAATGGGCCATGTGGACCAATTATTTTATTTCATTTTTCCACCCATAAGGTCTTCCCGATTTTGACCACATCTTTATAACTGAATATGCCACCTCCTTAGAACCTTGACCATGGCAGTATCCCAACTGCCAACCTCTAATTGTTAATGCCAAGTGTAGTGTTATCTCCTCAGGCCCACAAAGACATGTATCGCTGAATCACTATCTTGCTATACATTAAAAGTGAGCACCTTGCCATAGTGAGATAGCAACCATCATAGATTCTCATTGATCATGTGGAAGACATTAATACATTACTTAAGAGAAATATGGTGGGTCCCTTGTTGTTATGTCACTATTCATAACCCTCATGCAACTCACCGTAGCAAGATAGTGATGATCGTAGATCTGAGATCAAATCAAGGGTAGAGAAACTACACAAAGTACCCTGAAGAGTGGTGGGTCCCATACTCACTATGTCATGTAGGCTAAACATTTTGCAATCTTTCCATAGCAAGATAGCGAGAATTGTTGATCTAAGATGATCTGACGATTGGGATTATTGACATGCTTTATGAATGGGCATGGGTCCAGGGCACTGATGACACAAAAGAAGATGCACTGCTAGCAACAAACCAAAACCTTACTTTCATGCTAGTCACCTTTCCACATTGTTTGAGGTCCCACCATGTGTTTATTTACTAGTTGGGTGCTATGCCTCTAACGGTGAGAAGAACAAGTTGGCCAATAGTGAGATAGCGACCTTCGGTGCCGTCACTTTTCCTGGTGTATACATGTATTCCATTAGATGCCATTGTGTGTCAAAACTTTATAACTGATATTTGATGGAGCATTGTCTTGGACCCATCTTCTAAAAAAGTTGTCGTAGGATTACTTTTTGTCAAGGCGCTATTTTGCTAACGGTGAGAAACACAAATTTCTCGATAGTGGCATAGCAACCTCTAGTGAATATGCTTAATTTAGGGCTAGAACTCATTCTTTAGTACCAAAACAAAATTCTAATGGTCACTATCTCACTATGGGAAACAACCTCACAACTTTTCATAGTGAGTACACAACATACGTAGATCTTAACAAGATCCAACAACGGGGAAAGTTGCAGGCCAGCGGAAAGAAATATCATAAGGTTTAATCATTTTATTTTGTATTTCCTAGGCATTAAAATAATATTAAAGATGGGAAGTGGCTATTGGGTGGGTCAAGTATTTGAATTCAAATTTTTGTGGGGGGAAAAAGTAGGTAACAATTCCTTAATGAACCTTGCAGCTTTACCAATTGTTTAGGTTCTGTAGCCATTTGATCCCAATTTGGTAGGAAGTCAACAATTGATGAAGCAAATGTAGAGAGGAAAGCTATTAACAGATGCCATGAAGAGATGGGTAGACATCATAATAAAGGAAGGTAGTAATTTCATCTCTAAGTTTAGTAGTGTTTACGCTAAGGGAGAGACATTGCTGGGAGGAATTTAGATCTTGATTCTAGTTTGGGAAACTAAACTAGGTCAATGCCAAGCGATTGTTTTTTAGGTAACCAAAGTTGAATGATTCAGGGTCCTCAAGTTCTTAAACAAGAATCCCATGAAAAATTTGGATCCTTGTATGTTGTTCATTTAAAGAACAATATGGGTTGGAAAGAAGCAGTCTACAAGGAGACAATCAAGGAAGTGCAAGCTATTGAAAGTAGGATTACAAAGATGCATGAGGAGCTCTTAAAGGATATGAAGATTGTAAACCCCATAGGAATCTTTCTATTTGATGAAGGGAACATTGACACTAAGATGCTAATCAAGAGCTTCAATGAAGCTATGGAGAAAATCAAGGATAGTGAATCACAAGTGCCAATGACTTCACTATGTTGGTAAGCATTGAATCAATGGTGTGTCTCAATAAGAACTTGAGCCATGTCAGAGTTTAAAGGTAAAGGAATATAGGTAGTAGAAAGATGCATGTAGGGCCTAGTTTCTAAGACTAAAGAATCCTCTCTCCCAACTTAAACAAGAGTTTATGAGCACGTTCTGAAGCTGGAAGCTGGTACATCAGACCGTTGGTGAGAAGGAGAAAACTAGTGAAGATGCCTGAACTAAACTATTGCTTTAGTTACTTTTTGGTGCTTCTTTTAAATAATTGCTTCCTATTCTATAATTATTTCTTAGATCATCCAAAACAAATAGGTTTTGACAGAGGCCTTTCGGGTTTGGAAATACTTTAAATGTTGGGGCATTGAACTAGTTTAAGGTGAGCAATAGATAGCTAGAAGATAGATAGTAGAAAAAAACTCTACTAAAGTAGATAGTTTATAGCAGTGATCAAGGATAATATATGGATCTTTTGCTTTCAAATGACTATGTGCATGGGAAGGTTTAATTTACATATATAAATTGCCTTAGATTCTACTTTGGAACTTGGTGTCCAGAGTGTTCAATCATTGTTACTTTGTGAATGTTGATTTGATGATTCGAGATCTTGATTGCTATTCACTTTGTAAGTTTATTTCAGTTCTAATGTTTGAATTATTTATGTCAGTTTGTGGTATAATTCATTCTTTGATGTATGTTTTATGTATGAGTAATTTTGAATGGATGCTTCTTTGGGAAAGTTGTATTGATATTTACCTCACTACCTAAGAGTAGTCGAGAGATCCTTATGCACTTTTAGGTAAAAGTGTAAAGATAACTTCAAATTCATTATATATCTAATAAGGAGCTATACCTTTAGAAATTCAAAGAGAAAGTTAAACAACATGATACTTTCTCAATTGTTGTGAGCATTTTGTACTTTTCATAATTTTGGGCATAGAGTAAACTCAGTAAATCAATTGAAAGGACAATCTATTCACTAATAGATTTTTGGTGACTCTACTAGGGAGGGTACCTTTTAAAAAGAATCTATGTTTTGGAAAAGAAATGTATAAAAATGGTTCATCCACATAAATAGGTCTTCCTTGTATTACAACCTAACCTTTGATTTGAAGATACTTAAGAAGACATAATTTCAGACCTAGTATCAACTTCTTGGGTGTTGCATAGAAGTAATCAGCAATATCAACAAGTATTAAGTGTTTTAGAAAGAGAAGAAGAAGAAAGGGTGGAATTGTTGAGAGGGGTACCAGAAGTTCAAGAAGAATTAGTTGTAAATAGACTTGCTTAGGCTCCTACAAGACCTTGAATTTGTAACCAAAATTAGAACTAGCTACTCGTAGATACACAAGAGGGGGAAAGAGAAAAGGGGATTCTTGATGAAAACTTTGAGCCATTGAAAAATCTAAAGTTCTTGCCATATTTTAATGATCCTAAGAAGAAGAGTATTAAATCCCAAAGTAGACCCAGTTCACCACCAAAGAAATCTCATCTTTCACCTTTAGTGCAATCTCTACTTCCATTGAATACTATTATCCTTGTTGTTATAATTGTTCAACATTTGCAAGTTGTACCACCAATCATGGCTATAAATCAACCATGGGGACAAAACATAGGGCCATTTAACTTGGGTGTAAACCCTATGCCATTACCCAAAGGAGCCACTAAAATTTTACCCAAATTTAGTGGAGATGGAAAGGTTTCAACGAGGACCACTTAAGTGCTTTTCATTCGGCCTATGCTGTAATAAGTGTCCCCACACAAGAAGTCACTATAAGATTGTTTGTGCAGACACTAATTGATGCTACCACAAATTAGTTTAATTAGCTACCTCATCATTCCATCACCAGTTGGGATGATATGAAAAATTCTTTTGAGGATAGATTCAAGGCTCCTAAAAATGAAAGTTCTCTATTTTTCCAACTTAGTCAGATGAAGAAAGAAATGCATGAACCTATGAGGGAATTTGTAGCTAAATTTAATAGGCTCATTCAAAGAATTCACACTACATCTAGGCCTAACACTGAGAACCAAAAATCATTCTTCATTAATGTCATTCATCCAGACATAAGTTTCTATCTTATAAAATATGCATACGCTAATTTGGCTGCTACCTAGAGACTGGCAATTTAGTTAGAGGATGCATTTATTAGTGTAGGTAAATGGAATCAAGAGGTTCAAACTTTGGGAACACTTTCATCTTCAAACTCTACTGATCCTATCTTACAAAAGCTAATGAATGATGTAGCAATGATGAAGAGGCAGAAAAACAAAATCCATGGCTCTTACCAAACTCCTTACCAAGATATCCATAGATGGCAACAATCCCAAAATTTTGGTAAAAACCCCACATTGACCCCTCCTCCAACGAGATTACAAGTTGAAGAAGCTCCCAAGGAGGCAATGTGTTCATTCCATATGACTTCTAATCATGATGAATGAGATTGTCTTGAATGACTCAATTGTATTCAATTAGTAAAGAATGCCCTTACAGTAGAGAAAACACCGAAAAGTTAAAATGTGGAAAATGAAAAATTGGGTGCTTATTTTCTTGAATATGAATTTGATTCAAAAAGAGGAGGTATTGTGTTCACAACTCTCCAAGACCCTGCTTACATGGTGATGACTAGAGGATAAAGAAATCAAAAACCTTATTTGGGAACTAGTCCGAATGTGCCCACTTCCAAAGGTAAAGAACATATACACACTGATTCAGCAAAAACTATTGAACCAAGGATCTTGTGAAAAATAGAAACAATGACTAGTACTTCAACTTTTGATATTGTTCAATTTTGCAAATCCTCTTTCATATCTATTTCTCTAGTTGATTGCCTAAATCTTAATCCTAAAGAATTAGATAAATTGGTTCAATGTGTGAGAGGAGGTTCTACCAATAATGCACAATTTGTAAGTGGTGCATCTGAAAGTTCTAAGGCTTGGAATGAACCTATTTTTGTTTCTAAAAGAGGTACAGTAGATGTTCCTTATGGTGAAGTAGTCACTAATTCTGTTGAAAAGGAGGTAGAAGAGAAGAAGCCAAATCCACTCTATATTTCACTATTTTTGAATGGCTAGAAACTTAGCTATTACATTATTCATTCTGGGGCATCAGATAACATCATGCCTAAAGTCATTTCACAAGCTCTTGGCCTAGAGCTTACCATAACTCTTGGGTGTTGCTATTCTATAGATGGAAAAAAAGTGCCTTTAGTTGGTCAAGTGAAGGATGTATAGGTTTTACTCTATGCTTGCCCTAAGAAAAGAGTGAAGCTCACGATTCTTGTGGTTGATATACTAGCCAGTTAAAAAATGCTACTTAGTGGGACTTTTTGTAAAGATATGGGTGGAGAGATCAAATTGGACTACTCTGAAGCATACATCCCAGTGGGAAAGAAGTGAATAAAGTTTGAACCTAAACCAAAGAACAAGTATAAAGTGGTGCCTTTAGATAACCCCAAAGTGCAAATATTGTTTGAGGAATGTCAATTCGGGAATTATGTAATATTACCTAAATAGAAATGTAAAAAGGATGGAGTAATAAGCTATGAAGAAGCCCTTTGGACTCTTGAATTCAATAGAAGTTGTTCAAATTCAAGTTTAGGTGCTGGTGTTGTCCTCATTTCACCCTCAAGAGACCTTTTATGTTTCTCTTTCAAATTGGATTTCCATAATACTAATAATACTATCGAGTATGAAGCATTGCTTCTAGGGCTATAGCAAGCCAAGGCAAAGGGAGTGAAGCAATTGAGAGTAAGAGGTGATGTTGAGCTTATCGTAAAATAGGTAAGAAAGGCTGAAGCATTATAGAAATTTAGTTTGGGATGAAATTGAATCATTTGAAGAATTTTCTATTGAATTTATTCCTCGCTCCAATAACATCAAGGCTGATTCTTTAGCTATTTCAGCATCATTATTATTGCCTCATCTAGAACTCAAAAATGATACTTATACGATTGAGATGATCTACAGACCTAGGGTTCCAAACAATGTTAATCATTGGTAGGTCTTTAATGAAGATGCACAATTGAAAGAATTAATAGAATGTGCTATAAATTTTGTTGAAACCTTATTTGAAGGATCTGAATATGATGGTAAATTAATTGGAGAAGAATCAATTGAATCTAGGGAGTTTATTCAACTCAAAGGAAATCGGATTCCTAAAGGGTTGGCTTCTTTGGAGCATTATTCAGTAGAAAAGATGATAGCACCTTGAAGAGAGATGTTGATTCTAAATAAAAGATAGAAGAAGATGAAAAAATCAACATTGGAATCAAGGACAATCCTAAATTTATTTCTATAGGAAATACCTGTTTCGCAAGGGAAAAGGAGAAATTGTCTAAACTTTTCCTTCACTATCAAGATGTCTTTTCCTAGGGTTATGAGGATCCAAATAATTTTAGGAATGAAAAATTTGTACATCACATACCACTAAAACTAGAGGCAACTCATTTTAGACAAAAGCTTAGGAATTACAATCCTAGGGTTTCTAAGGCCATTTTTAGAGAAGTGGAGAAGTTCTTGAAAGCTTGTATGATATATCCCATACACCATTCAACGTGGGTGGCCAAAATTTTTCCTATGAGGAAGAACAATGAGGAAATAAGGATTTGCATTGATTTTAGGAACTTGAACCAAGCAAGTCTTAAAGATAACTATGTGCTTCCCACCATGGATCACATCTTGTAGATAGTAGTTGGATTTGAAGTAATGTCTATGCTCGATGGTTATTTAGGATACAATAAAATCAGTTGTGTACCAAAAGATCAGCACAAAACTACCTTTATTACTCCTTGGGGCACCTTCATTTATAGCCAAATGCCATTTGGTTTGATTAATGCTGGAGTGACCTTTCAGAGAGCAATGAACTCATCTTTCAAGGATCTATGAGACAAGATAATTGTGATATATCTTGATGATTTGACCATCTATTCTAAAAGAAGAAAACATCACTTGACAGACTTGGAAAAAGTGCCAGGTAGATGTAAACAATATAGTATATCCTTAAATCCTAAAAAGTCTATGTTCTTTGTGGAAGAAGGCAAATTGCTTGGGCACATTGTCTCTAAAGAAGGTATAAAAATTGATCCAGAGAGAGTGAGAGCAATATAGAAGCTTGCTTTGCCCACCAATAGAAGTGATTTGAAATCCTTCTTTGGTTAAATCAATTTCCTAAGGAGCTTTGTTCTTGAATTCTTTGAAAAGGTGATATACATGCTTAATATGATGAGTTAAAAACATCCTTTTAGGTAGTAGGAGGAAGGTAAAAAGGCTTTCAAAGATATTAAAATAGCCATTGAAAATGCCCCCATGCTAATAAGTCCAAATTTTGAAAAGGATTTCATTATCTATTGCTATGCTTTTGAATAATCTTTATCCAATATTTTAACTCAGTAGGATGATAAAGATAATGAGGTTCCTATTTACTTTATGCGTATTCCATTAAAGAAACATGAGTTAAACTATACCCCAATAGAAAAACATGCATTTTCTATAGTAAAGACATTGAAACAATTTAGATATTATATACTATATTATTATTTTGTTGTGTATGTGCCTGAAACAATATTCAAAAGTATGTTAACTCAACAGGAAGTAGGAATGAATAAAAGAGTAGTGTGGGTAACTAAAGTTCAATAATATGACTTGACTATTAAACCTAATTCTTTGGTGAGAGGGCATGGTTTGTATAAAATGATGGCTAAGAACAAAGATGCATCCCTTGATGAACCTAATGAAACCCCTGATGTCTTATTGGTCATCCTTATAGATCCTTGGTTCTTAGATATTATATATTTTCTTACATATGGCAACTGTCCCCCAAACACAAGTCATAAGAAAAGGTGAAATCTTAGACTAAAGGCTACAAAGTATGTAATTTCAAATGGTGTTCTATATAAAAGAGGAATTTATGGGACCTTTTTAAGGTGTGTGGATATAGAACAACAAGAAAAATTGTTAAAAGCATATCATTTAGAGGCTTGTGGAGGGTACTTCTCGTCCATAGTTACTGCTTTCAAAATTCTCAAGAATTGTTTCTATTGGCTAGGCATGTTCAAAGATGCTTATAAATTTGTGAAGAACTATGAGAAATGTCAGCTTTTTATAGGATGCCCTCAATTAGCAATGTTACCTCTAAGGACTATTGTCATTGATGAGCACTTTCAGTAATGGGGTATTGATTTTGTTTGACATACATACATATTAACAATAAAAAATTACTTCACTAAATGGATGGAGGCAATTCCAACGAAAAAAGATAACTCTCAAGTGGTATGTGATTTCTTAATGGAGCATATTTTTGTCAGATTTGGGGTACTTTAGAAGATAGTTTCAAACAATGCCATTTACTTTTCATTTGAGGAAATCTCTCTCTCTTTTTTATGAGCATGGCATATCATTGGCCCATTCATCAAATTATTTTCCATAAGGGAATGGGCAGGTAGAGTCTAGCAATAAAAACTTGGTGTCCATAATTAAAAAGCTGGTGTCTAATAATTCTCAAGACTGGTATAAAAAAATTTATGAAGCATTGTGGGAAAATCGAATTACACCTAAAAGAGCTATTGGTATGGCTCTGTTTGAACTAGTATATGGAATTGGAGCCCAGGTATTATTTCCTCTGGAATTGTCTACTGCAAAATTGCAATCAATTATTGAAGATCAATTCTTTAAGGATTCATTAGAGAAGAGAATAATGTACCTCCATAAGCTAGAAGATGAAAGGAACAAGCTAGTTGATCACATTACTGAGCATCAAATGAGGGTAATTTTATTATTATTATAGGAAAGTCAGACCATACATTTTCCTCAAAAATGATGTAGTACTTCTCTGGGATAGGAGGAGGGAACTAAAGGGCACACATGGAAAATTTGAGTCTCTCTAGAAAGGCCTGTTCATTATCTCAAAAATTGGATGGCACAAACACCTTTCATTTGAAGTACCCATATGGAACAGTTCTACCCTTATAATGGGCAAGACTTGAAGTTGATCAAGCTCTGAGTTTAGAAATCCCCTATTGTGTACATAACCTTTTTGTTGTGTTATGTTTTCCTTTTCCTATCATTTCCCTTTGTGTTAGTTTAGGTCTATTGTGCTACTTATTTTTTGAGCTCTCTTTGTATCCCACATACATAGTCCCCAGTTAGAGCCCCTGTTAGTTGCATATAGAGTCACCATTTTCCAAAGGTTTCTTTGATTGTTGAAGTCCTTTACTTGTAGCTCATCAATTCACCATCTCTTGAAGTGAATGGTTGAAGTAACTAGTGCCCATGATCCTGATCCCTTCCCTTGAACCACTTTGAACCACTTCAAACCTCGGTTCAAAGTAGTTCAAAGCAATTCAACCAAAAATTTTATACTAATGATCTTTTTTATAGGTGACATACATCATCTCAATGGAATTTTCTTTTGAATCACCTTGAACCACTTCAAACCTTGGTTCGAATTTGTTCAAATTTATTCAACAATGGAGGTATTTGGCCATTTTAAATCCTAAAGTATGGCATGTCATCATCCTGCAAGACAATTAATGATCTTGATAGAAAATAATGATTAAAGGGACATTTCTATTTTTGAGGAAGGAAGTCATCATTATTGAGAAAGTGGAAAATCTTCAGCCAAAAAAGTGATTGGATGTCTCATTAAGCTAATCATTATCAATGCATACAAAAAAGAAATCATTAAATAGAAATTCATGCAAACATGTAAGCACTTTCTTTTAAGAAAAACTCATTTAGTTTCCTTTTTAATTATCATGCAAAGAATTATAAGTGTGGAGAAGGACCTATTATGGGAGATAGAGAAAATTATGGATTTCTCAATGGAATATAGGTGAGAATTTAGAAATCCTTGTTTTGTTCTACAAATCTCTATATTTTCCAAGCTTTATCTGTTTGAAGCTTTGTTGTTTGGTTGATAATGAGGTCAGTATTGCATTTCTTTGGTAATGTCTCAAGCCTAGAATGTAGAAAACCAGTCATCTCTGATACTAATTTGCATGGGGTGAAGTTGGAGAATTTACAGGCAAATTTTCTTGAATATGCTAATGAAGTGAATGGATGTGTGGAAGTCTTAACTAGTGGGTTGGTTGAGGCTGCTACTTTCTCCTCAGCTTTTGCAAGTCATAAACTTCTCCAAATCTATATTGATCACTGTGATGTTAAAAGGAAGAGTATTGCAAGTAAAAATGGTAACGTGATACCCACAATCTCAAGAGACACTATTGCCTTTGTATTGCATTTGCCAGAAAATGCCTTTGTTGCATTCTCCCCTGTTCAAGCCCAAGCCGAGTACCAAGAAACCTCAAATCAATTTTGTAATACCATGGCTAGGAAATGGACCAAAACCATGTATGCCAGAGGTTCTAGGCTACCCAAGGTCATCACTAAATATTACCTAAAGCCCCATATTCATGATCTAGTGGTGTTATTGCATAGGGTAAAAGGTGCAACTGATGTACTCCTTTTTGAAGAATGGATGTATAGGTACATAGAAATCATTTTGAAGGGTGAAAAATGGATGGATTGGGTAGATATTATTGCGAATTCAATGAGGTCTCAACTCAGATGTGCTAAGGAATTCTGAGAGGATTTTTATATGGCTTTTTATTTAACTTACTACATTGCCTATACTTGTGATCTTACCCCTCTTCCCCATGGAATATGGAGTACAAAAATGATAGTTTTTTAGTATTTCCCCCTACTACAAAAAGATAGGGTCTTAGAAGATTTTAGGAAGGTTCATGACTTGGTAATGGAAAAGGTTTATATATCTTTGAAGGAAGTGCCCATGCCTAGACTATCCTTTGAAGCTCAAAGGTTAATTCAACAATATGGAAGCTACTTTATACAGTTCCCCAAGTTCACATATTTAAGAATTGGAAAGTTTGAGGATGAACCTATGAATTTTCCTTGGTATGCCTTAGATTGTTTTATTTTGGCAAAAATATGTAGACAACTCTTCTCTATTGTAAAGGATAATCTATTGCAAGAAGATTGGGAAACAACCTTCCCTATTAAGTTGGCTCATTGGTTTGTAATAACATGGATAGTTCTTCCGTCATCAGAAGTAATTTACTTGGGTTCAACATTGGCTTCTACCATAGCAGGAGGAACTTTGGTAGTATAGGGTATGCAACCCAAATCCTTGGCCTTGAAGTCAACCCATCAGCCACTCCACGATTGGAAGACCTTTGGTGGGATTGTAGGGATGAAGGAGAAGTTCTAAGGAAGGATCATTCAAGACTAACCTTGCAAGAAATTGACTCCTTCAAGTTGAAGTTCAAAACAAAGGGAGTAGTTGATGATGGCTCAAATATAGTTGAACCTAGTTGGGAGGAATCTAGTGAACTGAAGTCCCTAGTAGTCAACTAGAATAAGGATGAAGAGGATGATATCAATCTAAGGGCTAGGCTCATACTAACATTCATAGATGACTAGTTACAGAGAACGAACACAAAAATATAAATGAACCTTCTGTAGAGGTAATTTCTTTCCCTAAATCACTTCCATCTGACATCCCTCTTTCTCCTATTGTAGGTAATATATTGGTTCAAGATAAATAGAAGAAGTTTCCTCCTCACTTGTAAACTATGGCTCCAAGAACAAGGTCTCAATCCAAGTCTTAAGCCTTGAAGTAGCATAAAGTTTAGAAAGAGAGAATGTCTACTCAAGGGAAAGATTCAGGCAATGGCCTCAATTTCTCTAACGGTGCATATGATAATGTTCAATTCATTGATGTTCCCAAGATAGATTAACCTAGATTCCTAACTCCTGCTAGAGATGCCCAACTAGTGTCTGTGAACCCTACTATTCCTTCTTCGCTAACTAACACAATTAGCAAGAAAAGAAGTTTGCAACCAATGTATACACCAATAAAAGACATCATCACTAAATATGCAGCTAGAGGTTCGAAGGAAAAGAAGATGAAAATATATTCCCATCTCACTAAGGACTCAGTAATAGGGAAAATTACTATTGAAATAGCTACCTACAAGTAGAAGGAGTCTAGCAATATTGATGATGAAGGATTTAAGGTTACCTTAGTCAAACTAGGAACCATTAATAGAAACATCGACAACCATTTCTTTAAATTTTTTGCTGATCATATGCTTACACAATCTAAAAAGGATAGTAAATAAATGAAGGCATTAAAAGGCATGGTAACAAAAATGGTTGCATACATTGATTCCTTAATGAACCTTAGAGCTTTACCAATTGTATCAGTTCCATAGCCATTTGATCCCAATTTGGTAGGAAGTCAACAATTGATGAAGCAAATGTAGAGAGGAAAGTTGTTAACCAATGCCATGAGGAGCTGGGTAGATATCATGATAAAGGAAGGTAGTAAGTTCATCTTTGAGTTTACTAGTGTTTACACTGAGGGAGAGACATTGCTAGGAGAAATTCAAATCTTGATTCTAGTTTGGGAAACAAAACTAGGTCGATACCATGTGATTTTCTTTTAGGTAACCGTAGTTGAATGGTTTCGGGTCCTCAAGTTCTTAGATGAGAATCCCATGAAAAATGTGGATCCTTGTATGTTGTTCATTCTGAAGAACAATATGGGTTGGAAAGAAGTAGTCTATAAGGAGACAATCAAGGAAGTTTAAAGCATTGAAAGTAGGATTATAGAGATGCACAAGGAGCTCTTAAAGAATATGAAGATTGTGAACCCCATAGGAATCTTGCTATTTTATGAAGGGAACATGGATGCTGAGATGCTAATCAAGAGCTTTAATTAAGCTATGGAACAAATTAGGGAGAGTGAATCACCAAGTACCAATGACTTCACTACGTTGGCAACCATTGAGTCAATGTTGTGTCTCAATAAGAACTTGATGCCACACCAGAGTTTGAAAGTAAAGAAATATAGGTGGTAGAAAGATACATGTAGGGCCCAATTTTTGAGCCTAAAGAACCCTCACTCCCAATAATTGCAAGAGTTTATGAGCATGTTCTAAAGTTGGAAGCTGGTATGTTAGACCATTGGTGAGGAGGAGAATACTGGTGAAGATGCCTGAACTGAGCTATTGCTTTAGTTACTTTTTGGTGCTTCTTTCAAATAACTGCTTTCTATTTTGTAACTATTTCTGGTATCATCCAAAATGGTTGGGTTTTTATGGAGACCTTTCGGATTTGGAAAAACTATAAATGTTGGGGCATTGAACTAGTTTAAGGTTAGCAATAGATAGCTAGAAGATAGATAGTAGAAAAAAACTCTATTAAAGTAGATAGTTTATAGCAGTGATCAAAGATAATATATATATTTTTTGCTTTCAAATGATTGTGTGCATGAGAAGGTTTAATTTACATATATAAATTGCCTTGGATTCTATTTTGGAACTTGGTGTTCAGAGTGTTCAATCATTGTTACTTTGTGAATGTTGATTTGATAATTTGAGATCTTGATTGCTGTTCACTTTGTAAGTTTATTTTAGTTCTAATGTTTGAATGATTTATGTCATTTTTTGGTATAATTCATTCTTTGAAGTAGGTTTTCTATATGAGTAAATTTGAATGGATGCTTCTTTGGGAAGGTTGTATTGATATTTACCTCATTACCTAAGAGTAGTCAAGATCCTTACACACTTTTAGGTAAAAGTGTAAAGATAACTTTAAATTCATTGTATATCTAATAAGGGAGTTGTACCTTTAGAAATTTAGAGAGAAAGTTAAACAATATGAGTCTTTCTCAACTGTTGTGAGCATTTTGTACTTTTCATAATTTTGGGCATAGAGTAAACTCAGTAAATTGATTGAAAGGACAATCTATTCACTAACAAGTTCTCAACTTGAAGCCTTTGAGCTCTTTCAATCTATTTGGCAGGGTTTCCCTCTCGCTCCAACTTTGTATTTTCTTGTTGTTGAAGGGTTTCAATACTTACTTGCCCACTCTAACTCTTCTAGTTTGGTTTGTGGCATTTCCTTCCCTAGCTCTTCTTCCTAGCTTGTTAATGGTCACTATGTTGATGATTCTTTTCTCACTCTTTTGGAGGATGAGGAAAATATCACTAATGCCTTGCAATGCTTGGACACCTTTTTTCAAGCTTCTAGTTTAGCTATCCAATGACACAAGATGCTGTAATATAAGCAATATTTTCTTCCAACACCACCCTGGCTTGCTCAATTCGATTGGAAATGGGTTACTCATAGAGAGATATTCTAATTTTTGGGCATCTCCTTTACCTTTCAACCTTCTCTAGTGGAATTTTAGAATTTCGTGCTCATGAAAATTGAGAAAAAGCTTGATTACTAGATTACTAAACCCCTTTCTCTAGCAGGGAAATTCTAGATCTACTCGAAGGTTTTGGTGGCTACTCATGTGTATTACTCCTCTTACTAGGCTCCCTCCAAAGCCTTCTACCTCAAGCTAGAATGTTTGCTCTGTGACTTTCTTTGGGCTTTTGGTTTTGATCATCATTGATTTCATAGGGTTGCCTAGAATTTTTTCTATCTCCCCAAAGAGTTTGGATGTTTTGGGCTTCTTTCCATCTAGAAGCAAGGGCTCACTCTTTGCATGATGAATCTTGGAAAGTGTTGGTTTGACATTGTATCTCTTCTAGATTTCCTATTAATAGGCATACATGAAAGGGGATTGGTCTTCAAACCCTTCTCATCATTTGGGAACCTATTCATATCTAGGCTCTTTTTTTATCAAGAGCATTTAGAAATCTTGGGAAGCACTATGATGGTGATGGATTTTTTCATGGGCTTTCTTCGAATCAACCGAACCCTTGGTGCTCCCCATTTTCTTCTATTCAGAGTAATTCTTTGGCCAAGACTCAAGGTACCAGTGCTCTGTACTTTTCAAACATGGCATAAAGACTCTAAATGATAATTTTTCCATGACCTTTATGAGTCTCAGAAGCTGAGAGGATATGCAAATATAGTTCCATCTTGCTCATCCAGATTGAAAATTTTTTGATCTTCTACTCTCTTCCATTCCAAACCATTTGATTCACAAGGTGGGAATCTAGTCTGTGTGGCCTTGGTGGAAATATTAGAAGTGGTATCTTGTCATGCCCTTAACTAGTTACAAGCCCAAATTAGGGTATTGATGGCTTTCTCCCCATCTCCCTATGGTGGATACTCTCAATTAGCATTGGGATCTTTAGTATTCTTGTTATCATTAGAGGGTCTGATTTGATACTATTTGGAGTGTTATCACAAAGCCTAGGATTGCATATTTTTCCTAGCACCTTCTATTTCAAGGGCTTCTCCTTCAATCATGGGTCAAGAATATTGATGTTTTGAATCCTTGGTGTCCTTTTTGTGTGAATCCTAAGTCATTTTAAAATATATTTTTGTTATGTAGGCATGCTTAGAATTATTAACAATGGATACATGATTTTGTCAAGCCCTTCAAACTAGAACCCTTTTCTTGGCACATGATTGTGCTAATTGATTCCTCCAGGATTCCTAGGAAATTTTCCTAGGTCTAGCATACTATCAAGATGGAGATTTTGTTTACTTTTTGGAAGGATAGGAATGTTGTTCTTTTCACTCATAGCTTTCTTGATAGTAATGTTCTTATGTACACTAAATCATGCATTTGTAATAATGTCATGTTGAAGATTTAGCTCCAATCCAACAAGGTGGCATTGGAGGTGGCCCACCTTCAAGAATTGATGAATCATTGGAGTAACACACCTTGCATGGTCACCAAATTTCCTTTGTACTCCTTGGCTGACCATACTCCACCCCAAGGCCACTGTCAGGGTCATAGTTCTTCTACTCGCTACTTTCATACATTGTGCTTGTAGGCTCCTTGCCACCACTCTCCTAGTGGTGGAAATGTTGGTTGGCATTGTTGCTCAACTTCTCCACCTTGTCACAACTCTAGCTGGTCCCCAATTTTTTTGGCTCCCCCTCCTATTGCTTCTCCTAGATTTGGTGGCTCCAAGTAATCTTTTCCCCCACCTAGATCTAGCTATTTCTCCACTGTGGGTGGAGGAGAAAGACAAAGAATTTTTTTTTCATGATGATGTTGCTAATGGCTAGATTATTCCTAGTCCTCCTACCAATCCCAAGGATTCTTGGGGTTATAATGATCATGATGATCCACCTCCCTTTACTTGTACTACTCTGAAAACGTAAGGGATCTACACATATGGCTTTTTTGATGAATAGTCATTGATTCTAGCTTCAATCATGTGAACTTTTGAGGGGTGATCTTGTATCCCCCAGGCCCTTTTTTATGAATTTGTAACTACTCTATTGATTTATTAATAGAAAGGGACTATTCATGAAAAAAATGGACAACTCGATGAAAATGATCCCTAAATGGTAAATAACTACCTAACCACCCTCATAAGACATGTTTGGACCTAAGTACAAGGTTGGACACCCATTGTATGGAGAGAAGTTTGAGTAATGAAGATTTATACTAGTTTTGTGTGTATTTTTTTCTGTAATTTCATTATAGTGGATAGTTAGAGGATTGAAGTTGGCATTGTAACTCGTGCATAGTGTATGGTATTTAATGGGTAATTGAATGAGTTATACTCTGACAATATAATGTTGGTTTGATCATTTTACATGATTTTCTTAAGTGTTCAAGTTCATGTATAAGAAACATAGCTTGGTTAGTACATAAAGGAATACAATATTAAACAAGCTACTATAGGTGTCACTAAGAACTTGATAAAGAAGTGAAGAATACATAGTGTCAACTAAGAAAGAATAGTGCTACTCGAGTCTAGTATTGACCAAGAAAGATGCAATGTTCACTAAGAATGAACAACAAGAACCAATTTAGAATAGATTTAAACTAACAACTCCATTTGATGAAAATTAATATTGTTCAAAAAGATTCAAGGATAAGGATGAAATTATTTATTAGATCAATCGATGGAAATATTCAGAGAAGATCTAATAAATGAGATTTATCAATTTTAAATGGAGTATTAAGTTGAGGGTGGAAGAACATTTCTTGAGCATCTAGTTTAAAATAATCTAAACTCAATGGCAATCTAATGATTGTGATTACTCAAAAAAACCTAGAAGATTATAGAGGAATGAAAAATATTTTCTATTGAAGGGATGAAACATGATAATTGTTATTGTTAATGTTGTTGATTAAAGCTAGTTGAGTTGAACAAGAAAGTGATTATTAGAAGGTGAACTGAGCATAATAGTATTGTGAAGATCAAGTAAAGGAACTGCTAAGTTGAAGTGTGAATCAGCTATAAAGGGATTAGAAGATAGAGATTGAGTGAAAAAGACATCTAAACAAGAAAGATAGTGCTAGAATATAATAGATCATTTGATTGTTACTTTCTTACCATTGTAGCAGAAAAATCTCTTAACCAAGTGGTCCTAACAATATTTTGAAATCCTATATGGTGACATTCTTTTGAATGTGTCATAAGTCCTTTAGAGTAGGCCACACTTTAGAAATATCAAGTAGTGATTAGATCTAGATGATCTTGTTGGAAATATAAGAGTAACTAAGAGTGGGGGGGGCATGGTTTGAATCAATTACCACTAAAATAAATTGTAGATCACTTAGATGTCAACCATAAAAATCAATTTCTGTTGTTATTCAGTAAATTCACAAAAAATGTTGTAACTTTGTAAATTTAGAGTGTAATTTACTTTTAGCTAATCTTAAACATTCACATTAATTAATTTGCAAGCATAAGAGAAATAACATGAACACATGAGACACTAGGATATAATGTGGAAACCTAATATGGGAAAAACCACCAATGTAACTAGTTACTATTTTCACTCTTCTAAAGTGAGCCCTGTTAGGAGCCAACCTGATTAAAGGTTAAAAAACACATTGTTAGATGTGACCTTGTTAAAGGATTTAATCACCCTGTAAGGAGTGACCTTGCAAGAGGTCTTAAAAAAATTCAATAGAACTATGACCTTGTTAAAGAATTTACAAGTGGTTGTTAAACCAACTCTATTAAGAGATTTAGATTACTAATACAATGGTTAGAGAATAAAAATGAAATTATTTGAAATCCTATATGGTGACATTCTTTTGAATGTGTCATAAGTCCTTTAGAGTAGGCCACACTTTAGAAATATCAAGTAGTGATTAGATCTAGATGATCTTGTTGGAAATATAAGAGTAACTAAGAGTGGGGGGGGCATGGTTTGAATCAATTACCACTAAAATAAATTGTAGATCACTTAGATGTCAACCATAAAAATCAATTTCTGTTGTTATTCAATAAATTCACAAAAAATGTTGTAACTTAGTAAATTTAGAGTGTAATTTACTTTTAGCTAATCTTAAACATTCACATTAATTAATTTGCAAGCATAAGAGAAATAACATGAACACATGAGACACTAGGATATAATGTGGAAACCTAATATGGGAAAAACCACCAATGTAACTAGTTACTATTTTCACTCTTCTAAAGTGAGCCCTGTTAGGAGCCAACCTGATTAAAGGTTACAAAACACATTGTTAGATGTGACCTTTTTAAAGGATTTAATCACCCTGTAAGGAGTGACCTTGCAAGAGGTCTTAAAAAAATTCAATAGAACTATGACCTTGTTAAAGGATTTACAAGTGGTTGTTAAACCAACTCTATTAAGAGATTTAGATCACTAATACAATGGTTAGAGAGTAACAATGAAATGAGATTTAGATCACTAATACAATGGTTAGAGAGTAACAATGCAACTGAATTGCTGATTACAGATCTCTATTTAGCTTCATACTTGATCCTTCTTGGTTGAATAACACTTTTTTGCTCCACAAGGATACTTGCTTATCCTTCTAGTTCACTCTCACTCTTTCTTTCTCAATTTAATCAACACACTTGCACACACTAAAATCTCAACCTGACCTTTTATTTGTACCATCTAGATTGTCAAGTTAGCTCAATTACAAGTTACAATAACCAATAATCATCACCATATTTGGATAGAAACAATACTTAAAATAAATAATCTTCTTATGCCAAAACAAAAAAATCCTTCATTAGCTAACCCTGTTTGGTAAATACTGGTTCTGAGATGACTTCTTATGTTAACCAACAAAATCTTGGTTAATTTACTACAAACTTGCAAAAATCCTTTGGCAACTAAGTGAACTCAATGAATTCTGACTCTATCCAACTTTCCTTTGCTAACCATGAGAACTCAGTTAACACAGTTTCCTACCTGAATTCCTTCAATGCCTGAGTGAGCTTGGAAGACACTGTCTTTGTAGAGTAATCTTCAAGAATGCTTGGTAGACAAGGAAAAATGTCTTGCTAACTAAGTGAGCTCAGTAAGCACTAACTAAAAATAATATTACATTTGTGTAACATCAAAGACAACACACAATTAGACAATTGTATCCAAGAATCTCCCTCTTTGGCATCGATGGCAACACATCTCATTAGCACAATGAAATTTGAAAATAAGACTTTCTCTGATAGAAAGTTTCTCCCTCTTAGATTTTTACCAAAAACTTCTTCTCTTACATGTAGTAATCATCCTCTATGAAGGAGTTACATAACTTCTAAGATAGTGTACTTCTCCCTCAAAAGATATAAACAATTTTAAAAAATTTTCTCCCTCTTTGACAACACATGCCAAAGACAACGCATACCAAATTAGTATCAATGTACCTTGAGTAATAATTCATATGTAATATTCCCTTTGACTATGCTACATCAATTGATTTATCTTCAACTTGGTTCCTATTGATGCATCACTAAAACTTTATTTAGTGAGCTTTAGATAGGGGAATGATCCCTAACTTACCTCTTAGATACATGAATGCATTCTTAAGTAATGGCTTGGTGAATATGTTTGCAATCTATTCTTTTGTGTGAACATAGTTCGATTTGATTTCTTTATCCTACACCAATTCTCTAACAAAATGATATTTTATGGCAATGTGATTAGTTTTGGAATGCATCACTAGATTCTTTGATATATTAATTGCACTGGTGTTATCACAATACATGACAACTAGTTCTTTGATCTCAACCTTCATGCCTTAGAAACAACTATTTAAACCAAACAATATTAGAACAATTTATTGTTGCTACAACATATTCTACTTCTACTGTAGATTGGGATGTGCAATTTTGTTTCTTGCTTGTCCAAGATACCAATCTTTTATCGAGAAAGAATGCTCCACCACTTGTACTCTTTTTGTCATCAAGATTTCCTTCCCAATCAGCATTAGTGAATACCTTTAGGTCTAAGTTTCCTCCAAGTTTGTACCATAGACCATAATCTTTAGTACCTTTTAGATATCTCAAAATTCTTTTGATTGCCATCATATGATTTTATCTAGGTTTAGTTGAGAATTTTACCACTATCTGAATTGCTAAAGCAATATCATGCCTTTTCTAAACTACATACTATAATTTTCAAATCATTGATTTGTATAAAGTCTGATCTACCTCTTTTCAATCATCAACTTTAATAAGCTTCAACCCAATACACATGGGGGTTCCAACTAGTTTAGAATCTTCCATTCTGAATTTCTTGAGTATCTCTTTGATATACTTAGATTGAGTAATGTAGATACCATTCTTGCTTTGTTGTATCTGTAGTCCAACAAAGAATTTTATCTCACCAAACATGGCCATTTCAAACTCTTTGTTCATTTATTTTGAAAATTATTTGCATAGATCATCATTCCCTATAAATAGAGTGTCATCCACAAATATTTTTGCTAATACAATCTTGTTATCTAGTCCTTCCTTGATATATAAACTATTGTTATCAGTAGTTCTCTAAAAACCAATCTATATAAGGTAGTTGTACAGCCTTTCATACCATGCTTTAGGAGCTTGTTTTAGACCATATAGTTCTTGGTGTAATTTGCAACCATGTCCTTTTTGTTTGGATCAACAAAACCTTCTAGTTTCTCAATGTAGACTTCTTCATCTAGTATACCATTGACAAATGAAGATTTAACATCCATCTGATATACTTTGAATCCTCTATGAGAAACATATGCAAGTAGAGTCCTAACACCTTCTAGTCTTGCAATAGGAACAAAAGTCTCACCATAATCAATTCCTTCTTCTTGAGAATATCCTTTACACACTAGCCTTGCTTTGTTTCTTAATACTTGTCCATCTTCATTTAGTTTGTTTATGAATATCTTTTTTTTTCCAATCACATTTTTATCTTTAGGCCTAGGAACAAGGGTCCAGGTTTTATTCTTCTCTATCTTTTCTATCTCTTCATTCATAGCCTCAATCCAACTTTCATTTTATAATGCATCTTTAACACTTCTAGGTTCAAAATTAGCAAGTAAAAATGTACCTTTTAGCTTACTTCTTGTCATAGTACCTTCTAATTTATCTCTAATAATCTAATCAGGTGCATATGGCTTTTGACATACTTGACCAATACAAGTTTTTTGACTTTTGAATGAATTATACTATCTTCATTTTGAATTTCAACTTTTGGCTCTAGTTTCTTAGACTTGATAGGCATTGGCTTCATAGCTTTAGAATGTGACTCAGGTCCTTGTGACTCAGTTTGAAGTTCTCGCAACTTGGTAAATAAGAAGGACTCAAGAGTTGAAGTCTCCTTATTGACAAATGTGTCAAGCAATGTATTAGGTTCAAAGTAAATGAATCTTTTGGTTCCTTTTTTCTTTCTTTTTTAGTTCTTTCTACAAACCCATCAATTCTCACTTTTGCACTTTCTATGATTTTCTGAGTAGATAAATTCAAACATCTATTTGCCTTACTTCTTCAAGAATATCTTAATAATATACCTTCATCACATTTCACATCAAACTTTCCTTTTCTAGACTTTTTCAAGATATAGCATTTACTTCCAAATACCTTCAAGTAACTTACATTGGGTTTATAGACATACCATAATTTATAAGGAGTTTTATATGAGTCCTTCTTCAACTATACTCAGTTCAAAGTATGAACTATAGTACTGATGGCTTCCTTCTAGTATTTGATAGCAACATTCTTTCCAATTATTAGAGTCCTTGTGCAATCCATGATAGATTTGTTTCTTCTTTCAGCTATTCCATTCTACTTGGCAGTACTAGGGGTTGATACCTATCTTTTGATTTCTCTTTCCAAGAAAAATTTATTGAATTTATTGGAGATGAATTCACCACCTCTGTCTAATCTTAAGCATTTCAATCTTTTCCCTATTTCCTTTTCTATTCTTGCTAGGTACCATTTGAATTTCTCAAATGCTTCTAACTTTTCTCTAAGATACATAACAATCATCATTCTAGAATAGTCATCAACAAAAAGAATAAAGAATTTTTCTCCACTATAACTTTCAATTCCAATGGGTCTACATAGGTTAGTATGCACAATTTCCAAGACATCTTTAGACTAATAGTTTTTTCTTTTAAAACTAGTCTTTCCCATTTTTCCAATCTAACAATTCTTGCATAAACAACCATCTAGTTTCTTCAAACTAGGAATACCTCTCACTTTTCTAAATTTTTTTATCTTGACCATATTATCAAAGTTTACATGACATAATCTTCTATGACATAACAAAATTTCTTCCATTTGAGCAATAAAACATGAACAATCACTAAGATCAAGATAAAACAAGTTACCTCTTGTTTGTTTTCCTGATCCAATCAAATTCCCTTTGTCATCCACCAATCTTTCCTTGCCATGCATTAATTCTACCTTGAACCCAATGTTGATCAGCTATGCCACACTCAACATATTATGTTTTAGTCCTTTAACCCAATATGCATTGTCACATACAAGTTCTTTGGTTAATGAGATTTGGCCTTTCCCTTTTATGGAACAAGGTTAATTATTTCCAAACCTTACACTACCACCATCATAGTCTTCAAAATGTTCAAATTTTTTTTTGTCTCTAGTCATATGATGTGAACATCCACTATCTATGATCCATGTGTCATTTTTAATGAAATTAGAGATAAGTGCCATCTTATCCTCTTCTTCATCAGATTCATCTTTCATAACAATGTATACTATCTCATCTTCACTGTTATTAGAATCTTTAGCCATAAAACAAGTCTTCTTACCTTTGTCCTTGAATGATTTGTGATTTTTAAAATCCTTCTTGTCATTGCACTTGTGACTTTTCTTCTCATCCTTTCTTTCTTTGTTTGGGCACCTAGCAGTAAAATGACCAATTTCTTCACATGAAAAATAGATTAAGGAAACTTTACCTTTGTATTTTTCTCTTCCTCTAGAATATTTCCTTACAACTAAAGCTTCAACAAATTCAAGATCACTATCAAAACTTTCCTATGATTCCTCTTCACTTTATGACTGAATGTTCTTTATTTTTTTGCCTTTTCCTTTGAGTGAAATTTTGGCTTCAAATGCAAATTCAATATTCTTGGAAGTTGGAACATAATTGTCATAGTTGTCTAGCTCAAAAGTTGTCAATCTTCCTACTAAGGTATCCAAAGTTATCTTGTGATTTGGCTTACATTTCTTTTCTTGAATAGCAGATACTCTAATTGCATAGATGGGAAGCAATGTTCAAAGAACTTTACTTACAATAGTTTCATCCTTGATTTCTCCTCTAGATGCTCTAATTGCACTCATACCGGTTTTGTTTCTTTCCACATATTTGGCAACATTTTCATCTTCTCTCATTCTCATTTGATCAAACTATCCTCAAAGGCTTTCTTCTTTGGCTCTCCTCACATTTTCATCACCACCATAGATGTCTTTTAGCTTGTTCCACATACCAAATTCCATTTTGTAATGCTTGATATCAATCATCATGGTGTTATGGTTCTTTTTCTCAGCAATAGCTATAATAGATTTAAAAAAAAAAATTGGAGTTGTGTATTCTTCATCAAGGTGTTTCAAGCTTGAATCACTAATGGAGGCTAGTTGAAATCTCATGAGTCCCTGCCATGCTGAAAAGTTGTCTCTGTTTAGCTTTGGAATCTCTCTCTTATAAGACATCTTGATCTTTAGCTTAAGTCCTTGAAACCTTTCTTGCAAGCACCAAAAGCTTGAATATCAATTGTTGGAAATATAGAAAGAGTAACTAAGAGGGGGGGTAAATCAATTATCACTAAAATAAATCCCAGATCCCTTAGATGTCAACCATAAAAATTGATCTTTGCTATTATTTAGTAAATACACAAAAATGTTGTAACTTAGTAAATGCAAAGTGTGATTTACTTTTAGCTAATGTTAAGCATTCACACTAATTAATTTGAAAGCATAGGAGAAATAACATGAACATATGAGACACCAGCATTTAACATGGAAACCCAATATGGGAAAAACCACCAATGTAACTAGTTACTATTTTCACTCTTTTGAAGTGAGCCTTATTAGGAATCAACCTAGTTAAATGTTACAAAACACACTGTTAGGTGTGACCTTGTTAGAGGATTTAATCACCCTATAAGGAGCAGCCTTGTAACAAGTCTTAAAAACAATTCAATGGAATTATCACCTTGTTATAGGATTTACAACTAGTTGTTAAACCAACTCCATTGCTACAATGGTTAGAGAGTAACAATGAAATGACTTGATTGTGATGCAACTAAATTGCTAATTCTAGATCTCTATTCTACTTCATACTTGATCCTTCTTGATTGAATAACACTTTTCTACTCCACAAGGATACCTGCTTATCCTTCTAGTTCACTCTTACTCTTTCTTTCTCAATTCAATCAACACACTTGCACACACTAAAAATCTCAACTTGACCTTTCATTTATACCATCTATATTGTCAATTTGGCTCAATTAAAAATTATAATAACCAATAATCATCACCATAGTCAACTAGAAATAATACTTAAAATAAATAAGCTTCTTATGCCAAAATAAAAAAATCCTTCATTAGCTAGCCTTGCTTGGTAAATACTAGTTCTAAAATGATTTCCTATGTTAACCAATAGAAGCTTGGTTAATACTATGAACTTGCAAAAATCCTTTAGCAACTAAGTGAACTCGGTGAATGCTGACTATGTCCAACTTTCATTCGCTAACCATAAGAACTTGTTTACCACTCTTTCCTACCTAAATTCCTTTGATGTCCAAGTAAGCTTGGTAGACATTGTCTTTGCAGAGTAATCTTTAGGAATGCTTGGTAGACAAGGAAAAATATCTTGCTAACCAAGTAAGCTTGATAAGCACTGACTAATAATATATACAACATTTTTGTAATGTCAAAGACAAAACATAATTAGACAGTTGTATCCAATAGATCTTTGGTGTAACTCCTCTAACAAAGTCACATTAAAAATGTGTATGTAACCTTTATAAAGGTTGGATCCTTATAGAGCTCACTTCAAAAGAGTGAAAATATTTATGTTGCTAGTACCTATGTGGTTTTTCCCTTTACATGTTTCCATGTAAAATACTTCTATCAAAATATGTGAATTCTTATTATGCTCCATTATGTTAACCATTGAATATTGCAACTCAATATAAGCTAGCTTATTACTCTAGTATATAGCATAGTGATGTATATTAAGATGAAAAATTAAGGTAGAAGAACTTCAGAAGGCAATAGATAAGATAACCAAGGAGAAGGTGAATCCATAAGAACCACCTTCACAAACTCCAATAGCTACAAGTGGACAACCACAAGAGCAAGTAGCACAAGATGCATCTGCTAAGGTTGATTCCATAGTTATAGTAACTTCAACTATCAAGGAGAAAGAAAAGGAGTAAATAGGATAGAAGGATACATCTACTCCTACAACACAAAGTCAAGATGCACATCCTCTAATTGCAATACTTGATCAAGGTAGAGTTGAAGAAGACAAGGAGGAGATCCCTAAGGAGACAGAACAAGAGGCAATCTAAACATTAGTAAATTTTTTGCTATAGAGATTCCTACTGGAACTACACAGTGGTCAAGAACTAATGTAGTACCACTACAAATATCTGCACTAGGCTCAAGCTCTACCAAGGTAGCAAGGGTATTTCCCTATGGAGACCCTACACTTAATGAAGAAATAGTCATGCAAGGCTATGACTATAAAAAAATGAGCATAAAGTAGATCAATGATGTGCAAGAGGCACTAGAGAAGAAGAAGAAGAAAGAAATACTCAAGAATGAGTATAGGCAAAGGAAAGTACTAATTGAAATCAAAGACATCTTTCTTGATGCATTCAACTTACTAGTACCTAATGAGACAAAGCCCATCATAATGTAATTATCCAACATAGTGGATCAGGTACAAAATGAAGACCTAGATACTAATGCTAAATTGCTTGAATGGTCTAAGAAGAAGTTCCAAATGAAGGTAAATGAGGAAATATTTGGTGAGATAGAAATGCCACAAGTAGAACTAGCTAAAAAGGTAGAGAAGGTGAAAGTAGTACTTGAGAACATATTCTCATTGTAGTCCAAATTGTGTGATTCCTCATACATTACATAAGAAACAAGCTAGAGGATATTGAGCTTAGAAAGCAACATCAAGGTATCTAACACATAGCTACAAAAGGATCCAGCTCAAATTGAGAAGCAATTTTCTACAATGCTTCATACACAAAAGGAATTAGCTATACTCACAACATATGAGGCCAACACCAATTCTAAGTTGATACAAATACAGTCTACCATAACCCCTCACAAGGAAGATTTGCACAAAGAGATGGCCTATGCAGAGAATGTCTTGAAGAAAGATTCTAATCTTTCTACATTAGAAGGTCTAGTACGCCTTACAGTAGAGATAGCCATCTAGCTTAAATCACTAGAAATTGAATTAGACAATTGGGATGCTGCTCTGAAGATCATTATGGACGTAAATAAATCTTTTTTGGCTAAATATTCAATTCATTCATAGAACCCTTTGACATAAGTGTAGAAAAAGGGGGAGAAATAATTTTTTAAGGTAGATAATAAAGGGGCAGACACCCAAAAGGGGGAGATACCCAAAGGAGAGATACCCAAAGGGGAAGCTAATAAAATTTTGAGGAGAAATAAGGAGATAAAGCCAAAAGGATACAAAAACTGCAAGAGAAGATGTGTGAAAGGGGGAGTATAAATAGAGGAGAAATGGAGCAAAAATAGAGTAGAAATGGAGTAGAAGTAGATAGAAATAGAGAAAAATAACAAGGAAGAGATAAAGATTATTAGCATGAGACAAATTCAACATAAGGGATTTTAGATATAGAAATGGCACACTAGCTCAAGGGAAATTACAAGTTTTTGAGGTATATAGTCTTCTACAAAATTTTGAACAAATTTTTGAATTTTTATATATATGCCAAACAATATGTGTATTATACTCATAAATATTAGATTCAAAATGTTTAGTTAATTATTTTTGACACTCATGTCAAAGGGGGAGATTGTTGGTCTCAGATTGGTTTTGAAAATCAAGTGTCAACACACTTAAGGAAATTCTAAGGTGGAAGTTGAGTATAATATAGATGTTGAGCTACATTATGTGCTAAGCTAGAAATTTAATAGGTGTCGAGTAAACTTCAAGCATCGAGCAAGTTTCAAGTGTTGAGTGATAAGTGATGTCGATTCACTATAGATGTTGAGTGAGATAGAGTTACTATAGTAGCCAAGCAATACATAATCCTATATGTGTCGAGCATCAGTAATGAGTAAGTTCCAAGTAACATAGAATCATCATATGAGTTTGTGTCTTCATAAACTTAGATGTAAACCATTTTTCAGCTGACTTAAGATGAATCTTGAAGGATCTTAAAGATAAGAACAAATGTTTTACATTACCTATGTAATCAACATGCAACCAATTAGAAAAATGGAGAAAGCATGCAACCAATTAGGAAATATGAAAGAATCGAGTGAGAAAGATGGATAAATCTCGATCATAGATTCATACCTAACCCTAAGTTTTGAAGCCTCTAAAAGGAGGTCAAAACCCCATAACTTTTATCAAGAGAAAGAGTAAGAAGTCATGTGGGAATGCATGAAAGAATGCTAGAAAATTTTTGAAGGAAGAAAAAGGGGTGTAAGGACTTTGGTCAAGAATAGAGCATCATCACTATGAACAAAGAATTATCAAATTAGGAAGGATATGATCAAATTAGACAGAACAAGGATCTAGAATAAAAAATTGAGGATTGCAAGTTATTAGGTCAAGAAATTCTACTATACTTTCTAACCATTTTATCAGGAGAATGAAAATCCTATGATGATAGGTTGGCTTAACAATCCTATTGTAGATCCTTAACAAGAATGTAAATCCTTTAATAGGGTAACATTCCAAGTGAGTGTTTGTAAATTCTTTAGACAGGTCACTTTTAACAAGTTGTAAAGCCTCTAACAGGGTAGGCCTTACACAGGGAAGACCATTGATGGTGGTAAAACTTTGTAACCCTAACTAGTTACATATTGTTGTAGTGATAATTTGTTGGTGTCATCCCCACCCTAGTTTTACCTTCTCATTTTGGAGGGTTTTTGGGTGACCAAAATCTTGTGTTATCTATTTTCATGCATGTCTTTACTTTCATGTTAAGTAGATATGTTAAGATGCATGTGATTAATCTTAGTTAAAAGATTTAAAGGTTAAAGTTTATTACTTCTAATTCACCCCGCCCCCCCCCCCCCGCCTACCCCCCTCAAAAGTAAATCTTCCCACTTGTAAATTCCAACAATTGGTATCAAAGCTATGTTATCATTGTTGGAAATGAGAATAGAGTAACTGAGAGGGGGAGGGGGTGAATTAGTTATTACAAAAACTTTCCACAGTCCCTAAGATGTCTGAATATACCCTTGATCTCATTAATAAAATATTGAAACTTGATAATGCAGCAAATGATAAATATTAAGAACTGATATGTTATCATGCACAAAGTAATTTAGTAATTAAAACACAAGAGACACCATTTTTAACGTGGAAACCCAATATGGAAAAAACCACCAATGTAACTAGATACTATTTTTCACTCTTCTGAAGTGAGCCCTATTAGGAGCCAACCCTGTTAAAGGTTACAAAAACACACTATTAGGTGTGACCCTGTTAAAGGATTTAATCACCCTATTAGGAGTGGCCTTGCTAGAGGTCTTTAGAACAATTCAACTGAACTGTCACCTTGTTAGAGGATTTATTGAATGGTTGTTAAACCAACTCTTTGAAGAGATTTTGAATACACTGTTACAATGGTTAGAAAGAAACAATGAAATGACCTGATATAATGTGCAACTTATCTTTGCTAATTGTAGATCTCTGTTATGCTTGATTGAATCCTTACTGATCAAATACAACTTTGCAGCTCCTTCAACACATCTGATCCTTCATCAGACTTTTCTCAACATTTTCCTCTTCATACTATAATTCACATTCATAACTTCTTTTTCATAATCACACGCTTGAATTCATAACTTGAATGACCATATATACCTTTCAGATTATCTTAGTTGGCTCAAATCACTAACTAAAACAAACAATTACAACAGTCGGCTAAAAGTAATTAATTAGCAAATCCCTATACTGGCTTACCCTACATGGTGAACTTTGTTCAGAAAATAATTCCTTTGTTAATTGACTGAGCTCGATTGATATAGCAAACTTCGTGACAATCCTTCAATCACCGAGAGAACTCGTTAAGTACTGATTTTCCTGAGATAACCGAGTGAGCTCAGTGGAAACTAACCTTTGGAGATCAAGTGAAGCTCGGTTAACACTGACTTTTCACATTTCCTTCATTGACCGAGTTAGCTCGGTTAACACTGTTTTCCACATTTCCTTCAATGACCGAGTTAGCTCGGTTAACACTGTCTTCCATATTTCCTTCAATGACCGAGTGAGCTCCGTTAACACTATCTTCCACATTTCTTTCGATGACCGAGTGAGCTTGGTTAACACTGTCTTCCACATTTCCTTCAATTGACCAAGTGAGCTTGGTAGGAACTAGAAATTGCATTGTAGACTGTTTGAGCTTGGTGAACTTGGGACTAATGACTAATATGACATTTGTGTGACATCAAGGACAACATTATTCAATAATCTCCCTCTTTAGCATTGATGGCAACACAACATGTCATAACAGAAATGAAATTTTGAAAACAAGTTCAACAAGATAACAGACTTCTCCCTCTCTCAATAGTCTCCCTCTGTTAAGGGACTTCATGGCAAACTTTTCAAATCTTCACAAATTTTAGAGGGATATGATAGTAAAATCTCTCCCTCTTTGACAACACATGCCAAAGACAATAGAAGTTAAGTGAATTATAATGTACCTTTAGTATTGATTCATATGCAATGATTTCTAATTAAACTGCATCAACAGATAGATCTTCAATCCTGTATGCGTTGATGCATCACTAGAAATTATTTTTAGTGGACTTTAGATAGGGGAATGACCCCTAACTTACCTCTAAGATACAAAAATGAATCCTTAGGTAAAGGCTTTGTGAATATGTCAGAAATTTGTTCTTTTGTATGGACATATTCCAATATGATCTCCTTGTCTTGCATCAATTCTCTGACGAAATGATATTTTATTGCAATATGCTTGGTCTTGGAATGCATCACTGGATTCTTAGATATGTTGATTGCACTAGTATTATCACAGAACATGATGATTGGTTCTTTGATTTCCATCTTCATTCCTTGCAATAACTGCTTAAACCAAACAATATTTGAACAATTTACTGCTGTAGCAACATACTCTACCTCTGCTGTAGATTGGGATGTACAATTCTGCTTTTTGCTTGTCCAGAAAACCAATCTTTTTCCAATAAAGAATGCTCCTCCACTTGTGCTTTTTCTGTCATCAAGGTTTCCTGCCCAATCAGCATCACTAAACACTTTCAAATCCAAATTACCTCCAAATTTGTACCATAAGCCATAATCTTTAGTTCCTTTCAAATATCTCATTATTCTTTTGATTTCCATCAAGTGAGTTTCTCTTGGCTTTGCTGAAAATCTTGCAACAATACCAACTGCAAGGGCAATATTTGGCCTGGTATGAACTACGTATTGCAATTTTCCAATCATAGATCTATACAATGTTTGATCTACCTCTTTGGATTCATCATCTTTGGTAAGTTTCAGTACACACAGGAGTTCCAACAGGTTTACAGTCCTCCATACCAAACTTTTTCAATATCTCCTTGATGTATTTTGATTGAGTGATGTAGATGCCATTCTTATTTTGTTGAATTTGGAGACCACCAAAGAATTTTGTTTCACCAAACATAGACATTTCGAATTCCTTGTTCATTTGTTCTGAAAATTCTTTGCAAAGATCATCATGCCCTGTGAAAACAGTATCATCTACAAATATTTCTGCCAAGACAATCTTATTATCTGGTCCTTCCTTTATATACAAGCTACTATTACCATTAGTTCTTTGAAAACCAATCTGAATAAGATAGTTATGCAATCTTTTATACCATGCTCTAGGGGCTTGTTTCAGACCATATAGTGCCTTGTGTAATTTGCAGACCATGTTCTTTTTATCTGGATCAACAAAACCTTCAAGTTGTTCAATGTAAACCTCTTCATCCAGTATTCCATTGAGGAATGCTAACTTGACATCCATCTGATAAAATTTGAATCCTTTGTGAGCAGCATATGCAAGTAAGGTTATGACTCCTTCCAATCTTGGAACAGGAGCAAAGGTTTCTCCATAATCTATGCCTTCTTCTTGAGAGTATCCTTTGCATACCAATCTGGCTTTGTTTCTGGATACCTTACCATCTTTAGTCAACTTGTTTTTGAATACCCACTTGGTTCCAATTACATTCTTATTTTTAGGCCTGGGTACAAGAGTTCATGTCTTGTTCTTCTCTATCTATTCTATTTCCTCGTTCATTGCCTCAATCCAACTATCATTTGCCAATGCATCTTTAATGCTTCTAGGTTCAAAATCAGCAAGTAAACAAGTATTTTTCTTGCTTCTTGTCAAGGTTCCTTCAGATTTGTCTCCAATGATCTGATCTAGTGCATGATGTCTTCTAACATATTTAGCTAATATAGGTTCTTTGCCTCTTGAATGAGTTTCATTGCTATCTCCTTGTGTTTCAATTTCATGTTCAGGCTATTCTGGCTTGGTAAGAATTGGCTCGGGCACTTTAGACTTGGTAGACGCTCGGTAGTGTCTGAATGTTACTGTGACTCGGTTTGAACTTTTTGCAACTCGGTTACTGATGACTCAGGAGTCAAGGATTCTTGAGTGAATGGTATGCTTGGTATAGTATCTAGTTCAATGTAAAAAAATCTTCTGTAATCTTCAGGTACCTTTTTGCTTTCTTCTTCAGATTTGTCTGCAAACTCATCAACTTTCAATGACTTTGTGAGTGGATAGATTTAAACATCTATATGCTTTGCTTTTGCACGAATATCCTAAAAATATTCCTTCATCACCTTTTACATCAAATTTTCCTTTTTTAGATTCTTTCAAAATATAACATTTGCTTCCAAATACTTTCAGATAACTTACATTGGGTTTGTAGCCATACCATAATTCATAGGGAGTTTTGAATGAGTCCTTCAACTGTACTCGGTTTAAGGTATGAATTGCTGTGCTAATGGCTTCCTTCCAGTATTTGATAGCAATGTTCTTTTCTATCATCAGGGTTCTTGCACAATCCATGATGGATCTGTTTCTTCTTTCAGCTATTCTATTTTGTTCAAGAGTTCCTGGTGCTGAGACTTGTCTTTTAATACCTTTTTCAATGCAGAAGTTGTTGAATTCATGTGAGATGAATTCACCACCTCTATCTAACCTTAAGCATTTTAGTCTTTTTCTTGTTTCTTTTTCTACTCTTGCCAAATACCATTTGAATTTCTCAAATGCTTTTGATTTGTTCCTTAGATACATGACAGTCATCATTCTTGAGTAGTCATCAACAAAAAGAATAAAAAACTTTTCTCCAGTATAGCTTTCTATTCCAATGGGTCCACACAAATCAGTATGCACAATTTCTAATATATCTTCAGACTGATAGTTTTTACTTTTAAAACTAGTCTTACCCATTTTACCAATCTCACAATTCTTGCATAGACCAACCTCAGGTTTCTTAATGTTAGGAATGCCTCTTACTTTCTTGAATTTGCTTATTTTTACCAGGTTATCAAAATTGACATGACACAACCTTTTATGCCATAACCAAATTTCTTCAATTTGAGCAATAAAGCATGAGCATTCACCAAGTTCTAGATAAAACAAGTTACCTTTAGTTTGGGTGCCAGATCCTATCAGCTTTCCTTGCTCATTCAATAGTCTTTCCTTTCCATGCATGAATTCCACCTTGAATCCAGTATTGAGTAACTATGCCACACTTAGAAAATTATTTTTAAGACCTTCAACCCAATAGGAATTATTACATACAAGTTCTTTGGTTAGACAAATTCTTCCTCTTCCTTTACAAGGTTCATTATTACCAAACCTTACACTGCCACCATCATAGTCTTCAAATTGATCAAACTTAGTTTTATCACCAGTCGTATGATGTGAGCAACCATTGTCTATAATCCATGTATCATTCTTACTTATATGAGAGACAAGTGCCATTTTATCTTCCTCATCACTATCAGAATCATCTTTAACGGCAATATAAACAATTTCATCCTCACTATTATCAGAGTCTTTAGAATTTTCAGCCATGAAGCATGATTTCTTACCTTTGTTCTTGAATGTTTTGAAGTCTTTCTTGCCATTCCATTTGTAATATTTCTTTTCATCATTGTTTTTCTTGTTTGGACACCTTACTGCAATATGACCAATTTCTTCACAAGAAAAATAGATTAGAGGAAATTTACCTTTGTATTTTCCTCTGCCTCTAGAGTATTTCCTTGGTAGTAGAGCTTCAATCACTTTGAGGTCACTGTCTGAACTTTGGCTTGATTCATCTTAACTTTCTGACTGGGATTCCTTCTCCTTTTTGTTTTTCCCTTTGAGTGAGAGCTTGGCTTGAAATGCTGATTCAATGTTTTTGGAGGCTAGAACATAGTTATCAAAGTTATCTAGCTCAAATACAGTTAGTCTTCCAACTATGGCCTCAAGATTTATCTGATGATTTGCTTCACACCTTCTTTCCTAAATTGCAAAAACTCTGATTGCATAAATAGGAAGCAAGGTTTTGAGAACTTTTCTTATAACTATTTCTCCTTTGATATCACCTCTAGATACTCTGATTGCACTCACACATGCTTTAACTCTTTCAACATACTTTGCAATGTTTTCATCCTCTTTCATCCTCATTTGATCAAATTGTCCTCTTAGACTTTCTGCTTTTTCTCTTCTTACATTATCATCTCCTCCATAGATCTCTTTTAGCTTGTTCCACATCTCAAAGGTAGTTATGTAGTCCTTAATGTCATCAAATTCTTCATAACTAAGAGTGAATGCTATTTCTATCAGCATATTGTTGTGAGTCTTCTTTTCAGCAATGTCCTTGACAGACAATGTGCTAGGAGGTTCTTCATATTTTTCTTCAAGGTATTTTAGTCTAGTATCACCAACAGTAGCTAGATGAAGTCTCATCAATCCTTTCCATGAGGAGAAGTTATCTCTATTGAGTTTTGGAATTTCTCTTTTGTAAGACATCTTGATCTTTGACTTAGATCCTTGAAATCTTTTATTGCAAGCACCAAAAGCTCTGATACCAATTGTTGGAAATGAGAATAGAGTAACTGAGAGGGGGAGGGGGTGAATCAGTTATTACACAAACTTTCCATAGTCCCTAAGATGTCTGAATATACCCTTGATCTCATTAATAAAATGTTGAAACTTGATAATGCAACAAATGATAAATATTAAGAACTGATATTTTATCATGCACAAAGTAATTTAGTAATTAAAACACAAGAGACACTAGTTTTAACATGGAAACCCAATATGGGAAAAACCACCAATGTAACTAGATACTATTTTTCACTCTTTTGAAGTGAGCCCTGTTAGGAGCCAACCCTGTTAAAGGTTACAAAAACACACTGTTAGGTGTGACCCTGTTAAAGGATTTAATCACCCTGTTAGGAGTGGCCTTGCTAGAGGTCTTTAGAACAATTCAACTAAACTGTCACCTTGTTAGAGGATTTATTGAATGGTTGTTAAACCAACTCTGTTAAGACATTTTGAATACACTGTTACAATGGTTAGAAAGCAACAATGAAATGACCTGATATAATGTGCAACTTATCTTTTCTGATTATAGATCTCTGTTATGCTTGACTGAATCCTTACTGATCAAATACAACTTTGCAGCTCCTTCAACACATCTGATCCTTCATTAGACTTTTGTCAACATTCACCTCTTCATACTATAATTTGCATTCATAACTTCTTTTTCATAATCACATGCTTTAATTCATAACTTGAATGACCATATATACCTTTCAAATTATCTTAGTCAGCTCAAATCACAACTAAAACAAACAATTACAACAGTCAGCTAAAAGTAATTAATTAGCAAATCCCTATACTAGCCGACCCTACATGGTGAACTTTGTTTAGAAAATAATTCCTGTGTTAACTGACTAAGCTCGGTTGATACAGCGAACTTCGTGACAATCCTTCAATCGCCGGGAGAACTCGATAAGTACTGAGTTTCCTGAGATAACCAAGTGAGCTCAGTGGAAACTAACCTTTGGAGACCGAGTGAAGCTCGGTTAACACTGACTTTTCACATTTCCTTCGTTGACCGAGTTAGCTCGATTAACACTATTTTCCACATTTACTTCGGTGACCGAGTTAGCTTGGTTAACACTGTCTTCCACATTTCCTTCGATGATCGAGTGAGCTCGGTTAACACTGTCTTCCACATTTCCTTTGATTGACTGAGTGAGCTCGGTAGGAACTATAAATTGCATTGCAGACTGTCTGAGCTTAGTGAACTTGGGACTAATTACTGATATGAAATTTTTGTGACATCAAGGACAACATTATTCAACACTCATAAGGAGAAGCCTTATAGCTTAGAGAAGAAGATCTCAAAATGGAAGCCTAAAAACTTGGGAAGATCATAGAAAACCCAAGAAATTGAGATACATCTCATTCTGCATTCTCTAGAAGAAGTCAGGGAAGGACTGGTGAAATCCTTAAAGAGAAGAAGAGAGATTTCCATAGTTGAGAATGATACACAATACAAGGATATTGACACCTCAAAAGCTTTTGCAAATGGAGACTCCAAAGAGTTTGATGTAGCAATAGAAAATTTCAAGTTCAACTAGTGGCAAATGAAGTTAAGCAACTTGATTTTTGACTTATCCCTAAAGTTGCCTACAAAAATGACCTAGTTGAAGCCCTATCCATAATTCCTTCTAAGGTAGTAATGGTGCAAGATTTTAAGAGATTCTATAATTGCAAGATTTCTTTATTTCTAGTACCCATTCTATCTTAGCCCCCTTTAGGAGTAGATCATTGAGGGGGAAAAGTATCTCTACAAATCCACTTATGAATTTTTGCACAAAATTTCTCTTTCCAAAGAAATATTTCATTTCCTTTCAATTGTAAGGAGGTTCTAACTTCAAAATAGACTCAACTCTATCTAGATCAATAGAGATTCTGGCTTTGGAAATGACATGTCCTAGTAGCTTTCCTTTAGTAACATCGAATAACATTTCTTGGGAATAGGGATATGATGTATTTATGACATCTATTGAATACTTGCTTTAGATAAGCAATATGGGTACTTTGATCTTTTGAAAAGATAGTCAAGTCATCCATATAGATGACTATACACCTATTTATCAATCTTTTGAAAGCTTCATCTATTGCTCATTGAAATGTAGCTCCAACATTAATCAATCTGAAAGGCATCGTTCTATAAGAAAGCATTGTCCACTTGGTTGTGAAAGCAATCTTTAGCCTATCTTCTTCATCAACCATCACCTAATTATATCCTAAATAACCATCCAAGAATGACATCATCTTTGAACCATCAACAATTTGCAATACCTCATCCAGTGAGCGTAGATGATAGTTATCCTTCTGAGATGCTAGATTCAAGTTACAAAAGTCAACACAAAGATGAATCTCTCTCATCTTCTTCTGCACAGGAACCAAATTTATTTTGAATCATGAGTTTGGAAGTCAAAAAAAAAATTAGGGGGTCCCCATTCTTGGCGAAGAATGGGGCATGTGTTGTGAATACCACAACAAATAGCCCTAAAAAAAGGAAGAAATCACCAAGGCATTTCTTCATTAGAAAATATTCTTCTAGCCTGTGTCAAATACCAACTAGACTTCGAATATCTTGAGCATCTTCGGATGACACTTCAATCAAAATTTTAGAACTTGAAACCTTCCAAATCAGTGCATGCATTGTGTATTTATTTCCTTTTGATGTGCCAGGATGTAGTCTATCAATGTTTTTCAATAACTTGAAACAATCTTCCACTCCTCCCAGCTCATTCATTTAGGATCTCCATGAAGAATTTTTTATTAATCAATTACTTGACCAGATGAGAGAATCAGTTCAAGGGCTCCTGGTAGGATGCCACATTCTTTTGAAATTCTATATTTTTGAATAATCGCTCCATGTCATTCAAAATGTTACTTTTAATAGAATGATACTTTGAATAAAAGCATATCTTTAGCCATTTTAGATCTTTAGAATCCTTCAGACTTAACACCATATTATTTTCTTTTCTTTTCTTTTCTTTTCTTTTCTTTTTTTTCTATATCCTAACTAGGCTTAGACTATGTAGTCAAAACATCAGTGTCGTTTCTTAGATTTGATCTCTTGTGACCATCCCTTGTGTTCCTCTTTTAGAACTTTTAGGAAAAATCTCACACCAAATCAATGATCATAGTAACCTCCTCTCAAGGAGACCCTTTCTATTTGAACTTAGTTGAAATTTTGATCATCCCTCACCATTCTTGACTTCAAATCAACAAAACCTAAAATAATCAAATCTTTAAATTTGCAAAATGTTGAGAAGTTGGTGGTCTAGGCCTCTGATTTCCAAATTGAGAGTCCCCTATTTCCATAAGAAATATCCATTACTTGGTTTGTATAAGACACACAATCATCTAAATATTTTGACAAAGAAATACCACTTCCTAAAATTAGGAACAAGAAGTGGTTAGTGAAATCTTAAAAGAAAATCTCAAGTACACCTTACCCCCTAGGACTGACGCAACCTTAAAAAATAAACACACAACTAATAGCAAACCCACAACATGAAAGAAAACACACTTGTAGAAATAAGCACACTTTCAGAAATGAAAAATCTAAGCTAAATGCAGAAATGAAATCTAACTAATTTTTTTTTGTTTTTTGTCTTTTCGGCTTCAAAATAATGCTTCAGAAACTGCCCATTTATGGGAAATGAAAGAAATTCCCCTTGTAAGGAACTGAACCTAAAAGTGTTTTCTCCCAAAATTTTCACAATTTTATAAGGGCCCATCCACAAGCGTTGAAACTTGGTATGACTGCCTAATTTTTCTTTTGCCTTATCCCAGAGTAAATTCCCACTTGTAAATTACAACAATTGGTATAAGAGCTAAGTTCTCATAAGGAGAAGCCTTATAGCTTGGAGAAAAAGTTCTCAAAATGGAAGTCTACAAACTTGGGAAGATCATAGAAAACCAAGAAATTGAGATACATCTCATTCTGCATACTCTAGAAGAAGTCAAGGAAGGACTGAGGAAATCCTTAAAGAGAAGAAGAGATATTTCCATAGTTGAGAATGATACACAATACAAGGAGATTGACAGCTAAAAAATGTTTGCAAATGGAGATTCCAAAGAGTTTGATGTAGGAATAGCAAATCTGATGGAGAAGAATAGAGCCCAAGTAGAAGAGATTAGAACTCTCAAGCTTGAACAAGAATCTCAAGCCATGATACTTTGTGAAGTGACTAAATAGAAGAAAAGAGCCATTGAAGATAACGCTATGATAGAAGAAGACAAGAGAAACCTTTCCAATATATTAGAGGAAAATTCAATTGAGCTTTGCAAGAATTTCCAACATGCAATTAGACACCCTAAGCCAGATGATAAATGCACATCATGAACTAAATGTCAAGGATATTGAGGACTCCACACTAAAAATGCAAAATGACCAACTACAAAATAACCTAACAAGAGAGAAGGAGATTGTAGAGAGCTTCAAAAAACCTAATGAAGCCATCAAATACTTTGAACAACTATTGAAATCACCAAAAGCCAACAATGATACTTCAGGACTAGGATACACCAACACTGAAAAAGGAGAGTCATCCAAGGATGCAGAAGAAAGAAGTGACAAAGGAAAGAATAATTAACCTACTTGTCATTTTTGTGGTAAAAAAGAACATACCTATAATGTGTGTAGGAGCAAGAATGGCCATTAGCATGACAAACCTAAGAATATGGTTCACTATCACAATTGCAACAAGTAAGGACATCAAGCACATGACTGCAAGACTAGAACAATCAAGACACCAAGATTTGAAGGTTACTATTACAATTGCAAGAAGTATGGACATAGAGATTTTGAGTGCAGATTAAAGCCTATGTGGACACCTAATCAACTAGCAAGGGGAAACAATTATGGGTATCACTACAATTAGGACTACAACACTAGGCATAGTTGTCACTACTATCAAGAATATGGACACATCCCTTTGAATTGCATAAGAACACATTTCAGTGGAAACTATTGCAGATGGTTAAGCTAAACTACATGCTTCAATTTTTTGAAGATTGGACACAACAATAGAAATTTCCTAACAAGGTCAAAGGCACTCGACTCAGAGTTCAACAAATGAAAAGAGAAGGTAGATGTTAAGCACATCAAAGGAGAAATGAATAAAACATGGAAGAAGAAAGATGGAAGTAGCAGATCCAATGAAGGGATAACTTCACCCTAAAGGTCAAGTGGTCACATTTCATCCAAATAAGAAAAAGAAGGTATGTGAGACTGATATTTAATGTTTTATCATACATGAGTTCCAAGACAAGTACTAAAAAGGATAGATCAACATGAATAGAGAAGCAAACATAAAATTTCAAAGTGTTGCCTAGTTGCCTTTAGATGCTGAGTTGTCTATCAAAGTCAATAAAAGCTGAGTTAGTAGTGGATGTTGAGTTTTAAAAAAATTGTATTGAAGTCAAGCAAGGGAAACTCCAATATATGACAAGTGGTATAAAAACAATGGAAGCTGAGTAAAGAAAAATTTCTTAAGGAGCTGAGTGTACAACTGTAAATGCACTAATCATTAAATTCTATGAAACAAGGGTATATGTTCATATTTTGAATCATTTTCCACCATTGAAAGCAAAAGAGAAAATATTAAAAGAGAGATAAATGATTTCCATGTAGTGTTCCAAGCATTTGAGCAGATTTCTACATAGATTCAATACAGTTTCATCAATTTCAAGGTATTTATACTTGTGTCGAGCTATGCAGTTTCAAAATTTCTTTGTGTCAAAACCCTATATTGCACAAATGGCCTCTAGTTCTAGGAAATATTAGGAGAAAGAGTTGTTTGAAGTTCAACTAGTGCCAAATAAAGTTAAGCAACTTGATTTTTGACCTATCCCTAAAGTTTCCTACAAAAATGACCTAGTTGGAGTGCTATCCATAATTCCTCCTAAGGTAGTAATGGTGCAAGATGTTAGGAGATGCTATAATTGCAAGATAGTTGTTGTAGGAGACATGGAAATTCGAGAAGCATATGATAGATTGTTTAAAAATGGAGTCTTGAAGGAAGAGTTCCAAATCATTGACAGAGAGGGCTTAATCCATGCACTAGAGTACCCTACATTTTTTTAAGACCGAATAGATTAGAATTGTATTAAGTAGGATTCATGATGGTAGTTTGTGGTTAGAAGATGACCTAGTCAAAATATCAAAAATTGTTGTTCACAGGGTAATAGGGTATCCAACCCTAGATCAGCCTAAGACCCTAAGAAGTGACTTTAAAGAAGCCATTGAGAAGAATATAGGACCCAAATGGAACAAGAGAGGCATGACCATAGATACTATTAAGGATTCTCTTGTTGATTTTTCTATCAGAGTCATTTCTGATAAGTTTTATCAATCTAGCAAACTCAATAGTGTACCATGCATTATAGTAGATGTTAGCTACAAACTTGTTAAAAAGGATAATACTTATGATCTAGCCAAATAGCAACTACAACAAATCAATGAAAATCCTAGAGCTATAAGAAGAAAAAAGGGAGCCCAATGTAAATTTGGTGCAATTTTGATATGTATATTCTTCTATTTATAGAATGAATTCCAATCTTTTGGAAAGGTTAGCTACAAAACAAATAGGTCCATTGTAGCCCAGGTGAATGAATACATTGAACAAATGAGTGCAAATTTTGAGACATTAATAACTAGTTAGTTTGAAGATTTTAAGAAATCAATGAAATAGAGGCTTAGGATTCTAGTCTTACTTGTGGAGAAGCACACAAATGACATTCTTTTTCTTGTTTACATTGATTAAACCTACATTCAAGTAGCCATACCAAGGGTAAGATGCCTTAGACCTCTTGGATATGAGATAAATATTGATGAGGCATTTGCAGAAATAACGACACTGTTAGTAGAAGAAGTAGATAAGAGTGCCCCACATTTTTTTACATATCATGTGGTGAGATCCAAGGTGTATATGGAGTTAAAGACAACTTTTGCACTTTAAAAAAAGGATAAATTAGTGAAGAATCTCAAAGAAAAATTTGGAGAAGGCATAACAGAGGTAGATGAAGAGGAAGATGAAGAGGAATAGGGGCAAGGGCCACTAGCATTAACACAACAAATGGGTGAAGATGCTGAAGAAGAAGGTGTTGAGCAAAAAGAGAAAGCACCTAAGGTAGAGCTCAAAAAGAGGAAAGCACAAAAGAAACTTTCCACACAACCTAAAGACAAGAAGAAGATAGCCAAGACAAGCCTAGGAAAACCCACCACAAGGGTAGATACAAGAGCTACAACAAAGGTAGCCAAGGAATAGGGAAAGAAGAAAGTTATAGAACAAGGAGGGCTAGTAGAGAAAAAGAGAAGAAAATATGTGGCACCTCTAGAGTCAGATGAGGAGATGACAGAGTCTGATGATAATGAGCAATTTAGAGTGGTAAGTCACACCACTAAATCAGATTTGGAAAACATTTGTGATAATATAAGAGACAATGCAGACTTGTTAGGGCTAAAAGGCATTGGTTTTAATAAGTTGACAAGAGAAGAGAAAAACATAGTGGAAGAATCAATGTACACTATGATGGCCAAGTTTAAGAATACTTCACTTAAACTAGATAATACTATGCCTAAGGAGCTATACTCCATTATAGAAAATAAATGGCATTATTTCCTAAATATGGAGAAAGAAATAAGAGAGTCAACATTGGCTCATGTGATTCTTGACCTCACAAAATGTCAAATAAGTAAGGCAATTAAGAAACATAGGAGAAAAATCACTCTCAAATACAGAGCCTTCAACATATTGCAAAATAAGATTGAAAATGTTGTGAAGAAGTCCACTCTCATGTGGAAAGTGATTTATGGCCTCCAAACAGTTAAGGAAGGACAAGAAGATCCCTTTAAGGAAAGAAATGATGATGAGGAAGAAGAGGAAAATGAAAAGAAAGAAGAAGGAGAGAAAGAAAGGAAGAAGTTGTAGTAGAGAAGGAAACACAAAAAGGTGATATGGCAACAGTTGAAGAGCAGCAATAGGAATAGCATGTGTAAGACACACAACTACCACCACCTAGTCCTCCACATGCAGCACCAACATCTACAAAGACAATTATTGTGAAGGATGTTCCTAACACCTTTGGTTAGAACATTAATCCATTGACTATAAAGGATCTCAAAAAGATCCTTGATTAGACAATTTTATAAGCACAATTATGTACCAATCCAGTCTTGGTGACTATAGAAGAGATTCAAAAGGTAGTAGCTAAGATAACCAAGGAGAAGGTGAATCCACAAGAACCACCTTCACAAACTCCAATAGCTACAAGTGGACAACCACAAGAGTAGGAAGCACAAGATGCACCTACTAAGGTTGACTCCACTATTATAGTAACTTCAACTATTGAGGAGCAAGAAAAGGAAAAAATAGGATAGAAGAATGCCTCTGCTCCTACAGTGCAAAGTTAAAGTGCACATCCTCTAATTACAATAATTTATCAAGGAAGAACTGAAGAAGACAAGGAAGAGAGCCCTAAGGAGAAGGAACAAGAGGCAATGCAAACCTTAGTCAATTTACCTACTATCTAGGGATTCCTACTGGAACTACACAATGGCTAAGCACTAATGCAATACCACTACAAATATTAGGACTAGGCTTGAGTTCTATCAAGGTAGCAAGGGTATTTCACTATGGAGAATGTGCACTTGATGAATAAATAGTCATACCAAGCTATGACTATAAAACAATGAACATAGAGTAGATCAGTGAATTGCAAGAGGCACTAGAGAAGAAGAAGAAGAAAGAAATACTTAGGAATGAGTATAGGCAAAGGCAAGCACTAATTGAAGTCAAAAACATCTTTCTTGATGCATTCATCTTGCTAGTACTTGATGAGACAAAGCCCATCATGGAGTGATTATCCAACATAGTGGACCAGGTACAAAATGAAGACCTAGATACTAATGCTAAATTGCTTGAATGGTCTAAGAAGAAGTTCCAAATGAAGGTAAATGAGAAAATATTTGGTGAGATAGCACTATCACAAGTAGAACTGGCTAAAAAGGTAGAGAAGGCAAAAGTAGTACTTGAGAACATATTCTCATTGTACTCCAAATTGCGTGATTCCTCATACTTGTTGTGGTATTCACAACACAGGACCCCCTAATTTTTTTTTTGATTCTTGAACTCATGATTTGAGAGTCAAGAGAAGAAAAATTTGTTTGAAAGTTAGTCTTAGAGTTGAAAATTCAAGTTACAAAAGTCAACACAAAGACGAATCTCTCTGATATTCTTTCACACAGGAACCAAATTTATTTTGAATCATGAGTCTGAGAGTTGGAAAAAAATTAGGGAGTCCCCATTCCTAGTGTGGAATGGGGTGTTTTTTTAATACCACAACAAATAGCCCCAAAAATAGGAAGAAATGACCAAAGCATTTCTTCATCAGCAAACATTCTTCCAATGTGTGTCAAATGCCAACCAAATTTCAAATATCTCAAGCATCTTTTGGATGAATCTTCAATCAAAATTTTAGAACTCAAAACCTTCCAACTTAGTGTGTGCATTGTGTATTTATTTCCTTTTGATGCACCAAGCTGTAGTCAATCAAAGTTTTCTAATAACTTGAAACAATCTTCCACTCCTCCCAGCTCATTCATTTGGGATCTCCACGAATGATTTTTTATTAATCAATTACTTGACTAGATGAGAGAATCAGTTTGAGGGCTCTTCATGGGATGCCACTTTCTTTTGAATTTTTGGCTTTTTGAATAATCACTCCATGTCATTCAAAATGTTACTTTCAATAGAACTATACTTTGAATACAAGATACTCTATTTTGAGAGCGTATCTTTAGCCATTTTAGAGCTTTAGAATCCTACAGACTTAACACCATATTATTTTCTTTTCTTTTTTTCCTTTTTTTTTGTTTCCTTTTTTCTATATCCTGACTATGCTTAGACTATGTAGTCAGAACATTGGTGTCATTTCTTGGATTCGATCTCTTATGACCATCCCTTATGTTCCTCTTTTAGAACTTTTAAAAAAACTCTCATGCCAAATCAATGATCATAGTAACCTCTCAAGGAGACCCTTCATGTTTGAACTTAGTTGAAATTTGGATCGTCCCTCACCATTCTTGACTTCAAATCAACAACACCTAAAACAATCAAATCTTTAAATTTGCAAACTATTGAGAAGTTGGTGGCCTAGGCCTCAAATTTCCAAATTGAGAGTCCCATATTTCCACAAGAAATATACGCTGCTTGGTCGGTATAAGACACACAATCATCTAAATGTTTTGACAAAGAAATATCTCTTCCTAAAATTGGGACCAAGAAGTGGTTAGTGAAATCTTAAAAGAAAATCTCAAGTACACCTTACCCCCTAGGACTGATGCAACTTTAAAAAAGAAACACACAACTGATAGCAAACACACAACATGAAAGCAAAAACACTTGCAGAAATAAACACACTTGCAAGAATGAAAAATCTAAGCTAAATGCATAAATACAATCTAACTTTTTTTTTTTTTTTTTTTTTTTGTCTTTTAGGCTTCAAAATAATGCTTTAGAAACTGCCCATTTATGGGAAAGGGAAGAAATTCCCCTTGTAAGTAACTAAGCCTAAAAGCATTTTCTCCCATAATTTTTGCAATTTGATAAGGGCCTATTCACAAGCATGGAAACTTGGTATGAATTCCCACTTTTTCTTTTTCCTTATCCCAGAGTAGAACAAGATCAAAAATCTTGAATGATTTGATCATGGCCCTCTTGTCGAACCATCTTTTTACAACTGCTTGATGTTTAACCATGTGATCTAATGTAGTTGTTCATTTCTCATCCATTTATAGGACATTCATCAATCTAATTTGAGCTTCATCAACAAATTCAGCATACCCACTCATGAGTTTCAAAACTAAAATTCTGAGATTGAGTGGGAATACTAGTTCTTTTCTGTAAACAAGTAAATATGGAGAAGTCCCCAAGGCATTTTTGACTTTCACTCAATCTATCCACAAGGCTTATTTCAATTGTGTATGCCAATCCCTAGGATTCTTGTTCAATAATCATTTTATTACTGTGATCAAGTTCTTGTTTGTAGATTCAGCTACCCCATTTCCTTGTATGTAGTAATTTGAAGAAAACTTGATGATGACTTTGTTTCAAATGCCCATTGGGTCAAGAATGTAGATTCAAATGTAGACCTATTATCACACACAAGGGTGAATGGAATTCCAAATTTGGTAACAATGTGTTCTTCTAGAAAGTTAGTCATCAACTTAGCAGTGTAATTTCTAAATGTCTCTTACTCTATCCATCGTCTACAATAATCTGTAGCTGTAAGGATGAATACATGTCTAGTTGATGATGGTGGATTGAGCGGACCTATGAAATCTAGTCCCCACTTTGTGAAGGGGTACACCTCGTACACTAGTTGTAATAGCATCATTGGGTGCCTCTCTTTGTTAGTACTAGTTTGGCATATATGACAAGAACACACATGCTCAAATGTATCCTTTAATATCGATGGCCAAAAATAACCTAATCTCATAATCATGTGAATTGTTTCTTCTGCTAAACCATGTCCTTTACCATACTTGTCATGGAAATGTTCCAAGACATCCTTAGCTTCTTCACAACCTAATCATTTCAGATAGATCCCTTCATAGTTTCTTTTATACAACTTGTTATTAAGTAACATGTAAGACTCACATTTCATCTTAAGTCCCCTACATTGTGAACTATTCATCCATTTGGGGCATTGGTTTTGTAAGAGATAATAAAAAATGTCTTGGTACTACACATTTATCACCACACCTTGGTTGATATCAACTTGTGATACAACCATCTTCTTTTGATCATCTTCATCTATTTCATCATCAAACTTGAATTCCTTTTCATTTCCATCTTGGTTATCAGCTATCATTTTTTATAGCCCTTGACCTCTGACTAATCTCATAAATTAAATCTTGAGATCAAATTCTTGAAGTATGGCCATCCACTTTCCTCTCCTTTCACCAAGTTCATTCTGCATCAAACGTGTCTTTACTGCTGGATTAGGTACAATTTCATACACCTTACTTCGAAGTACGTAGTGATGGAATATCTTTACTACCTTGATCAATGCAAAGGACTATTTATCAAGGTTCGAATATTTCAACTCTGTGTTCTTCAAAGAACAACTCATAAAAGAAATTGGTCGCTCATCTTCCTTCTCTCTTTTTTGTGTCAAGGTCCCTGCACAAGAGTGTTCAAAAGAAAATGAATAGATCTTGAAAGGTAACTCATAATCCAAACTTACCAAAACTAGGGCCATGGAAATGGCAACCTTAATATCTTTGAAATATTTCTTTATTTTTGGTACCCATTCTGTCTTATCCCCCTTTTTGAGTAAATCATTGAGGGGTTCAACTATCTCTACATATCCACTTATGAATTTTCACACAAAGTTTATCTTTCCAAAGAAAGATTTCAATTCCTTTCGATTGTGTGGAGGTGCTAACTTCAAAATAGACTCAACTCTATCTAGATCAATGGAGATTCTAGCTTTGAAAATGAAATGTCCCAAGAGCTTTCCTTTAGTACCACTGAATGAACATTTCTTAGGATTGAGGGATATGTCATATTTATGACATCTATTGAATACCTACTTTAGATCAAAAATATGGGTACTTTGGTCTTTTGAAAAGATAGTTAAGTCATCCATAGAGATGACTATACACCTATTTATCAATCCTCTAAATGCTTCATCCATTTCTCATTGAAATGTAGCTCCCACATTAATCAATCCAAAAGGAATCCTTTTGTAAGCAAATGTTCCCCACTTGGTTGTGAAAGTAGTCTTTAGCCTATCTTCTTCATCAACCATCACCTGATTATATCCTGAATAACCATCCAAGAATGACATCATCTTTAAACCATTAACAATTTGCAATACCTCATCCAATGAGGGTAGAGGATAGTTATCCTTCTAAGATGATAGATTCAAGTTATGAAAGTCAACACAAAGATGAACCTCTCTGGTCTTCTTCTACATAGGAACCAAATTTTTCACCCATGTGGAATGATGGATAGGAGATATGATCTTAGCATCTAGTAGTTTCTTTACTACTTTCATAATCAATGGTTTGATGATTGGATTTACTAGTCTTTGTCTTTGTTGAAATGGCTTTACATCAAGTTTTGACGGGATGTCATGTGTGATAATCATAGGATCATAAGTCTTCAAATCTTCATTGCTCTAGGAAATGACATCCTTATACTTGGTGAGTAATTTGAGCATGTCCTTCCTTTATTGTGAGGTACACACGTTTCCTATCTGTACCATTCTTGGTTCTTCATCAGTACCCAAATTACATGAATCACATTCCTCAATTCCCTTTTCTTGAGTTTCCCTTCTATTGAGTGCAAATTCATCATGATCAAAGATGCATTCAAGTTCAACCATTCCTTTTGGAATGGTGTTGGTTTTCAAATTAAGGATTTCATCTTCATCCTCAAGCTCATCATTTATGGGCTTGCCATCAGGCGTATCATCAATCTCTTGTCCCTGAAAATGGTGACTACACATAACTAACTCAAGTATATGTTGATCATCCTAAAAGACTTGAAAATTGGTGATATTGTTGGGAATGGAGGGAATGGCAACCAATTCTAGTAAAAATATTTTCAACTTGGTTCTTTCAACTGGTTGTAATGTACTAGCTGAGATGGCAAGAGAATCTACTACCATGTTCTTTCTCCTTGGAAGGATTTGATGTTTAAGGCCTCAAAGTCATTCAATACATGTCCCATACCCTTTTCCTATAAGCAAGTAATCTTTTGTTGTTCCAAGAATATATGGATTTTACTTGTCGTATGACCAATTGGGAATCCCCCTTGATTTTAAGAACTGTGACTTCTTTTTTGAGTGCAAAGAGGAGTCCTCATATTAATGCCTCATATTCTACACCATTTTTGGTACACCTAAATTGTAATCAATATGCATCATAGAAAGATCTACCTTTTCGGTTGATTAATTCGATACCAACACGGACTCCCATCTTGCACCTAGAACCATCAAAATGGAGTGCCCAAATTGCATCTTCCTTGGGTTTTCTAACTTTAGTTTTATTCATCTTTAACTTCTCTTTCACTTGAGCCTTGAATGATTGTTTCTTAGGAACCCATTGTAACTTTCCTTGTGTAGGATTGATGAGTCCCCGTCATAACTTATAGATAGACAAAGTGTGTTTTTTTCTTGTTTATCCATCCTTGTAACTTCAATAGTCCATCCTTTACCTTTCACATATTGTCTTCTTCTTTGAACTTTAATCATCCCTAGAGGAGGAGAAGAAAAACCTCCACCATCTAAAGAGGAATCACTATATGATACATTTAGATCTTCACTTTCTTCTTTAGTCTTTTCAACAAGGTTGGACGAATTCACTGAATCTTGACTTTCTATGAGTTCATCTATTGAGGTCTTTGTATCCTTATTTTACATCATGTCGGTCAATACCTTCGCAGCTACTTCTTGACATGATGAACATTCAAATTTAGAGTGACTAACTTTGTGTAATCAAAAAAATCTCGAAAGGAGGAGGATGCTAGGGTTAGCTTCTTCTCCTAAACATTGTAAATTAGTCACCATACTTTCTATGAACTATGTCACAGTTTCACTTTTGGGTATCGACACCTTAGGTTCTTCCTTTTGATCCTAAGGTGTATTGTTTGGAACCATATTCAATACCATCAGTTTGTATGAAGCCAAATTTGATTTTAAGAATGCTATCTCATTCAAGGCATTGTAATATGTAATCATTGTTTTTAATTAGGGATCAACATCTATCTTGATTTGATTGTTCAATCCTTTCCATGGCAACCACAATTGAGTGAAGTTTGTAGAGAACCATCCTCTGAGACATTTTGTCCATTCTCTACTTAGAGGTAATCCATATGTCTCTAGGATATCAACTACATGTATTTCAATAATATCTTGGATACGAGGATCAATTCTTAAATGTATCCACACATCTTTCAATACTCTAATGACTTTTACCTCTGTCTTATCCAATTGTATCACCACTCGATTAAAGGGTTGAGGGCTAACTCCTAGCCTTTGGGCTATTGATAATGGCATTATGTTACATGAAGCTCCTGAATCAATGAGGTAATTGTGAAGATTCTTTCCATATATCCTTATGCTCAGCAAAAATGGGGGTACCTCAACTTTGTCTTTGAACATAGTGGGTATCACTTCTATAGCATTTACTTGTTGCAGCACCAACTTTTGAGGGACAACATTCGTATTTTGGGAAACCTTTGTATTATCCAGTGTCTTCATGAGCACTTCTCTTTGTTGTTTAAAATTCTACAACATGTCAAACATTGACATATTGGCTTTAAATTTCTTTAGATCTTCTACTGCATTGTACTTTTTAGTAGACCAAGTTGGGTTCTTTAGTATTGTTGGTATGTTCACTTGATTCTAATACTATTGTCCTCCCTACACTAGCCTCACTGGTGGCAGATTGTAACTTGCTCTAGGATCAGGTGGAGTTGGTTGTAGACATAGAGGAATCCCATTTGTCAAGGGATCCTTTCTATTTCTGAGATTGTATGTATTTCGATTATCATTTTGGAAGGAAAACATCTCATCATGTTGAAGATCAGGTTCTTGACTAAATGGGAATGAGAATTCCTCACTTGCTTGTTGTTCCACTTGTGTATTATGTGTAGCATCATAAGATTCCAATAGCATCACATTGAATTGAACAGGAGGAGGATTGTTGTTTTCTTGTGAGTTTTGATTCACCTCCTAATTACCATTGTAGTACAAACCATCATTACTAGGCATATTTTGGCTATCATCATACTGATTAGTTTCAGCATATTGAACATTGTTTTTGTTGTTATCAACAACAATGCTTCCATTATTTGGTCAAGTGTTCCATTGTCAGTTTTGCCTTTGGAAGCCATTGTTGTGATTAGGAGTATTGAAGTTGTTTCCTCCACCATTGTTTCTTGCATTGTTGTTAGTGTTATTGTTGAAGCTCCTATTGTAATTCTAACCAAAATTGTTGTTGCAGGGGCCAGCATTATTTCTTTGGAAGTTGTTATTTTGTCCTTGTGAAAATCTAAGACATTTTAGCTCATTATTTATTTTTTACATGGTCTTCTTCATTTGACCAACTTTCAAAAGAAGATTGTTATCTGCTTCCACATGAACCATTGCTTTCTATTTAAAGAAAGCTATTTTTGGGGGCTCATACCCTGGATGTGTTATTGCTTGAGTTTGTGGAGTAGGTGCCTGTTGCAATGGAACTAGGTTCATAGGTATGAATTGGCAGGCATGATGGGTGCTCCCATGAGGTATGTTGGCATCATAGGGAGTACTTATGCTTGAAGCATAATTCCTCCTCCATTAGGATTGGCATGCTTCATGAACATGATTACTTCTGCAAAGACTTTGTCTAATATGTCAATATTTGTTGTAGGAAGTCTTCTCAGAAAGATCACAATAAGAGGGTTTATAGCGTTCAAATAAATATAAATGGCAGCTTCAACTGGTATTGTGTATGGCATTTCCAACTTGCAGTAGGCCATATGAAAGTGATGGTTGAAGTGTGAAACTATCTCAACTAGGTCCTTTTTTATTGATATGAATTGTTGATGTATCACAACTAGATTGATGAATGTTTTCAATTGCTCCAAAAAAAAATTTTTAATGTATCCCAATCTCCAATGCATCTGAGTGGAAAATTGACATAGCAATTGAAGGCAATTTCTCCCAAAGAGTAGGGGAATAAATGAAGAACCATGTCCTCATTAGCCACTTGCTTTTAGTTGAAAACTTCTATGAAAATTTTGACATGATCCTCAACAGTTTGTGTTTCACCATAGATGAATCTTGGGAAAAACTTCTCAGGATTCTTTGGGAGGTCATGGAGTGCACCTCTCAAGTTTATTGGTGAGTCTATAACATTCATGGAAAAGGCCATGGGAGGATTTGGTGGACCTAATGGTGGTTTTTAGGGAGTAGCTATCGAAGTATGTGGTGGTTCACTAGGTTGTTGGAGTGGAGGTGAGTTGAAGAAGATGATGAAAGTTTGAAAGGGAGTGGTTGAACTCTGGATGTTCCCTTGTCACTACGTGGTTTGTAGAAGTGGGTAAGCTCAAGAAATTCATGTGTACTTGGGGTAGACCTTAATGCTCACTAAAATGGGAATTTTGGATCAATATCCTCTAGATTGAATCAAATTTTGGAGAAAAGTACACCTCTGTAGAAGTACACTTTCTCACTATTCTAGATTTTTTGCACCACAAAGTTTTGTAGATCTATAGACCTATAGATCTATGGACTTATGTACCTATGGAGTTGCAGACTTGCAGAGCTACATACCTAAATTTCTAAAATAATTTGAAGTATTTTCTACACTTGTATGGAATGTAGCTTATTGCAAGGGTGCAAAAAAATTTTTGAAACTTTGTCAAGTTTCTTCATTTCTGGGAGTATGTTCTTTGGTTTGTGACCCTCCTTCCAGTGCCACCTTTTTTGGGCATTCATTTTGCACAAGGTCAATGGCAAGAATCCATTGCATAATTCCTCTCTTGAAAAGAAAATCTTTTTAAGGATCCACTCCAAGGTTCAATATTTGTCTTGCAACATACCAAAATTAGCTTAGTAGAAGATAAATGTGAATGTTCACAAGGAGGCCTTTGCTAGTTCTAAAAACTCTTTTATCTCAAAATCAAAGTAAATCTATTCACTGTCTCAAAATATCACACCAAAAGAACAATATTTTTGTATTTTTTCTATTTTTCAATGAATGCAACTCTAACAATGCAGCTACTATGAGGTCCTATTATAATAGGGGGTTAATAAAGAAAATAACATGAAATTGAAATAACTTGGAATTCAAATTCTTAAATAGACATAAGCTACATAACACAACATGTTGCGAGTTAAACCTTTGAAGAAATTGGTAGGAAACCAATGAAAATAGGAGTAGCACTTTCCAGAATCCACTAATGCAATTGTCAATGAAAATCTTTAACAAATTGAATGATGTTTCACTCTTCATCAAATCACAAGGACATGGAAAGTGTGCTCATGTGAGACAAAAAGCTATGTAGACACAATCAGATGATCTCTTCTCAAGCTCATTACGTCAGTGGAATTTGTATATCTGTAGCAAACACCAAAACTAAAAGATTGCACAACTAGAAACAACACAATAAACCTTTGGCTCAATCACAATCTCATGAATAGAATTCACAAAAATATGACACATTTAGGCAAGAATAACTACACTTTGAATGCTAGCACCAAAAGCATAATTTTATTGCATAATAATGGCAGCCTTTGTTACATTTTACATTGGAGTATTTATAAGAAATCGTCTCCTCAATTTGTGTTGAGAGTGAGAAATATCTTGACTTAATAAAAATCTTCTTAAAACATTAAAAAAAACTAAATAAATACAAACTAACAATCTAACTAGTGCTTGAAGGAGGCCCACAAACCACATAACATACTCCTAAAAATGACGAAAATTTGACAAAGTTTTTTTAAAAAAAAATTGCACCCTTGCAATAAAATGCATTCCATACAAGTGCAAAAAATACTTCTAAATTTTTTAGAAATTTAGGTACGCAGCTCTACAAGTCTATTGGGTCACAACTCCATAGGTCTGTAGGTCCACAGGTATGTAGATCTGCAGATCTATGGGTCTACAAATCCGCAAAACTTTGTGGTGCACAAAATTTAGAATAGTGAGAAATTGTACTTCTATAGAGGTGCACTTTTCTCCAAAATTTGATGCAAGCTAGAGGATATTGATCCAAAATTTCCATTTCAATGAGCATTAAGGTCTACCCCAAGTACACACAAATTTCTTGATCTTACCCACTTCTATAAACCACATAGTGACAAGGGAACATCTTGAGTTCAACCACTCCCTTTCAAACTTTCATCATCTTCTTCAACTCCACCTCCACTCCAACCACTTGGTGAACCACCACATACTCTGATACCTGCTCCCCAACAACCACCATTAGGTCCACCAAATCCTCCCACGTCCTTTTTCATGAATGCTATAGAGTCACCAATAAACTTAAGAGGTGCACTCCATGACCTCCCAAAGAATCCTGAGAAGTTTTTCCCAAGATTCATAACCCTCCCCCCCCCCTCCTCCTCCTTCATTTTTTTGAAGTGTTTGAGGAGGGAGAGGTAAGCCTTCTCCCCCCCCCCCCTCTCTCTATTTCACTATGCACCCTTATGGGCATGCACACTCAATGCATGCCCATGATGTGCTCGTGTGCAGTGCTCTTTTTGGGCGCATGCATGACACCTGTGCAACTTGCAGCATGGTGTAAAGCATGGTGCCTACGTGGCTGGGCGAGGCACCTGTGCCTACACCATTGGGCATAGTACTAAGCATGGAACCCATGCAGTGCCCTTTAGGATGTTAGCATGGTGCTTATTCATGTACCCTAGTGACACTTGTGGCCTCGCAATCATGCGTTGACGCTTGCACCTACGCAGTGCCCTTGCCTTAGCGCCTGCGGCTTTCATTTTTTTCTCTTTTTATAATTTTATTTTATTGCAAAAGATGTAACATTTTTTTTTAAAATTATAAAACTTTAAATTTTAAAAATAAAAAAATTTAAAAAAATTAATAATGAAAATAAAACCAAAATAAATAAATAAATAAGTCTCCAAGGGGGACCTTTTTTTTCCTCTTATGTTGTTTTTCACTGTCTAATAATTGATTGTGTTTTATTTTTCTCGTGATGAGCATGTAACACAACTAGATGTCACCCACATCTAGATTAGCAATGAAACCAGTTGTTTACAAATTTCAAGGTGTGACCCCAAAATCAAGATTACATGATGAGTACGCTAAGATCAAAGATACTAACTTGAAACACATAGACCTAGGAGAGTTCCTAAGAGTTTGCAACAATATGACATAAAGGTCAACCTTGGTGTCTACATTAATCTATTTTAGATTAGTGAATGCAGCATCACATCTTGTGTCAATATAGTTAGCTGAGTTGATCATGACCCTATCTCGGCATTTTGTTCCTGATGAAAGGGTAGTCAAGAGCATTACTAGGGAATTGGTTTTGGATCTATGACCTGATAACATCGAGCAAGTCTTCCATCTTTCCAAAGTTGATCAGTTCATTTGACTCTCCTACGAAGCAGCTAAAAGATGGTATAAGGATCATCACCAAGAGGCCATCGACATCATACATTCCTTGTACTTCATTGAGAAGCCACCTCGGGGAAAGACAATCAAAAAAATGGATATGACTCGAGAATACATGAAGGATGACTTTGGATACTCCATCATTCTTTTGAGCAGAGTCTTGGGCTTACCTGTAGCAAGTCATCTCTCTCCATTCATGGTCAACTTTATTGAGACTATTAGGCATGCAAAGATACCACTGGATTGGGCCACCATGCTAAGTGAAAAATTGTGTGATTAGTTGAGGATAGTAAAGGATAAGAAGTTCTATATGACTTCTTACATGGTGTATCTACTTGCAACAAGGGCAACCAACTATCCAAGGTTGTACAAGAAAGGTAGTATGCAGGACCCCAATACCTGGCCATACATAGTTTATCCTTAGTTGGTAAAGAAGAAGCTCTCACCACAAAGCAAGGAGTACAAAATTGTAAATGATGCCTTCATCTTTGCTATCATTTGATTCATCAAAGGGGACTATGAGAAGAGATTTTCCAAGGAAGCCAAAGTACAGATCATAGCTCTCAGAGCATATTTCATCTAGTTTAGGACATTTACATACATTCGAGTAGGTGGTGCATCTATCAATCCAAAGTAACTCCCAAGGTACCCAAGTGAAAAGTTGGTTCTAATGGAAATATCTAGGTAGATTGAGTCAACATATGAGAGGATCAATAGACAATGAAGACCTTGTTGGGATTGGCCTTTTGTAGTAGGAGCATATTAGGTGAAGAGAAAGTAAGATATCCTAACTTTCATGTGGGAATGGGAGAACTACCCTCTTGAAGAGGATAACTCTCCTAAGCCATTCTTCGACAATGTTGGTAAAGTGGAAAACCCGGTAGGAAAGGAGTTCTATCATGAAGATGCCATTGAAGATCATTGGATGAATGCCACAAATGACTATGATGTCCACACTAGAGATTATTATAGGATGAGTTTGTATCTAGTAGAAAAGGCTCTCTATTTGACCATCCTTGATGAGATAAGGCTATAGGACTCCAAGGAACTATTGGATCCCCTATTCAATACAAATAAAGTTGCTGAGAGCCATTCTGAATGCAAAAGTTGATAGAGAGGAAGGAGATGATATTAATCATTGAGTGAGACATGTCATTTTAATGAAAAAGAGTTGGATTAAGAAACCCTTTCCACTTGATCCAATTCTAGATATAGTGATCCTCCATGCACATGCTTTCCCAGAAAGGGGTAAGGGAAGGAAAGTCACAGTTACTATCTTTGCACTCCAGTCTCCTATTAGGCTAGAGATAGTCTACCAGCTTGATCACCTAGTAGGATACTACCACCCTTCAAAGAGGAAGGGAAAGAGGAAAAGAGCCTCTCCTCAAAGGATCCAGATAGCGCATGTTGAAGAATAGGTCTCCTCCCAACAATAGGAATCAAGTTTGTAAGAGCCCCTAGATGGTGGAGCTTCTCATATCCAAGTTGAATTTCCATTGCCTCCTATTTTATCAAGTTAATGAGAAGAGGGAGAAATTCTAGAGACCTCCATTCCTCTAGTGCATGAAGAGCCTTCTTCTCCTATTGTTTTGTAGAAATAAAAGACGATCAAGTTTAGAATGAACAAGAGGCAAAGAGTCTATAAAAGATTAGTGCCTAATCCATCTATTCTTGAGACCATTCTAGAGGAAGAATTAGATGAGAAAGAAGAAAAGGTACCCTTACAAAGGAGAACTTGGTTGGCAAAAGCCATAGAATTGGAGAGAAGGAAGAGTTCCATGAGTACCCTACCACCCACCCAAGCAAAACCTGTAGAACTCTCTTCTTCAGAAGATGAAGTGTAGTGATGAGTGAATGAGAAAAGGGAGCAAGGTGAAGATGTTCTCTCCATCTTGGATTTTGATTTCATGCCTATAGGTATGGAGTTAGTTGGAGATAAGATCAGAGACACCCTATAGGTGAACTTCAATAGCAAGACTAGATGTAGATGCCACCAAAGAAATAGGGTCCTAATTTCACTCCTCCATCTCCACCACAGGTCACGATGGTAGATAAGGGTTTAGACACTCCTCCACCTCCAAGTTTAGAAGACGAACATGTTCAAAAGGAACCATCATTACAAGAGAAACTAGAACCAATGGTTACTAATGAGCCATCAAAAGAGGCATAGATAGTAGATTACGCACAACAACCTTCTCAAGAAGTTGAGGATAAAACTATAGGACCTATAGAGATCGAGATATAGAAGAAGAGTCCTCACAGCAGGAGACTTTGACCAAGAGTGATAAAGGTGTAAGGAAACTTGGCAATAAAGAATATAACCATTTCCACATAACCCATAATAGATCTGAAATAAACATGAAATTAAAATCCACATGCAAGAGAATAGACAACATACCCACAAAATGTGACACAAGATATACCCTAGGAAACCCTCATTGAGGGAAAAAACCTAGCCTCCAAAAGCATCCATCATCATGTATTATTCAGCAAAAATACCATTGCCATACAACCATGGAAGCCTTCATGGCCATAGCCACAACCGAGCAAACTATGTGAACAAGCATAAATTCACACATCCCATGCCATGCTTCCAACCTTCACAAATGCTCCCTTGGCTAACCTGTCAAGCCTTGTCCCGCTCGACTCTTGCATTTTTTTCTTCTCCTTGTCACTCTTTCTCTATATACAACAACTACCCTTGTGGCTGCTTATATAGTAGCAAGTCCCACAAAACCACCAAGTGGTATTACATAAACCATGTGCTAAAACCATGTGCTACCTAACCCACTGAACCCACATTTAATATTGGGCATTTAATTCTTTTCCCCCAATATTAAATAATTACATGAAATATTATCACAATGTTACAATACAACTCATCAAGAATATTCCATGGGAATCTTTACATGTTGCACATCCATCTAGGTACAACATTACATAATAAAATAAAATAATAAAATAGCAATATTATGCAATGTGTGCAACACCCATTATCTCAACAATCTCCCACTTGTTGTATACATTGCATAGGGTCAATCCATAGCCACATAAAATGAACAAGGGAACAATCCCTCCCAGCACATCCACCATCATGGATCAAAATACACCAAGTGCTCCATCTTGGTACCCGCAACAAAATCAAAGTATCCAGCATCTCAAACATGAATGATCTCACCTCCTATTATGCCACTGCCACCGAACATACATAGAAGTCATCCAAAGAGAAAACCACCCAACCTGTCACATTAGAAGATCATAAAATCTTGTACCAACTAAAATTTCAAGCACAAATAACTGATCCAAAGGTAATCACATGTATCCGTAGTTGTCAAAATATCCATAGCTGAAATAGCACCCACAGCAAAGTGCCAAACCCATCCAACTATCCATACCTCAAAGGTATAACAAGTGAGTCTTATATCACTGACATATCCAATCTGCAACCTGCAATCATAAGCCTCAAGAGCAATACCTGCCACATATATACCAAGAAGCTCCCACTGCAAAAGATAATGTCAAATCTATAACCAATCCACTCACAACATCTCATAGAAGTGAATCCATGTAGTATCAAGGACATCCACAACACATAAACTGATATCCTGCAAGAAAAACTCTCATAACAAGTGTCCAATGCTCTCCCAAATTCTCCACAACCAGCAGAGGAAAGAGAAAGAAATAACCATGTCATCTCTCACATGACATACATGAGCACAAACCAGTGATCACAATCTCTAACCAATCTCAAATCCAATGTAGGCAAAACTGAACATCCAGGAAGATAACCAAGACCAGAGAAACCATGCAAATCATAACCTGTATCATGTCCTTCTACACACACCTCTAGATGTAAACTATGCAAGTATGATCTCCTCCATAAAACCCCAAAAAGAAGCCTCAACAACACCCAAAGCATACCATATAACTAATCATGGATGTAAGCCTCTCACAAGAAGATCAAACTCAATAAAACCATTCCTAATCCAAGGAATATGCCCAATATAAAACCATCTCCCAAACTCAACCAGCATAACAACATATGGACATGGAGATAACCAATGCTAAACCATCTCTCAAATGAACCCTCCAGAACTAACTCATGTACAATAGCTCAAGATCCATATCCATGAAAGACAAGCAGAAATATAATGCAACTGAGAGAAACAATGGGCTATACCTCTCAAGTAGCAAACCGCCGAGTAGACCAAGAGTGGGGAATGAGAATGCTCATCAAGATACCCAAGTCTCCAACCAAGACTCATCTAAGAACAATCTCCTCTCAAGTCCATATTAGGTGACTGCCCCTCGGACTTTTTGCTAAATCCATCAACTGTCCCAACAAATACTTCTCTAATCCAAGAGAAATCAGCATCACCACCGTCTCTAAGTATCCATGAGCACCTGTAACCAATCAATCCATGCCAACTCCAAATGCAACATAGCAATATCATGAAGTATCTAGCTTATGATCAGTGTACTCAATACCAAGAAACTAAACCAAGATCAATGTCAAAGTTCCAACCATGGCCTCAGGAACATAAACATGACAACATGATCTAAACCATCTCAACTAAAGAGATAACATATTCCACATGAACATACTATAACATGTCACAACTCTAAACGCATATCAAGAGTATACCATGACATAATAATGAAACCATCCTCACACCAAGGATAACATGCCAAATAAAAAATATAAACCACACCTTTGCCAAGAACCCTGTGAGTCCACGAGATGCAACCATCTCCACACACCATGAAGAAAACCATCTCCACATACCAGGAAGAACCATCTCCATACACCATGAAGATAACAAGTGCACCATGCAAATGTCAAAGATGCTTCTGTAGCAACAGGATCTAAGACAAACCTCCAACATCTACAAACACTCAATAAATATATCAATGCCAACAAAACTCCCACTCAACCGTGGTACCAAGTCACCTATGGCATCATAAAATCCATCCTCTCCAAACCAAAAAGATATAAACCAAGCTAGGAACTAATCCTGCACTGTCACCCCATCACTGTCACAAGCTCCCACTAAACCATGTATCCAAGCTATCCATGACATATGATGAACAAACCATCCTCTAACCATGAGAATCAACCAAGGAATCAAACCATCAAAGAATTCAAAGTGCACATCATGAGCTCCTCAAAAGAAAACCAAATAACCATGATCCTTAACCAAGAAGATATACCACCATAACTGAATCAAAAATCCAAGATAATGAACATCAAGGATGTACCTATATAACCAATCATGTCATGCCAAAATCTATGACACCATGATCACATCCATGAACTGAGCATCTGGCTCTCAATATGTCCAACCTGTCAGCATAGTCAACCACAATCCTCCACCATGACTGTACCTGGTAACAACATCTAATCCCTTCTACATGAAAAAAATTGTAAATCATGTGACTTAGGGCATAGACAACCCAAATCCAAGCCACCAATCTGAATATGCATCAATAATGAAAGATCAATGGGAAAAGACAATCCATAACCAAGCTATAAATGCAACCTATAAGTATAGACCACTTACAACACTGCACAACTTGTAGATCCAACAAGTCATCATACATATCCAAATCCAAACATTGATAACCATATCATTATGAGACCAATCCGAAATATGAACTGAGTATACAATGACATCAAATCTTAAATCTCCAATGCCATAAACTCACAATGTTACCATAGTCAAAATATACCTATAAATTGTTTAGATAAATATATCAACAAATAAATCATGCCAAACCTGCACCAAATCTGAACCAATGTGTAGAGCTCTCCAAGAGCTTTCCGTTGACTACTCGAAGTCCAAAATCCGACTCCGTATGCCCCAGTTATGCCCTAATCCATGCTCAAAATAAACAACATCTAACTTTAGGGCTCTGAAAACCTGACAAAATTTTAAAATCACATAACCAAAACTACACGATCTTGTAGTGCTCTGAATTAGCTTTCCAACGCATGTAAGAACTCTAAAATCCGATATTCTGAGAGAAAGTTATGGCCATTTTACTAAGACAGTCTTTTTACCATTTTAAGTACGATTTTTCATTTTTAATTTTTTTTCAGTGACGAAAATTCCGACGGGATTAAATTTGACGGCCATCATGGGCTGAAACTAAAAAACTCTTTCATTTCCTCTGAACATGGCCAAACTAGGGCATATTATATATCAAAATTTATGGAAATGTCGACCCGGATCCAATGGTGAGGTCTATTTTTACCTAGGAGGTCATTTCTGCAAGCTACCCCCCAAAACCCTCATTTTAAATGAAACATCCAAAAAATCTTTTGTCTTACAATTTCACAAGCCCAAATATTTTAACATCCCATCATAACAACAAACCCAAAACTCTCAGATCTGCAATCATTCATATATCTTGCCCTTTTCATTTATCCTCTCATGCATTCCCATGGATTCAACCTAAGGTTACAATAATAAAACCATAGCTCTGATACCAATTGTAGGGTCCATTTGTCGTTGCACCAAAAGCCATGACTATTAGTGAACATGGAACACCACATAATTAACCACTTGCAGGCAAGGGAGTGCGTCACATCACCCAAAAATCTCCCCCTTGACGCGCATACCAAGTGCTTACACAGGTCGGGAAGGCACCGGGGAGATTTGAACCCATGACTAGGCCAAAACTAGGTTCTGATACCAGTTGTAAGAAAACTTGGCAATAAATAATATAACTATTTCCACATAACCCATAATAGATCTGAAATAAACATGAAATTAAAATCCACATGCAAGAGAATAGACAACATACCCACAAAATGTGACACAAGATATACCCTAGGAAACCCTCATTGAGGGAAAAAACCCAGCCTCCAAAAGCATCCATCATCATGTATTATTTAGCAAAAATACCATTGCCATACAACCATGGAAGCCTTCATGGCCATAGCCACAACCGAGCAAACTATGTGAACAAGCATAAATCCACACATCCCATGCCATGCTTCCAACCTTCACAAATGCTCCCTTGGCTAACCTGTCAAGCCTTGTCCCGCTCGACTCTTGCCTTTTTTTCTTCTCCTTGTCACTCTTTCTCTATATACAACAACTACCTTTGTGGCTGCTTATATAGTAGCAAGTCCCACAAAACCACCAAGTGGTATTACATAAACCATGTGCTAAAACCAAGTGCTACCTAACCCACTGACCCCACATTTAATATTGGGCATTTAATTCTTTTTCCCCAATATTAAATAATTACATGAAATATTATCACAATGTTACAATACAACTCATCAAGAATATTCCATGGGAATCTTTACATGTTGCACGTCCATCTAGGTACAACATTACATAATAAAATAAAATAATAAAATAGCAATATTATGCAATGTGTGCAACACCCATTATCTCAACAAAAGGGATGGAGGTAGTTGAACACATCCCTTCATCATCTAGAGCTAAGGTTGTAGAGAGATATATCCTAAGATGGTTTCAAAAATAAATATTGAAAAGTGCTAAGCATTAGTTTCATGCTTTAGAGGATGACATTTGTGATATTGTAGAGATCTTGAACAAGCCTAAGTATCCATTACTTGATGCAACTCCATTTCTATTTGTCACTTCCATATGGAACCAAGACTTATTTACACAAGTGGCTCACCCTCCTGAAGGTATAGATGTAGAAGTTGTTAGTCTCAAGGACTATGAAGTGAAAGATATTATGTTGGGAAAACCTGCACATGATACATCCTAATGGATGATGACTATGGGAGTCAAAGAGGTTCTCTGGCACATGGAATAAGATGAGATTGAAATCAAAACACTTTGAAGGCAAGTTGAGATCCTAAAGGGATATCTACCCAAATTTATTAGTCCTCTTGATCTTGAACACCTTGACGAGACTTTGAATACCATTCTTAGAGAAGGGGAAGGTGTATGGCTCAATCCATTTTTGAAAGCTTGTCAGGAATGGTGAGACAGCCTTAAGGATAAAGATGTCACTATAATCATAGGAAGTTTGAAGTTGTTGCATGCTACACAAGAGAATCTAGAAAGATCATGGCAATTTTGAGGCAGGATTTCAGTATCATGGATGAGGTACAGGCATGGAGCAAAGATTTGCAAACTCTACAAGCCATAAAAGGGCAACGGTACCACATTTTGATTGATGTATATATCAAAGAAGAATTAGATATGATAGATGATTGGATAGAGAAGATTGCAGATGTGAATAAGTGATGGAAATATTGCATTATGAGATACATAGGCTCAAGGACCAAGCCCAAGAGAAAATTTTGGAAGCAAAAAAGTTGTACAGTGATGCATTCTTGGACATTTTTGAAGATTAAGAATGAGAAAATTTGTTGCTAGTTGAGGTAGTCATGGAGAATTTCAAGAAGACTTTAGAAGAGGCATCCAGTGATGAAGACATTAGACAAGCCTTCAGGATAGAGGAAACACTGTTAGAGTTGGACACCAAACTAGGAGATTTTATAAAGACACAAATTGAGGTGGACAACTATAGATAGAAGGTCAAGGACAAGTATGAGGCTTTAGATCTTCCAGATGCTGCTAAGATTACTGAGATGATAGAGAAATTCAAGGGAAAACATCCAAACATAGTTTTGGGATGAAGATGAACAAAACCTAGATGCCAAAATTTCAATTTTGACACTTAGTAAAATTTTGAGATTTTGACCCAGTTGAGCTTTGCAGCTCTACAGGTCCATAGCTTTGTAAGTCTATATGTAGTGCCTCTCCCATTTGACTTTTGTTAGTCATCCTAATGGATGCAACCTTGCTGATCTTTTGTTGTGATGGGATCATGATTGTGACCCTGAGTGGTCTACACCATCGAGGTGTTTCGATTTATGTTTCTGTATCAGTTGCTTTGATTATGCTTTTGACTGATCTATGAGATTATGATGTGATTTATGGTTCACTAAGGTTTGTGCCAGTGGTTACTAGGATCGATGTGGTATCATGAGGTTGTTTCATGATTACCTTGAGATGTGTACAGAGATTGCACTATGTTCTATTACCATGCTACATTGGACTAGGTTCCTGTAGCAGTGGTTAGCCATGTTTATGACTATGTTTTCTTATGTGTTTTAAATTCCTTTTTAATGCAGAGTAATCAATCATTATTGAATGCTTAAGTAATTAAATGGATTGTTCTATTAGATTCTTTGGTTTTGTGCTGCCAACATTTAGCTTATTATATTTTTGATTAGAGAGATATTTGTTACTCATGTGATGTTTTATATTTGAGAGGACCTGAGGATCAGATGTTACATCTTGATTCTAGTATCATAGATTTTAGACTACTGTGTTGTTCAGTTAATCATATTGCATGATGATGCCATTTTGAGATGACAGTGTGTTTTATGATGATATCTGGTTATCTAGTATTTGGACATACCTTTGATTTTGTTATGTGATAGATTTAATGCTATGGTTATTTACTTCATTCCTGTGTTATGATTTTTGCGAATGTGAGTGATGTAAATAGATTATTTTAATATAATTAAATAAATGGTTAAATTAGGTGATTTAATGCATTTATTGCTTCGACTATGTTATTATATGCAATTGCACTTGATCATGTTGTTTAGTGTGTAGGATTTATATCCCTAGCAGTGGCACGTGGAGTTATTGATTCAGCCATTCATATTTTACCAATGTCATCCTTATATGGTTGACGTATCCTTTATTAAATGTTTAAATTAAACCTTTCGGTGATTATTAAATCTGAACTCATTTGCATTATGTGATTAGACCAGTAAGCATGTCTGTGCATTTAGAGTTTTGCTTTGTTGCGAAATTTTTTTAAGGAGATTTATGTGTTTTTGGGTTTTCAAGCTTTTTAATTATTTTATTTTAGTTTCTGGTAGTTTTGCCATAGATGAATTCCTATTTATAGGAATAGCTTGTTTTCATTTGGGTCAATTCGGGGTTTAACTAGGTTGGCTGGTTATTTGCCCTAATCAATTATTCACCCGAAAAGTGAATAAGTATCCAAAGAGGAATTTAATTCCTCACTTCTCACTTTCAAATTGGAAAGTTGGAGAGTAAAACCCAAAATCCTCTTCATGAGGATTTACTATTTTGTTCGTTGTGGGAGCTATGGGCATGGGATCATCGCGAGGTTGGGCTCGTTGGATCTAGCTCGGGGAAACCTTGGATTGCCGTGATTTTTAGCTACTTCTGCGAGATATTTATTTTATGGTTCAGATTCCCATTTTGCCCTTTTGGCTGTGAGGTAGGACTTTCCTATTTTATTGTTTCTACTCCATTTCTGCTTCTATTTTTGGTAGCCATTTGTTTGGAGGCTGAGAACTAGTGTTCCCCTCCATTTTTGTATGCTAGTTCTACCCAGTTGGGCGGGTATGAACATTTTCCTATTTTTTGGGATGAGGGTTTGGGATTTTATGCCGTTATGCTGGCCGTTTTTGCATATGGTGTCCAATTCCATTTATTTTTTGGATTTTTGAGGTTTTTGAACCCAAAGGTCAAATGGGTTTTAATTTTAGAATTTTTCTAAAATTTGGGATTTTTACTTCGTTTTGCGTGCTACCCTATTTTCTTGAGTTTTCTTGGAACAATGTGGGTCATGGACTTTGATGATTTGTTTGGATATCAATTAGACCACTTCTACACTTTTATGTTGCATTGGGATGCGTATCACACCCGTACTCCCAGCTTTGTGTTCGGTTGAGTGATTTGTTACCTGTTATGGTTTCTTTTGGACCTTTGCTTTTGTTTCATGAATGCTAGGATTCGTGTAGAATCCATACTCTCAAATTGAGGTCAGTTGAGTGAGTTCATGATGTTTGGTCTTGTTACATCATTGGGATTTGTGTAGAATCCATACTCTTGAATTGAGGCTGGTTGAGTGATATCATGATGTATGATTTTATTGGCTTTGGGATTCATGTAGAATCTGTCCTTCCCATGTTGCTTTCAGTTGAGTGTTTTCTTTGCATTATGTTCTCATTCCTATTGTTGTGTTATGATCTTCGTGATGGTGGTGTGCCACACACGAGTACATCCACATACATTTATCGAGTGACTTGCAAGGCTCGATCTTTTATGGTACTTTTGGAAGTTATGATCATTGGGGTTGGGATGGGAGTATGCATGCCCACGAGCACTTGTCATAGGATGAGCATGGGTAGGGTGGGGTAGCATATGGAGGGGGCTTCTATCTCGCAGCTCGACGATCATGGCATCATGGGTTGGCAGAGGAAGCTTTATATAAGTGATAATTAAATAAAATGTGTGAATGATAATAAAACTTAAGATAATAAAAAAGTTTGGGGTGCTAGAGCCTTTCCATTGAGGGATGTTGAATCTGCACAAGTCCTAGCTTGGGCTTTTTGATGCCAGGTGACTCTCCATGATGTTAGTCCCTACTTAGTAGCCTTTTGAGTGTCTAACTAGGACCTTTACTCCTTGCATTGTTTTAGGTTCTTGGTTCAACCATCATACTATCTGGCGTGAGTGTTAGCCTTAGATGTTGTGATTTTTGTATGTTTGTGGTTGGATCTTTATCTCCATCAGCACGGTGAGTGTGGACCTATGGGTTCCATGTGGTTGGGAGGCATAGCTACCTTCACCATTGCTAGGGATCAGTGTACAGAGATGATCTTTTGTCTTAGTGCGACCGTTGCTGGATGTCTTCACTTGGTACTTTAGGTTTCGGAGTATGCTTCTTTGTGATTTATGCTTTCAATGGGATGCTTGTATATCATGTTTAGATAATGTTATTTTATTTGATGCATTCCCTTATTATGATGTTTAGCATATGATTAGATGATGTGAATTGTTGTATTAGCATATCTTTTGCTTATTGTTGTTTAGCATGTGATAGGTGATGTTATCTACTATAGGATTATCTTATGCTTTTCTACTAGCATGTTAGATTTCTTTATGCTTATATTGTTGCATGTTTTTAGTATTGATGTCCCTATTATGACAGTATCGATGATCTGGTCAGTGGCTTGGGATGTTACGCATGGGGGATGGCTAGGACTCACGATGGTCTTATGATGCTATTGACAGTTGGGAGGATCTACACACTTAATTTGGTTATTTAGTTTCTTCTGATATTTCTATTTACTGCGATGTTTATTTCAGTGTGTTCTCTACTATTGTAGTTTAGATGGTTAGATGTTCTCCTTTCTGTGTTGTTCTTGCACTCGAGTGTTCATTCCTTAAGCCTTTATGGATCCGGTATCCCCTGGTGTGGAGGTTCTTTGCTCTATTTTTGGTCCTTTTTGCTTCTAGGAGTGTTTTCATGTTTCTATGGGTGACATTTTGTCAGCATTGTGCGACATAAAAATGTATCACATGCTCATACAAACTATGTTGTACGAAACTATAAAGTGTCACATGCCTTCTTGAGAAATGTCGTACGACACTGGAAAAGTGTCGCATGCCTTCTTGAGAAATTTTGCATGAGACTATGAAGTGTTGCACGCCTTTTGGAGAAATGTCATACGACACTGGAAGAGTGTCGCACACCTTAAGGAGAAGTGTCGCCCTCCCTTAGTAAAAAGTGTTGCACAGTTTTTGTGAAAAACCTGTGTGTGCCATCAACGGGCACTTTTCTTCATGATTCAAACATTTTGAGAGTGGTTTTGGATACCCTTTTGGGCATTCTTTGATCCTATGCTGTTGCATTTTGAATGTTGTCAGTTTCTCTTGAAATCCAGGTTTTGTGTTTTTGTTTCTGTCTCTTGGGGTTTAAAATATATCGTTTAAGTATAAGTTCCTTATACTTAAGATATATTTTAATATATGCAATGAATCTTTTGAGATAGGTTTCAGACCTCTCAGAGATAAGTTATGGATTCTAGGAAATTTCAGGGCTTTAAAAATCCAGACATAGCCAATTTTCAGGGCTTCAGGATTTCAAGCTTAGCCAGATTTTAGGATTCTGCATTTTACCCCAGCTTGGTGTTTTGTTGATGAGTGGTTGTTTCTTGTGCCCTCATCATGTGCATTGTCATTTTTGTCTTTGTTTGTGTGTGTCAGTTTGGTAGTGGTGTTTGGAGATTCGTTGGTTGTCGGGATTGTGGTAAAGTCTTCCGTTGCGATCACTGTGATCCCTGTATGATGTTGTCATGTGCATTCATACTTGTAAAAAAAAAATTTATTGGCTTTTATTTCATCCTTGTTTCCAAGGATCTCCAGGCAGGGCATTACACTATAGCTATGTAATTTAGAGGTGCGTTGATAGTTGATTTCCAGTTCCAAAAATAGCACTTTCCATGCATCAGGAACATGTTTTGATGGCAAGTTAACTCTGATACATGCCTAGTGAAGGGCTAGATTCTATTTTTTGGCACCTCCATGCACTTCCACTTTGATTGATGGCTTCCTCCTACTTTTTCTCTCATTCTTTCATTGATTTTTAAATGGTTCATGCATCTAATTAACAAATAAAATATGGATGGAATCCCTCTAAGCACCAATTAGATTGATAGTTTGTATATATTTAGTTTAGTTTTAATTTTTTTTAAAGAATTTTATTACATCAAGATATCTCTCACTTTCAACACAAATTGAGGAGACAATTTCTTATAAATACCCCATTGTAAAATGTAACAAGGGTCGTTGTTATTATGTAATAAAATTATGCTTTTCGTGCTAGCATTCAGAGTGTAGTTATTCTTGCCTGAATGTGTCATATTTTTTTATGAATTTTATTCATGAGATTGTGATTGAGCCAAAATTTTATTGTGTTGTTTCTAGTTATGGGATCTTTTAGTTCTAGTTTTTGCTATAGATATATGAATTTTGCAAACATAACGAGCTTGAGAAGAGATCACCCAATTGTATCTACATAGCTTTTCATCTCGCATGAGCACACTTTCTGTGGCCTTGTGATTTGATGAAGAGTGAAATATCATTTGATTTGTTAAAGATTCTCACTGATAATTTTATCAGTGGATTCTAGGAAGCACTACTCCTATTTTCATTGGTTTCCTACCAATCTCTTCAAAGGTTTAACTCACAATGTGTTGTGTTGTGTAGCTTATGTCCATTTAGGAATTTTGATTTCAAATTATTTTAATTTCATGTTATTTTCTTTCAGTTTTGTTATTTTCTTTATTAACCCCCTATTAGAATAGGACTTCATAGTAGTTGCATTGTTAGAGTTGCATTCATTGAAAAGTAGAAAAATACAAAAATATTGTTCTTTTGAAGTGATATTTTGAGAAATCAAATAGATTTACTTCAATTTTGAGATAAAAGAGTTTTAGAACCAATAAAGGCCTCCTCATGAACATTCACATTTATCTTCTACTGAGTGTATTTTGGTATGCCACAAGACAAATACTAAACCTTGGAGTGGATCCTTAAAAATATTTTCTTTTCAAGAGAAGAATTATGCAATGGATTCCTACCATTGACCTTGTGCAAAATAAATGCCCAACAATACTTCACACAAGAAACAAGCTAGAGAATATTGAGCTTGAAAAGGAACCTCAAGGTATCTAGCTCATAGCTACCAAAGGATCTAGCTCAAAGTGAGAAGCATGTTGCCACAATGCTTCACACACAAAAGGAATTAGTTGTACTCACAGTAGATGAGGCCAACACCAAGGCCAAGTTGATACAGATACAGTTTTCCATAACCCTTCACATGGAAGTTTTGCACAAAGAGATGGCCTATGTAGAGAATATCCTAAAGAAAGATCCCAATCCTTCTACATTAGAAGGCCTAGTACACCTTGCAGCAGAGACAACCATCTAGCTTAAAGCACTAGAAATTGAATTAGGCAATTGGGATTTTGCTTTGAAGATCATTATGGAGGTAAATAAATCTTTTTTGGTTAAATATTCAATTCATTCATAGAACCCTTTGACATAATTGTCAAAAAAGAGGGAGAAATACATTTTTAGGGTAGATAATAAAGGGGGGATACCCAAAAGGGAGAGATACCCAAAGGAGATATGCCCAAAGGGGAAGATAATAAAATTTTGAGGAGAAATAAGGAGATAGAGCCAAAAGGATACAAAAACTACAAGGGAAGATATGTGAAAGGGGAAGCACAAGTGGATAGAAATATAGTAGAATGACAAGGCAGAGATAAAGAGTATTAGCATGACAAATTCAACATAAGGGATTTTGGTTATAGAAATGGCACATTAGCTTAGGGGGAGTTACAAGTTTTTGAGATATATAGTCTTCTACAAAATTTTGAATAGATTTTTGAAGTTTTGTATATATGCCAAACAAGATGTCTATTATACTCATAAATATTAGATTCATAATGTTTAGTTAAGTTTTTTTGACACTCATGTCAAAGGGGGAGATTGTTGGTCTCAGATTGGTTTTGACAATCAAGTGTCAACACACTTAAGGAAATTCTAAGGTTGAAGCTAAGTATAATATAGATTCCAAGCTATAGTACGTGTTGAGCTAGAAATTTAATAGGTGTTGAGTAAACTTCAGGTGCCAAGCAAGTTTTAAGTGTTGAGTGATAAGTGATGTCGAGTCACTATAGATGCTGAGAAAGATAGAGTTACTATAGATGCTGAGCAAGACAGAGTTACTATAGGAGCCAAGCAATACATAATCCTATAAGTGTTGAGCATTAGTAATTAGTAAGTGCCAAGTAACATAGAATCAACATATGAGTTAGTGCCTTCACAAAATTAGATGTGAACCATTTTTGAGCTAACTCAAGATGAATCTCAAAGGATCTTAAAGATAAGATCGAATCTTTTACATTACCTATGTAATCAGAATGCAACCAATCAGGAAATATGAAATAATTGAGTGAGAAAGATGGATAAATCTTGATCATAGATTCATACCTAACTCTACATCTTGAAACTTTTAAAAGGAGGTCAAAACCCCATAACTGTTATCAAGAGAAAGAGTAAGGAGTCATGTGGCAATGGATGAAATAATGCTAGCAAAGTTTTGAAGGAAGAAAAAGGGGTGTAAGGACTTAGAGAAAGAGAAACATTGCAGAATCAAGTTCGTCAAGAATAGAGCATCAGCACTACATACATAGAATTATTAGATCAGGAAGAATCAAATCAAATTAGAGAGAACAAGGATCTGGAATCAACAATTGAAGATCATAAGTTATCAGGTCAAGACATTCTACTAAATTTTCTAACCATTGTATTAGGAGAATGAAAATCCTATGATGATAGTTTGGCTTAGCAGATGTATTGTAGATCCTTAACAGGTTGTAAATCCTTTAATAGGGTAACATTCCAAGTGAATGTTTGTAAATCCATTAGATAGGTCACTTTTAATAAGGTGTAAACCCTTTAACATGGTAGGCCTTTCATAGGGCAGACCATTGATGGTGGTAAAACTTTGTAATCTTAACTAGTTACTTATTACTACAATGATAATTTGTGGGTGTCATCCGCACCCTAGTTTTACCTTCTCATTTTGGAGGGTTTCTAGGTGACTAAAATCTTGTGTTATCTATTTTCATGGATTTCTTCACTTTCATGTTAATTAGACATGTTAAGATGCATGTGACTAATCTGAATTGAAAGTTTTTGAGGTTAATAATTGTTACTTTTGATTCACCCCCCCATCTCAGAAGTAAATCTCCCCAGTTGTAAATTCCAACAAAAGCTACACCTATGAAGACTTGGAGATTGTGCAGAATACTATCTCACTAGAGAGTATGTAGAAACATTTGGTCCTCTTGATGATTCATAAAAGAAGGAAAACTTAGTACACAAAGCAATAATGATAGAACTGGTGAGTGCTTTGAAGAACTCTAATTATGTTGACATTCAAAGTCTACAGACAATCAGGAAGATACAAGCTACAAGTATATGATAGAGACAACAATCCTCTAGAAGCCAATGTGGTAGGACTAAAATGAAAACTAGGTGACATGAGAAAACATGAAAATGAGACTATTTTTTAATATAGAATGAGAATCAAGGATATTTTTTTCTAAAATCAAAGGATTTAGAGGAACTATTGAATAAATAGAAGTTGTGAGTAAGATGTTGATAATTTTACCTAACCAATATGAAATAAGAGTTTCTACTCTACAAGAATTGAGAATTATTGATAAAAGAAATACTACCATTGATTCTCTTATCAGTAGGCTAATAATTTTTGAATTAAGTAACTATGATAATAGTCAATCAACTAGTGAAGTATAACTTCAAGCTTCAACAAGTCAAGAATTGATTTGAAGGAGAACATTTATTGATGATGGAGAATATGAAGAACTAGCAGTATACAAGAAAGCATTAGAAGAGCTAGGAGCCCTGATCACAAAAATATTTTTCCCAAAGGCAAGGGTATATACAAAGGAAAGATTCCTATTGCATGCAATAATTATAGGAAAATTGGTCACTTTGCACATAGATGTATTAAAAACCAATAATGAGAAAAATAAACAAAATGTGAACTATTACAAAAGGAATAAACACTTTGGATAGAAATGCAAGAAGGCATATTACATATCTAAGGATAAATATAATGAAGATCATGTTGATAGAGATGATGAAGAAATAATTTTTTTTTCTATGAAAGAAGAGACATATGGTGACAAGGAAGTTATTGGAGAATAGAGTGCATTACTATCAAGAATCTAAAGGAACAAGGATTGGATCATTGACATGGGTTTCTCTCACCACATGACTAAATATAAGTAAAAAATTGTAGCCATGGGTTAGTGTGATGGAGATTTAGTAAAAGTTTGAAATGGATCACCCTACATAATCAGAGGAAAAGGTAAAATCAATCTTATCAATGATGTTTTTTGTGATGAGGTTTATTGGAAAGATGATTTATACTACAACCTTTAGGTGTTTCTCAATTGAATAACAAAGGTTTCAAATTAGAGTCTAGTAATGGAAAATGTAAAATATCTGAAAAGAATGGGAAAATGGTTCCTATCGGTGAACAAACAAGAGGAAATCTTTCCAAATTACATACCTCACTAGGTCATTGTCTGATTGAAAAATAGAAGAAAGTTGGTTATGGTAGAAGACACTACATTATGTAAATTTGATCATTTGGAAAAAGTGAGGTAAAGGAAAAGTGTAAGAGGAATGAGGATAGTGAATAAACATAAGAATTTTGTATGTAAAGTGTGTTAGTTTGGAAAAAAGGTTTCTTCAATTTTTTCAAATAAAGAATATTCAACTTAGAACATATTGGATTTAGTACACACAAATCTTTGCAGCCCTATTGGTCCTGAAAACTATCATGGAGATAAAAAAAAATTATATTATTTATTGATAATTACTAAGGATGATATTGTTATGTTCTTAAAGGAAAAATCAGAAGCATTTGATATGTTCATAAAATACAAGGCTATAGTAGAGAAAAAAATAGTTAGAACTTTGAAATGTCTTAGACTAGATAGAGGAGGTGAATTCACATCTAATGAGTTCAACTAATACTATGAATAAAATAGAATCAAAAGACAACTAACAAAAGAAAGAACACCCCAAAAAATGGTATTTCAAAGATAAAACAATAGTTTCATAGTTGAATATGCAAGAACTCTACTAAGTTAGAATAATATATCATGCAATTTATGGAGAGAAGATATTAGTGTAGTAGTATATACACTTAACCAAGTACAACTTGGAAAAGGAGTAAATATGACATCATATGAAATCTATTATGGATGGACACCCAATGTCAGTTATTTTAGAATATTTTGAAGAAAGTGTTATATAAGGAAGGATGAAAGAAATAGAAAGCTTGACACTAAGAGTGAAGAAGGAATATTTCTAGGGCATACAAGTAGAGGAAAAGAAAACAAGTGTCTAAACTTGAACATAAATAAAATAGTTGAAAGCCCTAATGTAAAGATAGATTAGTTATCTAAATAGAATGAAGAAAATAGTTATAGGAAACTAGAGGAATGCAATGAGTTTATATACTTTGAATCTAAGAAGACCATGACTGCAAGAATTGATAGCACTCAACTGAAAACACTACAATGAGAGAAAATTAAGCAATAAAATCAAAACATAGAGCATGTTACACCAGAGTGCATGAGGATCAACAATAGCTTGTCAAACATAGTTGGAGATACAACTAAAGGATTGTGATATTGCTATCAGGCTTTAACTGTGTGATTTTGAGTCAAACTCATTGACCCATGTTTCATGAGTAGTGATTCAACATGAATCCATCTCTCATGAGAATAAATGGAACACTTAGTACTCATTGGATCTAGGTGATGCTCACAGGGGTGAAGCACTGGGACTTCCTGGGAGGTCACCCATCCCAATACTTCTCTAGCATGAGTGCACTTAACTATGGAGTTTCCTCCCTGCTTAAACCCAAAGCTTGCAAATGGGGTTGAAAGAGGATCTATACATTGAACAACCTAAAGGATTTGTTACTAAACAAGATAAATAACTGGTATGCAAGCTACATAAGCTACTATATGGACTAAAATAAGAACCAAGAGCATGGTATGAAAGGTTACATTATTTTTTTATTAAAATAGGATCTGTAAGAATAAGTGATAATTGTATTTGTATCTTAAGAATGAAAGTAATAGTAAAGTCTTGATTGCTAATTTTTTTGGGGATGATATAATTTTTAGAGGAGATGAAGCACTAAGTCATTTGTAAAGGAAATAAAGAATAATTTTGAGATGTGTATGAGTAGAGAAATTAAATTATTTATTGAAATTCAAGTTTAACAAATGACAAATGGGAACTACATCACTTAGTCAAAATACATAAAGAAATTTTTTTTTAAATTAGGATGGAAGAGACTAAACATGTTAATACATCGATGGTTACTAGTTTCAAACTATCAAAAGAAGATAAATCCAAAGAAGTGAATGAAATATTATATAGATCAATGATAGGGAAGCTACATTACATTATTCATAGTAGACCTAACATAGCTTGAGTCCTAGAGATTGCTGCAAGATTCTTGTCACAACCAAAGGAGTCACACTTAAAAACAATTAAAAGGATATTTTGATATCTAAAAGGTACTCAAAATCATGGCCTATGGTATGAAAAGTGAGGATAATTTGATATTAAAGACTATATAGGTGCAGAGTGGGAAGACAATATTGATGATATAAAAAGAACAAGGAGGGGGGATTTTTTCTTAGGAGAAAGGTTAGTTTCATGGATAAGTAAGAAGTAGAATTGTATCTCATAGTCAACTACAAAAGCTAAATATGTGGTAGCTACAATAAATTGTCAATAAGTTGCATGCATAAAGTACACATTAGAAGTAATACAAGAATAGATGAGGAACTAGCAATTGTGAAAACACCTATGTTATCAATATATCGAAGAATATGGCAATGCACTCAAAAAAAAAACACATAGCAATCAAATATCATTTTCTGAGAGATCAATTACAAGACAAAGAAGTCATACTGGAGTATATTCCCACCAAGAAATAAATTTTTGATATATTTACAAAACCACTACCAAGGGAAACCTTTGAGTACTTGAGAAGAAAGTTAGGGGTCCTACAGATATCAAAAATTAAATAGGAAGATGAAATGTGCATTAGTTCATCCAGAGCCTAAAGGATATATTTTTCATTAACTAATGTAGGCATGGCCTATTCAAGGGAGGCATAGTCTAAAAGAAGAGTACAAGAGAAAGATAATCAAGATATGAAGTGAGTTCATAATTTTTTTGGCATGAATCGCATTATTTCCAAAGGGGGAGAAAGTGATAAAGTGATAGATCAATAGAATAAAAGAGAAAGGGTTATAAAGTGACAAATTAATCTATAAAAGGAAAAGATGAAGATCATATTGTACAAGAGAGATCAATTGTTGGCACAAGATGTCATTTCTCACTAACATTTTCCATAAATGCCAAAAGTGGAAATTTTTTGTATAATTAATCCAGAAGTTGTTGATGAAGGAAGGAGATTTATGTATTGCATGTTTATCATTTATAGTGTTATTCATTAATTTAAAATGTTTGGCATATTTAGGTTAACTTGGTATGATATCTTTAGCATCTTATTAAGGGCATTGAGAAAATGAGAAGGAGTATTTAAAAGAAGGCTTATTGGGTAATAGTTGGAATAAATAAAGGAACAAATGTTACTGATGAAATGTTTTATTAGACTATTAGAGAAGGAAACTTATCATTGAATTAAAGCTATTATTGGAGATGTGGGAAAAATTAGACAACATTAGGTCAAGGAGAAGAAGATATTTTGAGAAAATTTTGCAAATATAAAAGAATGTCTTGTGATCGTTAGATCTATTTTTAGGGTTTATGATATACTTAAGGAGAAAAAAATGATAAGAAAAGGTATCATGACTAGAGGAAGTGTCTAGAAAAGGGAAGACAAAAATAGATAGAGTCATCAATGTGCAGAAGCTATAAATGGGTTTCAAGCATAGAAGAGAGAACTTTTAATGGTATTATATTGAAGATCTTTAAGGGATTTGATATAGAAAGGAATTGGTAATCGTAAATCATTTTTGTTATGGTTACCTTCTTACCATTGTAATAGTTGAATTCCTTGAAACAAAGGTCTTAGTCAGTCTATTGTAAAACCTCTAACAAGGTAGCATTCTTAGATTAGATTTTTGAAACCTTTAGCAAGGTTACTCCTAGTAGAGTAAAGATCCCAATAGATCTAGAGAGAAATACTTTAACAAGGTACACTTAGTAGGGTGAGCTCCTAAGAGAGACTATTCTAGAAGAGTATAAAATTTGTGAGAACTATTCTCACACTATATTTTTCACCCAAATAGGGTTTCCAGGGGACAAATATTTTAGTTACTATTGTGTGAATTATTTGACTATTCCTTGTGATTGTTTATGCACTCAATCAATAATAGTGTTATAGTTAGAACTAGATCCTATTGGTACTCCTTTTAAAAATGTGTTAAGAGATTATTAAGTTGTTGATTACTAATTCACCCTCCACCCCAATAATCAATCCTATACCTACAAGTTATTGAAGATCAAAGAACAAAAAGGGAGATGAATGTTGATAAGAGCACATAGATAAAAGATCAATGAGCAAGGAAGTTGTAAAGAAAGATGATACAATAAATGGATATTGAAAACAACCATAGGGAGAGATGAGACCAAAAATCTCACCAAAAGAATAAGGAGATCAATGCATCTATGAAGACCAGAAAGAGGATATCTACATGACAAGCTAGTGTCACATTTCAGATCCAAATACAATATGTTTATTTCTTAGCATGGCATTTATTTGTAGCTCCTAACAGTACAACCCTTTACATACATTACAAGGGCTAGTGGGTATATTATCCCTACCATGGTTTTCACCTTCTAACCAAGAGTTTCCACATATAAAAATCAATTTCACCTTGATGAACTAGTTTGTGTGTGAACTAACTTGCTTTTACTTTACTACATTTATGTTGGTCTTACCTATCAAGTAGCTTACACTAAGTAAAGTTAGATCAATTAAAGGAGTAACTAGTTTTGGAGCTAGTACTAATGCTCCCACACCTCCCCATCCCCACCTCCCTTTAGTACCAATTGGTGCCAAAAATTAGTATCAAAGTACATATCCCTTTTTCAATAATTCTAACAACTTAAGGGAAGATCCAATAAAACCATAGATAGAAAAACCACCAAACACTATCAGAGACTTGAAGGAAAAACATATAAATCCATTGACGAAGAGGAAGAAGTTGATGAAAAATATTAGTGATAGTAAAGAGGTCATTGAACACTTGGATGATTATCTTTGACATAATGACTTAAAATAACCAGTTGAAGACAACCATTTCTCATATGAGTAAAAAGAAGGAAGAGCTAACTTGAGAGGTTAATAGAGCTCAAGATGAATGATATGTTTCCATATCAAGAAGAGTTGAAGTTAAAGAAAGGACAAGGAGAAATAATGAGCTAAAGAGTGATGAGAGAATCCATCCTAATATGGAGTTTCTCATGGAACTGATGAAGCAAGTTCTAAAGCTCATAGAAGAGCTAAGAAGTACAAATGAGCATAATGAAAAGCTAAGGAGATTCAATGAAATCTTAGAGAATATTGATGAGTAGTTGAAAGATAAAAGAAGAACAAAGATCACAACCAATCTTGGCTACCAAGGTGACAACAAGACTAAAGAAGGAGAGACCTCTAGAGAAAAGAGCTAGAATAATAGTAGATTAGGAAGCACATCACCAAAAGGTAAGGTACTGCTAAACCTACTTGTCATTATTATAGTAAGAAAGAGCACACATCTAGCATGTGTCAATTTAAGTAGATTACACATGTTCAAAAATATACCTTTGAAGGGTACTACAACTTCCATCTTTATAGACATACTACACAATAGTGTATATCTCATTATAATGAGAAAATAATAAATGGTTGTTTATACTATTGTAATAAGTATGGACAAAGAGCATAAGATTATAGAATGGGAGACAAAGACAACCAAAGATCTCCCAAGATAATGAGTTCCACTAGAAGGGATAGGTTTCCCACACGTGTTTGCACAACCTGTGGACATGAAGATCATCCTGTAATAGAATCCAAATTGAAGATGAACCCAAGAAATACTGTTGGACCATGGAAATGTACAAGAATGACATGTGACATATAGCAAAAAATTGGTCATCTTGAAAGGGACTTTAGAAGAAGCAAAATACTAGGAAACAAATTTCTAGTCAAGAAAAAGAAGAATAAGACCATAGAATAGTTGGAGAAGGACCTCATCACCAAGTGGATGAAGAAGAGTGAAGGGTTTGAATAAAATCCATGTGAGGTTTCAAACTCACTGGTCAATGATGAAACCTCACAAGATAACTAAGATCATGAATCTTAGAGGGGTTAGACAATAAAAGGATTATTGATAAAATGTTCCCCTAGGCTAAACTTGTAGAGACTACATAAGAGAAGAGAACATGTTGATGCCAAGGAAAAGGAGCACAACCTATTATGGAAAATCAAATAGATAAAAAAAAGTAACCATTGTAATGAGATCAAGAGAATTAATGATATACATCTTGAGGTAGGTAAAATCTTAATCTATCCTTTGTAACCTTAACATTATAATTTTTCAACATAAATATGAGGGTTAAGAATCATTTGATAATTCACATCATCAAAACCACTTTTTCTTTCATAGTAAAAAACCCTAAGAGCTCATAAGTGAATCAACAAGAGTATTATCTTTAAAAATTCTGTCACAAGCCTACAAAAGGTTAGTCAAGAATCAAGAAAGAGAATAAATCAACAAGGTCAATTTGAGATTGACAATCACAAAGTGATCATCCTAAATGTGAGACCATCTTAGATAAAGGGAAAGAAGTGGAGAATGAAACTATATTATCATCATTGTATAATGATGTTGTACTTATAAATTATATAAGTGCATACGTAGAAGTTGAGATTCAGAATATAGCCAACAAGGAGATACAAGAGTTGTATATCTCATTATTCTCTAAGGAGTGTTGAAGGATGAACACAAAGATATAGAGAGTTTCACATTGAGCTGAGTGATGGACATACCCAATTTCTTCCATGAAGAATGGGCAAGATTTGGTTTTTGTAGAATCTATGAGTAGTATATATGGTTGGATAAACCATATTAGATCACAAAATCCTTAATAGAGATGGTAACTAGTTTCAATGCATCTAGCATTGATCTATTAATGAATGTTATATCAAAAAGGCAAGAAACCTTAATGACTACTAGAAACCCTACCCAAGATAAAATGGTTTGTATAGTGAATGAGATCCTAGACCCAAAGATAAGATTTGTGATCATTGTGTTGGGTACAAGATGTACCACCAGTAGGGAAAATCACATTTAATCAATATTGCATATGGAGAAGTTCAAGCCACTACAATAAGTTATAAATTGATTTATACATATATATGCATAGGAAACTAATCAAGAACCTAAGAGAGATCATGAATGATCATAAGGATCAAATGATAAGGTTTGGATCTGTATTGATATGCATGCTTTCCTATCTCAAAAGATAATTTCTTGGATCCCCACTCATCAAATAGAGTGAAGACCAACCATTCATGGCATAGATTTGTGAACTCTATAGAAACTTGAAAGGAAATGGAAATTTCATGCTATGGAAATAATTCAAGGGTTTCTAGAAGGAAATGTGTCAAAGAGAATTGATACCCACAAGCTTAGAGGAAAGTTTCAAAGACCAAGTTTATTTCTTGGCAAGCATAGAAAAGTGAATTGTATGTGCATTTTAACCAAGAACTTAGTGGTTGAAACAATTTTGGTATGAAGTAAAAGAGGAAGAGGCAAGGCCCTACATAGAAAAGTTAGTAGCATTGGACAAAAGGTCTATCCCACCAAGGTTTGATATGTGTGCAGAGATAAGAAATAGACCTATCATAGAGAAGAAGAATGATTAGCAGCTATGCCCATAGAGGGTAACCAAGATTTGGGCATCAAAACCATTAAAGATGAGGATGAGAAAAAAGAAATGGAATAATATCTAACTTCAATTCCCCCACAAGAAAATCAAGATCAAGAGAAAGAAAAATCCCCACCAGCTCAACCAGAGGCAAAAGAGACTGAATCAAAAGATGATGCAACTAGAGAAATTATAATATTAGAAGAAACCAAAGAGGAAGAAGAGTAAGAACCAAGGGTACCAAAGAAAGGTCAGAATAAATCTAAATTAATTCCCATTGAAGAAATTGTGAATACAATTTCTAAGTGTGATTACTCTATTTTGAAGAAAATATTTTGAAGGTTTTGTAAGGATAATAAGCTGAAATCCCTAAAGGTTGTACTAGCTAGCATGAGAGAAATAGAGAGAAAAGTATACTATATTGGGTTGTTGATACCCAAGGAGATAAGAAAAATATTAAATGAAAAATAGAGTATTGTGTGAAAGATTATGAGAAGATGCTACCTAATTATATAATCAAAATGAGACCCAAATTGTCTAAGTCTCAAAACACATTGATCGTGGAAGTATATAGGGGAAGGTTAAAAAATACAAAGGGTATTGTAAACATCATAATTGGTCAAACCAACCAAGCATAACAAAGAATCACCTAGCATCTGAAAGAGATGATTCCAAAAGTAGATACCTGTGTGAAGGGGAAACATACACAAGGAGGCACCAAGGAACTATCTAGTTCCAAAATAAGAGAGGTGACCCAACCAAAAGAAGCAGAGGCAACATAGAGTACAAGGGTAGAAAGAGTAAGAGGAATTGAAGAAGGGAGATAGGAAACTCCAAATCCTCAATGGGAGGAAGAAACTCAATAGGAAGAGAAGCAAGAGAGGAAAAAAATGGTGCACAAGAAGAGTTAAGTGCACTTTAGGATGAAAGGGAGGAACTTGCAAATGATGGTGGAAAAGATGACCAAGTGGTAGATTCCCTAGTAGTTACACATGTTGATGACTAGACTACTCATGAACAAGTCAAGTCACTTGTGAGAATGACTCAAAAAAATATTGATGAGGTAATCAAGGAAGTCACCATCACTATTGATTCATCACCATAGAAGGATGAAAGTGAAAAGGAGGAACCACTCAAATTTTTAAAGATACTAGATGAATAACCCCCAAAGGAAAAGTCTCCAAAACTAGAGAAAGAAGAAGAAGAATGGAAATAAGAGGAATAATAGAAAGATGAGGATTAGAATAAAGAAGAAGGAGGTATGGAAGTTGGGACAACACCCTCAAGATCAAGTGTATTTGAGAGAAAGATACTAGGAAAAAAAGGAAAAAAGAGAGAACTAAGATTATATATAACAACAAGAAATGAATACTCTAGAATCAAGAGAAGGCTAATGAGATATATGATGATAGCTTTGTCATCTTGATCCTCATCCTCAATCTTAGAAGATGAAGGAGAATTGTTTGAAAAGGAATAGTAGAAGAGAAAGAAAAACTAGATATCATCACTGCAAAGAAGAAGAATATAATCAAAGACATGGATCTAGAAGAAATTAATGAATAGAGGTAGCAATTGAAAAGGAAAGGGGAACTCAAGAAGCAACCGAGCGAAAATAAATTGGTAATTAATAGAAATATTATTATTGAATTGGATTAAGATGCTAAATATGATCCTAATATGGATTTCATGAACTAAATTACCACTTTGGATGGTAACATAAAGGATAATCAAGGGACTATCGAAGAACTAGTGGAAAAGAAAATTGAATCTAAGAGGTTGGATCAATTTCAAGATCAAAAAAATCCCACTCTATAGGATGTTAAGGACAAAATGATAGAAGTATTTCTATCCTCGATGCCATCATAAAGAATACATATAATCCATGTGCACTCTCAATAGACTTAGAGAGAAAGCTACAACAAGATCAATAGGAGATACAAACATTGCAAACTAATTACAATATAGTCACTAATTTTGTCATTGACTATCTATCCAAAACTCAAGGGACATTACATCTAATTCATCATATCAAAGAATAATAAGAGAAAATAATAATAATACTAATGGAAGTACAATGCATGTTATCCCTAATGGAATGCATCATTTAAGAACATATTGTACATGCAGATGCCCTAATAGCAAGAGAACTAGTCAACCTAGTGAGTGAACTTGAAGGACTCTTGTCTAACATAAAGAGTGAGGCCATTTCTCTCACAAACTTGAAGGAATCATGGGATACCCATCTTACCACCACATAGGTTCAATTCCAAGATGTATTTGATAGCCTATAGAACCCTTTTTTATTGAATTCAAAAAAGGGGGAGAATAGACAAAGATGTATCTAGGATTTGGTAAAATAGGTGGTTATCATCTCTAAAGACCATTGAACTATAATAAAGAAGGCTCAATAATCTATTGTCACTAGAATTTATGTTATGAATCTTGACTGAAAGAGTAGATGAAGTTGAATTCCTAAGATAAACCCACCTGAATCTTGCATAACTCAAAGTGGAGAAGACTCTAATGTCTTGTTAGCTGGCCCTTTTATTTTTATTTATAGTATAATGGTTTCTAGCTAATTCCTAGGTTTTCTCACATCATAAAAGGTAGTTGAAATCATTTTTAAATTAGGAGCCAACAAAATGGTGACTCTGCTAGGGAGTTGTTTAATACAATTTGTTGTTTAAAGAATATTGATATCTCTAGTATAAAGTTGCACATCCACAATCTTACTTCATTTATACCTTGTTCACATTTATATTGATCATTTATAGTGACAAACCTCAAGAATCTAAAAATTTCTCAATAGAAAGAGGAAGAACATGACATCGGTTTTCTAATAGTCCCTAAGTAGAGTTTATATTCCCTAAAGTGTGTAGTATTAAAAGCTTTTTTGATTGGCTTCTTCTATCATATCTAGTTTTGATTTTTTTTGTTTTCCCATATTTTTCCATCTAAACGCCATTTAAATTTTTTTTCCCTCTATAGGGTGGAAAATCAATCAAAATGTGTAGTAGCTAGTGTTTTTTCTTTCTTAAGTGATTCTTAAAAATGGAAGATAAGAGAAAAATTAAATGAGCATTTAAAAAAGCCAATCTAGAAGTGCCATTGTAACAAAATTATCTAATGGTGGTACAAAGAACTAAGAAAAAAAGAAGGTATATCCTAATCCTACCTAGAAGCCTAGATGTAGTGTGTTAGTCCATTCACAATACCAACCTTTGGTAGAAAGCTAACCCTCTTCCTTAAATTCTAAACCAGAAACCACCAGACTTCTGGGAGAGATGTTCATCACCTCATTATGGGAAGATAGAATTTATAAAGATAAAATTGTTTCTTTTGTAGGGGATATCCCTCTTATGCCTAATATAGAAAAAAAGGTGAACCATAGGTGGGGATATAAAGGTAATTTGGATGTTGGATTCAATCCTATACATGTTCCATATGTGGAGAGAAATCTCATAGATTTGGATGATCCAATTAATTTAGAAGCCACTTATGTAGATCTAGAAGAATTATTTTCAAAAATTGAAGCTCTTAAGAAAATGGTTGTAGAAGAAGATGCTAAATGCATCAATTTAGAGAAAGAAAAATAAACCATTACCATGAATGCTTTGTTGAGAATGAATTGAAGAAACTAATCAAAAAAGGGAGATTGTAAATGGAGATTGTTAAGAATATACAAATAATACCAATATGCTTCAACCATTATTTTATCACTAATGTCAAACCTGATATTTATTGGTAAGATAATCTCTTATAAGATTTAAGTACTATCACTTAGTCGATTGATTAAGAGGATTTGATCAAAAGATGTAACAAAAGTACCCAGAGGAAAGGTTGAACTATGATTATGTAATGAAGAATCAATTAAGACAGTGATGAGTTAATAATCTACATAAGCTTACAAAGGCTGGTTACACTAGGAAATTTTAGAAGAACAAGTTACACAAAGGTTTTTTGCCAAGCTTGACCGAGTGGATAGTAGGTGTCAAGAAAATTTAGTGCAAGCCAAGAAAAAAATCTGTTGGAGCCGAGTAAAAGTTCATTTCAGTATATACCGAGTAGAATAGTGGATGTCAAGTAAAATTTAGTTGATACCAAGCACCATTAAACTTTAGTTTGTGCCGAGTAATTTCATAGTGGATTTCAAGCAACGCAGTATGTGTTGAGCATTAGACATAAGATAATTTAGAGCTATTAAATTATTTAACAAATCATGAATTCACTGAATCTAAGCCAACAAGTTTATTTTCTTGGATAAGAATGATGAGCTAGTGGCATGGACTTCAAGGTAAACCATTTTGAGTAAATTCAAAGAGGATTCTAGGAGAAGTTTCTAGAAGAGATATGGAATGTAGGATAGATACATTGTATCCTACCTAATCCATCCTAACCCTAAATTGAATGATAGAGAATGAGTGAGAAAATATCTTAATTTCTTATTTATAGGAATGGCTAGTTAGAAGCAAAAAAGGGTTAAGTGTGAGAAAGGATTTTTCTTCATCAGGTGACCTAAGAGAAGAATCTACATTGGCATGTTAAATAAGAAGGCTTAAGAAGATGAATGCTTGAAGGGTGAACAAGCTATCAGAGCTACAAAGTATAAAGGCCAAGTAGAATTGAGGACTAAATAGTGATATATAATCTACAAATGAAGTTGTAAGTTGTATAAGATCAAGCATTACTTTTGCTCTCTAATAATTGTATCAGTCTATGGTAAATCCTTTGGATTAATGTTAACCTAATAGTCATTTGTAAGTCCTTTAATTGGGTGACATTCCAAGTGAATGATCTAAAGTCCTTTAACAAGGTTCACTCCTAATAAGGTGATTAAAATCCTTTAATAGGGTCACATTTAACAATGCATACTATAACCTTTAATAGGGTTGGCCTTTCATAGGGCATCACTTTAGAAGAGCAAAAAGGAGTAGTATGTTAGTGGTGGTTTTTCCCAAATTGGGTTTCTATGTAAATAATTGTGTCAAGTCTGTTGATGAATTTGTTATGTTTCATGTTTACATTTTTGCAAGTTGATTTGATAGTAACCTACAAGTTATTAAGTGATTGCATAATCTTATGGATGCATGCATGATGAATAATGTTTTATGGGTTCACTAAGTTGTGAAAAGTTTTATTTATACTTTTGGACCTTGAATAACTGATTCACCCCCTAGTTATTCTAAGAGTATTCCAATAATTAGTATCAGAGCCATCTTCTTAAGAGGACTAGTTTGAAGGTACTAGAAGTACAAAGAACAAGATGCCAAAAAGAGAAGTACCAAAGCTCAATAGAGATAACTTTCTTGCATGGCAAAGTTTGTTGAAGCTCAACCTTGTAGGGCTTGGAGATAATACAAAATCTACCTTTACCAATGAGCATGTTGATCCTATTAGAGCACCAACTACTGAGGATATGAAAAAGAAGAAAGAATGTACCCCAACAATGCTAGAGATTACCTCTACTCTAAGTTATGTTGAATTTGATGATATTAAAGGTCTTGATAGTGTAAAGAAAATGTGGGATGCCCTAGTTTCCATCTATGGAGGAGACATCAATGCTCTTAGAGCCAAAGTTGAAAGTCTCAAAGGTAAGTTTGATGAAATGAGAATGGAAGAAGGTGAAAATATTGCTCAATATGTTGCAAGGATAAAAGAAGTAGTTAATGAAATAAGTGGAGCTAATGGAAAATTAGATGATGATATTGTGTTAAAAAAAGTTTTAAGAACACTATTTCCTGTATATGGTATTACAGTCTGTACAATTCAAGAACTAAGATCCATACTAGTGAATGATATGTCACTTGAAGGATTGGTAGGTAGACTTACTACTTTTGAGCTTGTTGGTGTTTGAAAACTATTGAACAACAAAATGTTCAATACCAAAATTATAATACTCACATGACCTAAGGATCAGCTAATTCCCATTATCAATTATATAAGTAAACCATTTGGACCCAACTTCAACAAAACTGAAGGATGGTTTCCTACTCTTTTGGCTCTACTAAACCAAGGTGGGTATACCTGGGGATGATTTTAGTGCAAACTGTTGTGTAGAGATTCTTTTAGTTTCATTTTGATTCTCATCTATTACCCACTAACACATGAGCAGTTTACTTCACTTCTTTTAATGTTCTTAAACTTGTATGCATCCCTTAGCAGTAGATCTAGTCATCATTCTCCTTGAATTTACAAATATTCTTGATAATAGCAGCTACCTAAGACTCAGAGAATAGATATAAATAAGTATTGACCAGCATTTATAATTCTAAAAAAATGGAATGAAATGATTTTGATTTTTAATAAAATGATCTGATATGCAGTAGTAGAATTCATCCTTGCTTGCTTCTGATTTATGAGACCAGTGCTTTATCCATTGGGCAAAAATTTAGCTATTGGCGGGAGATCTAATTCAGATAACTTGTAAATGAATTAATCAATTGTAATCACCCATCTCCTTTCTTATGAAATATCCCTTTATGAATTCACAAACCCTATTGATTCACTGAAGCATTTATATAATTTCTTGAATTAAGAGCAACAATGAAAACATTATATAACCCTTCCAGATTGCATTCAAACAATTAAACCTTATTTAAATGACTTCAAAGTAAACAAACCCATAAACTAGAGATAGAAACTTATGACACAAATATAGTGTAAATACCCTTTTGTATTACCCTTTTCATATGACTAATACGATGACCAATAGAAAACCCATTGAAAGCCCAGAATGGAATGCTATTTCTATCATTCAATATGTTATCAGAAAGTACAATGGAAACAAACTCAATTTAGCTACACTCTATTGGATCGACTGAATGTACTTTTCTTGAGAGAAAACAAAAATTATACAAGTCTCGAACCATCACATTGCCTTGAAAACTCACTTATATAGGCATGAGTTGCACCAAGCAAAGGGCAGATGTGACTGATAGGTGTCATTCAAAATATTTTTACATACATCTGTAACAAAAGGACAAAACTATGAATAACAAAAAGGCTATCACATCAAACATTCCTTGGTGGGTCCCTTTCTATTATATTCTCATTGATTGAGACAAGAGCTTTTATTCTTTTATTTATTCTTCATCCTCAGAGTAAGTGGTCATTAAATTTGAAAGTGATGAATCATCTGTGATTACTTGAAAACTTACTTTAATTTGGGGATTTTCCTTGTCTTCATCATTAACCATGAGGGTAACTTTTACTTTTGCATCCTCGTCATCCTCATCTGCTTCATCATCTTGTAAAAACTGCTCTTCTGACATAAATTTGTTTCTCCACTCATTATAAGTAGTGTCCTCTGGCCAATCAAAATTTAGAGCCTCTCTTTGTACGGTTATTAAAGAATTTGCAACTGCCTCTAAATCAACAAGATCCTTTCTGATGGAATTATAAAATAGTTACACTTTCACCAATTCCTCATTTGTTTTTTCCCATAGCCGGTAGCCAATTTCATTAATGATATTATTCATTCTTTCACATGATATCTCATCCAAGTCCTTTTTCCATTCTTCTTTTTCCTTCATTTTGTCAACAGTCTTTAAAGCACAAGGAAATAGACTAAATTTTTTAGCCCTATATTTGGAAAAACAATTTATTAATCTTCTCTGAAAAGAATCTCTTTTGTCATCAAAATCTTCTAATTTATTCAGTAAATCAAAAATCTTCTCTATTTGATGACACAACAGCTAGATGACAGATATGCACATAATTGTAATATCATTATTTCTTTCCCTCCATTTCTATACAATAGGTCTCAAACTAACCTCATCTCTTTGCAGTTCATCCCCAATGGATGCAATCCTTGCCAATTGATCAAAAAAGGTTAACCATTCTACCCTATCCATTAAATACATCACACCTTACCTCAATTTCTCTTCATATTGATTTTTTAATTCTACATGCAATTCATAAAGCTTGGCTTTCTCTTCTTCAAAATCCTCTATGGTGTAGAATTGAGGCCTTTTAGGGGTATCAGGTACCTCAATAATTGGAGTAGATTTGAAAGGCTCAATAGGTGGCTTGGGAAGGTATACAATCCTGGGTCTACTGGACTCTTCTATTTTTCTTTTTCCTAGTATCTTCTCCATTTGAGACACCTAATTCTCCAATTTTTGTATCTGTGTGCCCCTTTATTCATATGCCTTCAACACTTCTTCAAATCTAGCATTTAGCTGGGACAATCTATCCTCTTCTTGGCCAGACACCACACTACCAAATTTTTGCATTTCTAAAGCCATCCCAATTATCTTTTTACTGCCAACTTCACCAACCCTGAAGACTGTCAATGCACCAGTATGTTCTGTAGTAGAGATTTCCTACATCCTTGTTTTATCCCTTTTCTCAATAGACCAAATTACAAGGCTTGGTGGTCTTCACTAAATTTGACTCCTCTATGAGCCTGTAGTATCTCTTCTTCAGTCTTTAACTGGACATCCTTTTGTTTTCTTACTAAATCAAAAACCATAGCATTCACTATATCCCATTCAGGTAAGATAAGGACTCTTGATTGCTTAACTAATTGCCTCCCAGCCTTAGGTGTAAATTGGGCAAAATCACTCAAAAACTTGGATTTTACCTCTTCTTTAATAACAAAGTCTAGTTTATTTGGTTGCTCTACCTTTATCCTTTCACAAGTCTTTTCAAAATTGCCTATATTTAACTTCAACAAAAATTGTGCAAATGACCGAGATTTCAAAAAAATTCCATCATTTATAAACCTCTTAGAGGCTTGGGCAACTATAGGATCAATTTCCTTACCTTGATAATTAGCAATAGTAAGCTCCAAGGAAGGTGGAGGGGATTCTTGTGGTTCCCCAATCTCCAGATCTATGGAAGTAACAATTATATCCCCTTCACCTTCAATTTGTCTAAGTTGTTCTCTTAATGATGTTTCATCATCTATCTAGATTGGGGACTGGCTCGGGGAGTATTGTTCTGGCTGAGAAGAAGAAGACCCTTGTTCTAACTTCTGCCTTTTTGGAGCACTGGTTGTAGGTGGACTTCCTAGCCTTTGTTTTTGATGAAGAGGACCCTGTTGTACATTCTGAATCATCACATAACCTGACCTTCTTTGTAAGGTATATTGGCCAGGAGCTACTATGTTTTTACTATTGATTCTCCTTTGCACTTCAGCAGTCCTATCTGGATATTTCCCAACATATGTAGCCTTCTTTTCACTCATAGCTTGTATCATCTTAGCAAAATTATTCATCAAGGCCTGCATCTTGGCTCCCTAGTATTTCTTTTCTTTTAATGGATCATAATGGGGGTCAAAAGCATTAATGAATTCAAGGGTTTTGCTAAATACTATCCACTTTTCTTTTCTCAATTCTTGTTCTTGTAAAGTAAAAACATTTCTAATCACATCTTCAGGATAGTAAACTTGTTGCACCATGCAGGAAGCTTTTATTCTCTCCCTAAAGACATCATAAAATCCTTCAGGATCAATAAATCTGGCATGTGATTTTGCCATGTTATATCTGTCTAAAAAAAAATTTAAATGCTTTCACCCTTTCCTTACAAAGACAAAATCATGGGTTATAGTAAAAATTGGAAAAAAGTGCCCTTCCTAGACAATTTCCTCTCATCTATTGTGCCTATTTTCCATAACAACTCAGCTATTCCTAACTTTAAAGGCACATGAAATGGTAGCACATGAGGCTTTCCCAAAAAGCCATATACTCTTATCACTATTGAAACATTGCAGGGAATTATACCCCCTAGTTATGATTGACAAGTAACCCTTTAGCATGGTCCTTGGGTCTGACCAATTCTAACAATGCTTTTGGAATTCTAGGGTTGTCTCCTCTCAAAAAAAATCTAAGCTTTGATGCAAAATACCTATCAAATCTCACATAACTGGCATCTATGGCTTCTGAGGTCATATCCGCACTCCACAGCTATATTGGATTCTTTTCTCCATCCCTAGTTGTCTCCAGCTCCATACCCTTGGAAAAGAAGGCAGGTCCCTTATGAAAACATTTATACATAAGTATTGAATACCCATAGAAAGGTTTATCTACTTTTCCCTTTGCTATCCCCACCAAACCATTGTGAATTTCTCTTGCAAGAAATGTTGCAAAATCCAGAATAGTGCGCATTCCAAATTGAAGAGTTTGGGCCATTATGAGGACAACTGAGCCTATGATTTGTTCTACTTCATCCACTCCAAAAATCTTACAAATAGAAACATATAATTCTTGAGCCCTAGTGTTAAAATGTCTTTTCAATAATGGCTCTGGGGTGCTAGTAGTAATCACAGACAAAGTGCCAACTTTAGCAGCATACTCCTGTAGTGGCCCCTTTTTCAAGTAAATTTTCTATGCATCATACCTTGCTTGAAAGTCACCCATATCAATAGTTTCATGCACAACATGGTTAGAGTTAAGATTGAATACTTCTCTAATTAATTCATGGCAAACCCTAAAGAGGTTTACTCCAGCATGATTCTTTACCCACCTTGTAATTGGATCATACTTCTTGGCCAAATCCACTAATAAATCACTATCAAAGAAAATTGTGGGGACTATTAATTTTCCAATATCAAACTCCTAAACATTGCTCAGAGGAGTATCAAATCTTCACTTTGAAAACCATTTTTTGAATAATATTAGACATCCCATGGATACCTGAGCATCTCGTACCCAATTAGCCTTGTCATAGAAACCCTCTACTACAACTACTCTAGGGTTTTTAGGAATCAAATCCCTCCCCTTAGTTATCTCATGTACTGAAAAATGAAATTTTTCTAGAAAATCATCGTGCATACCCCTTTTTGAATATTTACTTTGCCCAAAAAATTCCTTTTGTGGAGGCATTTTCTAAAATTTCTAAATCTTACTTAGCAGATTCTTGATTTTCACTGGTTATAGATCACTTACTTGCTAAAATCTACTCTTCTTTCTATAATTTTCTTCACAAATTTGCTAAAGTCCTTGAGGAATTATGTGCCCTAGCTCTAGAAATCCTTTTGCTTTAAGAAAATTTGTAGTCTGTGCTTCAACAATGGAAAATTTACATGTTATATCAGAGCACTGAGGTTGCATGAAGGAAACTTTGTATCATATTAATTTTTGCAACCATTATTTTTCATGTTGTATTTTGAAATTTGAATTTTACCTATCAATTTCCCATAGATCGGATGGCTTCATTTCGAAAGTAAAAAGCCTTTTAAAACTTTGGGACCCCTGGCCATGCATCAGAAGCTCACTTTCCCACATTATTTAAAAACCTCGCATTTTGATAATGCGAGAATGCAGGCACCATTGATCTTACCCTGATCGACGATGAACCAAAATATCTTTATTTGGTGGCCCACTAAACTTACTTGACCAATGAAAAGTTATCTTTTAGTCCATGTGCTATGATAAGTTTAATTATAGTAATTAAAGTTTCTGCGCCCATGACATTGCCACTTCCAACTTGGCACACCTATCACCCACCACCAATGAGTGTGCTTCATTACATTTAATCTTTTTTAGCATGGCATGACTTAGCATACTTCCTAAAGCTTAGTCTAGGTCCCACCATGCCCGCTTGCTCGCATTATTTAAAAATCAAACAGTTCCATATTGCGGGAATGCGGGCTTTGTCGATCTTACCTCAATCGATGGTGATCAATTCTTGTAATGACTTCACATTTAGTCAACTAAATAGACCAATAAGAAACTCCCTCTGTATTCCATTTCATCTGACAGCTTGCCATGAAAGACACACTACTATTACTTTTCTAAGAAAGGCAGGCCCATGATGTCATTTTGTGCTATGTGTCAAATGCCCGCTTGCTTGCATTATTTAAAAATTGCACAACTTCATAATGTGGGAATGTTGTAACCGTAGATCTAGAAAAGATCCATGGTTGGTGAACTTTGATCATAAGGTAAAACTTTTTGTTAATTGAACAACTAATGTTGGCACAGGAAAATAAAACGTGCACAGGGTACTGATAGGTCTGCAAAAAGGTTCTGACCAATTCTGACAAACAAGAACTTTTGCGGCGCACTGAGTTTTGAATGTTAGCAGGGGCTACATGTCACAAATGCATTTCCCTACATTATTTTAAAAACTAGCAACTTCATAATGTGGGAATACGGGAAACCCTTATCTTGAGAAGATCTACGGTGCTGAAAATATACTGTGATTTCACACCTCTTTCAATAAAATAAAGCAATTAAAACAATTTTGTAAAGTTTATCAGAAGATTAAAAGGTTATTCTGATGTAAATAAACCTTTAGGATAAACATGCCCTGCCAAAATATATTTGAAATCATACCCTTTTGAATTTTTTGAAGATTAGGGAAACACAAAACACGAGCACAAGGGTTTCTCACATACTTAGGTTTTTTTTATGGATGACTTGAGAGACAAACCATGAGAATTTAAAAGGAAAATACAACACATGGAACAAGGCACAATTAGAGCAATCTAAAAACCTTTAGCATCACTTCAAAAAAAACCCTAATCTACATGATTCAAAGACTTAAATGATTTTTCATCCAAATATCAAAAAAAAAATTATACTGTGAAAAATCAGACCAACAGAGCTATCTAACTTTGATAATTACAAACTTGAGAGTATTGAATCTACTTTCAAAGACAAAGTGTCATTGAAGGAACCTGATGAGAAGAAGAAGAAGAAGAAGAAGAAAAAAAAGAAGAAATATGTATGTAGTGATAGTGATATAGATGAGGAGGATGTTGAATAGCCTGAAGCACTACTGGCAAGAACATTTCACAAAGGTAAAGCTAAGTTCAAAGGTAAATTACCTATCATTTGTTTCAATTGCAATTAAGTTGGTCATATTGCTACTAGATGTCTAAAAAATAAAATTATAGATGTGGTGACATATACAAAAGTAGAAGAGATGAAGATAGTAGGGACTACAAAGATAAAGGAAAAAAGGCATGCTACATTACTGAAGAGGAAACATCTGATGAACATGATGATGAAGTAGTAAATGTTGCAATGAAGGATGAATCTAATGAAGATGAGGCAACTACACTTGTGACTTGTGTGAACAAGAATGATAGATGGATCATTGACAGTGGATGTTCACATCACATAACTGGAGAGAAAAGTAAGTTCATTAGCTTGAATTGTTATGATGGAAATAGTGTAAGATTTGGTAATGATGCACCATGCTTGATAGAAGGAAAAGGTTAGCTAGCATACTTCCTAAAGCTTAGTCTAGGTCCCACCATGCCTGCTTGCCCGCATTATTTAAAAATCAAACAGTTCCATATTGCGAGAATGTGAGCTTTGTCGATCTTACCTCAATCGATGGTGATCAATTCTTGTAATGACTGCACATTTAGTCAACTGAATAGACCAATAAGAAACTCCCTCTATATTCCATGTCATCTGATAGCTTGCCATGAAAGACACACTACTATTACTTTTCTAAGAAAGGCAGGCCCATGATGTCATTTTGTGCTATGTGTCAAATGCCTGCTTGCTTGCATTATTTAAAAATCGCACAACTTCATAATGTGGGAATGTTGTAACTATAGATCTAGACAAGATCCATGGTTGGTGAACTTTGATCATAAGGTAAAACTTTTTGTTAATTGAACAACTAATGTTGGCACAGGAAAATAAAACGTGCACAAGGTACTGACAGGTCTGCAAAAAGGTTCTGACCAATTCTGACAAACAAGAACTTTTGCGGCGCACTGAGTTTTGAATGTTAGCAGGGGCTACATGTCACAAATGCATTTCCCTACATTATTTTAAAAACTAGCAACTTCATAATGCGGGAATACGGGAAAACCTTATCTTGAGAAGATCTATGGTGCTGAAAATATACTGTGATTTGGCCCCTCTTTCAATAAAATAAAGCAATTAAAACAATTATGTAAAGTTTATCAAAAGATTAAAAGGTTATTCTGATGTAAATAAACCTTTAGGATAAACATGCCCTGCCAAAATATATTTGAAATCATACCCTTTTGAATTTTTTGAAGATTAGGGAAACACAAAACACAAGCACAAGGGTTTCTCACATACTTAGGTTTTTTTTACAGATGACTTGAGAGACAAACCATGAGAATTGAAAAGGAAAATACAACACATGGAACAAGGCACAATTAGAGCAATCTAAAAACCTTCAGCATCACTTCAAATAAAATCCTAATCTACATGATTCAAAGACTTAAATGATTTTTCATTCAAATATCACAAAAAATTTTATATTGTGAAAAATCAGATCAACAGAGCTATCTAACTTTGATAATTACAAACTTGAGAGTATTGAATCTACTTTCAAAGACAAAGTGTCATTGAAGGAACCTAATGAGAAGAAGAAGAAGAAGAAGAAGAAAAAGAAGAAATATGTATGTAGTGATAGTGATATAGATGAGGAGGATGTTGAATAGCCTGAAGCACTACTGGCAAGAACATTTCACAAAGGTAAAGCTAAGTTCAAAGGTAAATTACCTATCATTTGTTTCAATTGCAATGAAGTTGGTCATATTGCTACTAGATGTCTAAAAAAGAAAAATTATAGATGTGGTCACATATACAAAAGTAAAAGAGATGAAGATAGTAGGGACTACAAAGATAAAGGAAAAAAGTCATGCTACATTACTGAAGAGGAAACATCTGATGAACATGATGATGAAGTAGTAAATGTTGCAATGAAGGATGAATCTGATGAAGATGAGGCAACTACACTTGTGACTTGTGTGAACAAGAATGATAGATGGATAATTGACAGTGGATGTTCACATCAGATAACTGGAGAGAAAAGTAAGTTCATTAGCTTGAATTGTTATGATGGAAATAGTGTAAGATTTGGTAATGATGCACCATGCTCGATAGAAGGAAAAGGTTCTATCAAGCTCAAGAATAAGATTTTATGTGACAGTGCTTACTATGTTGAAGGACTTAACTATAATTTGTTGATTTTATCACAATTAAATAATTTGGGATGTATGGTTGAATTTGAAAACAAGGTTGCTAAGATATATGACACAAATGGGAAATTAATTTGAAAAGGTGATCAGACTAGAAGTAATATAGTTTATCTTGATATAGATGATGCTTCTTGTCTAATTGTAAAATCTAATGACATATGGCTATGGAACAAAAGGTTATGTAATTTAAATTTTGATAACTTGGTTAGTATTAGTAACATGAAAAAGGTTAGAGGTTTTCCCAAGTTGAAGAAGCCTAATAATATAATGTGCAAACAATGTTAGTTAGGTAAAATGACAAACTCAAGTTTTAAGAGTAAAACTTACAGCTCTAAAGCAATACTAGAGCTTGTTCATACTAACTTGTGTGGACCAATTGATGTGCAAAGCTACAAAGGAGATAAGCATATTATGCTGATTGTTGATGATTACTCTAGGATGATGAAAATGATGTTTCTAAAGTAGAAATTTGATGCTTTTCAAATGTTTAAATAGTACTTAGCAAGAGTTGAGAAGAAAATAGGTAAAAGCCTAAAGTTTTTGAGATCTAATAGAGGAGGAGAATTCACATCAAATGAATTTGAGATGTTTTGTATTGACAAAGGAATTAGAAGAAAGACATCTACCCCTAGAACCCCTCCACAATATGGGATTGATGAAAGGATGAACAAATCTATAACAAACTATACTAGAACACTCATAATGGAGAAGAATTTTTTTTTGAAAAATTGGAGAGAAGCTATAACTATAGCTATATATACCTTGAACCAAGTACAAGTCAAGAAAGGTACTCATTCAAAACTTTTTGAATTATGGTATAGATACTCACCAAATGTAAAATACTTTAAGGTATTTAGAAGAAAATGTTACATTCTTAAGGATTTCAAGATTGGTAAACTCAATGCAAAAGGTGAAGGTATATTCCGAGGCTATTCCATAATAAGTAAAGCTTATAAGTGTTTAAATACTAACACTAACAAAGTTGTGGAAAGTGAAAATGTAAACTTTGATGAATATATAGAAGTATATGAGGTTGAACCTATGAAAGAACTAGAAGAATAGAAATCATTTGTATATTCTTATGAAGATATGCCTACTAAAGAAGAGGCTACAAACCAAGCTAAAAACCAATAGCAAGTCTCAGTGACCATTGAGTCACATACTACGAATGCCAAGTTGCATTTAAGAATTGAGCCACATTTAGATGCTGAGTTATAGAATGAAGTTGAAGAATATTTTGATTCTATGATTGGTGGAAATGTTGTGTTACCTGATAGAGATGCACACAATGATTCTAAAGCTGAAAGAAAAAGTGAAGAAATTAGAGTTGAACTAAGATTGTCCAAATATGTGAAGAGACGTCATCTTGCTACACAAATCATTGGAGATAAAGATGCTAGAGTAATGATAAGAAATAGATTGAGAAATGATACATGCTTGTTGAGCATGAAGGAACCCAAATAAGTGAGAGATGCATAAGAAGCTATAGACTTGAGTGAGGCCATGAAAGAAGATATTGAACAAATTGAGAAAAACAAAACATGGTGTCTAGCTCCTCAGCTAGAAGACAAAAATGCGATTGGCACCAAGTGGGTATTCAGAAACAAGCTAGATGAAAATGGTGAATTCACAAGGAACAAAGTAACACTAGTTTGCAAGGGATATGCACAAGAAGAAGGAATTGACTATGGAGAAACATTTTTCCCAATTGCTAGATTGGAAGGAGTAAGAACTCTACTTGCTTATTTTGCATGAATAGGTTTGAAAGTTTCTCAAATGGATGTTAAATCTACATTTCTAAATGGCCCATTAGAGGAAGAAGTTTACATAGAACAGCTAGAAGGTTTTGTTGATGTTAACAATAAGAACATGGTATGTAGATTACACAAGGCTCTATATGGTTTGAAACAAGCACCAAGATCATGGTATGAGAGACTTCATAAGTATCTTGTGAAGATTTGATTTGAAAAGACTGATGATAACAACAATCTATACATAAAGATAGAAAAAGGTAAAGGTATTTTGTTATCTAAAATTTTTGTTGATGATATCATATTTGGAGGTCAAGATGTTTTATGTAAGGATTTTGCAAATTAGATGAAGCAAGAATTTGAAATGTCTATGTTGGAGAGATCAAATTATTTATGGGTTTGCAATTATATTAGATGAAATGTGGTATATACATCACTCAGTCAAAATATGTCAAAGAAATATTGAAAACTTTTGGATTGGAGGATTCCAAACTAGTAAGTACACCTATGGTGATAGGACGAAAGTTGTCAAAGAATGATGATTCAACTAAAGTGAATCAAACACTGTATAGGTCTATGATTGGAAAATTACAATATGTGTACATAGTAGACCTGACATTGCATTATCTGTAGAGATAGTTGCAAGATACTCTACTAACCCCAGGTAGAATAGTTTAATGGCTATAAAGAGAATAATGAGATATCTGAAAGGAATAGAAGAATTTGGTATATACTATAAGAAGAATGAAAAATTTTAATTAAGAGCTTTCACTAATGCTGATTAGGCTAGAAACATTAATGATAGAAAAAACACTAGTGGAGGAGCATTTTTCTTAGGCAAGAGGCTAGTTACATGGACTGGCAAGAGGCTAGTTACATGGACTAGCAAGAAATAAGATTGCACCTCACAATCTACTACTAAAGTTGAATATGTTGTTGTTGTTGTTGTGAATTGCATAAATATTTTATAGATCAAACAACTACTCAAAGGAATGAAGGAAGACATCACAAAACTAGTGATACTTTAGAGTGATGAGACAAGTTCTATCAATATATCAAAGAATAAAGTGATGCACACAAAGACTAAGCACATTGTAGTCAAGTATCATTATTTGAGAGAGTTAGTTAAAAATAAAGAGGTGAAGATGGAATATGTTAACACAAAAGAGAAAATTGTTGATATCTTCACAAAAGCATTACCTAATGATGCTCATGAATATCTAAGAGGTAAATTAGAGGTGATATCCCTATCAAAGTCTATCTAAATAATAAAAGGAGTTCCCTACATCAAACAAGCTAAATTTCATATGTTAGACATTGGTGCAGAGGATCTTACTTTAGGAGCTGCCTAAAGTAATCAAAGGGCTGAAACTTCAAATCAGTCACAAGCAAGGTGATAGAGGGAGAAATTCAAGAAATTCAAAAGCTTATATTTGCATGATTAAATATGATAAGTCTTTGTCATTATTGTAAAAGAGAGATATAATATTGTTGATCAATAGTATGATCACCAATCAAGATAGATAATTACTGAGGGAGATAATTGTTGATATTGTTGATTAGAGGAGAACACAAGCATGATGAGGGAGATATATAAATACAAGAAAGAAGGAGAAATCCTAATATTGACCTAATAAGAGGGAGATATAGTAAAATGGAGTTGTAAGATGAAACGTAGAGGGAGTTATAAGGAGTTTTGTAACCTATTCAAAAGATAAAAGTTGCTGATAGAGGGACAAATTTCAATACAAGAAATTATTTTCTTTTTGGTATTGGTATTGTCTTTCTATTTTAACCTAGTTAGTTTGGTTGAACAAGGTGTTTACCATTTGTTTGATTTGGTTGATCAGTTTGTGTTGTCGTCAATGCCAAAGAGGGAGATTATTGAGAATGAATTGAAGAAGCTAATAAAAAAAGGGAGATTGTAAATGGAGATTGTTAAGAACATACATATATGACTAATATGCTTCAATCATTATTTTGTCACTAATGTCAAACCTATTATTTACTAGTAAGATAATTGTTTATAAGATTTAAGTACTAACACTTAGTTGATTAATGAAGAGGATTTGATCAAAATATGTAACAAAAGTACCTAGAGGAAAAGTTGAGTTATGATTATGTAATAAAGTACAAGAATTAGTTAAGACAGTTATGACATGATGTATTGGTAATCTACTTAAGCTTGTAAAATTTGGTTACATTAAGAAAGTTTAGAAGAACAAGTAACACAAAGTTTGTCTACTAAGCTTGATTGAGTGGATAGTAGTTGCTGAGAAAAGCTAGTGCAACTTGAGTAGAAAATTAGTTGGAGTTGAGTAAAAGTTCATTTTAGTGTATGTTGAGTAGAATGGTGAATGTTGAGTAAAGTTTAGTTGATGTCAAGCACCATTAAACTTTAGTTTGTACTAAGTAATTTCACAATAGATACCAAACAATGTAGTATGTGTCTAGCATCAGAAGCAAGATAATGTCGAGCTACTACATTATTTAATGAATCTGAGCTGATAAGTTTATTTTCTTAGATTTTATGAACTAGATGAAAGATAAGAATGATGAGCTAGTGGTACAAACTTCAAGGTAAACCATTTTGAGGGGAATTCAAATAGGATTCTAGGAGAAGTTTCTAGAAGAGATATGGAATGTGGGATAGATACATTGTATCCTACCTAATCCATGCTAAGTCTAAATTAGACTATGGAGAGTGAGAAAAAAAAAATCTTAATTTTCTATTTATAGGAATGGATGGTCAAAAGCAAAAAAAGGGTTAAGTGTGAAAAAGGGTTTTGCTTCATCAAGTAACCTAAGAGAAGAATTTGCATTGGCATGTTAAGCAAGAAGGCTTAAGGAGATGAATACTTGAAGGGTGAACAAGCTATCAAAGCTACAAAGTATAAAGGCCAAGTAGAATTGAGAACTAAACAATGATCTGTAATCTGCAAATAAAGTTGTAAGTTGTATCAGATTAAGCCTTACTTTTACTCTCTAATAATTTTATCAATCTAGGGTAAATATTTTGGATTAAGGTTGACCTAACAATCATTTTTAAATCCTTTAACTAGATGACATTCCAAGTGAATGGTCTAAAGTCCTCAAACAAGGCTCACTACTAACACAATGATTGAAATCCTTTAAAGGGGTCACATTTAACAATGTGTATTGTAACCTTTAATAGGGTTGACCTTTCATAGGGCATCACTTTAGAAGAGTGAAAAAGGAGTAGCATGTTACTCATGATTTTTCTAAAATTGGGTTTCTACATAAATCATTGTGTCAAGTATGTTGATGAATCTATTAAATGTCATGTTTACATTTTTGCAAGTTGATTTGACAATAACCTACAAGTTTTTAAGTGATTGTATAATCTTATGGATGCATGCATGATGAATAATGTTTTATGGGCTCACTAAGCTATGACAAGTTTTATTTATACATCTAGACCTTGGATGATTAATTCATATACCTAGTTATTCTAAAAGTATTCCAACATGCTATCATAGAGATGGATTCCTTACTTAGAAGGATGGATGCTCCATAGGAGCAAAAAAAGAAGTTAGAAGAGAAATCTTCTAAACTACATTAATATGTTTTTTGGGATGTACATGTGTTGAGATCCAAAATTCAAGATCAAGAGTGTCTTCTAAAAGAGAATAAAGGACCTATCATTTCCCAAATACAACCCTACAATCCTATTGAGGCAGATATCATAGACTTAAGTGTAAGAAATCTTGATAAAGGAAAGTATAATGTTGTAGGTATGCAAATAAATGAGCCCCAAGTTCCCCCTAAGTCTATCATATTTAAAATTGATTTAGATTTAGAGAAAGCCAAGAAATAAAGAGAAGAGTTGGCCAAAGAACTTGAGAAACTTGAAAATGAGGCCCAGGTTGTTGAAACCAAAAGAAAGATACACTTTATTAAAACCACTTCTATCTTATTTACTTGGCCAAACATGTCCTCACAAGCTATGTCCTTTGTTCCTACTTGTGGACCAGTAGTGACTAATTAAAATATATCTTGATCAATAGCTACTTCCTCTTTAATAAATACCATCAACTAAATTTATGTTGTCCAACAAGACTCAAATCCCAATACAAAACCAAGTTGTTGGAGCAAGCACCTCTAACATTGTAAGATTCTAGAAAAGGCATGTATACTTGGAGAAGCATAAGAAAAATTCCTTTGTAGGAATTCCTAGTTTTCCCCATCCCATTCCAAATGATTTAAGAGACAAAGTCATCAAATTCTCAAGCAATAATGCTATAAATAATGAGGAGCATCTAAGAAAATTCATAGATATACTTAATGACTATGAGATAGAACATGAGGATATGGTAATGAAATTATTTATTCAATCATTAATAGAAGATGCCAAGAATTGGTTCAAAAGGTTTCCGAATGATAGTATTGGCTCATGGAATGACTAAGAGAATCTTTTCAAATAACAATATGGTGACAACACCAATGCTAGTTTTATGTTTACTAGATTCAACAACATAAAGAAGAACCCAAATGAATGAACCTTTGATTTTAATGTAATATTTTTGAAGGGTATGTATAAGTTATTCCAAGTGATGAGATTAGGGGTCAATGTGTGTCTTACAACTTACTTTAATTCTTTTGCTAGTAAGATGGCTTACACCCTGAGAGATAATGAGCCTAGAATATTAAGGGATGCCTACAAAATGGCTATTAATAATGAAAAATAGAAAGGCTTCTAGTAAACTTGGAAGAAGGGATGATCCAAAGTTTTTCAATCCTATGGGTAATAAAAAGGAAGGTGATAAGCCTATTGTAACCAAGAAACCTAAGGATGATAAAATGTATCAAATTATAAATTTTCTTAAGAATTTGAATCCACCATTACATCATGCTAACAAGAAAAATACTGATGAGAAGCCTCATTTTAATAACAATTACAATAAGTAGACTAGAATGAAAAATTACCCCTATACCACACACTAGAAGGATGGTAAGCCTAGTTAGAAATAGGAATTACTGAGAGGGGAGGGTGAATTAGTAATCTACAAAATTTATTTGCCAATTAGATATTATTAATTACTTTGAACCATACATAACAAAATAAACAAGTAATGTTTAACAATAACAATAACCATGCACAAATATAACTCATAACACCATATTTTTTAACTAGGGAAACCCTAGCCAAGGGAAAACACCAGTGGGGAAGATACCCACTATATAATATATTAATATATAAGTTCCTTATTAGAGGATGGACCTTCTTAGGAGTTAATGAGAAAATTCAGTATAGAGAGTCCCTATTAGGAGGCTTTGAATCCTTTTTAGGAGATTCCAACCCTGTTAGGAGGTGTTGTACAGTAGATGCAAGATGAGCCCATTGCCCAAACATGCACTTCCTATTACAAGAAGCGCACACTGCCCAAACAAGTAAGTATACTTTTGGAATATATATTTTTTGACTTATTTCTTAACTAATCTCTTATCTTTAGCTCAATCTTAGATCATAAAATAGCTTTACGTAACTTTGCATATATCACTTTCACAGTAAGTTCATATATCACAATACTTGCACAACATACACACAATTTACATACAAATTTCACATTTGAATTTGCAAGATACCCTTTTTATAAATACCATGACTTTACACAAATTGATGCTAGGTCAGATAAGACCATAATATACTTTTCCAACTTAGAGTAAACATCTAGGATGTTGGCCCTAATTGGACAAGTAATTATTTTGTAAACAAAATAATTCCTTTCCTTTAATTCTACTATCCTATTTTATTGGTAAAGCATGTATATCTATTCTTTGTATAGTCCATACTCACTTCCAAGGTTATACACATCATCATCAACATGTATAAAATTTTTATATAACTTTTCTAGTCATAATATGATGTCAATAAAAAGTTACATACAAAATAATACACTGTTGTATACCAAATTCATACTTGGACAATTTTTTGAGTACCAAAAGATAAGTATCTTTATTTTTGAGGTTTCTTGTAAGCATGTACATCATTTGTCTCTATAAATGACAAAAATTACATATCTTCATTAGCCAATTGTCAACAAGCCTTTCCCTAATACCACTCAAAACACCAAGGATAATAGTACACCAGACCCATTACAAAGAAGTTTTGTAAACATGATTTAAGATATACATTGGTGCATTATATACCAGTCTCCTCATTCTCCTAATTATTATGCAATTGCCCAATCTTTTTCAAAAAACTAGAAAACACACTATGAAGAAGAAGAGGAGGAAAAAAACTTCATGAAGATGAAGCATGTCACATGATAAATCTATGTGACAATGGTGAGTAATCAAATTTGGAAGATTTTGAAATTAATATTATAAATCAAAGAAATGTGTATCAACTACATCATTAAAAAAAATTCTTAGATGATGAAAATCATATTGATAATGGAACATGCAATACGATATCAAACATTGAGCATATGAACTTGAGAAAACTATCAAATGAGGAGATTGATAGAAAAATTGTTGAGATGGTGGTTCAAGTTCATGACACTTACAATCTTAGAAATAGAATAGTAAGTAATAATATTGGTAAGGCATCTAGTATTTTCATCAAGGATATCACTCATAAAATGGATAATGAAAATAGAAAAGATGCCCCACCCCCCCCCCCCCCCCCCCCCCCCCTGCATTCATAGTCAAGACCAAGGACAATAAAAGTGAAAAAATGGGAACCAAAAAAGAAAGTGCAATTTCAAGGTGCAAAAACAATTAACGTTTATGTCCAAGAAAAGAAAATAGATTTTGATGTCATCAAGTAGGTGGAAGACCCTATTGTTCAAGCACAAGTAATTAGAGGTAATCTATGCAAAGCTATTATGTATGATCCTATAGATATGATATCCACATTATCTCAAATTACTATTAAAGTTATACTATCTAAGATGTTTAGGATGGAGTAACATAAAAATAAAGCCCTCTCTTGGTTAGGAGGAATAAGGAGCAGTAATGTTGCTAAAAAAGAGTCATTAGTGAAGTAGGAAGTGTCACTTGTATTAAGAGAAAAGGAAGACAAAGGATTCATGTCCCAAATACCCCAGATGTATTTGGACAATTTTTCTACTTCTTACATAGAAAACATTGATCCTTTCTTTCTTAGGCTGGTCATAAATGGTAAAATTTTAAAAAATTGCATTCTTGACTCAAGAGCATAAAACACTATCATGCCTTTCAAAATCATGGAATTCCTTGGTCTAAATGTAGATACCAAACAAGGTAGGTGTAGATAAATGAATGCAAGAGAGGTCCCATGTAATATACACAATCAATGCAATATCTTTTAGATTAGTTTCCTACACTTATGTTGTGTTGACTATGACTGTCTTAGTAGTTGATATTCTTCCATAGTATAAATGTTTCTCTCTAGAAAATTGAGTGCTTCAATGGGAGGTAGCCTACAGTATTACTTGTCTTATGCTTCACTTCACATAGAAGACAAATCAATTAAGGTGGATAGAGAACCTAGGGTTACCCATATGCTACAAGGCAATATTAACACCAATGCCACATGTTTTCTAGATACTGAGGTGAATTCTTTTAGAGAATAAATCACCATTCAAGATATTGAGAAACAAGATCCACTAATATCAAAAGAAGCCAAAAAATATTTGGGATCTCAAAATTCATGGATTATGCATTTTAATGGGGCTAATTTCAAAGATGGGTCAGAGGCTAGGGTAGTACTTATATCTTTGGATAAGAACACTTTTAGATATTCATTTCCCTTCAATTTTACATGTACTAATAACATTGTAGAATATGAGGCACTTTTACTAGGATTGAAATCGGTAGCTAATCATGGAATTAGAAAAGTGCATGTTATTGGTGATTCAAAACTAGTTGTGTATCAAATTAAGGAGACATATGCTACCAAGAATAAGAGATTGAAACAATATAGAAATTTTGTTTGGGACTAAATAGAAGCATTTGATGCTTTTAGAATTTCTTGGATGGATAGAAGCAACAACAAGATGGCTAACCTATTAGCTAATGTAGAAATCAAACTAGATCACATATCATTTGCTGGTGTGTCTAAAATTGAGAGGCAAAATAAGCCATCTATCCCTGACAATATTGAAAATTGGCAAGTATTTGAAGATGATAAAAATATCTTCAAGGATAACTTTAAGATATCCCCCTTTGAAAAAAGTATAAAATTATGGTGAATCAAAAATTAGTTCATGCAAAAAAAATTAATTTCTATTGGAAAATTTTCATTTTTAAGTAGTAATTTTTTAAATTTTATTGGTGATTTTTTTTCAATCATATGAAAATTCTATAAAATCTTGGCAAATCTTTCATTATTGATAAAATTTATGGACAAAAGTGCACAAACCTAGAAATCACATAATTTTATTATTATTATTATATGGAGCCTAACTACTCATCAAAATTTAAGGTTAAATTTAGTCATTTTATCATTACACTTTCCCTCCAAATTATTGAATGGTGCTTTGAGGGCAATACCCCTATTATTTATAACCATTGGATGATCCTAATCAAATGACTAATGTGAGAAAGAGTAAAAATTTTCTAGAAAAGTTTTCAAAATAGAGAGACATGTCAAATCTATGTATTTAATTTATAACCTAACTTAATTTTTTACAAAATATTGGCAAATATGATTATTGATAAAGACAAGCCTTGGAAATTTCAGGTGAAACAATTTAATTTATCATATAGAAAATTAGATTCTATTGGCAAAGTCATCACCAAAATACAAATAGTTATGTAATATTATTGGTGATTGGCCTAAGAATGGGACCCAATTTTGGTAAAAAGTAGGTAAGACAAACACTACAATAGTGCAAAACAATTAGCAAAATTTGGGGTCTCAGATGAGTTAGAATAGCTAATTATTGAATATTATCCATTAAAAATATCCTTGGATGTCTTTAAATTTCTTTTAAATGAGGAGAAGTACCATGGACAAGAAATGGATTACAATACCTTGGTTTAAATAGTGAATGGAAAGGAAACCATCTTTGGCCAAGAGATCTTGTAGCTTAAAAAAAATAAGGTACCCAAAGGATTGGTAATATTAGAGTTTCTTTCATAATTAGGATTGGGTGCATTTAGAAGTTAGAGATTAGAAGCCATAGGAGCTTGAAGAGATCAATCTTGGGACTGTTGAATCTCCTAAAAGGGTATACATCGGTAAGACTTTATACCCTACAATTAGGAAGTCTTTGATTGATCTACTGAGAAAATTTAGGTATGTTTTTGCATGGTCATATGATGACCTTAAGGCTTATAGGGAAGATATTTTTCAGCACATAATACCTCTCAAAGAGAATGTTAAGCCATTTAGACAAAAAAAAAGGCCTATAAATCCTACTCTAGCCCCTAAAATATAGGAAGAACTTGTGAAGCTAAGGGATGGGGGGATCATTAAACCAATCAGACATTCTTTAGGGGTGTCAAACCTAGTACTTGTTAGGAAAAAGAATGGGGATATTAGGTTATGTGTTGATTTTAGAAACCTAAATATTGCATCCCTAAAAGATAATTATGGATTGCCCAATAGGGAAGCTATGTTGCAATAAGACAGAGTTGATGTCAATGGTGGATGGTTTCTTAGGATATAAGTAGGTCCTTTTTGATGAGAAAGGATAATTTAAAACAACCTTCACTACTCCTTGGGAAACCTATGTGTATGTTAGGATGCCTTTTGCCTAGATAAATGAAGGAGAAACATTTTTTAGAGCCATGTATGTTGCATTTAAGGAATATATTGATAAATTCATGGTTGTTTATCAAGATGATTTGATATCATACTCAAAAAATGTTGACAACCATTGTAGACATTTGTAAATATTTTTATCAAATCCTTGGAGTAAGGGGTTTCATTAAACCCAAAGAGATGTACTTTTGGAGTGACATAAGGGAAATAAATTGGTCATATAATATCTAAAGGAGTCAAGATTAACCCTAAAAGAACACCAACAATTAACAAATTCCCTAAGCCAAAACATGTCAAGGGAAACTAGTCTTTCTTTGGGCAAGTCAATTTCTTGAGGATATTTGTAACTAATGTTGTTGATATTAGTAGACCAATCTCCAAAATGCTCAAGAAAGGACCAACCATCAATTGGGTAGGTGAACCTACTATTTCTTTCCAAGAGATTAAAAATGAATCAATCCTTAGGACACTAGATTATGAAACTCCATGCACATTCTTTTTTTTTCATCTTTTCATACCATTGCAATAGTTTTGCAGAAGAAAAATGAAGAAGACTATGAACAACCAATTATATTTTTTAGAAAATTCCTTCAACCTGTAGAGGTTAAATATGAAATTAGCAAAAATAAAGCTTATGCTCTAGTCAATGTTGTAAAATATTTTAGATGCTATTGAGTGTGTGCTACTATTATTGCATTTTTACCAAGTGCAACAATCAAGGATACATTCTCTCAACTAGAGGTATCTAGTAGAAAGTGCAGATGGATAAACAAGATTCAAGAGTTTAATATTGAAATCTAGATCACTAAATTAGTGAGAGGTCAAGGATTAATAGAACTAATGACTCAGTCAAATTTGGATGTTAATTAGATAAATCTTGTATGTAAAGACCTCAAGTCATACAATGTGATATGGATTAGTGTGATTGGTATAAAAATATGATACATTACTTGCAAAATATGGAAGCCCCACCCCATCTGACAGATAATAAAAGGAGAAATATTAAATTACATGTCATTATATATGTTATTATTAAAGGGAATTTGTGGAGGAGGAATTTTAGGGGATACTCTTGAAATACATTAATAAAAAAGAGTTAGAAAAGGTACTAAATGACATGCATTTAGGGGTATGTGGAGGTCACTATTAGTCATTTTAGCCCCCCACCCCTCCTTTTTGTTCCCATGTCACCATCACTAAATCTGATCGGAGATATGTGTTCAAGGTGCCAAGGTTTGCACAATTAACTAAAATGGCCAAAAGATACTAGAAACATAATTCTCCACTTCATGATATAATTGTGTGTTACCTTTTTGGAGGGTCAAGTTACCTATGCATAGCTTAAGTTGGGTCTCCTCTTACTAGGTTTATTCACTTTAAGTGTTTCCCCATGCCCCTTTATTTTTTAAATTAAATCATGCACCTATCTCCTATTTTACCTAAGTCTATTTTCAGTGGGATCTAGTGGTGGTGATGTAGCAATGGCCACATGTCAGCATTTGAGAGTTTATGGAGCATCAAAAGAAAAAAGTACAGTGAGGCCCTAAAATGGAATCTCCACTATTAGATCTTTCTTGATCTAACAATGATTTTTTTCTCATGAGGAAACAAAAGATATATGGTGGATCCAGTGATGACATCATGTGGTGGATAGGTGTCAACATCCTGGGAGATCTTAATGGATTGAAGGAAGAAAAGTTTCAAATGACCAAAATGTGGCCACATGTATTTAGGAACTTAAGTTGAACATTTTTGCACAAGGGATTTTAAACCTAAGATTGATGGTGGAGATATAATGCCTGATTATAAGTTTGTCATTCAATTTTCATGAAGGAAAATAAGGATCTATGGCTTGTAGGTGTTCTTGATGAATTTTCCAAGAATGGGATTGTGCCATGTGTCCAAGTTGTCTAGGTAGGAGATTTTTTAATCTTGGGAGATGATCTAGAAGAATGCTTCAAAGATATAAGGCCACATGGCAAGGTTGACTATTAAATTCTATTGACTCGATGACACAACTAACCTAGTGCTATTGTAAACACTATCAAAGGTGGCTCATTGATGAAAAAAAAATCCCTTGATCACTTGCAACCACCTTTTTGGTGTTCTCAACTTCTAATAAATGCAAATTTCATTATACCACCACCATGGTTATTGATTTATAAATCAGACTAGTTATGGCCATTATTTTTGTCTCTTTACAGCTCAAGTTTTCATGTAAAAATCAAGTTTTTTGCATAGGGACATGCATCCAATCAAATCTTCCTTAGATTGGTAATTATTTTTCTGTGTAACTTGAAGACAGTGGGTGAGTTTTAGGGTTTTAGTTGATGTCTTCTTAGTTATGCCTAAGCTATAAAGACAAATTTTGTAACTCTTTTGAAGAGGTCAGTGTCTTCTTTGATTATGTATCATCTATATTGCATACTTTGCTACTATAATTTCTTTTGCCTCTAAGTGAATATACTTCTCTTTTTTACCCCTTTCTTCTGTTAATATATTGTGCAATATCTTCTTTCCTTTTCTTAATGTGTTACTTCTATTCTTCAACTTGAATGTTGTATCATTTTTTCCTTTGAATGATATAGAGTGAAGATCCTTCCCTATAACATTATATTGGTTTCTGATATATGTTTGATTGTTGAGTTAAAGAAAAGATTGAATTTGTGTATGTTGGGATTATATTGATGAACTATACAATTTTAGGCAGAGATAATGTTGAATGTATTATTTGATGTATCACCCCTCTAGATTAGATTAGGTAGTTTGATTTCATGCATTTCCTTCTTCCTTTTTCTTCAAAGAAGTAGATAGGTGCATCCTGATAGTGAGGAAGCCGACCTTCTCTAGAGACTCAATCTCATTATTCAAGTCCCACAACTTGGAGATTTTTTCCATGTTTCACAAGGTTTCCTTTAGATCAAAACTTTAGGCAAGGGTGAAAACTTTTGTGACAACATTTTTTGGCACACTTGGTGGGACAAACATTTTCAGCTACACAAGTCCATTGGAAGCCAATCCAATCTTATGAATTGATAATTTGGGTGTTATTCTCAATGAAATCAACCTTTAGAGGCATTTTATCAAAGACCATGGTGACTCTATTCATCTTCTGGTTTCAATAGATCAAGTGTTAATTTAGGTGAAGATCTTTTGATCTTTTTGTTCCTCATATTTCCTATGAAATTCCTTGTTTAAATGCTTCTTCATGGATCGCCTCCATGAAGATAATTTTTTCAATCCTTCATATTATGAGAATAAAGATGAATTTTTGGCCTACCTCCACTCTCTAGAGTTTAAGGTGAGGGTGGCCTAATTTGAGGAGAATCTTGCTAGGAAATTGGATGTTGTAGTAGAGGAGATGAAGCTCAAGCTTGCCTAGTTGCAAGTGGCTAAAGTGCAAGAGCCCCCAAGGTGGAAATTTTCTTAGTTCATGTAGAGTAGTCCACCCTTTTCTAGTAGGTGGAGGCACACACATTAACAACCATGCCATCAGAGCCAATCCCTATTGGCAAAGAAGATGCAAATGTTGTAGAGCACAACATAGTCAAGGCAGATTTCCTAGATGCAACACCATCAAGAGGATTCCCCATCATCCACCTAGCTTTACAAAAATGCAAGTTTCCCTTGGTCATGCTCGTTCTAGAGAATTAGGAAGATTTTCACAAGAAGGAACAAGTTTTTTTTGCTCAGGATCAAGGCATCCCAATGTTGGAGAGCAACTTCTATGTTTTCAACACTAGGAGGGAGGTTTTCAATGTAGTAGCATGTTTGTTATGTATGCTACAATTTTCAGCTACCCATGTGCATGGAACAAGAAATCATCTTGTGAGGAAGGGTAGCTACTTCAACAAGCTAGTCAATGGCTTTGTTTGATATTTTTTGTTGTCAATATTTTTGCATTTTAAAGTAGGTTCTTTTTAGCTTTCCAAGAAGTGCACAAACATAGGATATTTCCTTGTGAAATATAAATGTTTTGAGATTTTTTTAGTTGTAGAGGTTACATTTTTTGTTGTAGAATAGGGCTCATTTGTGACTCTATGCCCAATGTATTGTTAAGGCCAGTGGTCCATGCTTAGTAGGCAAGCATCCCCATTGAATTGCCAGAAATATTAGTCATTTTATTCCCTCCCCTCCCTGCCCTTTTTGTTCTCATGTCACCATCACTAAATCCAATCAGAGATACATGTTCATGGTGCCAAGGTTTGCACAGTGCGTTAAAATGGCCAAAACCTAGTAGAACCCTAATTCTCCCATTCATGTTATAATTTTGTGTTATCTTTATGGAGGGTCAAGTTACCCATGCACAACTTAAGTTGGATCACCCCATATTATGTTTATTCACTTTAAGTGTTGCCTCATACCCCTTTCTTTTTTAAATTAAATTATGCATTGCTTGCTTATTTTCCCTAAGTCCATTTTTAGTGGGATTTAATGGTGGTGATGTAGTGGTGGCCATGCATCAACATTTCAAGAATTTATGGAGCATTAAAATAAAAAAGTATAGTGAGGCCCCAAAATAGAATCTCCACAATCAAATTTTTCTCGATCTAATGATGCTTGCATTCTCATGAGGAAACAAAATATATATATTGGGTCTAGTGATGATGTCATGCGATGGATAGGTATCAACATCTCAAGAGATCTCAATGGATCGAAGGAAGAAAAGTTTCAGACACCCAAAATGTAGCTATGTGCCCCAAGGAACTCAAGTGGAACAATTTTGCATGAGGGATTTTAAGCCTAAGATCAACAGTGGAGATATAATGACTAGTTATATGATCATCATTCATTCTTCATGAAGGCAAATAAGGATCTATGAATTGCAGGTGTTCTCAATGAATTTGACATGAACAAGATTGAGCCATTTGTCCAAGCTATCTAGGTGGGAGACTTTTCAATGCTAGGAGATGATCTAGTAGAATGCTTCAAAGATATATGGACATGTGGCAAGGTTGACTATTGAATTCAATTGACTTGATGATACAACTAACCTAGTAATGTTGTAAACACTATCAAAAGTGGCTCATTGATGATGAAAAAATCCTTTTGATCATCTACAAGCACCTTTTTGGTTTTCTTGATGCCTAATAAATGAAAATTTCATTCTACCACTACCATGGTTATCCATCTACCAGTTAGATTAGTGATGGCTATCATTTTTGTCTCTTTAGGGCCTAAGTTTGCATGTAAAAATCAAGTTTTATACATAGGGACATGCATCTAATCAAATATTCCTCAGATTAGTAGTTATTATTCTCTACAACTTGAAGATAGTGGTTGAGTTTCAGGGTTTTAGTTGAACTCTTCTTAGTTATGCCTAAGCTATAAAGGTAAATTTTGTAACTTTTTCAAGAGGTTAGTCTCTTCTTTAATTCAATATTAGCTGTATAGCATTCTCTTCCATTATAATTTTCTTTGCCTCTAAGTGAATATACTTCTCTATTGTACCTCTTTCTTCCATTAATATATTGTCCAATATCATCTTGCCTTTTGTTTATTTGTTGCTTCTATTCTTCAACTTGTATGTTGTATCTATTTTTCTTTTGAATGATATAGAGTGAAGCTCCTTCCTTATAACATTCTATTGGTTTCTTATCTACATGTGGTTGTTGAGTTAAAGCAAATATTGAATCTATGTACTTTGGGATTATATTAATGAACTGTGCAGTTCTAGGTAGAGATAAGACTAAATTTACTATTTGGTTTATCACCCCTTTGGATTAGACTAAGTAGTTTGATTTCATGCATTTTCTTCTCCCTTTTCCTTCAAAGAATTAATTAGGTGCATCCTAATAGTGAGGAAGTTGGCCTTCTCTAGAGACTCAATCTCATTGTTCAAGTCCCACAACTTGGAGATTGTTTCCATGTTTCACAAGGTTTCCTTTAGGTCAAAAATTCATGCAAGGTTGTAAAATTTTGTGGCAACAGTCACTATATGGAAAATACCACTGCCCACAACATAATGAGGGTTAGTTTATGATGGCCTTGACTATTTAAGGATGCATAGATTTTGCTTTGAAAGTGTGACTCTTGCTAGAGATTTGTAGGAAAGTTAGAATTTTATGGGAATACTCCTTTGAAATTAGTGGAAGTAAAAGTGCCTTTTCAGCAATGGGGAATGGATTTCATAGGTAAAATTTCAACCAAATCTAGTACTAGTTACTCATGAATATTGGTGGCAATAGACTACTTTCCAAAATGGGTAGAGGCTATTCATACATGAAATGTTACTACTAAAGTGGTGAATAACTTTATGTTGAACAACATCATAACAAGATTTGGGTGTCCTGAGAGAATTGTGAATAATAATTCCATGCACTTAAGGTCAGAAGAATTTATCAATTTTTGTGATATTTATGGTATTGTAAGATCATCATCATCCCCATATTATCCACAATGGAATGAACAAGCTGGATCTACAAATAAAATCTTGTTGAAAGTCATTAAGAGAACTTTGGAAGATAATAAGAAAGCATGGGATTCTAAGTTACATTTAGTAGTATGGACTAATAGAGTAACTATCATGAAGTAAATATGTGTTTCACCTTTTAACTTAGTATATGGAATCCAAGCTAGAATTCCTCTGAATAACTTAATAGGCTCATACAACTACATCTAGATGTATGATGATGACATCATAGATGATATGTAGAGAGAATGGATGAGTTGGTAGAACTGATAGAAACCAAAAAAGAAGCCTCTACTAGGAATGTAAAACTACAATTGCAAGCTAAGCTTTTATATGATAGGAAAGAAGTGGCAAGGAAATTTGAATCTAAAGAGCTAGTTTTAATGTGAAATATGTTGAGTTGTCATTATGTATAATGTTTACCAGTAGGAATCCTTTTTAACTCCTCAATTGAAAAGCTAATCTAGGATCAACTCCAAGGTTCCAACCAATCTTGCAACCTACTAGAATCCACTTAGTAGAAGATAAATGTGACTATTTGCAAGGAGGCCTTTTCTAGTTCTGACTAATATTAGATAAGATGTCTAATATGCTTGCTATCTCAAAAGGATAACCACACAAAAGAAATATGTTTTTGTATTTTTTATGTTTTGTAATGAATGCAATCTAACAATGTAGCTATATGAAATCCTAAATTAACCAAGTGTTTGTAAAAGAAAATAACAAAGATAGGGTAACAATAAGTTTAAGAAAATGACTTGAAAGGTAAATTCCTAATAGACATAAACTATGGAAACAACACATCTTTGAGTTAAGCCTTTGAAAAGATCAGTAGGTAACCAAAAAAATATAAGAGCAGGGCTTCCTTAATTCCACTAATGTAATCATTGATGGGAATTTAGTAACCATGAGATGTTTCAATTTTTATCAAATTTTAAGGCCATAGAAAGTGCACTCATATGAGACAAAAAGTTGTGAAGGAATAATAGGATGATCTCTTCTGCAAAAAAGTACATCAACAAAATTTGTAAACATGTAGCAAACACCATAATTAAAAGATCGCTCAATCAAAATAACACAATAAAACTATTGGCTCGATTACATTCCATGAATATACATTCACAAAATATAACACACTCAGGCAAGAATAACTACACTTTGCATGAGAGCACTAATAACATATATTATTACATCAAAATAATGGCCCAAAATACATATTACATTCTTAAATTTATAAGAAATCTTCTCCTGAATTTATGTTGAGAGAGAGATCCCTTTATGAAAACATATACTTTTAAATTAATAAATCAAATCTATTTATGTACAAATTGACTCTCTAACTGGTGCTAAGTAGGACTTTGTCCTTATTTATATCATTTAATGGATGCATGAGCCTTTACATATCTTAAAACAAAGAAAGCATGAGAAAATAAGAAGAAGAAAGCCATTAGATGATGTGGGAGTCTTTGGATGTACCAAAAATGGAATCTCAACCTTTTTCTAGATGTTTATAGGAGTTAAATTGTTATTAGAATGCATTTCCAGTGCATGGAAAGCTCTACTTTAGAACTAGCAGTTAACTAGCGGTGCAAATCTGACTTCTTCAAAAAAAGTTATGGCATACCTTAAGAGAAGCACACCTTGGAATTATTTCAGCTTGAGCACCTAGTGCACCTCAAAAGCTTGCACACCTCAGAAGCTAGGTCCAAAAAATGCAAAAATTTACCAAGTGTTAAAACTGAAATTCTAGCTTCTAGTTTTTGTCCCCCTCATACCAAAGTTATGTTTGGGCATTTGCTCTTGAATTTCTCTATAATCTCTATGACTTGGGTTGCATATAGTAAATCCAAAGCTTCATATTTTTCCTTTACTTTTTGCCTATAGTTTCCCACCTCTATGCAAGTCTCTACAAAATCTCCTAATTTCACATCCAAATCTAGCAATGCCTCTTTGGTCTTAAATGTTTATCTGGTATCCTCATCAATAGAAGCTTCTTCAAAATTCTTATGAAACTATTCAACAACTACTTCTATAGCTATCATTTTATCTCTCAAATCATCTTAAAAAATTTCCAAGCAAGCATTACTGTAATGTCTCTTTGCCTCCAAAATTTTCTCTTGGGTTTGATCCTTGAGCTCATGAATATCCACATGTAATATTTCCATTACTTTATTACCATCTACAATCTTCTCTATCCAATCATCTATCTTATCTAACTCTTTTGTTGTGTATAAATCCATTAACATCTGATACCTCGACCCCTTTATTGACTATAATGCTTGCAGATCTTTACCCTAGGTGTGTATTTCATCCATTAACCCAAAATCCTAGTTTAAGATAGCAACCAACTTATCTACATTTTTCTACATGTGGTGTAGTATTTTAGGATTTCCTTGAATGATCTACACACCTTTCTCTTCAAAAATTTCTTATGATTGCTGACAAGCCTTCAAAAATGGATCTAGTTGTATAGTCTCCTTATCCCTTTTCTCAAGTGCTACATTTAGAGTCTCCTCAGGATTTTCAGGATCCAATGAACCAACTACCTCATTTAGATATCCCCTTAGGATTTTTTTTCTTTTGTAGGTTTAAAAATTCAGTCTCATCTTGTTCTAAGTGCCTAAACACTTCTTTGATTCCCATAGTGACCATCAATTTGGCAGTATCCACTAATCTTTTGAAGTCAAATCCTCAATATCTGCAAGTGAAGGAAGGATAGCAACATAGGCAAACAAATCCTAATTTTAATCACTCATGACAAAGGCTAGTGTTTGTGCATCACCTATAGGTGGCTTATGTTTCTTGAGAGCTTCAATTAATTCTCCCATTCCCTCTTCCTTAGTAGAATATAACTACCTTTTGTGTCTAACCATCACCTCTTTCCTTAGCCATCATGGAGCATCTTCCATCAAAGATTTATCCTTACATGAAGATGGAGCTTATATTACTATGGTTTTTCGCTTATCACTCCTCTATGAAGTCTTCCACTTTTGTGAGAGATCCACATCAGCCATCTCTATGTCTATTGAGTCCACAATCCTCACCTCTATATCTTGGGAACTGTGTTGGAGTTCCTCATATATTTTCACTTCCTCTAACACTTCATCAGTAGGTATTTGTTATGGTTGTTCTTCCTATTCATCCTATACCTATTCTTCATTACTTAGAGGGAGAAGTGTTGACAATTGTCTAATTGTGATATGTAATTGTTTTCATTAATGGAAACATATGATGTACATGTTGATAGGAAACCTTGGAAATAAAAATACTTAGCGTTTGGTAATCAAAAAATTGTCTAAGTATAGAATCTGTTTATAATAGTGTATTGTTTCATTTCTAACATGGTGCAAACATCATATTATGACAAGAAAAGTTACATGGAGATAGCATACATGTTGGTGATGATGTGTATAACCTTGGAAGTTTATATATACTATAAAAAATAGATGTAATCATGTTTTGATGATGCAAGATAGTATAATTAAAGGAAATATTTTTTTTGTTTACAAACCAATTACTTGTCCAATTAGGGACAACATCCTAGATGTTTACTATAACTTGGAAAAGTGAGTTGTGGTCCTAGCCAACCCAATAGTAATTTATGTAAAGGTGTGGTATTTATGCAAAGGAATTCTTATGATAATAAGTGTCTTATCTTGATATTATGAGGAAGAGAAGTGCTTGTATGTGCTTGTGCTTGTGAAGTTATGCAAAGTAAGCAAACTTATGTGAAAGTGGTATATGTGAATTTTTTTATTAGTTATCTGGTGATCTAAGATTGAGATAAATATTAGAGGTTAGATAAGGAAGAAAAATAATAGTAAATTACTTATTTAGTCAGTGAGCTCTTCTTGTAGTTGAAATTGCATGGTTGGGCAGTGGGCTCTTCTTGCATACATTATACCACAACTCCTAAGAGGGTTAGAATCTCCTAATAGGGATTCAAAGTCTCTTGATAGGGACTTCTTATACTAAATTTTCTCATTGATTATTAACAAGGTCTATCCTCTAACAAGGAACTTATATATCAATATATTAACAAAATATGGTGTTATGAGTTATCTTTGTGCATTGTTATTTTTACTATTCAACATTACTTTATTGCTTTATCATGCATGGTTTAAAGTAAGTAATAATATTTAGTTGGTGATAAAGTTTGTAGATTACTAATTCACCCCCCTCCCCCCCCCCCCAAGTAATCCTTATTTCTAACAATTGGTATCAGAGCACAGTTAATTTGAAGAGGCTTAACAACTTAAGTAAGATCCCTATGGATATGGAACAGTTGAAGAAGAACCTTAAAGAAGCTCTTGAACAAATTGATCTCCTTACTAAAGAAAGAGATAAGCTAAAGGAAAAATATGAAAACTCCAAAGTATACATTGGTCAATTGAAGGAAAAGATTAAACATCTAAAATCCAAGCCTGAATCTATTAAATCTGGAACTATTGATGATGACTAACCAAAGTTAAAGACAATACAATATCTTGAAGCATGAATTGAAATTACAAATCTGAAGTTAACTCAGAGAAATAATCTTAGAAAAATTGAATCTAATTTGAAGACTAAAAATGCATATCTGAGAGCAAGTCTATCAAAGAAAATACCCAAACTTGAAACATTGAAAGAAGATCATGAAGAAATCCTTAAGTACAATACTATTGTAAAAGGTGAATTGACACACTATAAATAGAAGCTTGAGAAACTTTATTCTAATAAAGAAAAGCTTCATGATTCAATGTCTATACAGAGACCTTCTTATGACAAGACTAGTCTTGGCTATCTAATTAACATTTCTATAAAGAAACTTTAGATTAGATTAGATCTAAAGGAAAAAGAAAAAAATTGATGACAAGATTGAATCTAGTCAATCTTTTGAGAAACCTAAAGAAGCTGAGCAAAACAAGTTGAAATCTTGGATGAACCTAAGCATGTGGAAACTCCTAATGAAACCAAGTATGAATTTAGAGGTAAGTGTTTTTTATGTAATGAGAAAGGTCATATAAAAATAGATTGTACTAATAAGTCATTCAATTATGTTAAGGACTTTTATTGTCATAATTGTCATGGTATAGGTCATAATGCAATTGATTGTAGGAAACCTAAGTATGACAATGATAGGAGAAACAATAGAATGTCTAGATATACTAACCCTATAGATAGAAGAAGATCTAATAAAAAGACTTAGAGAGAAGGAAGATATTATGAAGATAGAAGAGAGACCATGTGTTATAAGTGTAAGAACTTAGGACACATTGCTTAGAATTGTCATGCACTTGATAATTAGAAGAATACTAGAAGCAAAGCATCTATATGTCAGTTATGCAACAACTTTGGATACATACTAAATTATTATAGAATGGAAAAAGATAAAAGAAATGATGGAAGAAACTTTGGGAATAGAAGACATGATAGAAGGAACCATGAAAGGAACTCTTAAACTAGCAAAGACAATGAAGAACAAAGAAACATTGTAATTGAACTTCAAGAAGAACTTAATGAAGCATTTGTGAAAGGTATAGACATCTCAAAGGAAAGTTAGATGATGATGAGATAGGAAGATCGAAGTTAGTCATTGAGTTTGATTCAATTAAGTTGAACTAAGCTTGTTCACAACATTAGTATTTGAGAACTTCATTTAGAGACCAAATTAGAGGTAGTGAAGTTGAGAAAAGGTGTATTCAGTTATGTTTATATGGTATCTAAGCTCACTTATGATTTGGAGCTCATCTAAAGAAGTTATGATATAATTTAGAGTTACTAGTACGATAGTAAGAATTGATTCTATAATAGAATATGAAAAATAAGTTTTTGCAGAGAATTTTGTGATGCAAAGTTTTGAGGATATTTGTCATAATGGAAGAAGGCTATATTAAACCTTAGGTGACATTTGAAGATTGGATAGATGATCTTGAGAAATTAACTAATTGTAGAATGCAACTAATAAATTTTTCATATTTGCAAAAGTACACAGTTAATGCAAGTTAAAGTTAAGGGATAACTGGAGTATAGAATTGATTTTAATTCATTGTGAACACATTCAAAGCAAAGATCATTTTGAAGCAACTTGTCAGAATAATTTTGAAGAAAACCCTATTTTTCGAAAGATGTATTTTTTTATTCTTTTTTGCAAATTTTTTTTTTGAAATTGTTTGATAAAGATCATGGATATGTTAGTAGTACATAGTGTTGAGAACAAAGATAGACCTAAGTTTAAAATAGTTTCCATAAAACCTAATGAAGGAAACCCTAACTTTGCACTGCCTATCACTCCAAACAATGTAGTTTATCTACAATATGTAGAAATTTATTTGTATTACAAGTTTGAATCAATTAGCAGTGAATATATGAATAAGAATATAGACCTAGTATTTAACCTTGACTGACTATGAAGGCCAAATTTGAACACCTAAAAGAATTAGACTTGTTTAAATATCTTTTTTTACCAGGAACTAGATACAAATGAATGGACTCAAATCATATTGAGTAGGATATATGATGGAAAATTGTGGATGCAAGATAACATAGTAGACATTTTAGCTAACCTTATACATGAGGTAACTAGTCTTAGAAAAGAAGGTAGTGTACCCATAGGTGAGAAATTGGTAAAGAAGAAAGTAGAAAGTTATACTAAGGTAGTATATAATGGAAAGGCTATGGTAATCAGCTCTATCAAGTAGGATTACATGAGATTTCATAGAAAAATTATTTTTTATTTAGTTTGTGCAAGTTCTAATATAGATGAACTCAACTAGATTTATATATGTAGCTTACAAGATATGTGTAGAGAAAGAGCAATTAAATTTGAGTGAAATATTGAGGATGCAACTCTTAAAAAACCTAGAAAAGATTAAGAGAACAAAGAATGGTGTGTTTAGATTCCAATAATTGATAAATCACATATTCTTCCATGTATTGAAGAGATTTCCCTACTTATCAGTAACAAATATAATGAGTAGTGATAGATGCACTATGGAGAAGATCATAGAGGTCTGTAGAAGTCACCCTATAGACAAGATATTGGATAGCAGAAACTTAATTATGAGGATCTTTCAAAATGAGATGAAATAGAGATTTGGGATTTCACCTGCAATTGTGGATAGATTCAAGGAGGATATATGTATATTAGTTGATATAGATCATAATTATATTCAAGTAGTGGAACCTCAAGAGCCATTTTTAGATCCCTTGAGCTATGAGTTGAGTGATGATGTTGTAGTTAGCTAGATTGATTTGTTGTTGAATTCAAAGAAAGACAAAGTAGAATATAGATTTGGTACCTATTATGAGATTACTCAACATGCTTATGAAGAAACCTTAGAGAATGCATCACACAAGAAGATTGAATCTATAATAAAGAAGCCACTTTCTAAGGTTGGAATGTCAGAGAGTGAATCTAAGGCCCTAATATAGACATTGAAGTAAGGTGTATTAAACATAAAACCCTTGTCAATTTCAATTATTGAGACATCTTCAGAGCAGAGCTTACCATATGTGGTAGTATCCGATGTTTAGCCCAGTGAGCAAAAGATAAAATTAGAAAGATTAGTTGAAGAAGTATCTTAAAGGCAAAGAGAGTCAAATGGATGGCCATAGGACCTGGCAAGAGTGATTCACATGATGAAGAAGAGGAGGACCATGAAACCAAAAAAGTTGAAAAGGTGACTCCACTTAAGCAAGCAACAAGCAAAGCTTGGCAACCTTGGAAGTTGAAGTTTGAGAAGATTAACACAACAATTGCTAATGAGGGAAACTTTGTTTAGATGAACAAGTTTTATGACTTATACAATAATTTTGAGAAGGAGAAGACTGATATATCTACTATGAGATATATTATAGAAAATGTTCTTAGTATGAAGGATATCAAAGTAGTGAACTAGAAAGTCTATGAGGGACTTATAGATAAGAAGACTCCTACAAGGGAAGAAGACCTTGAACTTTGGAAGTCTATGATAAGGACTATCTACAAGACTGATGATAAAAATGAAATTAAGAGATTGTTGAATAACCTTACACCATATTTGAGGAATAAGTTGAGGCCATTCTTATTTATGGTTGGTGAAAAGGATAAGTTGAGAAAGGAGACTATAGTAGCTATCAATAAGATGTTTTCATAGTTATAGGCAACATCTCCTCTAGCTCTTAGAACCTTAGAAGTATTAGTAAGTGGTGACACCATGAAGATTGATCAAACCAATGTTACTCTTAACATTGATGATACCAATCTATTCGGTAGTTCTAAACCAAATGTACCTGATACTAAAGATATTAAGGAAAAGTTGAAACAAATAGAGGAAGAGAAGAGGTTACTAGAAGAAGAAAAGTAGAAGATAGAGGAAGCTAAACAAAAATTTTTTGAGGAAGAAAGTTAAAGAAAGGAAGATGAAGAAAAAAGAAAGATTGTAGAAGAAGAGAAGAGAGAAAAAGAAGAAAAAGAAAAGAAAGAAGAGGAAGAGAAAATAGAACAAGAAGAAGCAAAGAAATAGAGGAAGGATGAGACTAAACCATCTAGTTCATCTACTATGCTCTCTCTTGCTAGTTTAGCTATTGATGATGATGATCACACTGATCTAATTTCATCCTTATCTAAACTTTTATAAAAGAATAAAATGGTGAAAAGTTTGCAGAGATCATTAATGGAAGTAACTAACAAACTGCACACTACTTTGACAATACAACATACTAAGTCAAACCCTAAATAGAGAGCACAAGTAGTGCTAAAATCCTTTGATGAAGAGTTTACTAATTTTTTGAACCTTGCAAAGGTGAAGGCTCAAGTTTCCCATTATGCTAACTTGTTTAGCACCATCTACCAGAATATCAAAAACAACTTAGTCAATCTTGATATAAAAGAACTTTGGAAATGTCAGTAGAAGGGAAAGCCTTGTATGTTAAGTGTACCTTATCATACAAACTAACTACAAATTTGGATATTCAAGTAGAGACTAAGATGAGTGAGCTAGAGGCAGCTAGATCTAGCATCCATCTAGAAAGGTTGATGATTTTAAGAGTCAAGTTGTTAGTGTTCATAGAAAAATTAGGAAACTAGAATTTTAGAAAGAATAGATTTTGAAGAGAACATCTAATTTCAAAGAATCTATTCCTCTAAAGTTGTCTTTTGTTCAAAAGTAGCTAGAGGAATGTGTAAAGACCAAGGACATATATACAAACTTTTTTTATTTAGATATTAATGTAGTTGAGATTGCATCATATGATTTATGTGCAATTCTCACATCATCTGAGTCTACCAAAGAAACATGGAACAAAGGTATGGACAATCTAAAGACCATTTTTTATGATTGTATGAAGATAATATCAACATAAGGAAGGACTATAGTTTTAATAGTTTTTGGATAGAATCTTGATAGTTTGACCTTTGTCATTGATGTTAAAGGGGGAGAGAAGTGAAAACTATATATATGACAAAAGGAGAGACTATTGGGAGAAATACATGTGAAGGTTGTAAAATTATAAAGTATATTGTAAGGGGGAGCATATATGTAAAGTTAAACAAGTTATAATAGATGTAATATTTATTTTGATAGTTAAGTTTTGTCACTTAGCCAATTTTCCCTATTTTCTTGCCATCAATGCCATAGGGGGAGATTGTTGACAATTTACTAATTGTGATATGTAATTATTATCATTAATGGAAACATATTATGTACATGTTGATAGGAAACCTCAAAAATAAAGATACTTAGTATTTGGTAATTAGAAAATTGTCTAGGTATAGAATTTGTTTACATCAATGTATTATTTTGTTTATAACATGTTGTAGACATCATATTATGATAAGAAAAGTTACATGGAGACAGTATAAATGTTGGTGATGATGTGTATAACCTTGGAAGTTTGTACAAACTATACAAAACAAATATAATCATGTTTTGATGATGCAGGATAATAGAATTGAAGCAAACAATTATTTTATTTACAAATCAATTACTTGTCCAATTAGGGATGACATCCTCAATGTTTACTCTAACTTAAAAAAGTAAATTGTGGTCCTAGGCAACCCAGCAATAATTTATGTAAAGGATGGTATTTATGAAAAGGACTTCTTATGATAAGAAGTGTGCTATCTTGATATTATGAGGAAGCAAATTGCTTATATGTGCTTGTGAAGTTATGCGAAGTGAGAAAACTTTTGTGAAAGTGGTATATGTGAAGTTTTATATGAGCTATCTAATTATCTAAGATCAATCTAAAGATCAAAGATCAAACAAGGAAGAAAAATAATTGTAAATTACTTTTTTTGAGTAGTGATCTCTTCTTGTAGTTGAAATTGCATGGTTGGGAAGTGGCCTCTTCTTGCATACATTATTCCACAACTCCTAACAGGGATTCAAAGTCTCCTAATAGGGACTTCTTATACTAAATTTTCTCATTGACTCCTAACCAGGTCCATCCTCTAACAAGGAACTTATATAACAATATATTATTAGGTGGGTATCATCCCCACCAGAGTTTTCCCTTGGCTAGGGTTTCTCTGGTTAACAAAATATGGTGTTATGAGTTATCTTTGTGCATTATTACTATTATTGTTCAGCATTAATTTATTGGTTTGTTGTGCATGGTTTAAAGTAAGAAATAATATCTAGTTGGTGACTAAAGTTTGTAGATTACTGATTCACCCACCTTTTTAGTAATCCCTATTTCTAATAATTGGTATCAGAGCACAATTACTTTGAAGAGGCTTAACAGCTTGAATAAGATCCCCACCAATATGGAACAGTTGATGAAGAACCTTGAAGAAGCTCTTGAACAAATTGATCTCCTTACTAAAGAAAGAGATAAGTTGAAGGGTAGATATGAAGACTCCAAAGTATACATTGGTTAATTGAAGAAAAAGATTGAAAATCTCAAATCGAAGCTTGAATCTACTAAATCTAGAACTAGTGATGATGATTATTCAAAGTTGAAGATAAAGTACAAGATCTTGAAACATGAATTGAAGATTAAAAATCTGAAATTGACTTTGAGAAATGATCCTATAAAAGATGAATCTAATTTGAAGACTAAAAATGCAAATATGAGCAAGTCTAACAAAGAAAACATCTGAGTTGAAACATTACAAGAAGATCATGAAGAACTCCATAAGTACAATACTATTGTAAAAGGTGAATTAACTTATTGCAAGCACTAGCTTGAGAAGCTTTATTCTAGTAGAGAAAAACATGATTCAATGGTAATACAAAGACCTACTTATGATAAGATTAGTCTTGGTTATCTAATTAACATGTCTATGAAGAAACCTGAGATTAGATCTAATCTAAAAGGAAAAGATAAATCTGATGATAAGATTGAATCCAATCAATCTTTTGATAAATCCAAAGAAATTGAGCAAAAAAAGGAAGTTGAAATTTTGGATGAACCAAAGCAAGTGGAATCTCTTAAGGAAACCAAGTATGAATTTAGAGGTAAGTGCTTTTTATGTAATGAAATAGGTCATATGAAAAGATATTGTACTAATAATTCATTTAATCATTTTAGGGACCTTTATTTTCATAATTTTCATGGTATGGGTCATAATGAAATTGATTGTATGAAACTAAATATGATAATGATAGAAGAAATAGTAGAATGTCTAGACATACTAACCCTACAAATAGAAGAAGATCTAATGAAAGGACATAGAGAGAAGGAAGATCTTATGAAGACAAAAGATAAATGGTGTCTTATTATTGTAACAACTTAGGACACATTGCTCAGAATTTTCATTCACCTAATGATCAATAAAATCCTAGAAGTAGAGCACTATTATGTCAATTTTTTGATAACTTTGGATACACAATAGAGCACTATAGAATGGATAGAAACTTTGGAGATAGAAGGAATATTAAAAGAAACTTTAGGAATAGAAGGAATGATGGAAAGAATGTTCAAAATGATAAAAGGAACCATGAAAGGAACTCCAAAACCAATAGAGACAACGAGGAACAAAGAAACATTGTTAGTGAACTTTGAGAAGAACTTGATGATGCATTTGTAAAAGGAGTAAATATTTCAAAGGAAAAGCTAGATGATGATGAGACAACAAGATCGAAGTCAGTTGTTGAGTTTGATTCAACTAAGTTGAATTAAGCTTGTTCATAGCATCAGAATTTGAAAACTTCATTTAGAGATTGAATTAGAGGTAGTAATGTTGGGAAAAGGTGTATCCAGTTATGTTTAGATGGTACCTAAGCTTGCTTGTAATTTGGAGCTCATCTAATCAAGTTATGAAGGAATTTAGAGTTACTAGTATTATAGTAAAGGCTAATTCTATAGTAGAAGATGAAAACTATGTTTTTGTAGATAATTTTGTGATGCAAAGTTTGGTAGAGTTTTTCCATGATGAAAGGTAGCTATGGCAAACCTTGGGTGATATCTAAAGATTGAACAAATGATCTTGAGCAATTATTTGGTTACAAAATGTAATTGATAGCTATTTCATGTTTGCAAAGTATGTAATCAATGCAATTCAAGTTGATGAAATAAATGGAGTACATAACTGATTTTCACTTCATTGTGAATACATCTGAAGCAAAAAGAACTCAAAAGTAACTTGTTAAGGAAATTTTGAAGTGAACCATATTTTTGAAAGAGGTCTTTTATCATTTTTCTACAAATTTGTTTGGTAAAAGTTCTTGTTTGATAGAATCATGGATATGTCACTAGTGCACAATATTGAGAATGAGGATAGACCTAAGCTCAAGGTTGTTTCCATAAAACCTACTAAAGGAAACCCTAACTCAACATTGTCTATCACTTTGAACAATGTAGTATATATTAAAGAAGTGGGAAGTTATCTAAATAGTAAGTTTGACTCTATTGGTAGTGAATTTATGAACAAAGATATGGAATTAGTTTTCAATTACGAAATGACTATGAAGCCTAGATTTAAACATCTAAAGGAACTAGATCTATTCAAATATCATTTCTACTATGAATTAGACATAAATGAAAGGACACGTATCATATTGAGTATGATACATGATGGGAAAGTATGGATGCAAGATAATGTAATTGATATTTTAGTTGACCTTTTCATGAGGTAACTAGTCTTAGTGAAGGAATTGTACCTATAGGTTAGAAAATGGTTAAGAAGAAAGGTGAAAGCTATACTAAAGAAATATAAAATTGAAAGGTTATGGTGATCAGCACCATCAAGCAAGATGATGCAATATTTTTGATTAGAATCATTGCCTATTCTATATGTACAAGCTCAAAGATTGATGAACTATTAGTCAGATTCATCTATGTAACTTATAAGATATGTGTAGAGAAGGAACAAGCGAATCTTAGTGAAATTATGAGAATGAAACTCTTAGAAAACCTAGAAAAGATCAAGATGACAAAGAATGGTGTGTTTATATTTCAGTCATTAATTTGTCACATATTCTTTCATGCACTTACAAGATTTCCTTACTTATTAGTCATTGAGATAATGAGTAGTGATAAATGTACAATGGAGAAGATCATAGAAGTACATAGAAGGCATCCTACAAATAAGATATTAGATAGTGACAACTAGATAATGAGAATATTTCAGAATGAAATGAAATAGAGATTTAGAATTGGACCTGTAATTGTGGATAGATTTAAGGAAGACATTTTCATTTTGGTTCATACATATTTTACCTATATTCAAGTAGTGGAACCTTGGGAAACATTTCTTGATCCCTTGGAATATGAATTGGATAATGATATAGTAGTTGCTTATATTGATTTATGTTTGAGTTTAGATAAAGATAAAGCAGAATATAGATTTGGTAGATATAATGAGATTACCCAATTAGCTCATTAGGCATCCCACAAAAAGATAGAATCTATAATGAAGAAAGCACTATTAGAGGTCGGAATGATAGAGAGTGAGTCTGAGGCTATAAGGAAAACTATGAAGAAAGGAATACTAAATATTCAACCCTTATCAGTATCTATTGTAGAAAATTCTTCAAACCAAAGCATTCTATATGTAACAGTGTAAGATGTTTAGCCTAGTGAATCGAAAAGAAAATCTAAAAGATGGGTGGAAGCAATGATTACTAAAAAAAAAAGGGTAAAACAACAAGCCACTGGACCAAGAAAAATGTAGAAAACATTGTTGAAAATTGTTGAGTCCAGTGATAAAGAGGAAGAAGAACAAGAGATCAAGCAAGTAAAGAAAGTGATTCCATCAAAGAAATCAATAAGTAGAGCTCAGCAACCTTGGAAGTCAAAGATAGAGAAGATCAACACAACTATTGCTAATGAAAGTAACTTTGTTCCTATGAACAAATTTTATGATTTGTATAATAGTTTTGAGAAGGATCAGATTTATATCTCTACTATAAGATATATTATAGCAAAAAATCTAAAATTAAAAGGTCTTGAGAGCTTAATTAACTAGAAAGCCTATGAAAGACTCATTTAGAAGAAGCTTCTTGCAAGGGAAAAAGATCTAGAACTTTGGAAGTCTATGCCTAGAACTATATGCAAGACTGATGACAAAGAAGAGATTAAAAGATTGTTGAATAATATTACATCATATTTGAGGAATAAAGAAAGACCATTCCTATTTATGGTTGGTGAAAAAGATAAACTAAGAAGTGAGACTATGACAGCTATTAGTCAAATGTTGATAGAGTTAACCATAGCATCTCCTCCAACACCTATAACCTTGGAAGTGTTAGTAAGAGGTGACACTATGAAAATTGATCAAACCAATGTTACCATTAACATTGATGATACTAATCCATTTGAAGGCTCCAAACTTAATGAACTGGATATTGAGGATATTGAAGATAAACTAAGGTAGATTGTAGAGGAGAAGAGGTTACTTGAAGAGAAAAGGAAAATAGAAGAGGCCAAGAAGAAATTTCTTGAGGAAGAAAAGAAAAGAAAGGAAGACAAGGAAAAAAGGAGAATAGTAGAAGAAGAAATGAGAAAGAAAGTAGAGGAAGATGAGAAGAAGAGATTGGAAGACAAGAGAGAAAAGGAAAGAGAGGAAAGAGAAAATAATGAAGAAGAAGAGAGAAGAATGAAAGAGGTAGCTAAGAAACAAAGGGAGGATGATACTAAACCATCTAGTTCATCTACTTTTCTCTCTCTTGCTAGTTTAGCAACTGATGATGATGATCAAATAGATCTAATATCATCTCTATATAAGCTTATATAGAAGAATAAAATAGTGAAAATATTACAAAAAAAATAATGGAAGTTATTGACAAACTACATAGTACATTGGCAATGTAGCACATAGAATCAGATCTTGAATAGAGGGCACAAGTAGTGCTGAAATCATTTGATGAAGAGTTTATCAACTTGTTAAATGTTGTAGAAGAAAAGGCATAGATTTCCCATGATACTAACTTTTTTAGCACCATCTATCAAAATATTAAGAATGATTTGGTTAATCTTGATACTTGTATCAAGGCACTTTGGAAATGTCAATAGGATGGGAAAATTTTCTATTAAAAATGTACCTTATTGCACAAGCTGACTATTGGTGTTTTTACACTATTAAGCAACAAAATACTTAATACTAAGATAATTAATATCACAAAAACCTAAGTATTAGATAATTTCCATAAACAGTTATTTGTGCTTAAGATCTGAACCCAACTTCAACAAAATCAAAAAGATTTTCTACTTTTTGGCTTTGCAAAACCAAGGTGGGTGCACTTGAGGGATGAAAGATTTAAAATCTAATACTACTTACATATTTCAATCATTTGATGACATTTTTGCAACAATACACATCCCTAACAATAGATTGGTCACAATTCTTCTTTAGATCTATAGGTAATTCTAAGCAATAGAAGCTAACCAAGACTCAAAAATTAAATGTAAATAAGTGTTAACCAACTTTGACATTCTTCAAACATTAAAGTAAAATTGATTTTGAGTTTAAGCTTGATGCTTATTCATGGTTTCTTCATATTTAGACTGAAATAATTGATTAGTGCCTCATCCATAAGGATTTAGAGTCCATCTAATTTATATACTAATTGACTGCATTACAATCAATGTTATTGACAATTCTTATTGAAACTCATTCTTAAAAATATCCTCTCTACTACCATGGAGATCTTATCATATTCACTAAAGCATTTACCTAATTCATTGAATTAAAAGAAATTGTGAAAATGATATATAATTTAGCCTAATTGCATTTAATTGAAGAAGCTTTTCTTATGCAATCTCAAGATAACTAGGTAATAGAAATGGAGTCAAGATTCAGGAAGAAAAGATATGGGGACAGTTCATCTCTATATTAATTTTCTTTGAAAATTGTATAAAATTGTAATAGAACTCAAAATGACTCAAGATAAGGCATCAAGATCCTATAACATCAATGTATTCAAAGATACTTGGAGAGAAAATACATCATAAAGTTTGCATCAAGACTAGACTGCGTAAGACTTAGTAAAACTAAAATTATGCAATGAATCAAACTAGAAGTCTATCTTCATGGAATGTATAGACATACTAAATGTAAGGTGTTAGAAACATTAAACACTTCTTAGGCCTCAAATGGATAGTCAGGTACACATGCATTAAAAAGAACTTATAGTGCTTGATTTTTTGAATGGTACTCAAAATTAGGGCTTCAATTTTGAGTCCCAACACTAACCAAGGAAATCAATAGTCAGATAAAAAGAAACATGATTGAGCTAGAGGCTCTATCCAACTAGATCTAGCATCCATCTTGCAAAGTTGATGATTTTGAAGGAGAAGTGGCTAGTATCACAATGATATTAGGAAACTAGAACATCAAAAGGAACAAATTTTGAAGCGGATATCAAATTTTAGAGTCTATTGCTCTGAAAATATCTTTTGTTGAGAAATAGTTGGAGGAATGTGTCAAGGCCAAGGACACATATCCTAACTTTTTGTATTCAGATCTTAATGCAGTTGAGATTGCATCATATGCTCTATGTCCAACTCTCACCTCAATTGAATCCACCAAGGAAACATGGATTAAGGTTATGGATGTCTGAAGGCATACTTTGATGATTGCATAAAGATCCTAATAGCATAAAGAAGGACAACATATTTGGATAGTTTCTGGATAGTTTTTGACATTTTTGACCTTTGTCATTAATGTCAAAGGGGGAGTAATTGCAAAAAATTAGAAAGTACTTGAATTGCCAAAAGGGAAGAATATTTTAAGCAAATAATGGGAAACATATTTTAAGGGGAAGCATATTGAAAGTTGGACAAATTGAAATAGATGTAATGTTATATGTTTATTTTTGTTGTGTTAAGTTTTTGTCATTTAGCCAATTTTCCCTATTTTGTTGCCATCAATGTCAAAGGGGAGATTGTTGAAAATTAGCTAATAGAGATATGCAATTATTGTCATTTATGGTAATAAATGATGTACATTCTAATAGGAAACCTCAGAAATAAAGATACTTAATGTTTGGTAATCAAAAAATTGTCTAAGTATAGAATTTGGTTTATAGCAGTGTATTGTCTTGTTTATAACTTGTTGTTAACATCATATTATGAGTAGAAAAGTTAAATGGAGATAGTATACATGTTGGTGATGATGTGTATAACCTCAAAAGTTAGTACAAACTATACAGAATAGAGATAACCATGTTCAAAGTGAAACAAGAGAGCAAAATTGAAGGAAATGATTATTTTGTTTGCAAGATAATTACTTGTCCAATTAGGGCCAACATCCTAGATGTTTACTCTAAGTTGTAAAAGTGGATTGTGGTCTTAGTCAACCTAGAAGAACTTTATGTAAAGGAATGGTATTTATGTAAAGGAAATCATGTGATGGTGCTTGCAATTGTGATCACAAGTGTTATCTTGTAATTGTGATTGTATGCGAACTTTTGTGAAAGCGATATATACAAAGCTTTATATGAGCTATTTTGTGATCCAAGATCAAGATGAAGATCAGAGAAAAGTTAAGGAAGAAGATACAATGCTTATATTACAAAAGTATAATTACTTGTTTGGGTAGTGAGCTCTTCTTGTAATTGGAAGTGCATGTTTGGGCAGTGGGTGTATATGAGCAATGTTAGTATGCTAATAGAAATCAAATTTAAATAAAGCTTCTACAAACTAAAAAAAAATCATAAACTTCAAGATAGACTAAGATGAGCTCTCAATTGAGAATATGAGCCATTAATGGGCTCTCTCAATGAGAAGCTCTCTTGTTGAGTGGCTTTTTCTAAATAGATAGGATGTATACTCAAGCTTATGCTTCAAAAAGGACTTCAAATGGAGTTGGAATTTGGGTGTGAGTGTATGGTTTTGATGTAAAATGGCTTCTTAAAATGGCATTATGACTTTACTTCATGGATTTTGTTTTTTTACAAGGGGGAAGGATCCAATTTATAGGCAAGAGGCTTGAGGGATTGAGGGCTAAGATGCAAGGATGGGGAAAAGCTCATGGAGGGCTTAGATTGCATGAGAGGAGAGCACATGGATTGTGCTTCCTTACAGCCAATGAGGGAGTGATACATGTCACAGGGTGAGAGGATGGAGGAAAGGGGAAGGATGAGTCAACAAAGGAGGCTCAAGGGATAAAATCTTCATAAAGACCCTCATAATGGCTTGTAAGAGCAATGAAAGGGCTTGGAAGAGTCATTTATGGCCTAGTGGGCTTCATAAAGTTTTATGGTTGGGATATTTTGAGGGAGATGAAAGGAATTTCGACTTGGTCTTGATTAGGAAGGTTTTAAGCTTGCTTAAGATTGTGCAAATGATTAGAGAATGGATTAGGATGGTTTAGGACTAGCTTAGGGATAGGCAAGTGGATGGCATTTAATGAGGGTGGGTGAAGGAGGAGATATTTGTTAACTTTGGCTTGGGTTAGTAAGTCTTAACCCATTTTTAGGGAATGTGAAAACATTAGGAGGGGATTAGGATTAGGTTTAAAGACATCTTCTAGAAGAGTCTAGACTTTGGATGAGGATAAAGACTTTCTAGAATAGTCTAGAACTTCTTAGGATGAGGATGAAGACTTTCTAGAAGAGTCTACAACTTCTTAGGATGAGGACAAATTAGATTTTAGGAAATAAATAAAGTTTTATTTATTTCAAGGGTTTGGATTGAGGAGATATTTATTAAAACTTTTTTAATAAACATGAGGATTAATATTTAATCTTAATTAAATATTTTGAGTTGGGATTAGGGGTAAGAAATGATGGGATTAGCCTTTAATCAAAATTAAAGAAGGATTATAAGATTTTGGAAGAGGTTAGTGGTCCTAAGGAAATTGGCCAAGTTTTCGGCAAAATTTTTTATTTTTTTTTATTTTGGGTTTTTTGGTCAATTTATTAATTAAATAATTAATAAATAAGGAAATAATGTTTAAATAAGATTTAAACATTTTTGGGAGGGATTCCTTAATTAAATATTTTTAATTAAGATAAAGAGATTTAATGGCATAAAAATAAATTAATTAATTAAATAAATAATTAATTAATAAATGATGATGTCATCAAGAATTTTTTCAAAAAATAAAAATACTTTATTTTCTATAGGATTTAGGTGTCTACATTTTTCCCCTCTTTGATGTGATGTTGCAAGTGGCATGGCATCAAAGATAAGAAAATAAGATCCCAAAGCTAGACCAGAAGAGGAGAGAATGGACAGCGAGATGCCCCCTCAAGAAGGTGATGGGGAGAGAAAGTGAGGCTCGACGACTTCTTGAAAAGTTCAAGAATCTGAGATGAGCAAGGAGACTCAAATTGGCTTAAGAGAACATGTTTAGTTAGCTCAAACTCTCACTACAGGAGAATGATAAAGGGAGAATCAGAGGCACAAGAGGAAGCAAGCTTAAGATCTCAAGGATTGCAAAGGATGAAAGAGCAGAGTGTTATAAAAAGGAATCTGAGATAGGGAGATGGATGATGGGATGATAAAGCTGATGCAATAGGATTTCAATGAGTCAGATTGGTGGAAGATGGGTTTTGAAGATCCCTAGGACTAGGATTGTGGAGCTTGAAAGATGAGGCTTGGTGGATTGATTGGATTGGTCGATCCCTAAGACTAGGATTGTGGATCCCTAAAGCTAAAAGTGCAGATTAATTCAAAGAGATAATGATGCATAAGCTAGGGTAGGAGAGACAAATGCTGGATATGGATGGTGGATAATGGAGATGAAGGGAAACCATTGAAGCTTTTTTTTGAGTAGGGGGATACTTCAAAGAGAAGTACCACCATGTAGTTGAGCACTAGATTTTCTATAGGACTATTGGTTAATTACCAAGGTTACCAAGAACATCAAGGCCTTTTTACCAACTATCTAGAGGACTGACGGACTGACTCAAAACAAACACGCAAGGATTTCCCCAGCATCATACATGAATCCCAGAGGAAGTAGCGTGGAACTGACATTGGGTAACCCACAAGCAGAAAAGAAAAACAAACAAAAGACTTGATCAAGGCCTTATGCCTAGATTGCCCCATTCACAGTATACCATGATATGGAAGATTGTGGCAACCTTGAGGAGGGAACAAAAAGATTGTTTGGAAAAGATACTTCAAGACCCAAAAGGGAAGATTCCAAATCAAAAGAAAGAAAAAATCCAAAAGAGAACCATTTGCCAATGAGATGGGTGGGATGAGTTACTAACGAACCAAGATCAAACATGAGGAAAGCTATATCCTACAAGGATCTATCGGAGAGCACCTAAGCTGATGGATCTAGATGGGTGATGCATCTGGGAGGATGAACTAAGAAGAATAACACTTTGGTGACAAGAGATCTAGCTAAAGGATGCATTGGAATAGCTAACCAAGGGTTGTGTGATGTGTGCAAGATGCTAATCAAGGAGGAACTAACATGAAAGCTAGATAGATACAATGGTACTAAGCTAAAGAGGATGTACAAGCTGACGGACCAAGATATGTTACAAATGTACAAGGTTTGTTCATGTTTTGGTTTTTGTGAGATGGAAATGTTCGTGAAGGGTGGGATGTCTAAAATAGTTAATAGGTGGATAGGTAGATGGTTTGCAAAAAGCTTAAGGAAAATGGGATTCTTTGTGTGCATGTGATAGGATACAAGCTAGGATACAAGATTTGGCATATAATACAAGTTGGAATATGGTACAAGCTATGGACAAGATTTGGATATACAAGCTATGATACAAGGGATGATACAAGATTTACAAGCTGGTGTACAAGATTTACAAGCTGAGGTACAAGATTTACAAGCTATATAGGAGGCATTTACAAGCTTCATTAGATTTTGAATATTTGGTTGGAAAACCAAGGGAACAAGTAGGTGTGTTATGGGATGGTGAGTGAATGGATGAGGGATATGATAGTGATAGATAATGGATTAGTCTTAGTACAAAAGGTGCCTGAATTACCAGGTTTTCACAAAAGTACCTATCTAAGGTGCTTGAATTACCAAGTTTTCACCATTGGATGCTTATTTCTCTTTACTATTTTTTTGTATTTTTCAAAAGTTGGGTATACCAAGGATCTTCAAGCATAGAACTTCTTGAGATGAATGATGTTAGTAGGATCATTCAAGAGTTCTCCTTCTGGTGTAGATAGCTGATAGGCTCCGGAGCCAAAGGATGCAGTGACAACATAAGGACCAAGCCATGTAGGTTCAAACTTGCCTTTCTTTTCTCAATCAGCTTGGACTTTCATATTTTCTTTGATGGCCATGTCGCCTGGCTGAAAGTGTCATGGGAGAACCTTCTTGTTGAAATTCCTTTTGAGACAAGTTTGATAGACTGTGAGATGATCATAGGCTTGTTGTCGCTTCTCATCTAAGAGATCTAGCTGGGTGAGCTGAGCTACTCTGTATTCTTCATTTGATATTTTCCCCTGCAAAGATATGCACAAGGAGGGAAGTTCAACCTTTGTGGGTACTACTGGTTTGGCACCATAGACTAGGGAGTATGGAGTTGTTCCTGTGGATGTACAGAAGGAGGTTCGATAGGCCCATAGGGCTGGATTTATTTGTAGGTGCCAATCACAGTCAGAATCATCGATAACTTTCTTTAGGATTTTGAGGAGGGTTTTGTTAGTTGCCTCTGCCTGGCCATTACCCTATGGGAAATATGGGCTAGAAAAGTGGTGATGGATGTGGAGGGAAGTGCATAATTCTTTCATGTTGAGATTTTCAAAGTTACCTTCATGGTCGGTGAAGATGGTGGATGGGATGCCGAAGTGGCAAACAATGTGGTACAAGATGAACTTGGAGTCTTGAACTCCTGTAGCTGAGACTAGGGGGACTGCTTCCACCCACTTAGTGAAATAGTCTGTAGCTATTATTATCCATTTATGTCCATCAGATGAGAGAGGTGTGATAGTTCCAACTAGATCAAGGCCCCAACAAGCGAAAGGCCAAGGTGGTGCAATAGGTTGTAGATCTTGTGCTGGAGCATGCATGAGATTTGCATGTTGCTGACATGGGAGACACATTCTAAAAAATTCATAGGAGTCTTCTTCAATGGTAGGCCAATAGTAGCCTACTCTAAGGATTTTCTGTGCTAGGACAATACAACTCGTGTGGGCACCGCAAAGTCCAAAGTGTACTTCTTTTAATGCCATCATGACCTCATTTTCATCTAAACATCAAGAGAGAGTATCATGATAACCCCGATGATATAGGGTATTGGCTATGATAACATAGTGAAATGATTTTCAAATGAGGTTTTGGCATTGGGTACGTGTGAGGTGAGGGTATATGATACCATCGTTAAGGTAAGCGTAAATTTAATGGTACCAAGGGGATTGGGGACCAACCAAGATACAAACACAGTTTGAATCCTCATTCGCATAGGCGGGTGTGAGGAGCTACTCGACTAAAAAATCATACGGTGTAGCTACTTGGGGAATTTCCAAGGGCGAGCCTATAGTAGCCATAGCATCTACTACTTTGTTCTGTATTCGAGGCACTTGTGTAAACTGAAGCCTTGTAAAATGTTGGGTTAGCTGATCAACTAGCTCTTTGTAGGGTAATAGCTTTTCATCTTTGGTTTGATATTCATTTAGGGCTTGCTTGATGATGAGCTGAGAATCACCAAAGATTAGTAACTCAGTAATGTTCCATTCTGTAGCTATCTTTAATCCTGCTATGAGAGCCTCATATTCAGCTATATTGTTGGTGCTAGGGAATTGTAGCTTGAAGGCTTTTGGAATGTAATCTCCTTAAGGTGTGACCAACAATATTCTTGCCCCTGATCCACAAGATGTGTGTGAGCCATCAAAATAAAGTTTCCATGGGGGTTGTTCTTCAATTAGACAAACATGTTCATCTGGAAATTTTGTGATCAAAGGATATGTACCTACTAGAGGTGCATTAGCTAGGTGATCTACTATAGCTTACCCTTTGATTCCCTTTCTATCCACATATTGGATGTCAAATTTGCTAAGGAGCATAACCCATTTGGCCAAACAGCCTGTAAGTGCTATTTTGGAGAGCATATACTTGAGATGATCAATCTTGGAGACTAGTTGGATGGTATGACTTAGCATGTAGTGGCAAAGTTTTTGAGTTGAGAAAAAAATTGCCAAACGAACTTTTTCCATAGGAGTATAATTGAGTTCATAACCAACTAGGGTTCTACTAATGTAGTAGATGGTTCTTTCTCTTCCGTAGTCATCGAGCTATGCTAGAAGTGCCCCTAGAGCAGTAGGCCTTGCTGATATGTACAAAATTAGGGGACGACTAGGAACTGGTTGAACCAAGATAGGGGGATTGGTGAGATACTACTTGAGTTGATTGAAGCTGCACTGACATAAAGGATCCCACTTGAAGTTCTCATTCTTCTTCAGTAAATGTGCAAATGGTGTACACTTATCTGCAAGCTAGGAGATGAAGCGCTAGATGGATTGAAGCTTTCCCTAAAGAGAGAGAAGCTGTCATAGTGTCTGGGGAGGAGGTATGTCTAAGATAGCCTTGACCTTCTTGGGGTCAATCTTTATACCTTGTTTAGAAACTATAAAGCCTAGAAGCTTGCCAGATGTGACCCCAAAGACACACTTCTTGGGATTCAACATGAGATGATATTTGGCTAACCTATCAAAGACTTTATCTAGGACAGCAAGATGATCCATGAAGGTGTGAGATTTGACCAAGATATCATCCACATAATCCTCCAAAATGCTATGGATGAGATCATGAAAAATGGCTATCATAGCTCTTTGATAGGTAGCCCCAACATTCTTTAGGCAAAAAGGCATCATGTTGTAGCAAAAGGTTCCCCAAGGGGTAGTGAATGCTATCTTATGCTGATCCTCTTTTGCAATCTTGATTTGATTATACCCAGAAAATCCATCCATGAGGGACAGAATTTCATGTCCAACTGTAAGGTCTACAATCATATCTATGTTGGGTAAGGGAAAATCATCTTTTGGACAAGCTTTGTTAAGATCACTGAAATCAATGCAAATTCTAATGTCACTAGAAGGTTTAGTGACAAGGACCATGTTGGAGATCCACTTTGAGTAGTCGATAGGTCGGATAACCTTAGCAGCTAACATTCTTTCTAATTTAGCTTTGACCATTAATGCCACCTTCGAGTGCATTTTTCTAAGCTTTTGTCTGACGGGTTTGATCTTTGGATCAACTGCAAGATGATGAACTACAAGCTTTGGATCCAAACCTAGAATGTCTTGATATGACCATGCAAATTGGCCAATGTTCTCTCGTAAGACCTCAAAGAGGAGATCAACTTGGTCTTGTGATAGGGATGCAACAATGTGAACAAGTCTATGGATCTCTGAAGAACCAATGTTGCCTTCTCTAGTATCCTCGATTAGAATAGAAGACACCTCTAAATTTTCTTGCTAAGGGGCCCTCTTCACTGCCTTAGCTAGTCCTAGATTTACCCTAGTTCCAGTTTTGCGTGTATCAAAACTAGGTTGGGGATTTTCTCCAAAATACCCCTTGGGCTCTAGCTTATAGATATAGGTAGAATCTGGCTTTGTTTTCTTGTGAGGAGTTTCTTCTCCCATGAATCTCAGAAGTGCTTCCTTTGATGTGAACTCATCAATGTGTATGACACTTGGTTGGTCCCAATCTATGAGTTGTGGATGGGCGAGTGGTAGGTCAATGAAATGGATGGATAGTTCTTGGAGAATAGAGTCTCCTAGGGAGATTTGGTCTGGGATATCGTCGTAGGCTCTCTTTTCAAATTCCTTAGCATCTTCAATTTTGACAAGGTCACGGTGAATGTTTGAAAAATTGTGACTATTCTCATTGGTGCCCCTAGTTGTGGGTATGCCAAAGCTAAGACCTGAATTTGATTCCCAATTGTGTACGTCAATGGGGCACTGCATGCCTCTTTCTTCTGGTCCTAGACCACCACCTTGATAGTTCCATTTTTTAGTGATGAGCTTATGTTCTTGGGGATACTTCTGGCTGAAATGATCAAGGCATGCTTGATTTCTTGGAGGTGCATCCTTATGTAACCAATTGTTGATATCTGGAGTGAGCTCCTCATGAAGAGGGATTTTTGAGGATACAAAAGTTGTTGGGGGAAACTTTTTGTATCAAGGAGGTGGAATCTCCTTAGCTTTGTGATATGTCAGTCATCCATGGGCGTGTGGATCAAGTGGGAGTGCCTCGATAGCAAATGCATCTGACAGACTATACTCTCCATAGCCTTTGTTATTGATCTTCACGGTAGATAGGGTGGAGGCGAGGATGGTTTCTGGGTCATTACAAGTGTGGGATGAGCTGACAATGGCTATGTCAATATCAATTCTAGGGAAATGGTTTGCATATGAAGCTTCAACCGCATTGTAGTAAGCAAAGGGTTTTGGATCAGCAGGGATGGTTACCTCAGTGCCCTGATGCAAAAATTTGATGCACTGATGGTAAGTGGATGGAATGGCTTTCATGGCATGAATCCATGGGTGACCAAGGAGGATGTTAAATGGTAGGTTTAGATCAATAACATGGCAGAGTGTTTCTTCGATGACTGGCCCAATGTTGATTGGCAGCAAAATAGTTCCTTCTGTGGTTCTTTCCAAGTTGTCATAAGCTTTGATGGTGATAACCTCACTAATGATATCTGCCTCAGTATACCTAGCTTGTTTTATGAATTTTAGGGTGCAAATATTCAAGGCTGTTTCATTATCTATCATTAATTTTTTTATGGAAAAATTGGATACCATAATGGCTATACGAAGTGGAAGGGTGTGATCTGGCTCAACCATGGGTATGTCAGTGGGTTTGAAAGATAGAGCACATGAGGAGGATAGGTGTCCAACAAGATTATGAAAATTAGTAGCATTGATATCTAAAGGGACACAGGATTCTATGAGAGCACTGTCAAGGATGTTTTTGTACATAGGACTAGTGCAGAGAAGGGCTAAAATGGAGATTTGGGTTGGCATGTTCCCAAGGTGTTCCAAGATATTGTACTGGCTTTTTGATGGAGCTGATGGTGCTGGTGAAATAGGTGGGACTGCGATGTTAAATTATGCTCTTCGAGTGGTGACTGCACACTCATTGTTTGGTCCTTAGATATTGATAAAATTGACAGAAGGCTCTTTCTCAGATATACAACCTATGAGGCTACCATAGTCTATATAGGATGAAGTGTGGTCATTGTTCTTCCCATGCTATTGGTTTGGCTGGCGATTGTTGGTGTTATTGTTGTTTGTTTGGATAGGTGCTTTTCCAGGATTTTGGTTGTTGTGAGGAGGAAAAGCATTTTGATAGATCTGTAAGCCTGCATTGGGAGAGGTTTGGGCACCAACGGTGATTTCTTTCCGATCAATGAGGTCTTGCACATAATCTTTCAATTTTGTGCATTTGAGGGTAGTGTGACCTTTTACCCTATGAAATTTGCAGTACTCATTATCTTTGTACCATGTAGCTTTGGATTGGCTTGGGTCAATTTGCTGGGTAGGAGGAAATTTGATGAGGTTTTCCTTAGTCAATTTCTCAAAAATGACATCCAATGGCTCACCAAGGGGTGTATAGTTTCTAGGTGCAGGTTGGAATCTAGGCTTTTGCCCTATAGCTACATTGATGGCATTAGCTTGATTGTTAGACCTTTGAAAGTTGGGTTTTAGATTGTGGTGTTGATAGCTTTGGTGATTCTGCTATTGGTAGTTGATAGCTTGTTGATTGTTTGGTTGATAAGCTGGGTTGGATTGATTTTGAGAAGGACCAACAATATTCACATGTCTCATATCAGTAACCCCATCTATTGCAACGTGCTTGTTTTTGTTCCAATACCTAGACTTGTCATTTGAATTTGTTTGATTTTGGTTGGCTTCTTTTTAAATCTTGACCACACCATCTTTAATGAGTCCTTACTCAAGGATCATTCCTTTCTCTTGGATATCTTTGTAGGTCTACAAATAGTTCATGGTCATGTGGTGAGCCAAGTTGGGATGGGCATTATCAATAAACATTTTCACCAAATGGCACTCTAGCAAGGTGCAAGATATGTAGGTGGTAAGGGTTTTCCATCTTTGCAAATATTTAGGAAGGCTTTCTCCACCTTTTTGTTTAGTGTGGACAAGATCCACTACTGATAGCTCTATTTCAACAAGATGGGCATATTGGGCTAAAAATGTCTCAAACAATTCAGCAAAGTTTTTAATTGTGCCATATGGTATTCTATAAAACCATTCAAGAGCTCGTCCAACCAAGCTTTTGGGAAAGAGATGCAAGAGGAAGATGTCATCGTATGCCACTTCTTGGCAGTGCATGTAAAATTCTTTGATATGTGTGACAGGGTCTCCTTTTTCTCTGAATCTGTCAAACTTGGGTGTCTCAAAATGCTTGGGGAATGGAGTCATAGTAATGGCTTTGTTAAATGGGTAAGGACACACATTCTCAAATTTGAAGGTTTTTGGATCATTTCCCTCTTAGATGTTCTTCAAAGCTATCTTCATGGCTTCCCATTCTGAATTAATGGGTGATGGATAGGGTGCCCCCAATGTAAGAGTGCCCTGAGGTAGGTATGTGCTAGATGGGGCAATGGAATATGGATGGCTTTGAGGTATGGGCTGGTAGGGATTGTACATGGCTTAGGCAACTGAATGGTGGATGATGGGTTGCTGTGTGGAGGTGGCACATATTGCTGCATGTGTTGTGAGGCTTGCTGTTGATATTGGATTCGATGTTGGGATTGAGGAACATAAGCTGGCTATGGGATAAATGGATTGCTTTGTGGAGGTAAGGTATAAGATGGTTGTGAATCTTGGGGAAAGGATCGGGGAGCTTGTGGAACTTGACTTTGGATTTGAGGAGTTTGACCAATATATGTGGGTTGTGCCCCCATTTGGGAAGGTATCTGCATGGCAAAAGAGGCCAAGTAATTGGTAGTTAGTGGTGGTGGACTTCCTCCTAGAAGTGGCATAGAAAAATAGATGGTAATAGAAGGTAATGGATTAGTTGGTGGTGGAGGTGGTGGGAATTGAAAGCTTGGAAATGGAATTGATGGGGTTTGATAGCTTGGTGGCTGGATTTGAAAGCTTGGTAGAGGGGTGGCAAGAGCTTGGGTTACTTGAGAGCTTGGAAGAACATTGGTAGTAGCTTGTGGGGTTTGATAGCTTTGTGGAGTGAGGGTAGTAGCTTGTGGATTTGTGGCTGATGGCATTGAGCTCCAAGGACCTAGTGGAAATGATGGAATTGTGTTCTGAGCTGAGGTAAACAAGTTGAGGGTGATGAAGGGTTAATTACTTGGCCCCATGGTTGGCATCCTAGTTGTATATTGCTGAGGTTGGCCAAAGATGCTAGCACTGATTTGGGAGATGGGTGGATTTGGAAGGCTGGGTTGGACAGCAATAGTAGCAATAGTGAAGGGAGTGAATGATGAGATGTTTTGGGCGAAGGGGGTTTTGGATGGAGTGGTATGGACCAATGGTGGAGTAGTGGTGGCTAGATTGGTTTGCACAAGGGAGATTTCACCTTGAGTGGAGGCTGGTATGTTTGGGTGGATCATATGGGGTGGGTTGAGGCTCTTCTTTTGGCACATATTGAGGATAATTTGAATCATAAGAGCCTATGGGTGGTGGGAGTTGTCCAAAAAATAGGTGAGATGGATCTGATAAGGGAGGAGGTCTTCCAAAGTCGAAGGCTCCTATGTTGTCCCTTGGAAAGTTAGCCATGATTATTTCTTTGTTCTTGTCTATAATGGCGTTCACCAATACTGCATTTCCTGGTTGGTTCATGAAAGCTTCAATGTCATTAGGTGATGGTATAGTGTTCTCTAGGCTGAAGGATGATTGGGTGCTCAAGGGCAGTGAAGTTGTTTGATCCCAATGATAGGGCTCCATTGTTTCCTTCTTCTTCTTGGCTAAACAAGTGACAGGTGGCATGAAAATGCAGAATGTTCCTAGGGATGAGATGCAACAATGTCGATGGATGCAAAGGGGGAAGGTTTTTCTATGCAAATGATTTCATAGGTTGAGGCAAAGTTGTATGACAAAACCTAAGGACGATTGGGTTGAGGATTCTAACTTCAAAGATATGTTGCCAAAGCATGAAAGGTCTACTTTCCTATGTGCAAGCTTGGTGGTGATTGTGTCAACTTAAGGATAGACTGATGATCCCTTAAGAAGAACACAAGATTGACAACTTGTGGATCCCAACCTTTAGCTCAAGGTGATGAGGGATAACAAGTGACAAAGCTAGATTACCCTAGACAAAGCTCTATCAAAGGGATAACCTTGGTGAGATTGGTGGATTTGGAAGATGTTAGGAATGGCAAACTTTTGGCAAAGTGACAACAATTTTGAAGGCTTGGATGTGAAGATTTTGGATTGCTGGCTAGATGGTTTGGTTCTAAATGAGATGGATGAGCTAAAATGCTTAAGGGGAGGACTAAAGATGGTTGGCTTACCTACAAGGATGACTCTAAATTGAAGCTTATGCAAGAATATGCGGAGAAACAAGGGGGTCTAATCATAAAAATCATGCCTAGTTGGTAATGCATAAGAAGGGTTAACTCTTGGATGTTGTTTAAGTTGGATAGTGCAATCTAACCAGGCATCTTGAAGGGCTTCGTCGATAGTTTTGTCCTCTGCTTTGTGGAGTTTGGAAATTCGAGGGCTTGGTGTTATTTCCTTTCTCTTGGCTGAAAGTTCTTGGTATGCCTGAGATGGCTTGAGTTTGACTTTGTGAAACTTCTGTTTGGGTTTGGGTTGTTGTGACATAAATTCTTGAATGTGCTTGGCTTAGAGATATTTTGGTTGTTTTGCTTCAACTCGTTCAACTTCTAGAATAGACAGTCACTACGCTAAGTGTGCCCTAAGCTAGGATTGACCAAGTTTGGCAAACATTCATTCAACAAGTAAAAAATCAAGTAATAGATAGGAACAACCAAATAGAAGTTTGTGATTCTTAGAATGTGATACTTGTGCCATGGAGTGTGTATGCTCTACAAATGTTTCCATCAGTCACTTCAAACACATTAACATCTTAGATGGTTGTCTACAAGGCTGACAGTTGGTTTAGCTAGGGAGTCTTTGATATAACCAAGGTATGTGAGGCCTGAATCTGTAGATGAAACCAAAATAATGTCACACAGCTGAGAGGAGCGGTAACCCACTTCTCCTCTTTCACTTCTCAAGGGTATAAAGTTCCTTGAGGCTTAGCCCGAGTGGAAAAATCTTGATTCCAAGAGAGGTGTCTTTGGATTCACCTCCTGATCTTTATACTCTGCCAGAATGCTAGAGTTGAGGTCATCCCAAGGGGTGATGAAATCCCCAAGCAGGCCTCCTAAAAATTAAACAAGATTTTGGATCCTAATCTTATGCACCCAAGATGGCCTCGAAAGATGAGAAGGGGAGAGAAGACTTGGATGATCTTGGGCTAAAAGACAGAATTCTTTTCCAACTGACACTTAAGTTTTTCGGATCTAGACCTTGCAAACACACATGTTTAGGATGCAAATGTTCAATTCCAACTTGAAGCATTAACAAAAGTAAAATTGATCGAAGAATGAATACACCAAGAAGATTTAGGGTCAACAAAAGTAAACTCGCACGCCCAGAGGCCCTCCACGTCAAGTATCGATTGATTTTTCTTTAAGGCATTCAAGATTGAGTGTGAGTTTGTTTTAAGCCCAAAATAAAGATGTGTAAAAATTGATTTCAAGCATGCGCTTGGAGACCCTCCACATCAAGATTTATTCAATTTTTATGCCCAAATGAAGTGTTAGCGAGACTAATGTGCATTCAAGAAATTTTCCTTAGAAAAACCAATAAAAACTCAAGTGAGTAGAATTTGATTTTTGTGGAGCACTTAACACCTTCTTAGGTAGACCCATCCCCATATATGGCACTGATATTGCAACCAATGGTTAGAATAATGGGTGATTAAAGAGGGTGATTCCAACAACAAATTCACTCAAAGTGTCTTTATTTGTTTTTATAACTTAGAAAGTTTCTAAAATGTAGATTCTTTTTATGCCCCAAAGGATGAAGTGTGAGATATTGTAATGATTAATTGACCTTTTCCATTCAAGATTGGATTTTTTTTTTTAATCATGCATTCATAAAAAAAAAAAAACTTGATTTTAATCCATGGCACTCAAGAGTGATTTTAGCAACATGCGTTCAAAGACAAGTGATTAAACATTCAAGTTTTTTTCCTTTGAGCATTCAAGATTGAGATTTTGTGTGTTTTTTTAAGAACTTTGAAGTGCTTTGTTTTAACCTTAGATCATTCAAGATTGTTTTGGACTCAAAAGTGAAAATGACTCTTTGGACTTTGCTTTTCATTCAAGATTTTGTGTTCTACTTTGCATGTTTTAAGCCCAAAAATGATATTCCTAGATTGTTTTGATGTATGAAAAACCTAAGAAACATTCAAGATTTTGCAACAAGACATTTGTTTGGAACAAATAACAAATCTTTTAGGACAATTTTGGCAACCATTTAGGACTCTTAGTTTTCATGAGATTTTTAAAAGAACTTTAAAATATTTGCAAATGAGGTTCATTTTATCCTTGATTGATGCTTTGAGTTTGATTTAGATTTTAGTGTAAACTTAATGTTGATTTTGAACCTTTTGAAATGGAAAATTGAAGTTCTTTTTAAATTTCCAAAAATGAAGTGTTCCTAACTTTGCATGAATGCATCTAAAACCTTGATGTTGCAAGGATGCAAATGATTGGATTGGTTTAGTTTCACTTGTTAAAAATTTTTTATTTTTTTTTGCAAATTTTTAGTTTTTAATGGATTTAATTATGATTTGGGGGTTCATTTTAAGCACTAAAAAGAAGTGTGTATGATTTTGTTTCCTTAAAAAAAAAATGGCCAAGATCTCCCACAAGAAGAAGAAGAAGAAGTAGATAGAATAAGAAGAATATAGACAAGAAGAGGAAGAAGAATTCCAAGTGCTTTGTCCACCTATAAGCTTGAAAAATCTACAAACACTATGAGATAGACTATGAGTTCCTTTTTCTTCTTCATGCTCATGTGGACCTAAAAAACCAATTTATACAATCTTACCAATCACAAAAACAAGCAAAATTAGCCAAAATTAGCAAATGATATACAAAACTTGACTAAAAAAGCTAATGAAGATAACCCATGCAGGGTCCCACCGGGCGTGCCAAAATGTATATGAGCAATGTTAGTATGCTAATAGAAACCAAATTTAAATAAAGCTTCTACAAACTAAACAAAATTCATAAACTTCAAGATAGACTAAGATGAGCTCTCAATTGAGAATATGAGCCATTAATGGGCTCTCTCAATGAGAAGCTCTCTTGTTGAGTGGCTTTGTCTAAATAGATAGGATGTATGCTCAAGCTTATGCTTCAAAAAGGGCTTCAAATGGAGTTGGAATTTGGGTGTGAGTGTATGGTTTTGATGTAAAATGGCTTCTTAAAAAGGCATTATGACTTTACTTCATGGATTGTGTTTTTTTGCAAAGGGGAAGGATCCAATTTATAGGCAAGAGGCTTGAGGGATTGAGGGCTAAGATGCAAAGATGGGGAAAAGCTCATGGAGGGCTTAGATTGCATGAGAGGAGAGCACATGGATTGTGCTTTCTTATAACCAATGAGGGAGTGACACATGTCACAGGGTGAGAGGATGGAGGAAAAGGGAAGGATGAGTCAACAAAGGAGGGTCAAGGGATAAAATCTTCATTAAGACCCTCATAATGGCTTGTAAGAGCAATGAAAGGGTTTGGAAGAGTCATTTATGGCCTAGTGGGCTTCATAAAGTTTTATGGTTGGGATATTTTGAGGGAGATGAGAGGAAGGTTTTAAGCTTGCTTAGGATTGTGCAAATGATTAGAGAATGGATTAGGATGGTTTAGGACTAGCTTAGGGATAGGCAAGTGGATGACATTTAATGAGGGTGGGTGAAGGAGGAGATACTTGTTAACTTTGGCTTGGGTTAGTAAGTCTTAACCCATTTTTAGGGAATGTGACAGGTTAGGAGGGGATTAGGATTAGGTTTAAAGACATCTTCTAGAAGAGTCTAGAATTTGGATGAGGATAAAGACTTTCTAGAATAGTCTAGAACTTCCTAGGATGAGGATGAAGACTTTCTAGAAGAGTCTACAACTTCTTAGGATGAGCATAAATTAGATTTTAGGAAATAAATAAAGTTTTATTTATTTCAAGGGTTTGGGTTGAGGAGATATTTATTAAAACTTTTTTAACAAACATGAGGATTAATATTTAATCTTAAGTAAATATTTTTAGTTGGGATTAGTGGTAGAAATGATGAGATTAGCCTTTAATCAAAATTAAAGAAGGATTATAAGATTTTGGAAGAGGTTAGTGGTCCTAAGGAAATTGGCCAAGTTTTGGGCAAAAAATAAATTTTTAATTTATTTTGGGTTTTTTGGTCAATTTATTAATTAAATAATTAATAAATAAGAAAATAATGTTTAAATAAGATATAAACATTTTTGGGAGGGATTCCTTAATTAATTATTTTTAATTAAGATAAAGGGATTTAATGGCATAAAAATAAATTAATTAATTAATTAATAAATGATGATGTCATCAGGAATTTTTCAGAAAATAAAAATACTTTATTTTCTAAAGGATTTAGGTGTCTATAGTGGGCTCATCTTGCATTTACTATACTACAACACATAACAGGGTTGAAATCTCCTAACAAGGATTCAAAGTCTCCTAATAGGGACTCCATATACTAGATTTTCTCATTGACTCCCAATAGGATCCATCTTCTAATAAGGAACTTATATATCAGTATATTATCTAGGGTGTATTATCCTTAGTGGGGTTTTCCCTTGGCCAAGGTTTCCCTAGTTAACAAAATATGGTGTTGTGAGTTATCTTTGTGCATTATTATTATTACTATTTAGCATTACTTTATTTCTTTTTTATGCATGGTTGAAAGTAATAAATAATATCCAAGTGGTGACTAAAGTTTGTAGATTACTAATTCAATCCACTCCTCCCTTAGGAATCCCCATTTCTAATAAGCCCCTTCATACTCTTGCTCATCAATCCATTGTTGCAATTCATCCTCTGAAGTTGTAGCCTAAATAGTCTTTGTAGGAATGGATGGTGGTGTAATAGTGGAGCTTCTTCTCCATTATATCTTTTTAGCCCTAGTAAGATGAGTCCTTTGACGTAAGGGAAGGTTATCTTCTTTATCTTCATTATTCTCTTCTTCCTCTTCTATAATAACTTCTAGAACTGATAAAAAAGGAATAACATTTCTTATCACCTTTTGTCTTCTTTTAACTAGAGTTTTCATCTTTCCTCTCTTTGGAGCTGATGGGGATGCTTCTACCTCTTGTGTAGGTGGAGATACTTCTTTTATTTCTATTTCAGCTCCTTGCCCTTATTGTAGCAGTGGCACTAGAGGATTATCCTGAGTCTAGATAACTTCTACATTTTCTTCCCCTGTACATTCTCTACCCCTTAATGTTTTGGTGCTTGAGTTTCCTCTTCTTTAGGCTTGGCCTACTAGGGGAAGTCCTTTTCCTTTTTCCTTTACTCTTCTACACCTTGAAGTATCCAACTTCTCTATCAAAGTTGATGCACTAATTCTAGCCTTACTAGAGACCAATCCATGAATGTGGGCACTATCACCTTTGCTCCTCTACCTTTCACTAGGTAGGCTATAGCTTGGAAAATCATGGTTTGTGGAATGGACCCACCTTGAATGGTCTTTTGATCCAATCCTTGGTTAATTTGATGACATGCCTCACCCTACGATTAGTAATTGCATTTTCCTCTTTATCAATTTCTACATTCATAATAGGTCAATCAGATATCTTATCTCTATTGTATAATGGATCTAAGACCTGTTAAATATCTTTCTATACTACCTTTAAAGGGACCTTTTATTTTCAAGGTACTACTTGCCAAATAGAGAGTCATCCTATGATAATTGCTTATTTAGATTTTGTAGTCACCCACTGCATTCATCCAATTGTCCTCTATGGCGTCTTCATGTTGGAATTTTTTCCTTGCCAAGTACTAAAATCTTCCAATGTTATCAAAATAGGGATGAGGAGATTTATATTCCTCCAAGGGATATTGATTCCACTCAAACTCAAAAGTTACAATATCCTATTTGTAGACAATACTAAACAGACCTATAATGATGAGCCATACCCAGTTCTTCTTATGTTGCTTCCTTACTTTCTCATATGAAGACAAGAGTCATCATGCAATCTCTAGTAATATGAGTTTGTCATATGGATAGCTAGGGAGCTTCTTTGGATCGATGGTCATTTTTGCTACCCTCAAATAGAAGAATGTCTTAAATTGGATGTAATAGGCACTGATTTATGTAATCTTTACCACTGCCTCATCTGATATCCTTTTTACATAATCTCCCTCAATGAACTGAATGATTTGAAAAAAATGAAGGCATTATTCACTATTTTATACTCCTTACCATGCTCTGAAAGATTTTTCTTTACCAACCAGGGGTATACCACATATGGCCATGCATTTTCATCTTGCATGTTGCCCCTTTTGAACAACCTTGGATAATCTATTGCTCTTGCAGCTAACAAGTGCACCAAATAAGATGTCATATAGAACTTTTGATTTCTCTTGATCCAATTGCTCAACTAATTTCTCACTGAGAATTGAAGCCCAATCAATTGGCATCTTTGTTATTTTGATGGTCTCAATGAAGTGTACCATCCATATGTTTAGGTATCCTGATGCTAGTAATCCCATAGCTTGACTTAAGAGAACTATAAAATGTTCAATATCAACTTTCATACAGTACCTTTTCATATCTACTTTTCCTTCTTTTCATCCAAGAGGAGTCTTCTCAATGAGATACAAAGGTTAGATGATTTTTGATGCTTCATCTCCATGCTCTTTATACCACCTTTCTACTTGATGACATACCAATCTAATACACTAATCTGCTCTGGGAAGATGGAATACCTTCTCTATATTCTTAGCTCTTAGATCTAGGATGATCTCTCCATTCATACTTTTCACAATGCTTTCCTCTAAAACATAGTTCTCTACTAATGCCATGATCAATTCTAAAGACTGAACTGATACTGGGTGTGATGTGCATTAACTAGCCCTGATCTAATAATAGCCAATTTTAGTATCTCAAATCTCTAAATATTCATTCTAGAAGCATGATTTTGTTGGAACACCTTGGAATTTGAAGACTACCAGTTTTAGAGTCATTTTGTAGCAAGGGAGGATGAAGAAGTAGCCATTTAATCTACCAAAAAAAAGTGTCCATTAGTCTAGAATGTTAAAAGACTTAATTTAAATATACCCTAATTATGATAGAAACTAACCCAGAACCCCTAATCCTCAAAATTGTTAATAAACACCTAAAAACCTAACAAAAATCTTTGGAACACAAAAATGTGACACACATTACACACCTCAAAGGTAGGCCTTGTGTGTCATCTCCTACATAAAAAACCTTAATACTAAGGATGTCCACTTAGCACACCTTATGGGGTGCGCTAGGTGCCCACCCTTATAATGGTGTTGAATATACTAAGCATCAAAAAAGAGGGGTTGAGCCTTAGTAAAGGTGTGCATGTGTGCACCTTGGATAGGTGTGCACCTATGCTCCTTTCAATAGGTGAAGCTTGCGTTTAGGTTCTTTTAAATATTTTTTTTAGTTAATGAAAAAGGTGTGCACCTTTACCTTAGATATTGTTTAATGTTTGGTGTTGTGTGAAGGTAAAGGAGAAGGGATCAAGTAGAGTGGCACACCTTGGAAGCTACAGAGGTGTGATAACAAGGAACTCAAAGGAGAAAGTAAAGAGAGGAGATTGGGAAATTATAGAGCTTTATAGGTTAGAGATTGAACACACCTCTTGGAGGTGTGCAACTATATAGGTGCGTAGGTATGTACTTCTAAGAGGAATGTGTTGCTCTGATATGACTAGCACACTAGTGCACCTTGTGAGGTGCACTAGGTGCACTAGTCCATGTTGAATTTTTAAAAAAAATGATTTCTCCTATAAAAAACATAATTTCCTTCAACTTGGTTTTTAGACAAAGACCTAGATTAGGTAAAACACTAGGAAAAACCTCAAAACAAATACTCAAACCCTAGACTAGGGATTTGGAAAGGTAAAAGTTAAACTAGGGGGTTCCCATTTCTAAGTGAAATGGGGCATGCATTCTAAAACCATAACAGAATGCAAGAATTAAGGATAAGGGTAAACATGGAAAATTTGATCCTTTTTGGGTAGGCCCTTATTTTATTGATTCTACATGGGGTGGAGATTCTTATATTTTAAAGGAGCTATCAGGTGACATTCTTGAATTGTTAGTTCAAGGACAATTCTTAAAGAAGTACTTCTATTGAATGTACTATTTTTCTATGAACAATAACTTAGGCCTATGCATTTTGTAATTTAATCGTATATGTGTTTTTTCTTTGTATATATTTATTTTGTTCCCTACTTTGTGCATTGCTATCTTAGAAATTATTAGTTTTTTTAAGGATGTGGTCTACTTCTACCAAGGATTTTGAGCACTTGTACAAATCTATTTTATTCATCATCCCCAAACAAAGCCACCATTGGCCTAGTTTTTCACATGTTAAAAATTATTCAATATTTATAGTGAAAAATCTATTTATTGTTTTATGATTATGGATTTTATCCCATCAAATTAATTTTACCCTAGCTCCTAATTATTTTTCCCTAGTATCAAATGTGCCTAGTTTCCTTGAAAAATTTTGGTTAATATTAGTCACATTTTCAAATGCATGAGGGAAGATTTAATAAAGTCATAAAACCTTTCAAAAATTTTCCTATTTTATAGTTTTTTAGTCATTTAAAAAAAATTGTGAAATTCTTCCCTACCCTAGTACATAACACTATTTTAACCTAAATTTACCTTGTGGTTAGCCTGCTCTTTTGTTTTACCTAAGTTCTTAACCCTTGGTGAGTTACTTTTTTGGTCATCAATCAAATGAAGATCGACGATTGTCACTTTGTCTCTTTTTGAAGTTGCATGGAGCAAAGATAAAGAAAGAATGTGACATATTGACACTTCTCCTTGTGGGTCCCTCTTTTTTGCTTCAAGCAATATGAGATCATGCATCTTCCCAATCATCAATTAGATGAAGATCAATGCTTGTCACATTCTCACATTTTAAAGTTTCATAATGTTTATCCAAAGAGAGAAAGTGATAAGCTCCCATGTGGAAATGGTGGGACCCAACTAAGTTGTGTGCCACTAAAAGGAATGCATCAAAGTGGCTGTTTGAATGGCATATTTTGATTGGTCAAAGATGATAATTATAACAAAGTAACTTCATTTTCTAGAAGCTATTAGATCTTATTATATTGATGGATATCACTTTCTTGCATTTTAAAGACACATGATGTGTAGCCAAAGTGAGAAACTAAGGTTTTGACACATGTCTCAATGGGCCCAAATCTTGAAACAAACACAATGACAACTAGGATCTTCATAATCATTGATCAAATAAAGATAAAAAATCATCACTTTCTCAAATTTTTAGGTTACTCAAACTTTAGCCAAAGAAAGAAAGTGGTGTGCTAACACATGTTCAACTTTCCAAAAAAGGTAATGTAATATTTTTAGTTTAAAACATCACTATCTGATCATGCCTAGGTTGATGATCAAATTTAAAAAATTTAATGCTGCCTAAAAATTGATTGTTACAATTATTAATGTTGATCAATGCCAGTTCATGTGAGGAAAATTTGCATAAAAAATTATGATTCAATTTATTATTAAATAACAACTAACAAAGATTTAAAAGTGCAAAAACAAGTAGAGCTCAGATTGTAATTTTTTCTCAAAGCAGTGAAGTGTTACAAATGATTTTCAATAAAGTAAGCAAAAATTATTGGTAAGTGTAGATATCACCTAATTGTTTGAAGATATTTCTTTTTGAATTGTCTTAGAATTTTAATATGCTTATGTGATGAGATTTTTCTAGGAAAGTAGATTTTCAACATAGGACTATGCATGAAGATTTTTTGGAGCAATTTTCCTTGTCCACTAATGAATTAGCAAAGGGAAAGGATTTAGTCCCAAAAAACCATAGGTTATTGGTTAGTGAGGGTTTTTATGGCAAATCCAATTGGTTAAAAGAGATGTTGAGACATCCACTAGGGGTTTAGAGCTATTTTGAAAATGGTTTTCTAAGAGAAAACATGACACTCCTCTGAGCAATGTCTAGGAAATCGACATTGGAAAATTAATTGTTCCTGGTGCTTTCTTTGATGATGACCTACTAACAATGATAGGAAAAAGGTATGACCTAGTGCTAAGGGTAGTCAAAAATTGAGGCTTACACCAGAGGTGATTAGGGAAGTTTTTAGGTTAAACCTTAACCATGTATTGCATTAGAAGATTGATCTAGAGGATTGATGAGGTAGATATGATGCTTAGAGGGCATATTTGAGGAAGAGAGGGCCAATTAATTGAAAGAACTAATGAGCATTAGGTTCAAAAAAGTATTTAATAAAGAGAATTAAATCTATTTTGCTAGGATCATTGAGGAAATTGTACAAGTACAAATATATTTTGATTCTTTAAAACAAGATTTTGTTGAAATAAAGATTGATAAGGATATCCTAAAGAGAGAGCAAGAAATATTAAGTTTCAACAAGACAAATGAAAAAATTTTTGACAAATGGTAGATTATTCCCTAGCCACCTAGTTGTTGCAAAAGGAAGTTGAAAAGTAGAGCTTGGACAAAGCAAATACAACATAAAAGGTATAGCTAGTTGATGAAGCAATTAAAGAAAAATAAAGAGAGAAAGAGAAAGAAACTACAACAGTGAGTACAACTACCCAAACTAATGATTTGGCAAGTGAGGAGCTAATTGTAAAAAATATTAAGATATTAGACACTACTACAACACACAAGGAGAAAATGGTCCCACAACATAAGGAATAGAAAGAAGAACAAGATTAGTCATCAAGTGTAGTGGATGTCCAAGAAATGACTACAACAGAATTGGCTGCATCATAGAGAAACCAATGAAGAAGCCATTCTGTTACCAAAGATAAAAGATCACTAGTTTTGTCTCTTTTGGTGCAAGTTTTGATTATGATAGTTTTTTCCTTTTGTAAATATTTTTGTTCTAAGGATAGTAGTCATTTCCCTCTAGGGTTGAATTGCAACTCACACTATATAAGTTAATTCCCAAGGCTAGAGGATGGTCCAAGTTTCTTTCATTGCATAAGTCTTTGTAAATGTTGAGCTAGTACATGCATATTGTAAATCAATTTCATAATTAAATATGAAAGTTATAGTTGTTGGTCTATTATGTTAGTTTCTAATAGAGATGTTCACTAAATTATATACAGTTCAAAGAAATGAATACAAACATTGAGAATTGATTTCATTCTAGACCTTTTCTCTTTCCTTGTCTTTGTTCTATTCTTTGAAATTTTTATAGAAAAGTTTATTAAGTTTTAGTTATAATTTGCTAAGAATTATATTTCATTTTTCTTTTGCTAATGATCTAATGGATTACGTAAATGCTTAGTGAAAATTGAAGAACATTATGGTTTTAGGTAAAGATATGATAAGTATAAGATCTAGAAGTGAATATAGATAGATCTTTGCACAAAGTGTTGAGATAAGATCTAGAAGTAGGCATATTGTCTCTATGAGTTTAGCCCAATGGATAAGGCACTAACTAGCCTTTTGAGTTAATCTGAATGGAATGTTTTACATATTGGAGAATACTATAATTAATCAATCTTTTATATTTCTATCAGCTAAGTGTGAAATATTAGCTTGTACTTGATTCATGGTATCTAGAGTTTGGTAAAATAGCTTGTTATCATCTTTTAAGATTGTTGGTGTCAATATGTACTTACTATTTAAAATTACTTAAGTTTACCTAGGTTAATACATTATTTTATTATTTTTCATTATTTTTTTATTTTATTTTGTGAGACATTTAGGATTTTGTGCACCTTGTTGAGTTGTCATGTTGACAACACAGGAGTATGCAACTCTATTTTAGCACATGGTGTCTACAACATTGATTTGCATATCACACCCTTGTAGGCTTATCCTCTCATCACCACACTTACTTATGTGCTTAATGGAGGATAACACATATTTGGTGGACATGTGCCTAGTTGTATGACATATCATGTAGCTAATTGCAAGGCATTCTAGATGTATCTCAAAGGCTTTTATATATAGGCACTCCTAGTGTACTCTTAACAACACATATTGAATATATTGTCATTTTGATCATACTCTTTCTTTTGGTCTACAATTGTGCTTGTGTTTGAGTTATTAGTTCCTAGGTGAATTTTTCCCTTAGGAAAATTCTTACATGGTATCAGAGCTTGGATATTTTCTCATCACATAGTCATTCGAGACCACTGATTGCTTTAGCACCTCAACCTGAATCTAGAGTACTACACAAATTGGGAGCATCTAAAGCTAGATCTGACCTTGCCATTGCATCTAGAATGTTGATTTAGTGATGATCAACTATAGACTTGGCTACCTTGGCCCAAAGTCAAACATGAGGAAAAAAAAATTTGCAAATCGAACCCCAGAGGCCCCGATTTGCACTTTGGGTATGGTAATTATTTTCAAATCTACGATTTAATTTTTGGATCTGTATTTATTTCTCTACTATTTATTTTCATCAGAATATTTGCAAAAATTTAGAGAGAATTTTTTTTTAGTAGAACTGGGTAGTGACACCCCGACTCTACCATTTGGAGGGTTTATTTATTTGTCATAGGTTATTTATTAAATCTATGGGCATATTTCCCAATAGCCATACCACATTAGTAGTAGGCAAATACAACACTTTCGACACTAAATTTTGGCTAGCACCACACTGGCAAAAAATTAACCCATGTGCCAAAGCATTTACACCACTCACGACATACACAACCACAACTCTTTATTATGCATGGGCAAGTTTGTGCTTTTAGATTGATGTGCAGTGTCTCTCACCTTCAATATGGGATTAAACCCCCTTTACCGACAACCTGAAACTCCTGGCCTATGGTACTCCTTTTTTGGCCCTATTTCAAGGTTTCCCACATGTGGTTTTTGGAACCTGACAGTCTCAGATTCTATTCTACTACAAGAAACATCTAGCAACTCAAATCTTTTTCAGGCATATGCACGACAACAAACTCCTAGGCAAAATTTGATCAAACTCTAGCTCGCTTTGTATTTTTAGGCGATCGCATCTATCCATGGTATTTTTGAAAACTTTTCAACTGTAGAAGAGATCTGGCCCTATGATCTCCATTTTCCACCAGCCATTTTCGATTCTGTAATAACTTGTGGAACACTTTTACATTTCTCGAGTAGTTGTCTCCCTGTGTAGGTGGTCACATTTTTTAAAACCTTGGTGAACTATTGTTTAAAAACCTATGATTACAAAATTTGACCAATTTTTAAATTTTTCACCTACACCATGCGTCAACTTTCTAACCCATCCTTCAGTAGTGTGTACCTACATCTGACTCAATAGTCAACTGTGATCCACGTAATCACTCTATACAATGTAATTGGCAAGACATCCACATAAGCACTTATGCAACAATCCATACCTACCACCTCAGTCACCATGTGGCCTATCGTTCCTTGCCATGTCAGTGCTATTCCATATGTCGCATGTTAGAAATTTGAGATTTTTGTATAGCCACATCACCTAGGCTATTTTTTTTACTCATGTTAGCTTTTCACTAGGTTAAATTTGACAGTCATTTGACCATCAAATCTAGTCATTTTACAACTGCTATGAAAGTCATTTGACCATCAAATATAGACTCGTAGTTCTTGCTCCAAACCCCTCTCCAGATTGCTTTTTAGTTTGGTAGCTTGACTTTGCAAGCCCATAACTTGGACATCTGGACTTCGATTTAGAAATTGCATTTTTTGGTGACTGTACCTACATAATCCTACATTTTGCAACTTCAAATGCTTCGTATAGGCACATCTGGTCACTTTTATAGGTTCCATTTTTTTTGAAAGTGCATTTTTTTTGTCTACTTTCTAGATCTGAAGTCAAAGTCTAGTATTGTGTGGACCAAAATCTCACTTTAATAATTAGGCTTTTTTAGGCATTGTAAAACTTTGATTCTTTTTCAGAATTGTTGTATTTAAAAGCTACAATGCTTAAGTGATAGATTTAAGCCTCATAAGGTAGTTGCAAAAGAAAAATTAAAAAGTTCACTTTGTTCATTTTGACAAGTGGTCCATTGTACACACACTACTTATAAAGTGCCAAAAGCATTTTTTTTGGGGAGGTCTTTTGATTGAGTGAAAAGGGGAGGGTGGGTGTACTATGTTTTTGTGTCTCTCTATTATGCTCTTTTAATCTTTGCATCATGGGTTTTAAATGTCCTCTAAATTCATGCAACTATTCTACATGGAAAGATATTGCATGGAGTAGATTAATGGAAAAAGGATATAGTCTTTATGTTGATGGTACAATTACCAAACCTATTGATGCTAAAGAACTCACTAATTGGAAAACTCAAGACCAATAGGCTTTAGGAGCTATTAGGAGTTGTGTACATGGAGATCTCCTGTTTCACATTACCATTTGTTCATAATCTAAAGAAGCTTGGGATAAACTTAAACAATTGTATGATAATGTGGATGAAGAAAAGGAATTTTATATTGAGGATGATCTACTTCTCTTGGATCCAAAGAACTTTGACATAATTCAGGATTATATCATCAAAGCCAATGAGTATAGGGCACTTCTAAAAGATTGTGAAAATCCCATGAAGGATGACAAGTTGATCCATCACATCTTGGAGAGGCTACATTTTGAGTATGCTTCCTTTTTTTTGAGTTTCAATACTCACAAGTTGACCATGGGATCTACTTACCAAAAGCCTGCATTTGATGCATTTGTAGAGATGTTGATTGTTGAAAAATCTCACTTGATGGATTTAGGACTTCTCAAGTCATCAAAGACCAAAGCCTTGGTGGTTATTGATGAGCACAAATCAAGCCAAGGAGGGAAAAGCAATAAAAAGAAGAAGCAGTGGAAGTAGAAATCACAATATGAGACACAACAATCCTCCTTACAACAAGGCAGTTCTTCTTCAAAAAAGAAGGGAAGTAATGAAAAGAAGGACAAACTCTTTTGTGCATACTGCAAAAAGCCAAATCATGATGAGCATCATTGCAAAACTAAAAGAATCAATGAATTAGAATATTTACTCAGGAAGAACAAGATTCAAGTACGAGGTACTTCCAAGGATTCAACTCCAACCTCTTCAAAGGGTAAAGGGCAAGCACTTATGGTAAACACAAGTTCTTCTTTGTAATGGATACTTAACTTAGGTGTCTCTTACCACATTGGTTCTTCAAAGAGAGACTTCTTTCATTGAATTAGTCAAGGTACCACACATCTTCATGGGAGATGATACTAAAATGGAAGTTGAAGGGAAACAAAATGTGGAAATGGAAAATGGGGAATTCAAAGATGTTCTCTATGTTCCAAGTCTTAGCTACAATCTCCTATTAGTTTACCAAATCACTCACCTTCGAGATGGTTACAAAGTTGAGTTCCTTCCAAATTTAGTGATGGTGCAAAGTCTCAAAGATGATTCATTAGTTGTAGTGGGGAAAGCCAATGATGACAAGAGGCTTTATTCCTTCTCCCACTTTATGCCTAAGTCTCTTTCTCAAGCCTTGTTGACTCACTCTACTTCAAACAATAACTTAATGTTGGAAATATTCAAGATATGACAAGTTACTGAGAGGGAAGGGGTGAATCAGTAACTTCTAAAATTTCAACAATAAAACTGCATACTGATATATTCACCATTCATCCAAGTAACCTACTGTAAGCATGAAACAAAATCATTTGCAACACTTGAACACACAGATTTGGTGACCCAGAAACCTTCCAAATAGAAAGTAAAACTGGGGTGGGGATGAAACCCACAAAGCTTCATTACTGCAGTATGAAGTTGGCCAGTTAAGTCTTACAATGACCACTTCTGGTGATCTGCCCTGTTAGGAGCACAAAGGATTGCTAGATCCACCTTGTTAGAGGATTTACAAACATACAATAAAGTATGCACTCTGTTAGGAGATTGACAAAAGACTGTTAAGTCTACCTTGTTAAAGGATTTACAAAAACTGATTCACCTGTTAGAATGAAATAGTGGATCTGATTACAACTGATTGCTGATAAGATCTGCTATGCTCTGATTCACCTTGATGTGATAGATAAAACTTTTCTGCTCCAAAATTCGACCTTGTTGAATTCCTTCACAACTCAGTACATATACTTTCGCACGCATGTATTTCTTTCACACTTTCGCAGTTTCATTCATTATCATTACTATTTCCATTACTTTTGAATGATAAAATACATTGCATATATATGCCATCCAAATAAAAAATACATGCAAGGTTGGCCAAAACAACAAGTGCAAATCTCTATACAAAGTCGGCCCAAGGTAAGAACTCAGGTTCACTGAACTGACTCAGTGTCCTTCTGATACTCGGCGTCCACTGCGTTACTCAGCATCATCATGCACTCGGTAGAAGTGAAGGCACAGTCCATACTAAACACTTCGAGTAGTTCTGAACTCGGTAATCACTGGAGACTCGGTAGAAGAGATGTCACTCGGTGAACACTTCTATCTGAACTGTAGCTCAGTGATCAAAGGAAACACTCAATAGAACCTTGTGACTCGGTGATAGTTAGTTTCCTTGATATCCATCTGAGCTACATTGGACATGGATAATGCCCTAGCGAAGTTATTTGTAAATGGTTCTCTCAAAATCAAGCACAAACATTTGGAAACTAAAGGTTTGACTCACATCACGCATATGCCTAGAAACTTCCAAACCAAATGGATTAGGTATATCTTGAGTCGAGTGCATAATGGTTAGTTGTGGTTGGAACAACCCGTTTTGATAACCAAGAAGATGATTCACAAAATCACGGGTCTCCCGATGCTCAGCAAAGCCAAAACCACTAAAACCCTAGGACGGGATGAGTTACAGAGGCAAACCCTAGCTGAGTGGGATGGTAGAGGTTTGAAGGTTAACACTATAATAGATCTGGAACTAAGATTTGGCATACATATTATTGCATATAAGTTATATAGTTCCAGCAGGTTAAATAGTGTACCGTGTGAAGCTGTGGATTTGGCCCTGAAAATTGTAAAGAAGAATCTTGAGTTTGATCTGTCAGAAGTAATGTTGAGGCAGTTAAACAAGAACATGGACAGTATAAGGACATCAAAGAATAACCCCTGTAAATTTGGATCTCTATTAATATGTTTACGATTTTATATACAAAAATTATTTCCATCAAAGGGAACCGTAGAATGGAGAAAAGATATCCCAATTTTGTATCAGATTAAAGAGTTTATAGCAGAGATGGGAGAAAATTTTGATAGTATCATGGATAACTATTTTGAAGACTTTAAGGAGAGGATGAATAACCAATTCAGAATTCCTCCTAGGCTTGTTGAAGAATATAAAGATGACGTATGTTTTATGGTTGACTGTGACAAGGTGTACATACAAGCAGTTAGACCCCAAGTTGCATGGGTGAAACCTCTTCCATATGAGGTAAATATTGATGAAACAAGGGATATCATTGAAGCACTGGCAAATGAGCCAGTAGACCCAAGGCAACGGATTTTTGGTACTTATGATGAAGCAAAGGCCAGAATTGAACTGGAAATCAAAATTCCACAGGCCATCAGCAAAGGTAAGAGGAAAGTGGCCAAACTGAAAACTGCAATGGGTCCTCTTATGCTCACTGAGGGAAAAGGTGAAGATAAAGAAAGTGAAAAAGAAAAAGTAGGAGAAGAAGAACCAAAAGAAGAGCAACCGGCAAAGAAGAAAGGCAAGGTAATCATTACCAAGCCCAAGAAGCAGCCTACAGTAGTATTTACTCGGAGGACAAGAAAAGGTATTCAGGAACCTGTATTGGTCAAGCCTGCACCTACATTCGAGAAAAGGCTCAAATCATTGGAAGAAGGAGCTGGCATCACAAATTTCAAAGCATTGATATTTGAGACAAGGACTAATGCAGAGAAAATGCAGATTGAGGAACTGGTACTTAACAAAATGGGAAAATGGAAATACTCCCCAGACCAGATTGCTCCTCATATCTCTAAAGAACTACTGGAGAGAGTACAACCAAGATGGGAATTAGCCACCAAGACGGTAAAAGATATATATGAGCAATCCCTGAAGAATCTTCAGCCTAGTCTCACTAGAGCAGAGGTAAAATTTGAATTGAAAACCCATGAAGGTAAAATGATGATCAGATTCCACACTTGTTTGATTTTGATCAAAGATATAGAGCATGTTGTAAATGATTCTATAAACATGTGGAAAAACATCTATCATCTACATAAGCCCAGTGTAGACCCAGTAGAAATAAAGGATGATGACAGCAGCAGCAGCAGTGATGAATCAGATAGCGCTCCATCCATCACAGTTACACCAGGAGAATTGCATGCAATGATGGAAGAGAAAGAGGAAGAAGACAAAGAGGAAGAAGCTAAAAAGGAAGATAAGGAGGATGATTCGGTAAAAATTGCAGCAGTAGTTATTGCATCCCTTCCTCACTCCCCAGCTAAACCTGTGACATCATCAAGGTTGGAGTCCGCTTCAGCAGGTTCATCTACACCAGATTTACCATCTACACCTGCCATATCTCAGCTCCAAGTATCATCAGTGGAAGTGACTACCACTTCATCTATCGAGCTGCATCCCTCTTCGTCTACCAAGCTGCACCCCTCTTCATCTACCGAGTTGTCCTCCTCGACTCTATCATCATCAGTTGGTATTGCTGTGAGTTCTCAAATTTTGACTACTCCAATTTGTTCTACAATTTTGTCACCATCTACTTTAGACACAGTGAGCTTAGATACTATATTACCGAGTGTATCACCATTTTTGGCCAGTACTCAAATTTTTGACCCTGTACATACTCCTATTGGCACTCAACCCTCAAGCATCCCAGTTTTTACTGCTAGTCCTTCTGTCTCTACTGTTGTGTCTATTCCAAAGGTCAAACCAGTCATCTCAGAAGTCAAACAAAAGCAACCATTAAGACTTATGATCACTGGAAAGGAAATTCCTGAAGACATTGACTTGGACATAGAGATAGTAATTCCAAAGATTGACTTTGATAATGCTACCATTGAAGAAATGAGGTATGCTAGTCAACTTATTGAGAAAAAGGCTACTCAGATGTAGTTAAGATCGGAAAGGGATAAGGAATATAGGATAATTGAGGATGCCCGGAACATAATTACTGAGGCTATAGGTGTTGATGTTGATACTTCTCAACACATTTTGATTCAATTGGAAGAGGCAGTTAATAAATTCAATGAAGATGCCTCTGGAAAAGAAAAGCTAATTGAGCGTGCAGAAAAGAAATTTGATAATAAGGTATTGGGGCACATTGCCCAGAACATTGCAATAAATCAGGTTGCATTAACCTCAGTTTTGGCAGATATGGAAAATTCTTTTAATAATGTAACATCTCTTTTTGCTAAGCTTTGTGATGTTATTGAGTACACTAAGGGAATAAGAGAGAAACTAAATAAAATTGATGAGGATCTGAAGGTGAGCACACAGAACTTGAAGCTTGACCCCAGTTCAAGCTCATCTCATCACCTCAGAATCAAATTTTTGTCAGAGAAGCAGGCAGAGCTATTAAGAGAAGAGGCAAGGATCCGATCTACATTGATAGATATCCAAAACATGATCCTTCCCATCATGGATTCAATGCAGAATCAAATTGCACACTCAAAGACATTAATCCATGATAATAACTTCTCCATTGCAGACCATGTGATTGAACTTTTGGCTGAATTTCAAGTAGCTCTTTCCACCTGCAAAATTTTGCAAGAGAATTGGGGTAAGACTCTCCAGCTTATTCTTCAGGTACATTCAGAGTTCATCTCTCATTTTGGTGTTTCTATATAAGTATATATATTCTTTTATTCTTTGGCATTATTGTCAAAAAGGGGGAGATTATTGTTGGATATGTATACTATGGGTGAATAAGTGCTTTCAAAAAATTGTACAAAGGAAGAGATATACAGCTCATGTAAATAATGTATGTACATTCTATGGGGGAGTTGTATATAATGAAGCTATGTATATTCAAAATCAGTCATCAGCATGTCAGATAAATTTTGTCTCATAAGTGTTTTTGTCACTAATGCCAAAGGGGGAGATTGTTGGCATTATGATACATTTTTGTCATTAGTTACAACACTTATTGGATTCTGAATGCTTACCGAGCTCTCACCGGACATTCCTTTGTAAGCCAAGCTTTACCTAGTTCTCAGTGTTTACCGAATTATCGAGGTGAACAAAGAAGTTAGTGTTTACCGAGTGATCAAGGTGAACAAAGAAGTCAGTGTTTACCGAGTAATCGAGGTAAAACAAAGCAGCCAGTGTTTACCGAGTGTTTGAGGTAAAGAAAGGAATCAGTTTTGACCGAGTGAAGATGTACTTAGTATTGACCGAGAACTTCATGATAACCGAGCTCTTGAGGTTATCAAGGAGTTCTCGATCAATACTAAGTACATCTTCACTCGGTCAAAACTGATTCCTTTCTTTACCTCGAACACTTGGTAAACACTGGCTACTTTGTTTTACCTCGATTACTCGGTAAACACTAACTTCTTTGTTCACCTCGATCACTCGATAAACACTGACTTCTTTGTTCACCTCAATTATTCGGTAAACACTGAGAACTAGGTAATGCTTGGCTTACAAAGGAATGTTCGATGAGAGCTCGGTAAGCATTCAGAATCTAATAAGTGTTGTAACTAATGACAAAAATGTATCATAATGCCAACACTTATGGCATGAGTGATTTGGTCACCTTGACTTCCACTCTCTTTAGCAACTTTGCTCAAAAAATATGGTCAAAGGTCTACCAAACATCAACTTTTCTAAGGGAGAGTGTTCATCTTGTTCAGTGGCTATGAATCTCAAGGAGAATTATGATAAAGGGAAGTCTTCTAGAGCTCTAGTTGTTGTTTAGTTAGTTAACATGGTTTTAGTAGGACCCTTTGTAGTGACTTCAGTCAGCCAAGGCCACTACATCCTCACATTTCTTAATGACTTTTTGAGATTCACTTGGGTCTACTTCCTTCATCACAAGGATGAAGTGGTTCATAAGCTTCAAGACTTTAAGATTCATGTTGAACACAAGTCAAGGAAATTCATCAAGGTACTATGGGTGGATAATAAGAATAGATATGTGGATAGAAGACTTAGATACTTTTATATAATTGAGGGGATTGATCTTCAGAACTCACCAGCTTTCATTCCACACAAGACAAATGTTGCAACTATGAGGATTGGGACTCTCAAAACCATGGCAAGTTGCATGATAAAGGCCAAGTCTCTTGATCCAAGACTTGAATTCAAGGTAATTAACAATGCTACTCGCATACTTAATAGGTCTCCTCATAATGTCTTAGATGGTAAGACTCCTGTTGAGGCATGGTGTGGTAGAAAACTAGTTGTGGGTCACCTTAGAGTCTTTGGTTGTCCAGCATGGGAAAACCTATCTTCTAGGAGTTGCAAGGCACTAACACCTAGGCCTTGTACCTTCATTGGTTATGAAGACAATGCTAAGGCATATAGAGTAATGGATCCAAAGACTCACGAGATTTTTATTGAGAAGGATGTTTACTTTGAGGAAAGTTCACCAGGCTTATCTTTTGTTCCTCTTTGCACATCATACATAGTTGAAATTGATAGTGAGACCAGAAATAGTGATTCAATAGCTTTAGACACATAGAGTTTTATTGATAATTGTAGTGACAGTTCACATCATCAATCCAGTCCACATGCTTACATTGCCATAGTGAAAGGTCCATCATAACATGGTACATCTCATCTTCCAACTTGAGCTTTAGTTGACTTGGGAGACAGACTTGAGGACTTACATCTTCTCATTGATGAAGGTGATCTTTCTATAATTGTTGTGAGGGCTCACTCTAACCCTTATTTCCATTCTCTACATGATCAATCTTCATAGGTTGGCATGATTGTGGATCCTTATGAATAGCAATTGGCAGAGGTCTCTTTGTCAGTAGAGGAGATAGATGGTTCATTGGAATAGGTTCAACATACATCCTTGATAGATCTGTAATAATTCTTTTTAGCATAGTTGGAAGGGGCAAGCATCAACATCAATAAAGGGATAATTGAGAAAGTTTCAGGGGCACCATACATCTTCAAGATTGTAACTTTGGCATTATTTCTTCCTAAGGGGAGGAACACCATTTTGCATTCTTGGACCAGCTTCTTCATTGGAGAAACTTTCACTTGTAGGCATTATTCTTTGGGAGGGGATCCTATTATGTCTCTCTTCCTTATCTCATTCTTCACTTATGTATATATTGGATGTATGTTGTAATGGGGGGGTCTTGATTGCTCCATCCATCCATGCATTCCCATTTATCTCTCTTTTTTGGAGAGGGTTTTTCCCATGAGGCTTTCCCTCTTTCTCTGCTTTATGACAGATTTGCATATCATTATGTACATGGGTACCTAACATGGCCTAGTAGTCGAGACCCATCATGCACTTCATCCTAGTTTTGTAAGTTTAAGGGCATTCCCCTAAGTTGCACTTAGGGGGGGGGTGTTGGTGTAAATACATACTTACTATTTACACTTACTTAGGTTAATTCGTTATTTTATTATTTTATTTTGTGAGACACTTAATATTTTGTGCACCTTTTTGAGTTGTCATTTTGACAACATAGGAGTACATAGCTCTATTTTAGCACATGCTGCCTACAACATTGATTTGCATGTCACACTTTTGTAGGCTTATCCTCTCATCACCACACTTACTTCCGTGCTTAATGGAGCATAACCCATATCTGGTGGACATGTGCCTAGTTGTATGACATATCATGTGTTTGATTACGAGGCATTCTAGATGTATTTCAGAGGCCTTTATATATAGGCACTCCTAGTGTACTCTTAACAATGCATATTGAATATATCATCATTTTGATCATACTCTCTCTTTCAATCTATAGTTGTGCTTGTGTTTGAGTTCTTAGTTCCTGGGTGAATTTTTCCCTTAGGCAAATTATTACAAAGACCATTGAATTAGAAGAAAGAAGGCTCAATAATCTATTGTGACTGGAATTCATGTTATGAATCTTGACTTAAAGAGTAGATGAAGTTGAATTCCTAAGATAAACCCACCTGAATCTTGAATAATTCAAAGTGGAGAAGACTCTAATGTCTTGTTAGTTGGCCCTTTTATTTTGATTTTTAGAATGCCTATAATGTTTTCTATCTAATTCCTAGGTTTTTTCACATCATAAAAAGGTAGTTGAATTCAGTGTTAAATCAGGATCCAACACGTTGTCAAGGAACTTACAATAAAAAAGGGTATTTAGTTTGATGATATCTTTTCTCTAATTGTTAAAATGATTTGTATTTGTATTATTTTAAATATTGTGGCTACTAAAGATTTGCATTCAAAATAGCTTGATGGTAAAAAAAAATCATGGTTATTTGGGTGAAGAAATATATTTGAAGCAACCATAGGAATTTGAGATTAAAGGTAAGGAGAATTTAATGTGCAAATTGAAGAAAAGTTTATATGACTTGAATCAAGAACCTCAGTAATCATATATTAAAATTGACAATTGTATTTATACACTTAGTTTCATTTAGGCTATTGTATTTAGTAAAAGAGGTTGGATGATTATAACTACATTAATTTATGTTTATATATTGATGATATGCTTGTAGTGGGATCTAACATGGATCGTGTTAAGGGATTGAAAAATAAATCAACACATTCATTTTCTATAAAGGATTTGGAGGAAACAAAATAAACCCTTGGTATGAAAATTTGTAGAGATAGGAAGAATAGAAAATTGACATTATTCTGGGTTGATCATAATGAGAAGATGATGTAGTTTTTCTATATGGAGAATGAAAAAATTGCCAGCACACCTTTATCTAGTCATTTGAAATTAACAAAGGAGATGGTTCCAAAGATAGAAGAGGAGAAAGATAAAATGTCCAAGGTACGTTATGGTTAAGTTGTAATGCCATACTTTGTATTAGACAAGATATTTAACAAGTTATGGGATTCATTATTAGGTATATGAGTCATCCTTGAATTGAGCATTGAGATGCAATCAAATAGATTCTCAGATACTTTAGAGGTACATCTAGTAAATTTTTTCATTTTGGGGATTCTACTACTAATTTATAGGGCTATATCAACTCATATTTGGAAAAACATCTAGATACTAGGAATATTACAATATGATATGTATTTATTGGTCAGACAATAGTGGTTGGATTTCTTAGTTATAGAAAGTGGATGCTTTATCCACTGCAAAGACAAAGTATGTTACTACTACAAAGGAAGCCAAGGAGATGATATGGCCTCAATTTTTTGTGGAAGATTTGGGACACTCACAGGTGAAAAGTGTTATGTATATAGATAGCCCAAGTGGCATTCATCTTGCAAAGTATTGTGTTTTACATTCAAGTATGAAATGCATACAGATATGGTACCAGTTCATTTAATTAATTTTGGATGATCAATAGGTTAAAGATGGAAAAGATGCATACAGATGATAATCCAATAGATATATTTAAAAAGGGAGTGATGAGGGAAGATTTGAACTCCTCTTCATCTTCAATTTTTTTTTGGAATAAAAATAATAAATAGAATAGGAGTGGTTTTACATTCCAGTGGGAGCTGTAGGTACATTGGCTCCATGATCAATCTCCAAGAGGGAGGTTATTATTTTGGAGTCTAATCAATCTCCAAGTGGTATATTTTTTTAATGTGGGGCATCACCAAACCCATAGGTTACTTTCTCTCCACTTCCTTCAACATAGTTTCATGCATGCTCCCTATTGTGGTACAATGCAAGGTCAAGGGGAAAACCCCTGTGAGGCTAAAAATGAATTTATTAGTATAAAATGTCTTAGGAGTTATTTTTATATTGGGTGACATATTTTTGCCCTAATTTTTATAACTTACATAACTCTTGTATAAAATAGCTTAGGATTAGAGATTTTATGATGTACAATGTTTTAGTAGCTAATTGTAGTGGTCTTGAGTTGTAAGGGATTGCAAATTGTAATCATGTTAAATCACAAGCTAACAATATTGAACACATTTTTTGGTAGACATATCCCAGGGATTGGGTGAACTATATTAAATCATTGTGTCTTCTATTCATTTATGTGTGCTCTATTCCTTTGTAATATTGGTTATATTACATGTAAATATTATTTTTTGTCTAATTAATCCTAATAATTGATTCACCCCTTCATAATTATGCAACTTGTTAAAACCTACCCATGAGAGATGGGGAAGGACATACCTTATTTATTGATGAAGTTCAAAATATAACCCTTAGGTACTATAATTACTCAAATACTTTGCATATGTTGTAGAAGCCCATTTAGAAGTAGGATCCTAATACAAGTTCAGGTGAAAACTAGGTCCAAAGGCATTCCTAGAAATAAACCAAACTTGTAGAGTTAATGCAATGGAAGAAAATTACAAAGAGAAAACACCAAAAAGGAGAGAGAATAAGGAATGTTTCATTGATTCATTAAATTTTCATCATACATGTCTGGCTATGAGGCTTTTTAGGTTCCAAGTAATATAAAGATTCAAATACATAGGAAAATAACCTTTGACATGTGATATCTATGATCTCCTTTTTACAAATTCTAATTCCTCCTAACTTATTGATAACTAGATCTAGACCAAGACCCTATATTTAGATGTGTCAAAAAGGCTTATAGAAAATTCTAGATCATTATATGGAGAATGTCAAACTCATAATGGTTTATATGCATCCCAATGGTCAATATAATACATTAAATCATGACCACAAATAAAAAATAATAGTTAGCTATCAAATAAGGACCAAATAGACAGTTTTGTGAAAGAAGAACTTGACTCACTTGATGGACATGGGAAGAATCACATCCACCAATCCAATCAGTATTGAAGTCTCTAAGAATGTCCATAAGTAAAGTAATCACACATCTATCAAGTAGGATATAATGATTTTCCTACATCAAACAACCAAGGTTGAAAAGAAATGATTCTCTTGAATCATGAGTGTGTCACAATCTGATCTGAATGCAACTTAGATTAAGAAATCCACATAGCATCTTCAACTAGAATGTTCTTCCACTTTATGAATTACTCAAAGTAATTATTTCTCCTTCTACTCTTGCCAACTCTCTAATCCAAAATATTCTCTACATCATCAATATTTTTCTTAGGATAATCACTCAATACAATAAATTCATTATCAGATTCATAAATATGCTCTACATCATCTATAAATTAGAAAAATTTAATATAATATATATATATCCATGTCATCTGGAACTCAACTTCATAAGCATTACCATTTTTATGCTTCCTTAAGACTCTACAAGGACCAAATTTCTTCATCTTCAACTTACTATATGTGCCAACAGAAGATTTAGCCTTCTTCATAATAACCACAACCTCATCACCAACTTCAAAAATCATATGTCTTCTTGACTTATCTACAATCTCCTTGTATTTATGATTACTCTATTCCAACTTATGTTTCACATCCTCATGAGAAAACTTCATGAATTCAAAAAATTCATCACCTTCAACACTTTTGTTCTCTTCTCCAATAATATTCTTCAAATTTGATATACCTCTAGGTTGCATCCTAGTAACAATCTCAAATGATGTATTTCTAGTACTCTTGTTCATAGAATTATTTGTATACAAACTTTACTTGTGCCAACACTAAATCCCAATCACTCAATTTATCCCCAACTAAGCGTCTCAACAAATCACCCAAGATTACGGTCCAAAAAGAAAGGGTCAAAAGGGAAAGTTTGAAGTGGTTGTCCTTTTTTGGATCCCTTGCCTTTTGGCCTATTGTCCTCTATACTGTCCCCTGGCTCTTTTGGCCTATAGTTCTTTGTAGTGTGTCTCACCATGGGGTTTTAGGAGCCCAGTCAAAACATGTTTTTGTGGTTGTAGTGTTCTATTTTATTTGTTGCCACCTTGGTCACCTTTTGTTTGGTGACCTATTTCACCTTGAGTTGTTGTTTTGTGTAGGGTTACAAGAATGGTTTTAGGTGCCTAGTCAAAACCTATTTGTGTGGGTGATGAGTACTGTGTTATCTATGATGCAACCTTGGTCATTGTGTCATGTTGGGTGGCCTTTTACACCTTTGGACTATAGTTCTATTTGGTTTGGGCTTCTTTGAAAATTTTATGATTTGTAAAGGGTTTTAGACTCCCTTCGAAACCTATTTTTCTTATAAAAAATAAATCACCCAAGATTTTTTCCATAACCTCTATTTGTCCATTAGTATGTGGATAAAATGTAGAACTAGACTTGAATATGGCATCCAACTTCTTCCTCAAAGTCTTCCAAAACCAAAAAATGTACTGTCTTGATCAAAAACAATACTCCTCAGTAATCCATATAAGCTAACTGTTGATTTATGGAGGAGTAAACTAGATACTAAGTTGGAGGGGTGGGGGGGTGGGTGTGGGGGGGGTGAATCAAGATATATAAAAATTGTATACCTTTTCACAAATTCATCCACATCCAATAATAACTCATGCATGTAATACAACAAATGTAAACTTGTTGTAACATGTAAATCACTTCAATCACATGCATGAAAGTAATAACACATAACACAATATTTGTTACCCATAAACCCTCCAAGGTGAAGGTAAAACTAGGAGGATGATACCTACAAATAATCACTACTAGAGTAAAATAGTTAAGGTTACAATGTTTGACCATAATATATGATTTACTTTGTGAGGAGTACGTCCTATTAAAGACTTAAGAAATTGTTAGGTTTCACCTAGTTAGAGAATTTGATAGTTACAACTAAGGACTTCATTAGGAGATTTACAAAGATCTATTAAAACCACTCTATTAAGAGTTACCATAATTCAAGTAAGTTAAAATTGACTTAGTATTTGACTCTCAATTTTCTTTGCAAGCTGATTTCAAGTCTTCTACTTACTAACTAGTCCTCTCCTCTAATTTGATACTCTTGTCTTTCTTTGTTTTGTTAGATGATAACAGAACCCTTGAATGACTTTTGATCTCCTTCTCTACTCTTTGCATGCATGCATACAACCACTTTCTTAGCTCTCACATCCTCTCAATCTAGGTTGAGATCATTGCTTTATAAAGATTACATGAAGAGTCTTCTAGGTGTTTCCATGTTTGCCCTCTTTATCCTAATTATTGAATATATACATGGGGATATGTGACCCACACCATGTAAATGTTTTGTAACAACCTCAACAAGTATTAAATATTCTATAAAAAGCTCTTAAAAACTTAAATATACCTTCCAATTCAAACTAATAATCATTTTCCTAAAACTCTATTCCATTTCTAACTTATATAAACTCTATATTTCTCAGCCTCTACTATTACTAGTTCATGGCATTGTTGTTACTCAAACTTTATTAAGTTCTTAATGCTTAGTATATACTATATCACTCAGTACTTATATACTTGGAATTGTACTCAGTGTCTAATAACTTTCTTGGTCATTGAATGAGCTCAGTCCATTGAATGGTCTTAGTCTATTGAATGAGCTTGATATATCATCATGTCCTCTTACATTCCACAATAAGCCAAGAATAGAATCCATGTTAATATCACTATAGGGTTTCTTAGGTATTGAGATAGGTCTATACAATCTAGTATTCTAATTTGCTCCCTTTTCAACTTGACAAACTCCACAAATCCTTACAAACTTTTGAGCATCCTTATACAACTACGACCAATAATACTTCTCCTTAAGAAAAATCAATGTCTTATCAATACCAAAGTGCCTAGTCAATCCACCACTATATTTCTCCTTAATCAAATTAACTCTCATAGATCCTCTTGGTATACACAACTAAATTCCTTTAAACAATGTACCTTTTTGAATAAAATAATCTTTGTACTTTCTTGGCTAGTCTAATAGATTTGATGCTCTTTACTCTCTCCACACCTTTAAAAAATCAAGGTTAGTCACATACAAATCCTTCATCTTGATTAACAAAGGTATTCTTCTGCTCAACGCATCTAAAACTTGGTTATATACTCCACTCATATACTTGATCACAAATGTAAAATTCTACAAGTACTCAACCCACTTCATATGTCTCTAATTCAATTTGTGTGACTTCCAAAATACTATAAAGCCTTCTAATGAGTGTATAACACAAACTCCTTAGGAAATGATGTCCCAATTTCTTCAAAGATTGAACAATAGAATAGAACTCTTGATCATACACAAAATACTTCTTTTTAGCATCACTCAATTTCTCACTAAAGAAAGAAATAGGTTTATTGTCCTGACTCACAAAATTCCAATTATACTACCACTTGCATCACATTCAACTTGATAACTTATTGAAATGGGCAAATTTAACACATGAAATGCAGCAACCTTTTGTTTCAAAGTCTCAAAACTCTTATATGCACCATGAGTTCACTTTAAATATGTTTTATCTCCTCTCATTGTCTCGGTCATAGCATTAGAAACTAAACTAAAATTCATGATGAAGTTTCTATAGAAACTAGCTAAACCATGAAATGATCTTTCCTTACTCACATTCTCAATTGTAGGCCATTCAAGAATTGATTATACCTTCTCAAGGTCCATCTTCAAACCATTAGCCAAAATTAGAAATCCCAAATACGCAATCTCTAATTTCATTAATTAACACTTCTTCAAGTTAATCAACAATTTATCCTCTTGCAATCTATTTAGCACTTGCCTAATATACTCAAGATGCTCTCCCATAGTCTTACTAAATATCATAATATCAAGTATAACTTTATTGGTGAATATTTTCCAATTGGAAAATCTCACTCACCAAGGACCCCAGATTTAGAAAAAAATATTGCACTTTTGAGATGGTAATATCACCCACACTTTATGAAAATTGGCTTCCATGATTCAATAAATCACAAATAATGATACAAAATTATTTTTGTTTTAGTGATTTCTTTGCCAATATAATTTAATCTTTCTCACATGGTACATTAAATACTGTTGCCTACAATTTCCAAGGCTTTCCTTTATTGATAGTCAATTTCACCATTATGTGATATAAATTTAAGTTAATTTAGAGTTTAAGTACACATATATGACACATGTCTCTATCCTAGAGAGTTTCCTTGGAACTTTATATCCTTTCTCACTTTGTCCCAAAATATATATTATTGTAGACACATGTCTTTATTTCAAGAACTTTCTCTAAAACTTGGTGTCCAAAAAAATTTCTTGAAACGAGATTTGGGCCATTCATTAAGGATCATCCAATAGCTATAAAAATAGGGTTTTTATATGTTACATAATATAATATTAACTTTGTCTCATTAAGCTTCAAGTTTGATAATTAATTAGGCTACATATAATAATAATAGAATAGTAGTTCCTAGGTATGTGTACTTATGCACTTATGGTTTATTAGCTTTTATTTTCTTCAATAATGAAATATTTTTCAACATGTTATAGAAATTCAATAGGATTGGAAAAAAAATTGCCAATACGATTAATTTTTTTCTTAGTTTGGAAAAACAAATTACCAATAGAAAATAAAATTTTCCCCTTGAAATAATGTTGGACTCACTAAAGTTTTATAGTTTTTTACAAAGGGGGGTTTCTTAAAGTTATCCCTACATAATATCATCCAAATAAATAATCACAAACTTACCCAAGAATTTCTTCAAGATTTCACTTATCAACCTCATAAAAGTACTCAAGGCATTATTCAGACTAAAAGACATAACCAACCATTCATTAAAACCTTCTTTTATTTCTAAAGTAGTCTTTCACTCATCACCTTCTATGATTCTAATCTTATGATTGCCACTCTTCAAATCAAACTTAGTAATTTTTTCTCCACTCAAACGATCCATTATATCATCCATCCTCAGCATAGGAAACCTATACCCTACTATTTTATTTTTAATATCCCTAGAATCATTACACATTCTCCACTCACCATTCTTCTTATGTGCCAATATAGTGGGAATAGCATATGGACTCAAACTTTCTTTAATCAAACCATTCTGCAAAACCTCCAACACTTGCCTATTAAGTTCTTCATTCTTAGTAGGTGTCAATTTGTAAGGTTCTTTATTTGGAAAACTATCTCTAGGGGCTAGGTCCATGCAATGACTTATAATCCTTATTGGTGGTAAACCATTAGGTACATTCTCTAAAATAACCTCTAAGTACTCGGTAAGCAACTTTTTAAGTTTTTTTGGAACTCAATCAATACTATCATTACTTGTTGTACTAGGAATCATAGAAAAAAAAAACTTCTCTTTTCTCATATCCTTCATAAACTAATTTCCATTAACCATGTGAACATGTACTATTCTACAATGGTTTTCATTAGTTGCCTCTATCAAAGGTAACAAGACTTGTCTCTTTCCATTTTCCCAAATGGTATATTGATTTAATCTACCATCTTGCAATTCTATTCTATCATATTTCTAGAGTCTACCAAAAAGCATATGGAAACAATCCATATGCATAGTATCACATATAACTTCATCATAGTAATTCTTAATCTTGAATTTCAGAAGGCATCTTTCACTTACTAGTCATTTATGCTCATCATTGATCCAAGTAACTTGATAGGGTTTAGGGTGTTAGAATTTGAAAAGATTGATAACCCAAAAAACTAGTGCAAAGAATAGATATCTAAACTATGAATGAAAATGATATAAAATCAGAATAGCAACATAGAGTTAGTCTCCAAGAGAGTATTGCAAATACTAGAAGTAAAATAGCATTAAGAGGATACAAAAGAAATCGATCCCAAATACAAGCCAAGTAGCATGCTTATATAGACTAGGAAGAGGGAGGAGGTGACAATATTGACCAATGAGGAGCAACCATCTATCAGACTAAAGATAGTAAAGTATCTTCCTAAGATATCTAATGGATTCCTACACGTAGGAAGGTGACACCTCGCAACCACTTTCTAAATAAGACATGCTTTATTAACCTAAGAAAGATTATTAAAAGTGTAGGAAAAAACTACAAATATAGGGAAAATAAATAACCCACTAGGAAATTTAAAAACTACACTAACACCCCCCCATAAGCAAAGCTTAAGTAGATGTAGAAATGGGTCCTGGAAAATTAGGCTTGATGAGGTACCCATGTACATAAAATTCCCCCAAAAGAGAGAGAAAAGAGACTCCCCCAAAAAAATAAGGACTCCAAGTGAGAGGAAGAGGCCCCCCAAAATATGAAGCATCTCGCACCCCCAGCAAAGCTTGTAAATTTTGTCTGATAGATCCACTTACATCGAACAAGTTTTCTTCCCTTAGGAAGAGGGACAAGATCCCAAGTGTGGTTCTTCTTCAAGGAAATATACTCTTCCTGCATAGTTGTATCCCACCCAAGAATACTAGAAGCCTCATGAAAATATGGTAGATCTGATGCAGTACCAATAAAGATATGTGTAGCATCTTGGAATTGTGAATGAGTCTGCCTAGTGTCTGATGGATTCCTAACCCAATCACCTATAGACTACAAGGTCTGTCTAGCCCAAAGTGGACTAGAAGATGGAGAATCTGTAGGAGAATTATCAACATGTGAATGATGACTAGGAGAGGAAGGAGGTGAATCCTCTAAATCATTGTCTACATCAGAAGTGGGGATAAAAAATTGCTCAAGTGAATCTGACTCATCAGAAGATCTGTCATGTATTCCAATTGACTTCAATGTCAAAGTAGAAGGCAACCCTATGACCATGCTCTGTTGGTTGAGCTGATGCAAATAGAAAAAGTTAAGATGGCCAAACCACTCATGCCATAATTTACTCACATCATTAGAGTGAGTGAGAAAAATAGTCAAAGGAGGATCAAGAACAAAGAGAGAAAATAGATAGAGTCATGACTAATGATCTATTCTCCCAACTACAACCATAGAATCATTGTGCAACTCATGTATCTCCACTAAATCAGGAGTGAAACCAACTCATTTGCCTGAACCTATGTGAGTGATTTGGTATACCGATAAGAGATTAGTTGACAATGAGGGTACACAAAGAACATCATGGAACGTGCCATCCCCCACATCAACAGAGCCTCTCCCACACACCTCAATAGGAGTGTTATCACCCATCAAAATAAAAGGCATAGTACACAACTCCAAGGATGCAATTTCTTCCTTAGATGAAGCCATGTGGTGTGAAGCACCCGAATCAAGAACCCAAGAGGATGGTGAGGAAAAAACTACAACAAGGGCCTTGCCCTTTCCTTTCCCTTTGTTATTTTATTTTTCCTTGTTAGACCCTTCATTAGATCTTTTTTTGATAGACTCAGGAACATTGATATTATTCTTCTCAAGAATGTATGTCAAGTGATCAATTTATTTCTTCAAACATTTATGTTCATCATGACTAGGTCTTTTACAATAGGCACATTTGACCTTTTCTTTCTTAGGCTTATCACCCTTGGAAGATGGTGTATCTATAGCTACTTTTGAAGCAACTGGTATCTGATCCTTCTTCTCCTTGCTATTCTTTTGTTTCTCATCCTTACTATTGTTGTTACTACTTTATCCTTTTTGTTCTTTTGTGTCTTAGTTGGCAGCCAAGGCATGTGACTTAGAGGACTTAAGAGTGCCCATCTGGATTAGCTTGTCTTGTTCTCGAGTGAGATTGACAGCAAAATCATCCAAAGATGGCATGGTGAATTGAGTACCAAGTGCACCCTTAGTATCATAGAAGGTAGAGACAAACACAAAATATTCTAAACTTAGCTTAGAGAGAATACTAAGAATTAGTTGTTCATCTTTCTTTTCAATTCCACATTGTTTTAACTACAACCTTAGTGACTTCAATTTAGTGAAGAAATCTTGGATTGTGTTTTAACTACCTGGACTTAAACTAATTAGTTCATTTTCCAACATATGACCCCTCATTGAATCTTTTGTACCAAATAGTGTTTCTAGCTTTAACCATATTTGATTTGGTGTATCCAAAGATTCAATGTGATATAGCAAATCAGGAGAAACAGACAAACACAATGTTCCATATGTGTCATCACATTTGTTAAACCACTTAGGCTTGTCTTCATATTTAACAGGTTCAGTTTCAAGTCCCATAGTTATCCTATTTAATCCAGCTTTCCTTAAGTGAATTGTCCTGCGTGATTTCCACTCAAAGTAATTGTATGCAGTTAGGATGGGCATATTTGTTCGATCCATAATGAAGAAATGCAAAAAAGAAATGCCAAAAAAAGAGAACCTAGCCACGACAATGCCCCCCCTTTTTAATCAAACAAAGAACCTCCCCAAAGAAATATGATTTGGCACTTTATTTTAGTGCATTTACAACTACCACTAGAGAGAAATACTTAATGATCTTGATTTCAATACATTACAAACCCTCATGAAGAGCATATGCTAAAAGTTAAACTTGGGTACAATAATCAAGGAAACAAATAACACCACTACAATCTACTCAAAAAATCATGCAATTTCAAAAAAAAAAATTCCTTGATACAAGGTCATATGAGAAAGTTATGATCCTTTGAAATTTCCAAAATGAGAACTATGCATAGTCATGGCCAAGAATTTGCAATTTTTGAAGAATTCATGCATGAATTTTTTTTTTAAAACTCCACTAGTGGATAGACCACAAAAAAATAGCCAAGGTCATAACAAGAATCATCAAAATCGAAGTTTGTATGAGCAAGAACAAGACATTTGAAAACTACATTCAAATCTGCAATTGCCAATGGAGAGGGGTATGGCTATAGCTTTCTATGCTCGATTTTGCAAAATATACAGCTTGCATGCAAAAACTAAAAGATACCTAGATAGCTTTTTGGTGCTGCAAACAAAACTTAGAAAGCATTTTTCTTGTTGATGTACATAAGACATTGTTGTAGTGTAAATCAAACACCTTGAACAATAAAAAATGGCTCCAAAAATCAAAAAATGACCCCAACAACCAAAATATGACATGCAAATGCTGGATTAGCTTCCTAAGTCCATCAATGGTATGCTAAAACTTTCAATATTTATTGAAAACTCCAAATATGCACATTGGTTGTCAAATTTGAGATTGAAACCCCAGAGAAAAAATATTTTTATCAAACTTTTCTGATTCTCAAGATCATTCGAAGATGCAAGAGAAGAGAGTACTTCATTTTTCAAAAAAACTAAAATAAGATTTATTAGCCCCCCCCCAAATCTCTCAAATAAGGAAACTAAAATCTACTCTTGCACATAGAAAAGCTCTGATACCATGTTAGAATCTGAAAAGATTGATATCCCAGAAAACAAGTGCAAAGAATAGATATCTAAACTATGAATGAAAATGATATAAAATCAAAATAGAAACATAGAGTTAGTCTCCAAGAAATTGTTGCAAATACTAGAATTAAAATAGCATTAAGAGGATGCAAAAGAAATCGATCCCAAATACAAGCCAGGTAGCATGCTTATATAGACTAGGTAGAGGGAGGAGGTGACAACACTGACCAATGAGGAGCAACCATCTATCAGACTAAATATAGCAAAGTATCTTCCTAAGATAGCTAATGGATGCTTACATGTAGGAAGGTGACACCTCGCAACCACTTTCTAAATAAGACATGCTTTATTAACCTAAGCAAGATTATTAAAAGTGTAGGAAAAAACTAGCAATATAGGGAAAAATAAATAACCCACTAGGAAATTAAAAAACTACACTAACATAGGGTGTCTCATCCTTTGCAACTGCAACTTATTAACCAACTCCTCTTATGCCAAATTTTGTAAACTACCACTCTCAATGATCACCTTACAACAATTTTTTGTAATATTGCATATATTCTTAAAAAGATTTCTCCTTGGGATAGATTCTTCATTAGCTCTCTCATTACACAAAGTTCTTCTCACCATCAAGCTTTCTTCTTTTCTAGGTCCATCCAGTGGACTCACATATTCTTCACAAACTATAGTGTTTCTACTACTACCTTCTATTTTCTTACACTCAAAGGCTTTATATCCTTCTTCACCACATTTGAAATAGGTTCCTTGAAATTATCCTCTTCCATAATTACCTCAATAAGGACTACCTCTACCTTGGTAAGAACTACCACCTTTCCACTTAGTCTTTCCTTTCTCATCATTTTTCCTCTTAGGTCTACCTTTCTCTTGTGTAGTATTCTCAGATTTGGTATTTTCTCTATAAAATTTCCTCTACCTCTTTTCCTTTCTTTTTGCTTCTTTATCAAGATCTCTTCAGCTTTTAAGGCATATTGATATGCTTCTTCCACACTATCTAGTTTCACAAATTTGATCTCATCTTGTATTGAAGTTCTCAAACCATGCAAATACCTAGCCACTTTCTCTACCTCATCATCAACATGTCCAAATATAATGTCCAATTTGTAGATTTCCTTAGCATACTCCTTCACACACATACCCTTTTGTGTCTATCTTTTACCTCTCTCAACAAATTGACTTGATAATCAACAAGTAGGAACTTCTTCTTTAATTTATTCACCATCTTCAGTGGTGTCCTAATCTTCTCTTCATCTTTCCTTTTTCCATCGATTTGCAAATGTCCCCACCAAAGTGAAGCATGGCCCTTCAACTTGGTGACCTCTATCTTTATCTTTCTATTATTAGGGGTGCCCTCAAATTCAAATAATTTATCCATCTTAGAGATCCAATCCAACTAAGCATTGGTCTCCAATCTTCCATCATATCTTGTAACCATTGACACAAAATTCTATTTGCTTTCCTGAGGAACTACTTCTTAGGTAACCTTTTGTAACATGGAAATAGCCTCCAAGTGTGGGACTTGTGCTCTGAGGTTGAATCTCTAGAGAAGGTCGGCTTCCTTACTATTAGGATGCACCTACACTACCACTTGAGAAAAAGGGAGAAGGAAACTAAAATTAAAATGTTGAAAGGGAAAGGGGGTGATGCACTAGATAGAAAGAATAGTTACAAGTCTTCCTAAAGACATACTACACATCAATGAGACACCCAACTACACTAATCTTAACTCTATTATACCTTCTAATAAATCACATGCATGTTTGGAACTAGTTGAAGTGCTGAAAGGAAAGGAATTTCACTATACAACAACCATTAACAAACATAACACAACACATAGATCTAAGAAAATAGAAAATAAAAATTCACTATAAGGCAAATACATGCACTAGATAGTAGAATGGAAAGAATAGGTAATAAAATGAGAAATTTCATTAATGGAAGTCAAGATTGCAGAGCATAATGCTATTGCAAAATAAAAACAAAGAAGAACCCAGAAAAAGTATTTACAACTATCTTTTAAAGAGTTTAGGCATAACTTAAATCTAACATGAAGTATAAACCCCAACCAAAGTGGAGTTGAGTTGTAGAGAGAAAAACCATGAAATATAATATGTTGTAATCAAGTGATAGGAAGGGCAAAACAAGTGCACTTAGCTATAAGAAATAAAATCCCATGAGATTTGATCATTAAAATCATTAATGAGGGATGAAGATGCATAGATGTTGTGCAAACAAGGCCAAAGAATTTTGTTTATCATTAAATAATAGTCCTTGTAACATGCCATGGCCACAATACAAGAATTTGTACCACTACTAGAAAACATGGGATGGGATAACACACAAGTTAACATGCTGCAAAAATATAGAGCTGACCCATGTGGAATAAATCTAATTTACCCCCAAAAAGATGAGGCATCAATGTAGATTTTCATTTTTGAATGAATGGCTTAGATGCTACAAGAAATCTCCTCAACAAGTGAATAAAACCCACCCATAGATCAAGGTCTTCTTCAAAAGAATGGACAACCTAGATGCATCTAGAAAATATCCAAAGCTTTGCAGCCTAGCACAAGAAAGATCTACCATGTGGCATAAATCTATTGGCCAACACATTTCTTGAATGCACAGTTGAAGATGCAGTAATGATTTCATTATTTTGTGGAAGTAGAAAGATAAGCCTTCTAAAATAGTGAATTTCACTATTTCAGAAAGAGTAGCTAAGTCATTCTCTAAAATGGTGAAAATAGTTAACACAAAATTTTAACCTTGGTGGAAAATGTGTATTAACCCACAACTCAACACATGAAAGAAATTAAGCCAACTTGGTCAATGAACAAGCTAAACTAGTTTAACACATGAAGGAATTGAGCCAACTCTTCTCGTGAAGAGACCGAGTTAACATGAGATGTTAACCCAACCAAAAATAAATTTAACCCACATCAAATAATCTAGCCCATTAAAGATCTCTCAGATCACTTATCAATGATGGGCTAAATGGGGGTGGAAATGGCAAACATTCTTGGCAACTTAGAGGGGATGTTTTACTACTAAGCATAGACCAATGGCCTTAAGAAATCCATTGGCCATAGAGTCAACAACAAGAAATGAAATGTTATCCCACTTACAAATTCACAAAATTTTGCAACTAGCAAAAAAAAATCTCCAGGGAGCTTTGAAAAGCTTAGAACAACTCCAGAAAAAGGAACAAATGTGTTTGTGCACTTCTTGGAAAGAAGAAAACCCCTACTCTACTATGTATAAGTATTTACAATGCAAAATATTAAATAAGGCCATTGATTGGCTTGTTGAAATAGCTTCCCTTCCTCACAAGTTGATTTCTCTTTCCATGCACATGGACAACTAAAAATACCAACAAGCATGACAAACAACTGTTGCATGGAATAGCTTCCTCCCAATGCTAAAAATGAAGAAACTACTCTCTAGTACTGGGATGTCTTGATACTAAGCAAAATAGGCTTGCTCTTCCTTATGGTCTTCTCCCTCATGCTCTAGAATGAGCATGACCAAGGGAAACTTGCATTATTGTAGAGCTAGATGCCTAATGGGGTATCCTCTTGATGGAATTGGGTCTAAGTAATTGACCTTGATCTCATTGTCATGCTTTGCAATAGTTGTGTCATCATGGCTAGCAGGGACTAGCTCTAATGATATGGCTAGTGATGTGAGTGTCTCCACTTGTTCATAAGGGGGGTGAGGACTGCTCTATATGAAGTGAGAAAATTTCTTCCTTGGGGGCTCTTGCACTTTAGTCACTTTCAATTAGGCAAGATTAAGCTTCATCTCCTCCTAATATACAACCCACCTTCTATCAAGGTTCTCTTGAAATTGGGCCACCTCTGCTATCAACTCTGAAGAGTAGAGGTAGGCAAAACACTCTTCTTTAGTCTCATAATACGAAGGATTGAAAAAGTCATCTTCATGAAGGGGATCCATGAAGAAGCACTTAAATAAGGAGCTTCATAGAAGAGACATTTACACAAATCAGCACTTGATTTGTTGAAACCAATAGATGCATTGAGTCACCATGTTGTTAGATGGAATGCCTCTAAAGGCTGATTTCACTAAGAATAATACCCAAATTCTCAATGCATAAGATTGGATTGGCTTCAAGCAGACTTGTGCAGCTAAAAATGATTTTCCCATTAAGTGTGCTTAAAAATTTTGACATAAAAGTTTGCACGCTTACCTAAGGAACTACTTTCCAAGTGAACTTGTCTAACATGAAAATAGCCTCCAAATGTGCAACTTGCACTCTAAGGATACATCTCCAGAGAAGGCTAGCTTTCTTACTACCAAGATGCACCTACACTAACACTTGAGAGGAAAAGGGAGAAGGAAATTGAAATTAAAATGCTAAAAGGGAAAGGGGGTAATGCACCAGATAGAAATAATGGTTAGAACTCTACCTATAGACACACTACACATCATTGAAACACCCAACTATACTAATATTAACTCTATTCTACCTTCTAAGAAATCACATGCAGGTTTAGAACTGGTTGAAGTGCTAAAAGGAAGGAATTTCACTATACAAAAGAAACTAACAAACTTAACACAATGCATAGATCTAAGAAAATGGAAAAGAAACATTCACTATAAGGAAAATACATGCACTAGATAGTAGAATGGAAAGAACGGGTAAGAAAATGATAAATTTCATTAATGGAACACAAGATTGTAGAGCATAATGCTACTGTAAAATACAAAAAAAGAAGAACATAGAAGTATTTATAATTACATTTTAAAGAGTTCAGGAATCACTCAAATCTAACTTGAAGTTTAAACCCCAACCAAAGTGGAGTTGAGTTGTAAAGAGCAACACTAAATGAATATCAGAACTAAATATGATCATGAAATACAATTTTTTGTAATAAAGTTGATGGGAATCGAAAAATAAATGCACCCAGTCGTAAGAAATCAAATCCCATGAGATTTGATCAGTATAATAATTAATGATGCATGGAGATGCATAGATTTCATGTAAACAAGGCCAAGTAATTTTGTTCATCATTAAAGAAAAATCCTTGTAATGTGCCATGGCTGCAACAAAAGAATTTACACTACTATCAAAAAATGGGGGATGGGATAACACATAAGTTAAACTGTCATGAAAATAAAGAGTTGACCCACATGAAATAAATCTGATTTTCTCCCAAAAAGATGATTCATTGATCTAGATCTTCATTTTGGAATGAATGGCTTAGATGCTACAATAAATCTCCTCAACAAGTAAATAAAATCGAACTATAGATCAAGATCTTCAAAAGAATGGACAGCCAAGATGCATTTGGAAAATATCCAAAGATTTGTAGACCATCACAAGAAAGATCCACCATGTGGCATAAATCTATTGGTTAGCACATTTCTTGAATGCACCATTGAAGAGGTAGGAATGACTTTGTGATTTCATAAAAGCAGAAAGGTAAGCCTTCCAAAATAGAAAAAAATTATATTTTGGAAAGAGTAGCAAAATCATTCTCTAAAATGGAAAAAATGGTTAATGAAAAATGTTAACCCTAGCCAAAAATGCATGTTAACCTAAAACTCAGCACATGAAGGAAATTGAGCCAACTTGGTCAATGAACAAGCTAAACTAGCTCAACACATGAAGAAACCAAGCCAACTTAGCTCATGAAGAGACCAAGTTAACATGAGATGTTAACCAAACCAAAAAGCATGTTAACCCGCATCAAAGAATCCATCCCATTAAAGATCTCTCAAATTGGTTATCAATGATGGACTGAATGGGGGGAAAAAATGGCCAATGGTAACTTTAGAACAAGGCTTATAATATGACCTAGAAAAAACTCTCAATAGTCTATCCTCATCTACTTCCATTTCAAGTTCAAGGTTAGGGTTTGGTTCTTTTAGTGCTTCCTCATCATCACCCACATCATCAAGATGCACTCCTCTCCTTTAGGTTATCTCAACATCATCATGTCTAGATAAAATTTGTCTCAACGTGTCTAGGATGGTATTATCAACATTTCCTCTACCATGACCTATTTTGTGAAGGTATCTCTAACCATTTTTGTCTATTAGTGTTAAATGATCATCACTATGATTGAGCTAATCTATATAGGTTGAGTCATGCACATAAGCAAGTATGTAACGCACTTTATATGAACCAAATAAGTGTATGGTCATCGAGTATTTCAATACAAGCCAAGCTCATCAGAAACCAAGAAAGTATCCAGTATACAAGTGTTGAGTTACAAAGTGTGTGTTGAAAAAAATAAATGTTGAGCATCAGAGGAGTAATACAGGTTGAGCAACAAAAATGTCAAACATCAAAAAATTGTTAAGACCAAAAAATGAAGAGTTTACATAAAAGTTAGGAATGGAATAGAGTTTGAGGGAAAATGATTATCAGGGTGACTTGGAAGGAACATTTGAATTTTGTAGAGGTTGTTATAAAGTATTTAATACATGTAGAGGGTTGTTATAGAATTTACACAAAGTGGATCACATATCCCTATGTTGTGCAATCAATGATTCAGATGGAGAGAATATTATGGAAGAATATAGAAAACTCTTTATAGAACTCTTTAAATAGTGACAATCTTAACCTAGATCATAGTGTGAGGGATGCATGTGCAAGCAAGAGCAAGGGAAAGAATGGAGAAGTGCATTCATGTGATCAAGGAGTAAAATGAAAGATTTAAATCAGAACTCAATGAAGGGTTTTATTATCATCTAATAGAGCGTGTGACCTATTCATAGCAATGAAGTGAAAGGAAAAGACAAGTAATATCAGATCAAAGGAGAGGATCAATTAGAAAAGAGAAGACTCCAAATCAACTTATAAAGAAAATTGAGAGTCAAGTATCAAATCAGTTTTAACCGACTTAAATCAAGGTCAATCTCTTAACAAAGTGGTCTTAATAGATCTTTATAAATCTACTAACAAAGTCCTTACTTTTTTTTAAGTTTTAAATCCTATAAAAAGGTGAGACCTATTCGTCTCTTAAGCTTTTAACATGGTAGACCCCTCAAAGGGTAGATTACATCTTATAATCAAACATTGTAACCTTAACTAGCTAATGTTATTACTACAGTAGTAAAGATTTGTGGGTGTCATCCCCACCCCTATTTTACCTTCACCTTGGAAGGTTTCTAGGTAACAAATATTCTATTATGTGTTTCATTTTCATGCATATAATTCATAAAATGTATATGTTAGAATGAATTTACATTACAATTTTTACATGCATGTTTATTGATAGATGTGAGTGAATTGGTGAAAATTTTAAGTGTTTAAGATTCTAATTCACCTCCCCCCCCCCCCAGTATCTTTTCTATCGTGTTCATTACTCCATCAATCAAAAATTAGTATTAGAGCATTGTTTCTCTTAGAGAAGCTTAATCACTTGGAGATTAGATATTGGATATGGAAGCTTTCAAACTAGACAAAGTTATCAACAATCAAGTGATTGATAACCAACTCATACTATAGAAAATTGAGAAGGCAAGACAAGATTTGAAGGATTCTTTGAAAAGGAGAAAGGAAATTGCTATTTAGATAAAATAGTTTTCATATGAAGAAGTTGAAACTAAACGGTTGTTTGAACCAATCAATCCAAATGACAAAGTATTTGTAGATCTACTTGACAAGAACAAACTCCTAAATGAAGAAATAAGAGAATTGAAAAGAGAACATGAAATCTAACTAGTAAGACTATGTGAAGTGACTGAACAAAAGAAGAAAGTTGGAGAAGACAAGACTATGGCTAAAGAAGACAAAAGGGTAATGGCCACCAGACTTGAAGAAGGATATCAAATGTGAAGAAGCTCGCAAATAGACAACTAGACATGATGAATCAAATAATACTTGCAAATCAAGAATTGAATCATAGGGATGTGGAAATTGAAAATCTCAAATCATAGGAGGACATACTAAGGAATGAACTGAAAGATGAAAAAGAATCTATGAAGAAATTCAACAAACTTAAAGAGGTAATGAAGTACTTTGAAGAACTTATGAAGTCATCAAGTTGTTTTAATAAATTAGGACATTCATACAATGAGATTGGAGAATTATCTAGGAATGGAGAACTAAGGAATGAAAAGTCAAAGGAAAAACCCACATGATATCACTATGGAAAACTTTTTCATACTGTAAATATCTATCAAAGAAAACATGGTGCGCAAAATTCTAAACCTAATTTCACTGGTCACTATTTTTAGTTCAAGAAACTAGGACATCAAATACACAAGTGTAGATCAAGAATGTGGAATGCAACTACTACACCCAAATCTGGAGGATATTGCTATAAATGTTAAAAGTATGGGCATAGAGCACATATAAAACCTTATTGGACAAATCAAAGGAAGAATTATGCACCTAAAAATGCATGTTCCAAATGTCACAAGTTTAGATATCAAAACAAGAATTGCAAGACTCAAGTACATTTAGAAAATCAAACAAAAGACAAAGGCAAAGGCAAAGTGGACATTGAGAAAATTAGGAATAAAATGAACCAAAATGGAAAAGGAAAATAAATGGAAATAGTGGAGAAAATGAAGCTAAGGTTGCCCAATCCAATACAGAAGGTGATCATGTCATCTCAAACCAAGAAAGAGGGGTATGTATGGAATTGTATACCTAATTGATATATCACACATAAGTTCCTTACATGAAAATGTGCCAAAATTTCATATTTTCATATGTGAAGATGCATAAGAATAATTTGTGAAAGGTTGTCAAGTGTCAGTAAAAATTGTCTATGTTGACCTAGCACTTTCGAAGAGGAATGATAAAGACTAAATGGAATGATAGGGAATGAGTAATATGGAAGAGACTAAGCTATAATATAAAGACCTAGTTGAATGGCATCAACATCGACTGAGATAGCTAACTTCCACTGACCTAAGAACACAACATTAATGGGGACCCTAGATTGATCAAAAGAAGGTATATAATGAATTTCAAAGATATTATTATATACATTTCATTCATATTTTCAAGAGCACAAATTGATTTAGAAATTTTAGCTACTAGTGAAGATTTCAAGAGAAATTTGATCGAGAAGCTTGAATGAGTGAAGATTTGAATTGTGCTAAGTATCTAGAGAAGAAAGAACTTCAAGCCCTAGTTATGATCATGAAAGCTTAATCAACCACTAGAATGAGTCAAGAGGTTAGTATAATCCAACTAGTGAAGAGCGACACTTGTCCCCCACCAAAGTTTTATGCTATTCTATATATTTCTATGAAAGGAGACTCAATGGGCATGCTATTCTTGATACCACCTAAATTCATCATGATACATGATGTCAGAAGCTATTATATGTGTAAAATTGGAGAAGTAGGAGATTATGAAATCAAAGAATCTTATGAGAAGTTGTGCATTGAAGGAATTGATGAGGCTAATTATTGCCTCTATTTTATGATAATTCTAATACTCTATTTTAATACCACCAAGATATTTGTCAACTTATGTTTACCTAAACTGATGATTAAAATCTAGAATAGAACCATTAGCCTATGGGTAGATAGTATGTCATATTTTGTCAATATTATATATATAATATAGTATTTCATATAACCATCAGAATGTGTGTTCTAATATTTGAATTTAATTTGATTCTTCTTATTTGTAAATATTTTTGTATTAGAACTAACTTGTTAGCAAAGGAAGCTAAAGATGGTCAGAAGTATTCAAGAGGAATGTTGAAGATGACCGACGACATTTAAGGAGAAAAAATTAAGGTTTAGCCACAGTGGAGTGGACGAAGTGATGACAGTACTAAGAGACATGACCGCTACCAAGGAGGAGCTATGAAGAATTGCTACATTTTCTCTACATTCACTATTGTGTCAAATTAGTTGCCCAAACTTTATTACTCATATCGTGAACTGTTTCCTTCTTTCTCTCTCATGGATTTGTAGTTAGTTTATTTTCTTTCATGTTTTTGAATAAGTGTTGATCCTCTATTTATAGGGATCAAATCACTAGTGTTAGGAGGTTAGAAGGAAATTTATGAAAGAAACTTTTGACTCTTGCAGCGAGTTATTTTTATAGTTTTATGTATTGTTCTTATGTAAGGAATTTTTGGAACATAATAAAATAGCTCTTGGTTTACATTTTGTGTTAGTAGATTAGCAAAAGCCAACCAAGGGGGCCCACTTGGGAGGTGGATTAGATTAGAGTAGTGTAGATTTGTTTTTAGTATTTCTAGTATTATAGGTAGAAGTTAAAATTTCTTTCCTATAGCATCATATGATTGTTCCTACAACATTTGTAAGAATAGATATAGTAGATGAATTGAGTTGGAATATAAGTTAGCATTTAATTGTATTTTTAGCATTCATTTTAGTGTAGAGTTAAGTGTGTTAGTTTCTTGCAGCACTAATGTAGGTTCTTTCCTTGCATTTTACTTTCCTACAACATAAGCATAATGACTCATTAAGAAACTTAGTGCACATACCATGCTGACCATTTTGAGTATACATCCCTAGGTTAAAAAATTAAATACACCTCATGGTAGGGAAAATAGTCCTTAGATTGAATATATTATTCCTAAGTATGGCCTTGGACATGATTATTATACACCTATTGTGAGGTGGATCATTTTTGGTGCCATTGCTAGGGATGGTATCAAGCTAGGAGCATTTTTGAGTCATAGTTATTAGTTCAATTTTTTCAAAAATGTGCAGTCCTAAAACTTTCTTCACCAGTGTGAAGAATTCAATTGCATGCATCAAAGAGGAAGACAATGAGATGAATATGGAAAATTTCTTCCACATGAGTCTATTAATTTGAATGAAGAAATTGAAGACCAAGAATCTAAGTTTCCTTTTGAGGATGCAAGCCTTGTTTTTCCTATAGAATCATCCTCAAGAGAAAATCCTATAAATACGAGTGGTCTTTAACCTTATGCTAGAATTTTGGCTAGTTTTCTTAATAGTACTACTCCAAATCCACCAGTTTTTAACAATCCAATACCCAAGTTCCTTTTCAACAGCAACCTCATAATCGAATAACTCTAGTAATGGCACAACCTACTTTTCCATTTCCTCTTCCAAGCCTCATAAATAATGCTAATCTCAAGAATATACCCATAGCTGCTCTTCCAAAGTTCTATGGCCTTGCAACTGAAGACCCTAATACTTTCTTGTTTGTGTTTGACATACTTTGTCATAGCTTTGACTACAACACTAATGCCCATAAGCTCAAGTTGTTTCTAGCAACACTAAAAGAATCATCTCTACCATGGTTCATGGGCTTAGGAGCCAATGCAACATGAACTTGGGATGAAATGCAAACTATGTTTCTAGATAAATACAAAGAGTATTGCAAAGCATCTAATTCAAGAGGAGATGAAATCTTTAGGATATCATAAAAGGAGGAAGAAACATTAGAAGACTATGTTTCACATTTCTTGTATACACTACAAAAGAACCCTCAACATGTGTTTTCTGAGGATTCACAAAAGCTAGCATTTTTGAGAGGTGTGGATGATAATTGTTTAGAAGCACTAGACCTTATGGCTAGTGCTGATGTATATCAATCTTCTTAGGATGACCTCAAGAAAATTTGTCAAAACTATTCAAGGTCAATTATGAAGAAAGGCCAAGGACCTCATTCTACAATCACTAAAGGAATCAGTTAGGGTATTTCAAAGCTTGAGATATCTAATCTACTAATAGATTTCAAGAAGGACATCATAAATGATGTCATTACACATCTCGACACAATGACTACAAAGAAGAAGCATGCAAAAGTTGAATCACAATTGGCTAAGTACTATTCTCATTATTGCAAATAGAAGCAAGACTGCACATATAAACTAGTAGCCAACTTAGAGAACTAGAATTTTTTGATAGAGTACATGAAGACAAATAGGGACAATGATCAAGTGTTCTTCATTGCTCAACAATGACCATGGGCCTTGAGACAAGGTATGCCTCAAGATCCTCTACAATTTTCAAATCCTTATAATAATCAATGGCAAAACCAAAGCTATCAGAATCCCTCCCAGTACTCCCAACCTTCTTGGCTAAATTAGTATAATAACCAGTGGCAAAACTAGTACAATCACCAATGACAAAACTAGCAAAAAAATAAATAGAAAAATCAATAGAACAACTGGCAACCACCATATGGAAATTGGTAGCCTAATAATCAATGGAGGGAGCCTTCACAATGGCCTAACCAAAATCTTGGTAACCCACAACTACTGCCTCCAGTTCCACCTCCTACAATAATGCCACCTCCTATAGCAACTAATTTTTAACCCTAAGCCAACTTAGTTTCCTACTCAACCTCAACTAAATCCAAACATCAAGAAACCACAACAACAAATGTACACTATAGATACTCAACAATCCCCTACATATTCCTTAGAAGTATTTGATATGCATTTAAGGTCGAGTAAAACTTTGCCTGCACTAGAATACCCTATTATAATAGAAGTTGCAGATACTCCTACAACACCCCTTCCAGAAGTGATATTGCTAGATATCAACCTACCAACTAATGTATCTAGAAAGACTACTAACCATATCATAGTGAATCCTCCTTTTCCACATAGGCTAAATAAATAGAAATCTATACCCAAAAAGGAAGATACATTTGGCATTATTGAGTAGTTGAAAGACATGCATGTTCAAATTCCTCTATTTCAAGCTATCAAGGATGTCCCTCTTTATGGAAAGGCTATTAAGAAAGCATGTTTTAAGAAGCTAGGGTGGAAGTAGAAAAACCCTAAAATAGTTCTTGTTGTCGAGAAACTAGTAGATATCATGTTAGGGAAGGTAGTAACACCAAAGTATTCAAACCCTCGTATTCTAGTGGTTAACTTGATCATAAATGGACAGGCTGTGAAAAATGCTTTAGTTGATCTTGGAGTAGCAATCAATGTAATGAGAAAAGATACAATGCATAGGTTATGCATGGAGGGCTTAAGGACAACTCCCATAGTGTTACAACTTGCAGATAGTTCAACTATCACTCCAAATGGTCTCATTGAATATGTGATAGTGACTTTAGATTCATGGGAGTACCCTACTAATTTTCTTATCCTATCACCCAAAGTCAAACTTGTTGGCTATCTTGTCATATTGGGAAGACCCTGGTTAGCCACTATTGATGCCAAAATTAGTTGTAGATTAGGCAATATGAAAATTTCAAATGGTCAAAACATAAGTAAGCTAGAGCTATATCCACCTGCTCAACCCCAAATAGATTTGGGAGAACCTATTTGGCCAAATTTAGGAGGTGAAGAGGAAGAACTAAATTCTATAGGCTAGCTCATGATGTTGCATAAATAATCTTTTTTGAAAATATAGGAAGAAGATGATATAGTACAAAGCATTCTCACCAATGAGTGTATAGTGGCCAAAGATATTGATGAAAGTTCTATCTTACAACTATGTACCTATAAAGATTGTGTTTACCTAGAAACTCCTAAAATAATTGACCAACTATTGCCAAGAGAAGTATCTACAAGACCAATACCAAAAGTGTCAATGGTAGAATTAACAACTACAAGGAACTTTCCCCTGGTCATAATCTTCATGTAAACAAAAGTTGTCCATATCCCAATTGGAACTATTAACCAAGCTCCTCAATCAGCATGAAAAAGCCTTTGCTTTGGATTATAAGGATAGGGTAGGATTGTTTCCTAAACTATATACCCATAGGATATATATCAATGAAGAAATCTTGCCACTTCGACAACCTCAAAGGAGAATAAACCTAGCATTGCATGAAATAGTTAATATAAAGTTGCAGAAATTTTTGGATACTAAATTTATCTATCCAATATCTAATAGTAAATGGGTATCACCCTTAGTTATTTTACCTAAGAAAGGAGGGAAGTGGCAGATCTGTGCAGACTGTAGAGAATTAAATAATGCCACAAAGAAGGATCACTTTCCTTTACCTTTTATTGATCAAGTTTTGGATACTTTGGCTGGAAAGAAATACTTTTCATTTTTAGATGGATATAGTGGATACAACCAAATAAGCATTTCTCTGGAAGATCAGGAGAAGACTACATTTACATGTCCTTGGGTACTTATGCTTATTTTGTATTACCATTTGGTTTACGTAATGCACTAGCTACTTTCTAGAGAGTTGTAATCAGCATCTTCGCTGATATATCACATGATTGCATGGAGATATACATGGATGACTTGACTATATTTGGTGTCACATTTGAGGAAGCTTTGAAGAACTCAGAGAAGGTACTCATCCAATGTGAAGAGCACAACTTGTCTCTCAAAAGGGATAAATGCTTCTTGATGATGCAGGAAGGAATAGTATTGGGACATTTTATCTCTAAAGCTAGAATCCAAGTAGACCCTACAAAAATAGAGGTAATTCTAACACTCCCCACTCCTACAAAACAAAAAGAAGTCTGATGTTTTTTAGGATATGCTATTTATTATAGAAGATTCATTAAGGATTTTAGTCAAATAGCTAGTCCTCTTTATACCTTACTTACCAAAGAGGCTAAATTTACCTGGACAAAGGAATGTGACAACTCCTTTCAAAAGCTTAAATCATTGTTGACCACTACACCAATACTTAGGGGTCCTGATTGGACTTTTCATTTTCACATACATACAAATTCTTTTGATTATGCCATAGGTGTAGTTCTAGGACAAAAATCCCAACTTCTTGAAAATGCAATCTACTATATTAGCAAGAGCCTTTGTGGACCAGAATTAAACTACATAGTGACTAAAAAAGAACTGTTAGCAGTAGTTTATGCTCTAAAAAAATTCTAGCATTACATAATTGGCTATCCCATATTTGGTCATACTGCTCATGTAGTAATTAAATACCTCATGAACAAACCTGCTATTATAGGTAAGTTAGCAAGATGGCTACTATTTTTATAGGAATTTGATATCACCATCATTGATAATCCTAGGAGAGCCAATGTGGTAGCTAATTATCTATCAAGAATCCACCATGATGAGAATGACACTACTCTAATAGATAATACATTTCTAGATGAGTATTTATTTTATATTGCTGTCCAAACTCCATGGTATGCAAACATTGCTAACTACATTTCAGCTAATAAAATTTTAGTACATTTCTCTTACAAGGAAAGGAAGCTTCTTATAGAGAAAAGTTTCCATTTCTCTTGGATTGATAATATCTTATTTTACACTAAACCTGATCAAGTTATGAGGAGATGTGAGAGAGAGGATGAGACATATGACATTCTACATTCATGTCATAATGAACCATGTGAAGGACACTTTGCAACAAAAAGAACAGCATTGAAGATTTTAACAACTGGTTACTATTGGCCTACACTTCACAAAGATATAGCCAACTATACACATAAGTGTGATAAATGTCAAAGGATGGGTAGACCAACAAGAATAGATGAAATGCCTCTCAATCCACAACTAGCATTAACACCATTTGATAAATGGGGCATGGATTTCATTGGTCCAATCGATCCTCCATCCAATGGGAAATCATATATCCTTGTGTGCACTGACTACCTAACAAAATGGGTTGAAGTCAAAGCAATGAAGCATGCTCGTGATCACAAAGTTGCAAAAATTTTGTATGAGGATATCTTTACTTGCTATAGTGTAGCCAAAGAACTTGTCACTGACCAAGGTTCTCAATTCACTTCTAATTTTATCAGAGAACTTATAAAACAATATAATATTAGACACTAAAAATCAAGCCCCTATCACCCTCAAGATAATGGAAAAGTAGAAGTCACAAATTAGGAGATAGAGGCCATCTTAACAAAAATAGTTCATTTGCACTAAAGAGAATGGAATAGAACACTACCAAAAGTTGTTTGGGCCTACAGAATAACATGGAAGACTACTATAGGGTTCACACCATTTGAGCTACTATATGGGAAAGTAGCAATGCTCCCCATTGAATATCAACATAAACTTTAAGAACAGCATTGGAGTTGAACATTAAACTTCATGTAGCATAGAGCTAACATCTTCTGCATCTTAATTCTTTGAATGAAATGTGCAAGGCTACTCTAGAATGTACTGAAATCATAAAGAAGCAAATGAAACAATGGCATGACTCCCACATTAAGAATAAACAATTTCAAATTGTTGACTGGGCATTGCTGTATGATTCTAGATTTAAAGATATGTTAGGCAAGCTATAGACATGATGGTTGGGTCCCTATGAAATAAACCATGTATTTGAAAATGGAGCCATCTAGATAAGTACCATTGATCTAGTGCCTTTTATGTTCTTAGTCAATGGCCATAGACTCAAGTTATATGAACAACCCCAAACAAAAGAGGACTTCTTGTAGCAATTTCAATGGCCAGCTTCAAATGAACAATAGGTAACCCTTCCTATAGTAGAAGGTGTTGACCTCCTACCTACAACTCTTCAATACTAATTTCTTCAAGCATGCCTAGAATAAAAACTTTACGTCCACATAAAGTTCAAAATTCTCCATTCACTTTCTAATTTCTTCTTTTCCAACTCATCTCATTTCTTTACCTACCACCATCCCACCTTCCACATCATCATTTTACAATGCTTTCAATAAACACCACCAGTTTGCTAACATATGCTATCACTACTGATGTATTTTCTACCACTTTTTGGTACATGCAACGATCAACTAATAGGTATAATATTTTTAAATCTTTATTCATTTATAGTACATAGATTTTGTTACTTATATCTAGTACTGCATTATTTATATTATTGCAATGTTGTGCTAGTTCCATACCCCGTGTTAAGTATGACAAGTGTGGACAATTGTTCATGTTTCATAGGGGTAGGGAAGGTTACTAAAACCTAATGACATTCCTATTTATTAATTAAAAAATTTCAAATCTTTACACTCCCTTAATTGATTAAAACTCAATTGCTATAAGTATGCAAGTGTCTAGGCATCGTACCCTTATTCATGAATGATTCCTTACTATCCAGTGATGATGTAACCTAAATTTAATTTTCAGGTGATCTGATTTTAATTCTTATACAATTTTCACATATCTATGATTTACTCTCATTAAACTACATTATTACTGCTCATAATGAATTGTTATATTAATTAGCTAAAAAGAGTGTGAAATGTGAAAATGGGTCTGTAAACAAAAATAAAAGCCTTAATTCATAGGAGGGAAGAGGAAAATAGTGCAAGTAGAGTAGAGAGTGAAATTGTCAAGCGAAAATGGGTGGACAATTACAGTGACAAGAACTGGTGGAGCATACTATTTTACTCTCAGATGTAGAGGTAGTTAGAAGATTTAATGCATGTGGTTGGTTAGGGTATTTCTTAAGTCTAGTAGTGTTTGATGAAGAAGCAGCCACAAAGTTTACAAGAAAATTTAATGAGGAATAAGCTACTGATGGGGATTAATGGTTGTTTCTATAGAAGAGTGAATAGCAAAAGCAACTGGGTTACCAACAATAGGAGAATATTACCCTCACACGAATGATGCAAGATCAGCCAGGGCTTAGTTTATCACACTAATTGATCCTTAGCTAGATATAACCAAGCAAGGTTGAAAAAGGACATCTCTTCTACCACCATACAATGAGCTAGTTATGCACATTATTAGGTACCTCACATGTGAAGGAAAATTTTCATATTTTCATGCACATCATTTTAAATTTCAAAGTTACATAAGGCACAATTATCCAGTAAATGTTCCCAATTCTTTGTATAATATGTTATGCATTAGTGTTGAAGAAACCCAAAAGGGGAAGGACAACTCTGTCACCCATCATGACTTGATAAAATTTCTCATAGAGAGATCACTTAGGGATGCCTCTCCCATGTCATGGATAGAATTTGTCCAAGCTAAAACCCTACAACCCTAGGCTATCCATAATGAACAACCCAGTGAGGAAAATGTAGCCCCCATTGATGAACCTACTAAGCAAAGCACTCAAGATGTTGAAGTTGACAATGTGCAAGGCAATGTGCAAGAGCATGTGCCCTTACCTATTCAAGAGACCAAAATACATACCTCTTCCTAAGCAAAGAAAAATGGAAATTACAAGAAGAAACCTTGGATCTGGTTGTAGAAAAGCCAATCCTTGTAGTTGCAACGCAAAAGAAAACTAAGACAAGTCTTGCAGTAGTCACTCCTATAGTAGAGACACCAAAAGGAAGTAGTAGGAAGAAGGCTATGATACCTGAGGAGACCTCTGTGAGAAGAAGTCCTAGAATGAGGGGACAAAATTCTCAAGTGTCAATATAAGCTCAGTCTACTTCATCCAAACCATCCACTAAAAAATCCCCAGTACAAATTTTTCTAGATGACTCTCCTCCTCACCCTAAAACTTCAAACATTCCTAAAAACCCTAATGAGGAATGTAGGGTTGAAGTAAATGAAAATCAAAATGGTTCCCCAATAGGCCAACAAGGTACTTCAAGCTATAAAGACACTAGCCTAGTTCCCTACAAGCTCACATGGCTTACAAATTTTTTAGAGCAGTCATGGAGGGAACAGAGGAAAAAGAAAAATAACTATGAAGAGGATAGTGGTTCCATTACCCTGCAAAAAATTATTTTCCAGTTGTATGGAAAACATATGTTTATTGTAGCCCTATGGGAAGAGGAGAGGAAGAAGATGAAGAAAGTCATAGTGTTCCAAGGTGAGGAAATTAAAGATTTGAAAGAGAAATTGGCAAACCAAAAACAAAGGATGGATCACACCCTCAAATTGGTTGATCAAGGACTTGCTTGTAGACCACAACCTCAAATTTATGCTATGTGTTTAAAGAAACAATTCCTTTTATTCCAACTTGTGCTAACCCTCAAGAAAATAAATGTAGAATTCAAATCAACTTAGGAATTCTATGGTTTATACCAGACTCTACCATCTGGGTAGTAGAACTTTCTTTATGAGTTATATGTGAAATTTTTTATCATTCCAATAGAAACTCAATGGAATCCTTTACTCTACATAAGGGATATATATTAGAGGTCTTTGATGTCCCGGATGCATAATGAAGCTAATTATGATAGACAATTGAATAATTACATAGACAATGAAAGAAAAGAGCCCATGTTATTGAAAGTTGAGAGTAGTAAAATAGAAGAAATTCTTAGGGACTGGTTTAGGTTGACTTATGGGGATAAGAATAACGAGATAAGGGATAGAATCTTCATTGCTAGAACCAAGGTATATGCAGAATATGAGAACCTACCTTACTTTACCTTTTAGAGAGCCATGGTTCATGCTAAAATTTGGTGGGGTAGATTACCTGAGACACTCAAAAGATCAAAGCCACACAATCCTATCAATTTAGAAGCCACCCTTCACCAAGTTCCAAAATATATATAGTTGGGGAAACAAGCTAGGCCAAAACTGTGGTGCCCACATACAATGCAACCTCCAATGCTCATGTGGCCCCTATATAATATTAATGTTAACAGACTTGACAAGTTGCAAGAGGACAATAGAAGGGAAATTTGGGAGAGAACATGAGGATTCTACTACACCTTCAAAAGTAGTAGGAGAGGAAGGACTGATGTTGGAGAATTTAGATCACTAACCAGGAAATGCAATGCTTGAGGACAAGCATCAGTTTACAAGGGGTTAGATGATGAGGCTAATTATTACCTCTATTTTATGAAAATTTTAATACTCTATGTTAATACCACCAAGACATTTTTGAACTTATGTTTACCTAAACTAATGATTAAAATGCAAAATAGAACCATTAACCTATGGGTAGATAGTATGTCATATTTTGCCAATAGTATATATATAATGTAGTATTTCATATAACCATCAGAATGTGTGTTCTAATATTTGGATTTGATTTGATTATTCTTATTTGCAAATATCTTTGCATTATAACTAACTTGTTAGCAAAGGAAGCTAAAGATGGCCAATGACATTCAAGGAGAAAATGTTAAGGTTCAGCCGCAATGGAGTGGAATAAATCATAATAGTACCAAGAGACATGACCACTACCAAGGAGGAGCTATGAAGAATTGCTATATTTTATCTATATTCACTATTGTGTCAAATCAATTGCCCAGACTTTATTACTCATATTGTGAAATGTTACCTTCTTTCTCTCTGATGGATTTGCAGTTAGTTAGTTTGCTTTCTTAATTTTGAATAAGTGTTGATCCTCTATTCATAGGGATTAGATCAATGGTGTTAGGAGGTTAGAAGGAAGTTTATGAAAAGAAACTATTGACTCTTGTAGTGAGTTTTTTTTATAGTTTTATGTATTGTTCTCATGTAAAGAATTTTTGGAACATAATGAAATAGCTCTTGGTTTACACTCTATGTTAGTAGATTAGTAGAAACTGACCAAGGAAGCTCACTTGGGAGATGGATCAAATTAGAGTAGTATAGATTTGTTTTCAGTATTCTTAGTATTGTAGGTAGAAGTTAAAAGTTCCTTCTTGTAGCATCATACTTTGTGAGTGTTCCTGTAGCATTTGTAAGAACAATTATAGTAGATGAATTGAGTTGGAATATAAGTTAGTATTTAATTGTATGTATAGCATTTGTTTTAGTGAAGAGTTAAGTGTGTTAGTTTCTTGCAACACTAGTGTAGGTTCTTTCCTTGCATTTTACTTTCCTGTAGCATAATCATAATGACTCATTAAGAAACCTAGTGCACATACTGTGCTAACCATTTCAATTATACATCCTTAGGTTGACAAATTAAATGCACCTCATGGTGGGGAAAATAGTCCTTAGATTGAATATACTATTCCTAAGTATGGCCTTGGGCATGATTATTATACACCTATTGTGAGGTGGATCAAGAATCTTGAAGGACAGATTCCAAATTGTTGAGAGGAAAGGGTTAACTTGTGCCCTAGAAATTCTCAAAAATTTCAAGGTTGAATGGATTAAAGTTTTTTTGAGTAGAATCCATGACATGAAATACTAGCTATAGAATGGATAGTGGAGATCATAAATAAAATTTTTATAGGGTTATAGGATATACAACCCTAGATAGGAAGGAAAACATGTGAAGCCTAAGTCATGAAGAAATTGAGGCAAACATAGGAGCCAAGTGGAATGGATATGGTCTATCCATTACAAACATCTTTGATCCACTAATTGAATCTAAAATGATGGTTATAGCTCACAAATTCTATCAATCGAGCATATTGAATAGTGTGCCTTGTATGGATTGTATCAAGCATGGATTATTGTAATGAAAGATCATGAGTATGATCTTGTCAAGCTACAGAGACTACAACTTGCAAAGAATTTGACATCTATAAGAAAAGAAAAGAATTCAATGTGTAAGTTTGGTTACCTCATTATGTGTATTTTCTTTTATATACAAAAGTATTTTCCTAGTATTGGTGATGTTGTATGGGAGAAAGACAAACTAGTGACAAGATAGACAAGTAAGTATACTATTGAATTAGGAGAAAATTTGGAGAATATAATGAATGATTATTTTGATGAATTCATGAAAAGGATGAAAAGGAGAATGAGGATACTTGAAGAGTTGGTCACAAAATATTGTAGTGACATATATTATCTTGTAGATACAAAAAAACACTTTTTTACAAGCAGTGAATTCAAGGAAGGCTTGGTTACAAAATTTTGACTATGAGATTGATAGTGATGTAGTGAGTGCAAACATTGATGCACTATTGAAAGAAGAGATAGAGGTTGAGGCTCAACCTTTCGGTAAATATGAAGAATCCAAAGAAATAATTACTAGGAATATCAAGATAGCTTCCAAGGAGAAGAAAAGGAAGAAAAAGATTATATATCTTGAAGCTAAACTAAACACCTGAGGCAAGGGAAAATAACCATTACAATTAAAGAAGAGATAGAGGTTGAGGCTCAACCTTTCGGTAAATATGAAGAATCCAAAGAAATAATTACTAGGAATATCAAGATAGCTTCCAAGGAGAAGAAAAGGAAGAAAAAGATTGAATATCTTGAATCTAAACTAAACACCTGAGGCAAGGGAAAATAACCATTACAATTAACACAAGTTCTTGGTGGAGATGAAGAAAAAGATAGTGGTGATGAGGAAGAGGAAGAACAAGGTGACAAGGGAAAATCCCTAATTGTTGTGATGCCACCAAGCAAGAAGGTGCAAGGAACAAAGAAGAAGCCAATAGTGACACCCATCTCTTCTCCACCACCAAACAAGACAAGGACCAAGGTAATAGCTAGTGTCGAGTAGTCTACAAAGGAAAAGGTAGCAAAAGCTACAAATCCCAATGCCCCCAAAACCAAAAGAAAGGGATTGGTTAGAGGATCACCCAAAGGGATATCTAAATCCATTGAAGAGGAATGTTCAAATATATGAGGATCTTCAGGATTTTCTAACTTTATATTTGTAAAGTATGATACATTAGAAAATGGAGAAAAAACTAAGATTGAGGAGGCTATGGTGGATATGATTTCTAATCATAGGTTAGGTCCTAGTGAAATTGAGAAAAGGATACCCCAATATTTATTTGATAGACTAGAAAGGAGATGGAAGTAGACAAATGTAGAGGAGAAAAAGACAAGAACTACAACATTAGTCAGAGTTGTGCCTAGTTTGTCACAAGAGAAACATGACACATTTTTGGACTAGTATAGGAGAAAATTTGTTCCTAAGTATAGAATGTGTTTGTTACTACATAATAAATAGGAAGTTGTACAATAGCAAGACAATTTTCTTTGGAACACAATTTTTGGGTTAACAACAAAGATAGGAGAGATAGACACTATAAACATCAAAGATGATTACATCAGTGGAGAAAGCTTAGGTTTGTCAAGTCTATAAGACAAAATGTCCCCTATACATGTCAACACCTTTGACACTCAATAGGCCAAGAATTCAAGGCTCATAGATATAGAGGTAGATGGTGAAGAGAAGGAAACAAGTGTAAATAATAAGATATTTTTAGCGCCTCATATTGAGGAAGGAAAATAATCAAATGATGTTGAACTAAGTACAACTATTGTTACCTCAAGTAAAAATGCATAAGAAAGATTGAGTGGTGACACCCCTTCACCAACTCTCAAGGTAGTGCCAAGCAACAACACTCCTTCTCATGGAAAAAACCAAAAAGCAATAAAAAATGCTTCACCAAACATTGAGGTTAGTTTGGATGAAACAATTGAGATGCCACAATTGGACCTAGCAAATCACACCTTGGAGAAAAAAAATTTTCTACAAGGATTTGACAAAGAAGAAGAGACAATAAGAATTAAGAAGAGAGCTTAAGAAAAAGTAGGTACTAGATGATGTAAAGCATATTTTTGTTGATGCTTTTGACATTTATAGTTTTGAAGATGATGCATAAATCATCAAAAAGCTTGTAAATACAATTGATCAAGTGAATGCTAGAAGCATGGAGTCAAATGAAAAGCTAATGGATTAGTCTTCTCAATGACTTGAAACTAAGGTTGTGGACAAAGTTTCCATAACCATTGCCAAGAATAAAGTGCAGCTACAAGAGAGATTATAGATTATGATTGAGCTAATATAGAAGGTACAATATTTGTACACAATATTTTTAGATGTGCCAAGATTCACTAACAACATTCAGGCACGAATAAATCAGATTCAACTTGAGATAAAGGGATCCAATAGTGGTATTTTTGAGTCAGTAGGATCAAGCATTGATCACTACAATAATCTACTGAATTCTCAAGTCACATTGGTCAAGCTTGAAGTAGCTCACACCAATATGAGATCCAAAGATCTCTATTCAGGAAATGATGATATCTCATTTGGAGTTTATGTAGAGAGAATTGTAAACATCTCATGATCTTATCATAGAAGATCATAATCTTTCAGTGGTTGATAGTTTAATTGAGTTAGCTACAAGATTATAGTTGCAAATTACTATTTTGGAGGCAACAAGAACCACATGGGATCATGCATTATCCATTATTATTAGAGGTCATAAGGAATTCATTGAAAAATATAGATTACTTCCACCCATTCTACCCTAGCAATAGTGATATCAATGTTCAAAAATAAGGGGGAATGATATGTGATGAAAAGGTGAGAAATATAGAATTGAATAAAGGTGAAATGGATATTTTATTCATTTTTGTACTTTTTATTCATAAGACTTAGGGGGAGAGATCATTTATCAAATTACATGTGTAATGATGTAATCATGAAAAATTATTTTTGCCACTAATGTCAAAGGGGGAGATTGTTGGTATCTCTAACCATTGTTGTCTATTAGTGTCAACCACTTAGTCATTTATAAGATAGAGTCAAATGGTCATCACTACAACCTAGCTACTCTATATAGGATGAATCATACATATAAGCAAGTATGTACCGAAGTCTATAGGATCTGAGTAAGTGTATGCTCACCAAGTATTTCAATATGAGTCAAGCTCATCAATGACCAAGAAAGTATCAAGTGCCAAGTTACATAGTGTGTTCTAAGAAAAATACATGTTGAGCATCAAAAGAGTAATACAGGTCAAGCAATAACAATACCAAGCATCAAGAAATAGTAAATAGCAAGCAATGAAGAGGTTACATAAAATTTAGGAATGAAACAAATATTGAGAGAAAATGATTATCAGGCCAACTTGGAAGCAACATTTGAATTTTGTAGAGGTTGTTACAGAATATTTACATGACATGGATCATGGATTCCTATGTTGTGTGATCAATGATTCAAATGGAGAGAGTATTATGGAAGAATCTAGAAAAATCTTTACAAAAATCTTTAAATAGAGTGTGCAAGCAAGAGAAAATGAAAGAATGGAAAAGTGAATGCATGTGATCAAGGAGTAAAGTGAAGGATTGAGATCAGAAGTCAATGAAGTGTTTTCTTATCATCTAATAGAGAAAGTAACCTATTCATAGAAGTGAAGTGAAATGGAAAGAAAAGTAATATCATATCAGAGGAGAGGACCAATTAGAAAAGAGAAGACTCAAAATTAGCTTACAGAGTAAAGCGAGAGTCGGGTACTAATTTAGTTTTAACCAACTTGAATCAAGGTAAATCTCTTAACAAAGTGGTCTAAAAATATCTTTGTAAATCTCCTAATAGAGTCCTTAATTTTTTTTAAATGGTAAATCCTCTAACAAGGTAAGACCTAGTAGTCTCTTAAGCTTTTAATAGGGTAGACCCCTCATGAGGTAGATCATATCTTATGATCAAACATTGTAACCTTAACTGGGCTAACTTTATTACTATAGTAGTGAAGATTTGTGGGTGTCATCGCCACCCCAATTTTACATTCACCTTTGAGGGTTTCTAGGTAACAAATATTGTGTTAATTGTTTCATTTTCATGCATGCGATTGATCAGATCTATATGTCACAACAGATTTACATTACATGTTTTACATGCACAACTTTACTAATAGATATGAGTGAATTTGTGAAAAGTCTAAGTGTTTAAGATTATAATTCAACACCCCCCCCCCCCCCCCCCGCCCCTACCACCCCCCCCCCCCCCTAGCCTCAATATCTTGTCTATCTTGTTTATTACTCTATCAATCAACATTTTGATAATAAGTTCCTAGAACATTGTAGCCCTCTAAAAGTTATAGGTCAAATCTCATATCTATTGCCCTATAACCAAATCCACTTAGGGTTCTACATGATCCAATCTCCCTAGGCATGAAATATTTCTATGATACCACCTAATACAAGGTGGAATGATAACTAGGGCCAAAGGCATGCCTAGTGATCTACCAATCTTTCAAAGTTAACACACCAAAAGAAAATCACAAAGAGACAATGTTGGGAAGGGGAGGGAACTAGAAATCTTTCATTCGTTCATCAAATTTTAATCATCCATGCTCGGCTATGAGGCCTTTTGGGTAATGACCAATACAAAGATTTAAATACATAGTAAAATAACCTCTAGCATGTAAGATCTATTATCTCCTTTTTATAGATTCTAATTCCTTCTAGCTTATTGATACCTAGATCTAGACCAGAACCCTCTATTTGTAATTTCCAAAATGGCTTATAGAAGATTCTAGATCATCATATGGAGAATTCCAACCTCATAACAATCTACACACATCCCAATGATTGATCCAATACATTAAATCATGACCACAAATAAAATATAGGAGTTGGCATTGAGATAAGAACCAAATAGACAACTCGAAGAAAGACATCATTGAATAATAGCACAAAGGTCATCAAGGAACTCTTTGAATAAAAAAAAACCCTTGGAAAAAGAAGAACTCAAGACAATTGGTGAATGGAGGTAGAATCACCTCCACCAAGTCAATCAATAATAAAGTTATCAAGAAGGTCTGCAAGTATAACCAAGCACACATCTACTGAGCAAGATAGCAATGCAACCCATGATTCTTGTTCATCAAATCCTTATAAAGTTTCCATGGTAAAGTCACACCAAGAACTCTATTCTATTTATCCAAGTCCCTAATTATAGCTCCATCTTGATGTTTAGAAATAAATACCTTCTTTGAGTCTAGAAGAGGAAGTTTTTTTCTTTCCTCCAACATTATCATTCCATAAAAAGGATTTTAAGATAGATTGTATTTGAATACTATAATTATTTGGGACTTTTAAAAATGGAACTAGGTAAATTAAAAAAACATTTAATATAGATTTAATTAATAACATTTTACCTGATAAAGTAAGTTATTTTAGATTCCATGATTATATTATAGTTGATATTGAAGAAATCATCATCTCCCAAAGACTAAAGATGTAAATTATTATTATAAATATATTCATCTTTTTTATTTGAGTTTCCTTGTTAATCCTTTTAATTTGTATTTTCTTTGAAATTTTGTAGAATAAATTATATATATAGATATATATGTATATATAAATATATATATACATACATATATATACATATATATATATATATGTATATGTATATATGTATATATGTATATATATACATGTATATATATGTATATGTATATATGTATATATGTATATATATACATGTATATATATGTATATGTATATATGTATATGTGTGTGTGTATATATACATACATACATACATACATATCTATATATATATATGTATGTATATATATATATGTGTATGTATGTATATATATATATATATATATATGTATATATATATATATATGTATATATATATATATATATATATATATGTATGTATGTATGTATGAATATATGTATATATATATGTATGTATGTATGTATGTATATGTGTGTGTGTGTGTGTGTGTGTGTGTGTGTGTGTGTGTGAGTTGATGAATGAATGGAAAGTAAGATAATTAAAAGGTCAATCAAAATAAATAAATTAGGTTTGAAGTCTAGCAGATCATAAATATCCGTTAAATATTGTGTTCATATTTACACATTAAGTTAACTAACACTCTTGTGACTCAAAAATAAAGACTTGGATATAACACATATTTGATTTGAGGGATGACATCCTATATGTTAACCCTATGTGGGAAAGATTTATATTTGATTTTTGGGACATATGTGAAGACATGAAGATCGATAAGACAAAATTACTTGGTATAAAGGATAAAGTTTTGGATGCAAAGTTGTGTAATTATTGTGTAATATTTTGTGATAAAATGTTATTGTATTATGATGTGAACTTGATTATAAAGGAAACAAGTATCAATATATGTGAATTTGTGTACAAAGAGCTACAAAAGAAAACTAAGATAGTGTCAAAATATCTATGTATCTATTCCTTTTGTGTATAGCATATAATTGCATGTTTGGGCAGTGGGCTCATTTTGCATACATTTTGTAATTTTAATAACAACTCCTAATAGCCTAATAGTGTCAAGATCTTTCACAAGATACTTTTGATTAGTGAATCATTTTTTGGGTATCATACCCAATAAGGTTTTCCCTTGGCCAGGGTTTACCTAGTTAGAAAATATTGGTATTATGAGTTGCATTGTGTTGTTTCTATGTTTAATTTTTAATATATTCATGTGTGCATGTTATAATGTTGTTAAAGAGATGAATCCCTTGAAGAAATTGATATGATCACTAAAGAAAGATATATTCTAAACAAGAAATATAAAGAGGCTAACCTACCCTTTAGAATTTGAAAGAACGTATTGAATTTGCTAATGTCAAGAAGAATGATTCAAAAGATCAGATCAAGGATAGTGATACATCTTCTAAGATTAAGAAGGAGAATACTATCTTGAAGCATGAAATTAAGATTACCAATCTGAAGATGAGTTTGATGGAAGATGAAAAGAAAATTCAATCAAATTTGAGATATGAGAATGCAGATTTGAAATCCAAACTTGCAAAGGTGACATCTAAACTTGAGACTTCAACGTTGCAAGATATAGAACTTCAAAAGTGATATGCTATTATGAAAGGAGGTCTTACATAGGGAAAGAAACATCTTGAAAAATTGCATTCCAGTGTTGAAAAGATTGATGAGAAGATCATGGCATAAAGACCTAGTTATGACAAGACTAGTATTGGTTACTATGAAGGAGAATCATCTAAGAGATCTAAAGTTACTAAAGAACAAGATCTTGTGATCCAAAAGCTTGAACAACCACAAGGAGATTTAAAAAAATTACCTAAGAAATAAAAATAAGTAGCTAATCAATTTGAATCAGTATTTTGCATGCAACAAAATTGGTCGCATGAAGAAGGATTGTATAGGTAAGTATACTAGCCCTATTTCTAGTTATTGCTATAATTTTTGTGATTATAGACATAGATCTAGTGAGTGCAGGAGAACTAGATTTAACAATAATTTATGTATCAAGGTACTAACCTTATAGCTACAATACCTATTGGTGTAAATAATGTCATAATAAATGGAATCATGTGTTATAAGTGCAACAACTTTGGACATATTGCTATAGATGTCCAATCATAGATCAGTAAGTTAGTCAAAACCTAGATATGGAAACAATATGATAGTGTGTCATATTTTTAAAAACATGGGTCATACAAAAATATTTTTTGGGATGAATAACATGAAAATGAAAACTAACATGAGACCTCAAAATGTGAACTTTAGAAGGAATGGAAACAACAATGTTAGAAGGAGAGAAAACAACAATGAAAGATAGAAAGAGAATGTGAAAGAGCATGTAGAAAACTTCAATGAGACATTTCTTAAAGCTAAGACACCAATAGGAAACCCAAATTTGAGTAGAAAATAAATAAAATGACATATCTAAAAATAAATTTAAGTTAATAATAGTGCTGACAAACCCCTATCAATTTTAAAAGTTTATTTCAAAGAAGTTGAAGGGAAATTAGTGTCAGAGATTTATTTAACCCCTATATAATTGAATTGAGGCTTGTATAGTTAATAGGAGGTAAAAATGGATGTAATGGAGCTACATATAAGAGTGTATATAATTTTTAGTTCATATGTGAGTGTGTGAACAAAATGAAGTTCACTAGTTAATGAAAACAACTTTTTGAAGCCTACCTACTTATACATTTAATGCAAAAGTAAATTAAAGTGGATATAAAGATTGAAATCAATTTTTTGATTACCATTTGATCATGAAAATAATTAAGGATACCTTAGAAGAAATTTTGCAATAAAATTTGATGAGTGTTGGAGAAAATTGGAAGTGAATTCAACAATCCATAGTTTCACAAATTTAAAGGTATTAATCACTTGCACAGTTATATTTTAAGAGAAGTAAAGGTTTAATCTTGAAAGGGTGGATACACCAATTGTTTGTGACATAAGTGAGAGGCATAGGTATAATTTCAAGAAGCACCCATGTATTTCTCTTGGGGATGATTTGTCTAGTGCATTTTTGCAAGTTCCTAATAGGATTTTACATGTAGAAGACATTTGTGCTTATATTCACTGCAAGTTTGAATCATTTGGAGATAATTATATTCATAAGGATATGAACCTAGTTTACAACAATGAATTAACCTTTAAAAAAGTTTTTGAGCACTTAGAGAACCTAAACATCACCAAACATATGTTATTTGAGGAGCTTGATCAACATGAGTGGACAAGAATAATTCTTAACCAAATTCATGAGGATCTGTTCTGGGTAGGTGATATTCCAGTGATGATTGATGACAAAATGATTCATAAATTTATTTGATTAAGTAACGAGGGAAATAACCCTTTGAATGAGAAGAATGTTAAGAAACTGGTTGAGACTAGCACAAAATGTGTTTATAATGGAAGGAATGTGAAATTGGATAAAAATCAAGCAAGTTGATGTGATATTGATCAATAAGATAATTGGTTATTAGATGATCTATATTTCTAGAGTAAACTATGTACCTACTACATTCATCAATGTAGCCTATATGATGACTATAGGGAAAAAAACAAAAGGTAAACATGTGTGAGATAATTATATAGTAATCATTTGATAACAGTGAGAAAACTAAGAAGAGTAAATGTGTTGCATTCAGATTTGAATCTTTGTTAACACACATATGTTGGAAAATGAAGATGGGGTAACTGAGAGGGGAGGGGTGAATCAGTTACCACAAAAACAAATTCAACAGTCCCAAAGATGCCTTAAACTTAGTTGCTGTTGCTACTCGGTAAACACATAAATTACTGCTTAAAACTTGATAGATGTTTAGTTAATTTATTAAGCATTTACTGAAATAAGCGACCATGCAAAGGAAAGTAATCATGAACACAGTAGACACCAGATTTACGTGGAAACCCAATATGGGAAAAACCACCAGCAACTAGTCACCAATTTTCACTCTTCTGAAGTGAGCCCTGTTAGGAGCCAACCCTGTTAAAGGTTACAAAACACACTGTTAGGTGTGAACCTGTTAGAGGATTTAATCACCCTGTTAGGAGTGGCCTTGTAAGAGGTCTTTAGAACAATTCAACTGAATTGCCACTCTTTTAAAGGATTTATGGAATGGCTGTTAAACCAACTCTGTTAGGAGATTTTGGAATCACTGTTACAATGGTTAGAAAGCAACAATGAATGATCTGAAAATACATGCAACTTATCTTGCTGAATACAGATCTCAGTTTAGCTCCACAAGATCCTTACTGATTAAATATATCTTTGCAGCTCCAAGATTTCCCTCTGCTCAACTCTGCTTAGGCACATGCAAGTCTCTTCCTTGCACTATCCGTATCTACTCTCTATTCCACACTTTTCCGCATCTTGAGCACCTCTTTATATACTATACATGATACCAGGTTGGCCCAACCAACTTGACAAAACATATTCCAAAAGTCGGCTTGAACTAACAATCAAAACAAAACTCTTCACTGGCCGACGCTGCTCTGTCAATACAGAACAAAAAAAACTGCTTTCTGTGTTAACCGGCAGAACTCAGTAAAAACTACAATTATCGGGGAATTCGGTAAACCTGCCACTTCCTTTGGAAACTAACTAGACTCGGTAAAAGCTTTCTTCGACTACCGAGTGAGCTCGGTGAAGACTAAGCTTTCCTTAGCTTACTGTGCAAACTCGGTTAACACTAACTGTCTGCTAAAAAATCCTTTGATACCCGAGTGATCTCGGTAAGAACTAAACTTTCCTTAGCTTACCGTGAAAACTCGATTAACACTAACTCACCGTGTGACATACAGGAATGCTCGGTATACACTGCAAAAGGCTTTACTGATCGACTGAGCTCGGTATACTCTATAAACTGTTTTCCTGACCGACAGAACTCGGTAGACTCTATCTGATAACTGATATGACATTTGTGTAACATCAAGGACAATACACAATTACTTAATTGTATCCAACAATCTCCCTCTTTGGCATTGATGGCAACACAACATGTCATAGCAGAAATGAAATTTGAAAGCAAGTCTACAGCAACACAACACAATTAACAATTCTCCCTCTAAGATAGAGAACTCTCCCTCTTACAGTAATCTCACTCTATGAAGGAATTACATAATCAAATTTCGGAAAGATATGACAGTAAAACTCTCCCTCTTTGACAACACATGCCAAAGACAATCCAATTTCAATGAATTTCATTGTACCTTTAGTACTGATTCATATGCAATATTTCCTTGATTTGCTGCATCAACTGATGATTGTTCAATTTTGTAAGAGCTGATGCATCACTAAAACTTATTTTTAGTGAACTTCAGATAGGGGAATGACCCCTAATTTACCTCTGAGATACAAAAATGCATCCTTAGGTAAAGGCTTTGTGAATATGTCAGCAATCTGTTCCTTTGTATGGACATATTCCAATCTGATTTCCTTGTCCTGCACCAATTCTCTGACAAAGTGATACTTGATTCCAATGTGCTTAGTCTTAGAATGCATTACTAGATTCTTAGATATGTTGATTGCACTTGTATTATCACAAAACATGACAACTGGTTCCTTGATTTCCATCTTCATGCCTTGTAGCAATTTCTTGAACCAAACAATATTAGAATAGTTTACTGCTGCAGCAACATACTCTGCCTCTGCTATTGATTGAGCTGTACAATTTTGCTTTTTGCTTGTCCAAGAAACCAACCTCTTTCCAAGAAAGAATGCACCTCCACTTGTTCTTTTTCTGTCGTCAAGGTTTCCTACCCAATCAGCATCAGTAAACACTTTTAAGTCTAGGTTTCCTCCAAATTTATACCATAATCCATAATCTTCAGTTCCTTTCAGATATCTCATTATCCTCTTGATTGCCATCATGTGATTTTCTCTTGGTTTAGCTAAAAATCTTGCCACAATTCCAACTGCAAGAGCAATATCTGGCCTAGTATGAACTACATATTGCAACTTTCCAATCATAGATCTGTACAGGGTCTGATCTATTTCCTTTGAATCATCTTCTTTGGTAAGTTTTAGTCCAGTACACATGGGAGTTCCAACTGGTTTACAGTCTTCCATACCAAACTTTTTCAATATCTCTTTGATGTATTTTGCTTGAGTGATGTAGATGCCATTCTTGGTCTGCTGAATTTGGAGTCCAACAAAGAATTTGATTTCACTGAACATTGACATTTCAAATTCCTTGCTCATTTGTTCTAAAAATTCTTTGCAAAGATCATCATTCCCTGTGAAGACAGTATCATCTACAAATATTTCTGCCAGGACAATCTTATTTTCTGGTCCTTCCTTCATATACAAACTACTATTGTCATTATTTCTTTGAAATCCAATTTGAATAAGATAGCTATGCAATCTTTCATACCATGCTCTAGGGGCTTGTTTCAGACCATACATTGCCTTGTGCAATTTGCAAACCATGTTCCTTTTATCTGGATCTATAAAACCTTAAGGTTGTTCAATGTATACCTCTTCATCCAGTATACCATTTAGAAATGCTAACTTGACATCCATCTGATAAATTTTAAAACCTTTGTAAGCAGCATATGCTAATAAGGTTCTAACACCTTCCAATCTAGCAACGGGAGCAAAAGTTTCTCCATAATCTATGCCTTCCTCTTGAGAATATCCTTTGCACACTAATCTAGCTTTTTTTCTTGATATTTTACCATTTTCATCCAACTTATTTCTGAAAACCCACTTTGTACCGATTACATTTTTGTCTTTAGGCCTGGGTACAAGAGTCCATGTCTTGTTTTTCTCTATCTGCTCTACTTCTTCATTCATTGCTTCAATCCAATTATCATTTTCTAATGCATCTTTGACAGTTCTAGGTTCAAAATCAGCAAGTAAACAAGTACCTTTCAACTTACTTCTTGTGATGGTTCCTTCAGATTTATTTCCAATGATCTGATCTGTTGAATGATGTCTCCTGACATTTTTGGCTAGAACAGGTTCTTTTCCTTTTGGATGAATCTTGTCATTATCTTCTTGCATTTCACCTTCATGCTCGATTTGGTCTGGCTTGGTATCAACTAGCTCGGTATGCACATACTCGGTTACCTCTGGCTCGGTAATCTCTAACTCGGTATTCTCTGACTCGATAGACGTTGGCTCGGTAGATGTTGGCTCGGTAGATGTTTCCTGCAACTCGGTTAGTGATGACTCGGTAGAAGAAGGTTTCTGATTCTCAGATGCAGTTGATATTATATTTGGTTCACTGAAGACGAATCTTTTGTAATCTTTTGATTCTCTTCTGCTTTCTTCTTCAGTCTTTTCTGCAAACTCATCAACTTTCACATATATACTTTCTATGACTTTGTGAGTAGATAAGTTCAAGCATCTATATGCTTTACTCTTGCATGAGTATCCAAGAAATATACCTTCATCACCTTTTACATCAAATTTACCTTTTCTAGATTCTTTCAAGATATAACATTTGCTTCCAAATACTTTCAGATAACTTATATTGGGTTTATAGCCATACCATAATTCATAGGGAGTTTTGAATGAGTCTTTTTTTAATTGTACTCGATTTAAGGTATGAACTGCTGTACTGATAGCTTCCTTCCAGTATTTGATAGCAACATTCTTTTCTATCATCAAGGTTCTTGCACAATCCATGATGGATCTGTTCCTTCTTTTAGCTATGCCATTTTGTTCAGGAGTACCTGGTGCTGAAACCTGTCTTTTGATTCCTCTTTCAATACAAAAGTTATTGAATTCATGTGAAATAAATTCACCACCTCTGTCTGACCTTAGGCATTTCAATCTTTTCCATGTTTCTTTTTCTACTCTTGCTAAATACCATTTGAACTTTTCAAATGCTTCTGATTTGTTCCTTAGATACATGACGGTCATCATTCTTGAATAATCATCAACAAAAAGAATAAAATATTTTTCACCAGTATAGCTTTCAGTTTCAATAGGTCCACATAAGTCAGTATGCACAATTTCTAATAAATCTTCAGACTAATCATTTTTGCTTTTGAAACTAGACTTACCCATCTTTCCAATTTGACAATTCTTGCATAAATCGACCTCTGGTTTCTTTAAATCAGGAATGCCTCTCACTTTCTTGAATTTGCTTATCTTTACCAAATTGTCAAAATTCACATGACATAACCTTTTATGCCATAACCGACTCTCTTCTACTTGAGCAATAAAACATGAATGTTCACCAAGTTCAAGATAGAACAAGTTACCTTTAGTTTGAGTATTAGATCCAATCAGCTTTCCTTTACCGTTCAGCAGTCTTGCTTTGCCTTGGATGAATTCTACTTTGAGTCCATTGTTGAGTAACTATGCCACACTCAACAAATTGTGCTTTAGGCCTTCTACCCAATAAGCATTATCACATACAAGTTCCTGGGTTAGAGTGATTCTTCCTTTTCCTTTGATGCAACAAGGTTCATTGTTTCCAAATCTTACACTGCCACCATCATATTCTTCAAATTGATCAAACTTTGTTTTATCTCCAGTCATATGTTGTGAGCAGCCACTATCAATGATCCATGTATCATTCTTACTTATGTGAGAGATGAGTGCCATTTCTTCATTGTCAGATTCATCTTTTACAGCAATGTAAACAATCTCATCCTCTTCTTCATCATTAGAATCATTAGAATCTTTAGCCATAAAACATGATTTCTTACTTTTATCCTTAAATGATTTGAGATCCTTTTTACTGTTCCATTTATTATCTTTCTTTTCATCTTTATCTTTCTTGTTTGGACACCTTGCAGCAATATGACCGACTTCTTCACATGAAAAGTAGATTAGGGGTACTTTACCTTTGTATTTACCTCTTCTTCTTGAATATTTTCTTGCAAGTAGAGCTTCAATTACTTCAAGGTCACTGTCAGAACTCTGATCTGATTGATCTTCACTCTCTGATTGAGATTCCTTCTTCTTCTTGCCTTTGTCCTTGAGTGAAAGCTTGGCTTCAAATGCAGACTCAATGTTCTTTGCAGTTGGAACATAATTATCAAAATTATCTAGTTCAAATGTTGTCAATCTTCCAACTATGGCCTCTAGGTTTATCTTGTGATTGGCCTCACACCTTCTTTCTTGAATGGCTGATACCCTGATGGCATAAACTGGAAGTAGAGTTCTAAGAACTTTACTTATGACTGTCTCTTCACTGATACTTCCTCCAGAAGCTTTGATAGCACTGACACATACTTTAATTCTTTCAACATATTTGGCAATGTTTTCATCTTCTTTCATTTTCATCTGATCGAACTGTCCTCTCAGACTTTCAGCTTTGGCTCTTCTGACATTGTCATCTCCACCATAGATCTCTTTCAGTCTTTCCCACATTTCATAGGCAGTAGTGCATTCCTTGACATCATCAAACTCTTCATAACTCAAGACAGATGCAATATCAATCATCATAATGTTATGAGTCTTCTTTATAGCAATGCCATTGACTGATAATGTACCTGATGGTTCTACATATTTTTCATCAAGATATTTTAGACCAGTGTCACCAATGGAAGCTAGATGAAGTCTCATTAATCCCTGCCATGCTGAGAAGTTGTTTCGGTTAAGCCTTGGGATTTCCCTCTTGTAAGACATCTTGATCTTTGGCTTAGATCTTTGAAGTCTCCTCCTGCAAGCACCAAAAGCTCTGATACCAATTGTTGGAAAATGAAGATGGGGTAACTGAGAGGGGAGGGGTGAATCAGTTACCACAAAAACAAATTCAACAGTCCCAAAGATGCCTTAAACTTAGTTGTTGCTGCTACTCGGTAAACACATAAATTACTGCTTAAAACTTGATAGATGTTTAGTTAATTTATTAAGCATTTACTGAAATAAGCGACCATGCAAAGGAAAGTAATCATGAACACAGTAGACACCAGATTTACGTGGAAACCCAATATGGGAAAAACCACCAGCAACTAGTCACCAATTTTCACTCTTCTGAAGTGAGCCCTGTTAGGAGCCAACCCTGTTAAAGGTTACAAAACACACTGTTAGGTGTGACCCTGTTAGAGGATTTAATCACCCTGTTAGGAGTGGCCTTGTAAGAGGTCTTTAGAACAATTCAACTGAATTGCCACCCTTTTAAAGGATTTATGGAATGGCTATTAAACCAACTCTGTTAGGAGATTTTGGAATCACTGTTACAATGGTTAGAAAGCAACAATGAATGATCTGAAAATACATGCAACTTATCTTGCTGAATACAGATCTCATTTTAGCTCCACAAGATCCTTACTGATTAAATATATCTTTGCAGCTCCAAGATTTTCCTCTGCTCAACTCTGCTTAGGCACATGCAAGTCTCTTCCTTGCACTTCCTTGCACTATCCGTATCTACTCTCTATTCCACACTTTTCCGCATCTTGAGCACCTCTTTATATACTATACATGATACTAGGTCGGCCCAACCAACTTGACAAAACATATTCCAAAATTCGACTTGAACTAACAATCAAAACAAAACTCTTCACTGGCCGATGCTGCTCTGTCAATACAGAACAAAAAAATTGCTTTCTGTGTTAACTGGCAGAACTCGGTAAAAACTACAATTACCGAAGAATTTGGTAAACCTGCCACTTCCTTTGGAAACTGACTAGACTCGGTAAAAGCTGTCTTCGACTACCGAGTGAGCTCGGTGAAGACTAAGCTTTCCTTAGCTTACCGTGCGAACTCGGTTAACACTAACTATCTGCTAAAAAATCCTTTGATACCCGAGTGATCTCGGTAAGAACTAAACTTTCCTTAGCTTACCGTGCAAACTCGGTTAACACTAACTCACCGTGTGACATACAGGAATGCTCGGTATACACTGCAAAAGGCTTTACTGACCGACTGAGCTTGGTATACTCTGTAAACTGTTTTCCTGACCGATATAACTCGGTAGACTCTGTCTGATAACTGATATGGCATTTGTGTAACATCAAGGACAATACACAATTACTTAATTGTATCCAATAACATATTCTTTTAAGTGATGGAGAAATTCCCTATAATTCCTAATTATGAGTGGGATAGAAACAAGCCTACTATGGAATTGATTACCCATTATTACAGGAAACAAGCTACTGATAGGATTATATAAGATATTTGAAGAATGATAAAGAGTTTTCAGTCTAAGATGAAATGAAGATTTAGAATTCCACCTTCTATTGTAATAAAATGCAAAGATAAATTATGTTTTATAGTTGAAATTAATGTGACATATATGGAAGCAGTAGAACCAAGAGTTAAATTCATTAATCCTATAGGATATGAGATGAGTGAGGAATTAATTGAAGGGTATACAAAGACAATTCTTGAGTCAGAAAGGAATAAAGAGTGTCCTAGATGGGGAACTTATGAGGAGAATTTGAAAGAAGTTCAAGGTTAGTTATATAGTAAGGATATTAAGAAGAAAGTTGACAAGAAAAATGATGAATTTATTAGAGAAACCTATATGAATAAAGATGAATATATAGAAGTAATGAGAATAGCAAAGGAAATGAGAGCTAGTGGTTAATCAAAAATTTGGTTGCAAACCACTTGCAATTGAAAGTGGACCTACTATGTAGGTGATAGTTGCAGAACCATTAGCCAAGACATTTGCAACACCTTATGCAATAGCGGCACCTGCCACACAAGAAGAAGAAGAATAAGCCAGTATAACAAAATTCCATACATCTACAATAGGATTGCAGAGGAGATCTACTAGAAGCACTTCAACAACAGTTTAGATTGATGTAAAGAAAGAGAAAGAAAAGTACCATAAACATAAAAGAATGAAAGAATTAGCCACTAGACCTAAAAAGAGGCAAAAAATATTGGTCACCTATATTGGAAAGAAGAAGCCACAGGATCAAAAGACTAAAACATAGGAAGAGAAAGTAGAAAAAGACAAACCTAAAGAGAGCACTAAAGAATGGAATAAATGGAAACCAAAGATAAGATAATATGAATAGTATGATCATCAATGAAGGAAATATAACTAAGTTGAATAGATTTTACAATTTGTATGATAATTTTGAGAAGTTATAGATATAAAATACCATGATTAGATATATGATTTTATTCAAACAAAACTTCATAAATATTCATGGTCAAATACCTAATACTCTTTATGAGAGACTAAAGAATAGAAAGAGGAGAGTTAAGGAAGAGGATAATGCAATGAGAGAGAATTGCCAGAAAACTCGACGAAGTTGAAAGTAAGGAGCACATTGGAAGAATATTGAAGAGTATTGAACCATTGTTGAGGTATAAGAAAAGAGAATTCTTGATCATGGGAGGAAATTATGAGAAAGTAAATAAAGAAATAGAGGAAGTACTTGTAAATCTTATGACAGAATTTAAAGATACATTGACCAAGACACAAGAATTTAGAAGATAAAATAATCTAAGATACTCTTGAACCTAGCAAAGAGGAAGAAAGTATGATGTTAGGGGGAGTAGCCCCTACCATGATTGTAGTAGAGGTAGAAACATAAAAATTTAATGAAGTAAATGTTGAAGAAGTTAGCAAAGTGGGAGAGGGAGTTTTTGAGGAAGAAGTCACTGAGAAACCACAAATTACCCTTGGTGAGGATACAATGAATATTGGCAGTACACATATCATAGTAGATGAGACTAAGGATCTATTTAGGGATCAAAATCAAGGAGATAACATTGATGACAATTTGGCTACTGAGAGCCTAGTTAACTATCCTAGATCTGATGGAGAGGAGAATGTTGAGATGAAGGAAGGAGAAGAGAAGAAAAGTAAACAAAAGGATCTAGCCACATTGGTTGAAACCCTTAATTTTGTACCACAATTGAGGCATGTAGAGGTAGAAGAGGAAACAATTGAAAGTCACCATGCAAATGAGCCAGAACAACATGAGAAGACTGTTAATGATGGGTTGAAACTTTCGCCCTTGTAGCAAAAAGATGGCAGTTAGATAGTAGAAGAGAAATTGGTTACTTCAACTAAGGAAGAAATCAAGGAGATACCTAGTTCATCAAAGACTCCAGTGGAATCTTTGTTGTCTAGCATAATGAGTAGTACACCACTGGCAGTAATAGAAGACCCAAAAATTGAAATATTTAGTCAATTATCACCTTTTTCTACCAATAGAATAATTAAGAAGACTAAAGGAATTAAGATCACTCAAGATAGTCTTGAGAAGATGACATGAAAGCTAGAAAGTTTGATGAATGTGCAGATTAATGAGAGCAATCCATAAAACAAGGCTACCAAAGTATTATAAGAATTTGATAGTCATTTAAAGATTTTGGTATAAGTTGCTACAGTCAAGGCACAAGTTGAACATGATGTTAATCTATTCAACAAGGTATATAAAAATGTGAATGATGACTTAGTGAATTTGGACACATGCATAAAAGAATTGATTAAATATGTTCATGAAGGTAAGAAATTAAATAAGAAATGTGTGCTAGCACATGAATACATACATAACTTTACATCTCAGATTAAGGGAAAGGAAGATGAATTGAAGAATGTGATTAGTGAGCTAAAAAGTGTAGATACTCAAGTTATTCACTTGGAGAAAAAGATAAGAAAGATCCATGATGAGAGAAGAATGTTAGAGGTCAGCAAGGAGAAGACATTGTAGAGGTTCCCTTTGTTAAGAGAGCACTTATCTTTGAATATTGACCCAGTATGGAAATAGTTTGATGATTGCTTGAAGGAAAAGGTATCATATGTGCATTTCAGCTACCTAGACTTCCAAGCTATAGAGTTAGCATCTTATGGAATGTGTGCACTTACCATAGTTTTAGATTTAGTCAAGGGAGCATAAAATGAAAGATTGATCATCTTGAAAAGAATTTTTTTTGTTACATAACATTATTATCAAATTTATCAGCATAGAAGAAATGTAGTACCAAAATTTTGACTTGTATATATTTTTTGACTCACCTTTGTCATTGATGTCAAAGGGAGAACGATTATATGGATAATTATATGTACTAGGAGATATAAGGAAGACTATGTAAAGATGATATATAATAAAAATGATCCACACTTTGAAAATGATCCACACAAATCAAAAGTATCCCGTGAAAGATATTGACCCTATTAGGAGTCTATTACATCCATATAGTGTCTTGGCCCTTGTCATAATTTTGAACTTTTGCATTTTGGGACTTAGCCAATTTTCCCATATGTTGCCATCAATGCCTAAGGGTGGGATTTTTGGAAATTTGTCAAAGAGGTGAGTACGGAAATATATTAAGGTTGTCATTTATGGAAACATATCTTCTATATTAAGTCAACATATCATGGAGATAGAGTTTTGCCTTGAAGACTTAAAAGTTTGTTCTAAGTATCACAGAGTTTAACTATCATCACAGACACCTTTTTGGATTGTGAAGATCATAGACATTGAGTTGGCACATGTACACTTGAGGGAAGAAATGATAGGGTATGAAAAGCATACATGCAAGAGAACAAGTCAATATGAGTAGTACAAATAGAGTTATTAATGTTTTATCAATTGCAGTACTGTAAAGGTAGAACAAGAAAAAGTTAAGGAAAGTGATAATTTATGTTAAAGAAATTTATTTATTTATCAAAATAATTGCTTGACTATTTAGGGATGATATCCTAGATGTTAACCCTAAGTGAGAAAGAGTTAGTTTTTATTTTTGGGACATGTGTGAAGACATGAAGGTTGACATGACAAAATTACTTGGTATGAAGTACAAAGTTTTGGATGCAAAGTTGTGTAATGTTTTTTGCGATAATGTTATTTTATTTTGACGCAAACTTGATACTAGAGTAAAGAAAGATCAGTATAAGAAAATTTGTTTATAGAGGGATAAGAAAGACAAATTAGATATTGTAGATATCAATGTTGTCAAAAGGTTTATGTATCTATTCCTTTTGTGTACATCATATATCATTTTAATTGCATATTTGGGTAGTGGTCTCATCTTACATACATTTTGTAATTGTATTAATAACTCCTAATAGGGTTGAGGCTTCTTATAGGGCCTAGCCCTCTAACAAGGACCGAGACACTATATGGATGTAATAGACTCCTAATAGGGTCAATATCTTTCACAAGATACTTTTGATTAGTGGATCATTTTGTGGGTACCATCCCCATCGAGGTTTTTTCTTGGCTAGGATTTTCCTAGTTAACAAACAATGGTTTTATGACTTGCATTGTGTTATTGTTATGTTTACTTTTTAGTTTATTTACATGTGCATGTTATAAGGTTGTTAAAGATATCCATAGTTGGAAAAAAAAATTGGAATACTAATTCACCAAACCCCCACTCCCCCACCCCCAACTCTCACCCCGCCCCCATCCCCTTTCAATATTTCCTATTTCTAATAGTTGCATCATGTTATGCCATCAATAGTTACATGATTTAAAATTTATTATATTAATATAATCTTGTAAATCTTTTAATAGTAAAATTTTATTCACTATATTATACCATAAAAGAAAAGGCTTCATTTAGAATGAAAATTATGCTTTTAGATTTAATTTGAATAGAATAAGAAACATGTTTATTAGAGTGAGATATGAGATTCTAATTTTGATTGATTCAACATTGGCTTGGCTTTGTAGTTTATATTTAATTAAGTTGACATTATTCATGACATATGAGGTATTACTCTATAATAAAATTTGATAATATGAATCGACAAGAGGTGGGATATTTGTTAATTCCCACTAGACTTGTAGAATCTACAAGAGTTGATTAGTTTCTCATCATGATCTTTGAGGGGGGCAATGACACAGGAAAGTGGGTGAATTACTAGGGCCAAAGGCTCACTCAGCTATCCAAACCACCCTGCAAGAGTTAACACAACAGAAGCAAACACAAGTGAACAACAACCAAAGGAGGAAGAAGAGTGAATTACTTTTATTGATTCATCAAGATATCTTCATACATGCCTAGCTGTAAGGCCTTCTGAGTTACGAACAATTACAAATACATTCCCCTTCCAATATCCAACTTCTTCTCTTCAAAAACTACTCCCAAAAACCTACTTAACTCGAAGCCTAAACTCTCTATTTATACTTGCCAAAATAACTTATAGATCATTTTAGAATCATTACATAAGAAGAAGGCCGACACAAGATCCTATCATTAAATTCACGATCAAAATTAAATATGCAAGTCAGCTCCCACTAAGAACCAAAAATAGAAAACTCGGCACCCACTAGATAACTCGACACCCACTAGGAAACTGGCACTTGGCATCAACTGGAAATTGGTGCTCGGCATCACTCGGCATCCACTGGAAACTGGCACTCGGCATTAACTGGGTAACTCAACACATGAAGGAATAACTCAACATGCACTAGGTAACTCAACACATGAAGGAATAACTCGGCATGCACTGGGTAACTCGGCACATGAAAGAATAACTTGACACATGAGTGCCATTGTAGCTCGGCACCAACTGAAGGATGAACAAAATGAGTAGGATAACAAGGCAACACAGGATGCTCCTGCATCAGGCACTAACCATTTTTCCAACAACCTCCTCCTCAACATTACCTAAGGGATTTAAACCTGTAACCAAACTCTAATACCACATTTTGCAAGTGTGGTTGTCACTGCACTATAAGATTGACCTATCAATGTTCAATATGACCACTAGACTTCTTGAATCCATAGGAGGTAGGTAATCCCTTATCACAAACCTTGAGGGGAGAACTGGCCATTTTACCAACACTCTTTCCATTTAAAAATTAATTATTTTATATTTTTAGGGCGAGGGCCCTAGCTCGGTTGGCTAAATCTTCCTTGTTGTAGGGGGTTGTTCATGAGTTCTAGTCTCCCCCTCCCCGTGGTACCGATGGGCGTGTCGCACCAGCACTATCGGTCACATTAAAAAGTTTGCCTGACGCACTACAGTTTATAGGGGGGGGCCATGCTGCACCCAATTCCTGCAGTCTAATATAAAAAAATAAAAAAATAAATTATTTTCATTATGATTTTAGCATAGCTCTAATTCTAAACTTGATATATAAGCAAATAGCTAGAGAGTAGTTTAACATCACTTGAATATGAAGTGTAAAATGAAATGATAAGGTCAATAGGGTGTTCTATTATGAATGAGCTAGGGGTAGATTTAAGAAATGTTAAAAGTACTATATATTACAATTATGGATTTGTGTATATTTCTTTCAAAAGAAAATAAAATTTGGTTGAACAATTATGACTACAAACAATTATTATTTTGTATGCATTTGTGTAAGGAGCATGGTTAATGGTCTAGTTTATCATTCTAGTTAGTTGTGACAAGGATTAGATTTTTTTGAAGTACAATAACTATAAGATTTATTATTTTAAGTTGTATTCATTAAAATTATTTGTGTATAAGGAAGCTAAAACTTAGTAGTTTGAGTGAACATAAACTTTTCCTTAAACAAAACTTGCATTCTGCATAAAAATGAAAAATCTTCATTTAATATTTAGATTTTTTTTGTAAAGTTATTTATTTTTCTTTATGAGATGTCATGTTTGTTTCAACTAAGTGGGTGATATTAAAGAAACAATTATTTAAGATAATTTGACCTTAAAAGGGTTGCATATCTTATGGTATTATTAAATGAAACATAAAATAAATAAAAAGTAAAATATTTGTGTACACTTAATTCTCTTCTACATTCCATAAAGATCACTTAATAAAGGATGATTCTAGTAGGTAACTATATCCTTAAATCGCAAGTAAATTGAAATAAATATATGATTGAAATTAATACTGAAATGAATCCTTAAGGTGTGTTACTTGTAATTGGTGAGTACAAAAGAAGTCAAGGAAGAGTACATGATACTTATTTATATTTTTATATTTTTTATCAATAAAATCTTTAGCACAGTTTATGGACATACTATGATTTTTCAATGAGTGAGATAGAAAATATTTGATCTTGATAAATCTAAGTTTATATTACAGTACAATTAATATTAGATGTCCTTATAAGATTGCATGATTGGTTATATTGCATATCTCATGTTGAATAGTGGAATGATGCAAATAAATTATACAAATATTGTATTCATTCCATATGTACATTGGAGTGTTTAGATTGGTTGAGGAATTTAAATCTCATATTGGAGAATATCCAAACTTAGTTATCTCCTAAGCATTTAGTCAAGTAGAAAGAGTATAAACATTAACTCTAATTATATTATCTAGTTCAAATTAATAATGTAGATAAATTATTATTTACTTTGGGGAAAATTTGTCAATAGACCAAGGTTATTCCATAGAGAGTGATTAACAATATGAATAAGTTATCAATATTAAATAAAGATATATCAATTAAGTAGTCTTAAGCTGGGACATACATAAACCCTAATAAGATTTTCATATAATAAAAAATAAACTCTTCTTTCTAATAAAAATGGAACTGACATGATATTGGATAGTACTTGATGATTCTAGGATGTGTTTTAGAGCTCAATTAATATTTAAATATAAAGATGTAACCAATTGCCACACAAATCAATGTCATGTCAATGCCCATGACTAGTGAGAATGGGAGAATATAGCTCAATTCTACACATCATAGAAATAGCTCAAGATGGGAGAATATAAGATCTCTTAGAAACAACTCGTGATGGGAGAATATAAAATCTTTGATCATGGATTAGACTTGTGTTTATAATGAAACAAACGTATAGAAATTAATAAGAATAAAAAACAAAGATAAAGTTAAATGTATGGAAATATGTTGAATGAATAAATAAAGACGAATAGGAATAAATAAAAGAACCAACTTTAACATAAAAAATCATATCGCTAAAGAATCATAGTAAGAAATTTTCAATGCCATAATAAAGCATCACACAAACCTAGGCCAAGTCAATATCTCATGACTAGTGAAAAAAAGTATAGATTGACAATTTAATTTTTTGGTCAAAATTGCATTGTGTATGACCATTCCCATACATCATATAAATAATCTAAGATGGGAGGAGAATATAAGATTTTTAGTCACAAATCATACTTATAATAAAACAAATAGAAATATATTCTAAGATGGGAGGAGAATATAAGATTTTTAGTCACAAATCATACTTATAATAAAACAAAGAGAAATATATACAAAATCGGAAAAAATAAAACTAATCTATAAATATGAATAAAGAAAGGTATCAAACTTTAAAATCAAAATTATTTCACTATAGAATCATAATAATTTAGATTTTTAATAATTTGTTGAAATTGACATTTACAAACTACGAGTAAAAAAAAAAAAGTATTAGGGAAATTGAGCCCACTTGTAAGGCTCAACTTTTACTCATGCCGTGCGGAATATTTTCATTTTCCCAAAAGTCTAATGTGAAAAAGGAAAAGCGAAGTGTGACAGACGGACATTCCCTTTGAAGTTAAACGACAGATAACAGAAAAAAACAAAAAAGCGGGTTCCGTCAAAAAGCGAAATTGCTTTCGCGTGGAATTTTAGCTGGTGACGGCGACGGGAAAGATGCCGTCACTGTTTCGGTCAAACGTCAGAAAAAACTAAACTCGGTAGAAAAGCAAAAGCCAAAAAAGAGAAAGTGAGGAAGTGACTAAAGGGGAAAAGATAAAAGTGAAGTGCATTGAATTATTGGATTTTAAAGGCATTTTTTTCCTTTTGGCATAAAGTTGTTTTGCTTTATTTTTTAATTCATATTTTTTCATGACCATGTATGGACCTCCTTTTAAGGCATGGGATTCTTTCATTTGGGTTGTTATCATTTCAACATCAATTGAAAAGAACATTACTTTAAAGAAAAAGAAGAAGATTAGATTTCAAGCATCATGTTTTTTTTTTTTTTTTAAATAATGGGATGGTATATATTTTGATTTTTTGGGGGGTGGTTTTAGAGTAAACTATAATGTGTTATTTGTTAAATTTGGAAGTTATTTTTATTTAAATTATTAGGGAAAATATTGTCAATACAAAATAGTATCACTTATTATTATTATTTTTGTTGTAATTTTTGTTTATTAGGTTTCGTTATCAACACTTGTTATTTTTAGGGGGAAAAAATGTTAGTAGTTTAATTGAATATTTATGTAACTATTAGATCAATTATGTATAACAAATATATGTGTGTGTATAAGTATTGGATCAGTTGTCCAATTCTTTTAATTTTATTTGTAAAAATGAATAGATATTAGACAATAGGAAATTTGTTTTGGGTTTCATTAATGACCACTTTTTTACTAGTAGACATACAAATCTCACAATACTTGTCTTCACTCCCTAAAAGCTAATACAATGCTATAAGCAATTAAGTCATATATAAGCTGACATTATTTTTTAAAATTCCATGTTCTATTAAGACATGTAGAATTAGCTATATCTAATAATAATAATTTTTTTAACTTAAATCTAATAATCAATAGTAATTAACAATTTAAATATGAAATTTAATATAAAGTTATTAAAGAAGACATTCATTTATAAAAATATAAGAAAAAAGAAATTATCATTTGTCACATAATGGGGTTGTCAAACACATGTAAACCCTATACGATAATTTTCATGCTAGAATGAAAGTGTAGAAAAAGCCAAAGGAAGTACTTAGAATACAAAACTTTATAAAATAGTCCATCAATTTTCTTTTTGTTATATGGATGATGACTATCACAATGGTAAAGGTAGGCAAAAATAACAAGATTACAAACAATGAAATAGAAATTAATGGTGGGGTTATTAATTTTATCATAGTCATCTAAAACTATCATTAGGTACTTGTTTTAACCAAAATAATTATTGGACTTGTTTTTATGTTATTGATGACATTAGTCTTTTATATATTTTTTAATGTTATAATTAAATATTTAAAAAATATTTATTTATATATTAATGATAGGAAAATTATAATATTGTTCTGTAAAAATAAATAATGAATGAAGAAGGATAAACTATCTAAGTACGATATTAAGAATATTTCAACATAGTACTAGTACCAAAATTTATAACTAACTTTTATATATATGTTAATATAAGATAATAGTAATCATTCTTGAGGTGTTTATTCCATTAAATCTTAAGCTTAATTTTTGAAGTTAGAACAAAATTATTCTTCAAATTTTTTATTTTTAATTCTATATGTAGTGTTTAATTTGTGTAATTTTAAGGGTCCATTTGGTTCATGGAATTGTAGAAACCAAGGTTTCTACAAATCTCAATTTAGCCAAATCAAGGTTTTACAAATCTCCATTCCTATTTTTAGGATTTTGTTGGAGTTGAAGGATAACTCCAAAAAAAATCCAATCTAATTTTTTTACACTCCTCAAAAAGCACAACCAAGTTTTGACTTTCAATTCCTAGGTACTAGTGGGAAGTTTGATAACCTAGTTTTGAGACAAAATTAGAAGTCTATTATTCTAATTCCACTTTCCCAATTTTGAAACAAATGCAAAAAAATTCTAATCCAGATTATGAAAATGCCAATTCCCATCATTTTCCATGAGCCAAACGAACCCTAAGAGTTGTTATTATTGTAAGGATATTGTTGCAAAAAAATGATAGAGTTAGGAGTAGAGTTATGGAAAGGGTTACACTTAGATGCGGTATAAGAAATATGATTAGGGTTATAGCTAGACTTAGGTTTAGGGATAGGGGTAGGGTTAGGGTTATGATTAGAGTCATGTATAAAATAAGTTAACTGTTAATGTGATAGGTAGGCTTACATTTAACGTTAGGGTTTTTCTTAAGGTTGAAAGTAGGGTTATAGAAAGGGTTACAATTAGAGCCAACATTATGAATATAGTTTGGCTTATGATTAGGGTTAGTGTTATGGCTAAGATTATAGTTAGGCTTATGATTAAGGTTTAGACTTAACAATATAATTAGGCTTATGAATTATGATTGAGTAAAGGGTTCCATTTAGGAGTATGGTTAGGGTTAGAGTAAGACTTGTGACTAGGAGTAGGGTTAGGGTTAGGACCAAGATTTCTCATTAAGGTTAGATATAGAGTTATACTTAGAGGCACACTATCAATAGGGAAACTATTAGGATTACAACTAATGTTATGCTTAGGAGTAGACTTAGGGTTAGGATTTTGGACTTAGGATAAGTAAAGGGTTAGGCATAAGATTAGGGATAGGACCAAGAAATAATAATTGAGTTAGAGTTAGATTTAAGACTTAAGAAATATGATTGGGGAAAGATTTGTATTTAGTAGTAGGGTTTGGGTTAGAGTTAGACTTACGATTAGGGGGTTAGATTTATGCCTTAGGAACTATGATTAGGGAAAGGGTTATATTAAGTAGTATGGTTAGGGTTAGAGTTAGGCTTATGATTAGGATTAGGGTTAGGCTTAGGGTTGCAGTTACGGTTACAATTAGACATAAGATAAGTGAAGGGTTGGACATTGGATTAGGGTTAGGACTAGGATTAGACATTGAGTTAGGGTTAGCTATAGAGTTGCACTTAAGGGTACAATTACAATAGAGCAGTTGGTAGGATTATACTTAGTGTTGCAATACACTTAATATGTTATTATGACACCTATAATTAGTATTAGTGTTATTGTTACACCTAAGGTTAATCTTACAAGAGCTATTAGGTTACATTTAAGAAGTTTGTTACGACTCATTATATTATTACGATTCAAATTAAGGTTTGTGTTAATGTATTTGCTAGGTAATTTTTTATGTGGGTTAGTGTTATTGTGACAACTATGGTTGATGTTTGTGTTATTTGTACAACTAAGGTTAGTGTTATGTAATGCCCCGCCAAGGGATCCAAAAGAATTAACCTAAAGTTTCACTAAGTTTGCTAAACATTTTTTTTTTTTTAAGTAAGAAAGTATAACATACACATCAAACACATAGTAGCGGAAGCAATAACATGTAATCATCGACAAACATACATTGTAAGTTACATTACTTAAAGATCCCAAGATGTTGAGTCACGTTTAAATTTAATTAATTCTAAGTCTAACAACTATCACATACATATGAAAGAATAATCAGAAAGTCCCATGTCCATAATATACATTTGTTCCGAATGCCTCTCGGCAAATTAATTCGGAATTCTCAATCATCCACTGTACATGTCACAGGGTATGAAAGGCTTAAAAGAATATACATATGTAAAGATAAAGATACAACATCCTCAAATCCATGATACAAAGTATAGTAAAAACATATGAAACTATTCCCCATACATGATACATCCATACATCCATAATGATAAAACATCTATCATAAAATCTAACCATCCATCATAATAATCCAAGAACATAGTGAAGGTAAATGCCAATCACGAAAACTCCAGCCACGGTGACCACGGAACGGATCTCAATGGTAAGAGTAAAAGCACTACCACCCGACCGTGTGGAACCTAAATGGTCCACTCCCACCGCACTGAGGAGATAGTCTCAAGTCCCAAATAGGATAATGAAACCTATAATCATAAATACTCTCTAAGTCCAGGAAATCCTATAAGTATGCTAACTCAAGGGTTCTTAAAAAGATCGACATCTAAATCCCAGAGGTACCACAAGACACGTAGGAAACCTAATATGAAAGCGGGAAAGTGTCATCGCAAAAGTCATGTAGAAGTTACCCGAGCAATCCCTTAGGAATCCTGGGTCCCTACTGATCCTGCGGCCACTAGTATCCTCTCATACTGACGAGGCCTACTATGGAATGCAAGGTCGTAACCAAGCGTTCTCTCTACCCCATCCTAGTCTGTACTAGCACTCAAGGCATGGGAGAGAACATACAATTATCTTGTTAGGTTCATTTTCTCTCATTTAGTGTAAATGTTTTCACTTATTAAAAATGACTTACAATGGGTTTCTCAAGGCAGCCTCTTAGGGCTCCGACCCCCATTGCAAGCCACTTCCCAACTCTACACATAGATAACCTACCCTAGGCTCATGAAATCATAAATCAAAGAATCATAATAAAACCACCTCATTCCTATACAAGAAACTGAAAAACATCATAAAAGATAAGCCACAAAATTACATCAGTTCTTCATGAGCAACAGATAATATCAAATAGTAATCATATGATCATGACAGTTCTCTATCAGCAATTGAAGGCATCAATGATAAGTCACAAAATCCAATGGTTCTCCAATGAGCAACCAGAAAGTATCTCAATAGTAAATTACAATACTGATTGAAGACTCCAAATGGTCAAGTCAACACATGACATCATCAAGAACATAACAAACATTTCAGTCTAAGCAACCGGAAGGTAATACAAGTATAACTGATCGAGACTCAAAAATGGTTATCAAATATAACTGATCAAGACTCAAAAATGGTTAAGTTAGGTATCTCAAATACATACACCTCAGCTTCACACAAGGAAACTGGAAAGCAATAACAAACAGTAAATACATCCATCATAGAGCATACTATCACATTACCTTGGTTGGTTTGAAAAGATCGAGAACAAATCATCATAGCCTCACATTCACAAACCCCGAGCCTCTGGTAACATCCTAAACTGGTCAAAGCTAAACCAACCCCATAACACTCAAAGCATAGACAATATATAGAAAACATCATAGTCTCACAATTGGTTTTGATTTGAAAACATACAGTTGAGTTAAACAATAAGGTCTCAGTTTTCAGTGTTTATTTTCAAGTAAAAAGTCTTATAGTTCAATTTATTTTCAAGTAAAAAGTCTTATAGTTCAATTTGATTGATAATATACTATTGTGTTAATGTGAGGTTTCCATTTCCAGTTGAACGTATGTTTTAAATAGATAGAATCCATAGTTCACCTTTACAAATTATCTTGTTCCTAACTCCAAATGAAACACCTAATTACCCTTAATTGATTTCAAGTCAAAGTCCTAAAACAATCTAAGGGTAATAATTAAATTATTAAAAATCCTTGTTGATTATAATAATCTACGCTTCTATTAAAAATCGGTGTTATAATATTAAATTTGCTTAAACAAATTTTCAATTTAATTAATCCTAATTAAGTCAAACCTAAATAAGATTAATTAAAGATACATAAAAGAACATATTACATTTATTAATAACTTATTTATTTATAAAATTATTAATAAATAATAATATAATTTCAATATAATTTAAAATTTAATAAATTTTAAATAAAATAATAATAATATTGATTAAAACAATTTTTATTTAAAACTTTTTTAAAAAAATGATTAATATAAAATTAAGTCGTAATTTATATATATTTTTTTCATATAAAAAAAAATCTGTGTTTTTAAAGGCCCGCCGGCCTGACATCCCTTGCGGCCGCAAGTGTTACTGCTGCCGCAGCATGGGTGTGTGGGGCGTGGGAAATGGTGGCCCCGCCCCACTCCAAAATACATAATATATATATATTTTTAAATATTTTTTTAAAAAAATATTTTAAAACAATCCCCAATTTCATTTTTGATAAATGTATAAAATAAATTAATTTTATTATTAGATTTATTTAATTTTATTAAAACAATAAATATATATGTATAAAATAAATAATGTTTATTTTAAATTTAGTTTTATTTAATTTTCATTAAGACAATATCCTCCAAGGAAAATATATATAATATATATATATATTTTTAGAAATTAGAACTTTCAATTTTACATTCAAAACCCTTACCTAATTAAATCTTAATTTCTAAATCAAGAAAACAAGGGTTCTAATAATTCATCCAGTCTCCATGGATACAGAAATTATTGATGAACAATTAATAAATTCACAATATTGAAAGCTTAAAACTTTCATCACAGAGAATTTGAATTTACAAACCCCAGACACGAAGAAGACAGGAAAGGATAATTGCGTATTTAATCGATAATCAACAACACAAGACCCTACCTGATCCTGATGCTATTATGAAATCCCTAGGAATTGTAAGAGAATTCGCTCCTCTCAATAACCTTCTTCCCAAAATCTTTCTTTGGTATTCGCCTTTTGAAAATTGCTTCCAAAAGTTGTCTCCCCAAAAATTCCCGTCCAACTTCGTATATCCCAAAAATGAACCCCCAAAGTTGTGATAAGCAATTTCTCCTCAAATCGGGGCACTAATTGTGCGTTTACCCAAGAAGACTCTTTGCACAACTCAGTTAACTCCAAATTAACCTTTATTATCTTTTCTTTTATTTTGCATTCAACTTTCATGCACATTAAGTTGATTTATTAAATAAATTTATTTAATATTCTACTTGACTATTTTAAATTAATTTATTACTTTAATCTCATGTGCACTTTTAAGAAATTAAAATAACATTATTAATTTCTATAATTTAATCTTTTAATTTATTTCTCAAATTTAAACTCATGCTTAGATCATGCGATCTAAAATCCTTTAATAATTTAATGTCTTTCAACTTTTTTAAATTAATTTTAGAAACTTAATTGATAACATATTTAATTAATTTAATTAACAATAATATTTAGCATTTATTTAAAAATGAACTCCAAATATATTATTATTAAATTAAATAAATATTATCCTATTCTAAATTTATCTTTGAACTTTAACCTTTAAACTTAATTCTTTTATTTAATTAATTTCTCAATTAATTAAATATTAAAGATATCATATTAATTCTCCATTAAATTAAATCTTTAATTAATCTTTTTAATTAGACTTAATTAATAGAAAACACATCAAGGACTCATATAACAACATACGAAAACCCTACATAGAAAAGCATATACTAAATCAAAACAAAAAGGTTATAATCCTGAAATTACATCATTTGATGCATTCAGAGGGTACTTAACTCAGATACTTGTCCTAATTATCAATTAGGACAATTGGCTAAATGGTTTAGGAATTGGACTTAAGAGTTTATCTCCCCTCTCTTACCATTGAGACAGTGCGATAGGGTACGCTCATCCTGACAATTCAGGGAAGTCGATACTCGGTACCTACAACTTGCATAAAATTCATGCATGTACAGACACAATATTCTAAGCTAAACAGACAATGGCAGGAAGTGGTGCATCGTGTAGATCCCAACTAGCAGGTGACTACGACTCCCTTCCTTAACCACATCAGAAACACCATACATAAATAAAACAACACGCACACCATACACATGCAGTATGGGGTAAGTATCCATAAGAAGCACATGGAATAATAAACCATCTAACTAATCATCATCGATAACTGAAACCATTGAATAATCATCATACATGCATGAAATATAGAGTACCAAGTAATCTCATTATATAATAAACTAAGTGTAAAACAACCTCTGATAATCTCTAAAATAATAATACTAATCATCAAACATAAATTGGCCTAAAAGAGTTTGGCAATGATATTAGAAATGTAGCTCGAAAATGTAGACTAGGGGCAGGCACTACATGTTAGGGGAAATTTTATGTCATATGCAATCAATTTGTTAGGATCCATGGTATTGTCATATTTAAGGTTATTGTCCTATTATAGTTAATGTTAGTTCTATTGTTACATTTAAGGTTAGGGTTAGGTTAACTACTAGGAGTTTTTATATGGGTTAGTGTTATTGTGACACTTATGGTTAAAGTGTTAGTGCTATTGTTATACCTAACATTATTGTTAGGGGAATGACTAGGTTCTATTTAAGAATTTTTCTAGGATTTGTGATAGTATTATGGTTAATGTGGCTTTTGAGGTTGTTGCTCCTATTATGGTTAGCATTAGTGTTTTAGTACACTTTGGGTTATTGTTAGGTTAATTTTTTATGTGAGTTAGGTCTATTATAACACCTATAATTAATGATATTGTAACACCTATGATTAATTTTTTATAATGTACTCTCTCTCTCTCTCTCTCTCTCTCTCTCTCTCTCTCTCTCACACACACACACACACACACACACACACACACACACACACACACACACACAATAATAGAACATTATAGTTAGTTATTAGTACAGTTACACATAGGGTTAAGGTTAGGTACATATAATTTACTAAGTTCTTAGTATGTAGTTACATATCGAGATAGGGTTAGAGTTAGGATATAAGGTTTACAATATCATTTACTTAGTGTTATGGTTAGGGCTAATAAGTGGTTAAGTGTAACACTAAAATAAGGGATGTGGTTAATGGAAGTATGAGATCTAGGTATAGTGTAGGAGTATTTGGAGTAGGATTATGGTCAAAATTGGGAGATAAGTTTTAAATGTGACTTGAATAGTGAACATTGTTTAATTATATCTTGTTAAAGGAAGGGGAGTTATAAGTCCCAAGAAAACTAATTAGATGATGTTAAAAATGTGAAAAAAGAGAGATAAGAATCAGCCATATGGAAAATATTTCACCATAATGATATAACAACATTATATATTATTGAATGTTTAATAATAATAATGTAATTTTTATTGCAATGATTAAAATTTGTATTCAATAAATATGCCCATCATGAAAGATATTGATGCAAAATTATAATTTCCATTAATATTTTTAAAATAAGGGATACACTTACAATAAAGATGTTTCTTATACTAAATTTAACTTGTAACATATATATGTGAGACATCCTTTTTAGTTAACATATTTAGTAGACACATCCATTGAAGAAATCTTTTGTAAAACTAGATTATTTTTCTCTTGTTCTCTTCTTCATGAAAGTTACATAGAACAATAGGGAAACACAACTCCCAATACAACTAATTAGAAGAAGTAAAATCCTAAAATATTAGACAAGAATGAACTATATACAAAATAATTCTCTATAATGTTGTAAATACAAGACATGTTCTTCAATGATTAGGATTGTATTTGCAACCTTTATTTAAACAATGATCACAAAAGATTTTTTTCACCATTGAGGGAAGCCCATCCACTTTTGCATATGTGTTAGGCATAAATTTTGTAACATATTCCATATGCATTATTTCCATTTCCTCAACATAGTCAATTGACAATGTTGTATTCTCCACAAATTTAGTTATAGTTGTGCATGAATTTTTAATTATTTATATGCAATTGTCAAACTCAGTCTCAAAGAAATCATATAATATTTGATTATTTCTTACAGACATCCATAGGTCAAATAGTAACCTGCAAACTTATAAACAAACATCAATATATAGAAATAATCATCATAGAAAAGTATTAGTAATTAACATTTTTTTAAAGAATAATGCTCAAAATAAGATAATAGAAATCAAAACTATTTTAAATGGAATATTTTGGTTGTAATGTTTGAAATATGGTGGCATTGCCTTCTATTTTTCAAACAATACAAATGTAATATTATATATATATATATATATATATATATATATATATATATATATATATAAAGCACATACCTAGTCTAATTAAATAATGATAAAATCTAAACTAAATATATGGTTAGTTTTTTTTTTTTTTTTAAATCATTAACTATAATAAAATACAAATTTCATTAACATGGTAGGATTTCCATCTACATTAATGATAAAACTTAATTATCAAACATGCAAATATAAATCTTTTCAAACATGAAAATGTAAAACTATCACAAAAAAAGAAATCTAGAACATGCAAAGCAAAACTAATTGAAAATATTGAAATCTATAACTAAGATGAATCATGTAAATCTAAAACTAATTTGAAATGTGCACATTAAATATATGGAAATAAAAACTATTACCAAATATATAAATCAAATGGGTTTTGAATGCAATTCTAAATCTAATCGAAACTTGCAAGACTAAACTATTACATGCAAATCTAAATTTTTTTGAATATAACTCTAAATCTAAATGAAACTAATTGAAAAAGAAATCTAAATGAAAGTAGAATATTCCAACTAAATTTGAAACTAAATGTAGTGCCTACCCCTAGTTTACATTTTGCTATCATTGCCAAACTTTTTTAGGCCATTTTTATGTTTGATGATTAGTAGTATTGTTTTGAGATTATCAAATATTGTTTTAGATTTATTTTATTATATGATGAGATTACTTGGTACTCTATATTTCATGTATGCATAATGATTATTCAATGATTTCAGTTATTGATGATGATTAGTTAGATGGTTTATTGTCATATGAGTTTTCCTATGGATACTTACCCCATACTGCATGTGTATGGTGTGCATGTTTGTTTTCTTTATGATGTGGTTAAGGAAGGGAGTTGTAGTCACCTGCTAGTTAGGATCTACACGATGCACCACTTCCTGCCATTTCCTATTTAGCTTAGAATATTGTGTCTATAGATGCGTGGATTTTATGCAGGTTGCAGGTACTGGGTATCAACTTCCTTGAATTGCTAGGATGAGCATACCCTATCACATTATCTCAATGGTAAGAGAAGGGAGATAAATTCTTAAGTCCAAATCCTAAACCTTTAAGCCATTTGTCCTAGAAAATTAGGACAAGTATCTAAGTTGACTACCTTTTGAATGCATCAAATTATGTTAATTCGTGATTATAACCCTTTAGTTTGATTTTGTATGTGTTTTTCTTTGATCGGTTTTCGTATGTTGTTTTATGAGTCTTTGGTGAATTTTCTATTAATTAAGTCTAATTAAAAGATTAAATTAATGATTTAATTTAATGGAAAATTAATTAAATAAAAAGAATCAAATTTGAAGATAAAAGTTATAAGGATAATTTTGGAATGTGATAATATTTATTTAATTTAATAATAGTATATTTAGAATTCATTTTTAAATAAATACTAAATATTATTATTATTTAAGTTAATAAATAATTTATCAATTAAACGTTCGAAAATAAATTTAAAAATTGAAAAGAATTTTTTTATTAAAAGTTGTTAGATTGCATGATGTATGTATGAGATGAAAATATAGGAAATTAATTAAAAAGATAAAACAAGTGAATTTAATAAAGATATTTTAATTGCATAAAGTGCGTATGAGATTAAAATTTATTAAATCAATTAAAATAGAAGTCAAGTAAAAATTAAATAAAGTAATTTAATAATTCATTTGAAGTGCATAGAAAAGATAAAGAAAGATTAAGGAAAGTTAATTTAGAGTTGAAGTCTGGTGAGCAAGGAGTTCTCTAGGGTGAACGCGCAACTAGTGCCCCAATTTTTGGGAGAGAACTCTATATCACAACTTGGGGGTTCATTTTCAAATCACCACAAATTTTGGAGAAGGAAGGAATTTTTAGAAAGGAGAAGGTTCTGAGAGGAGGAATTTTCTCTATAGTTTTTTGGAGTGTAGCAGTGTCCAGGTAGATGCTTGTGATTTTTGTATATTTTAATATGCTTTTTTCTTTCCTATCTTCATTGTGTCTATTAAATGTATATCTAAAGAATTCTTGTGATGAAAGTTTAGTAGCATGTGTTTCTTGTATGTATGAAATCTTCTGTATATGGGAAAATCAAGGGATTGGTATAACCCTCTTGCCATAGATTTTAAGAAAAGAAAATAAGTTGGGAAGGATTGAACATTTAAAGAGAAAATATTCTTTAAAATTTGGTGGGTTCACTGTATTTGCTCCATTAGATTAATGCTGGGTTCGATTTTTTATAATTAAAACAATAAAAAAAATATATATATATATATATAAAATTTGAAAAGGGGGAATTTTTTTAAAAGTTTTTTATTTAAAATAAATAATAATATTAAAAAAATAATAATTAGTATTGGGGAGGGGGTTTTACCCTACCCTCCCACTTACTTTAGACCATCGGACCTGCTACAACAGGGCTAGGCTGCACAACCTTTATTTAAGCTGACAACTTTTTGAAGTTATGTTAAGCTTTTTTTTTATAATTTTTAAAATTATTATTTTAATTAATAATATTTGTTAATAAGTTTTTATATTAATTATTATTTTAATTAATAATATCTATTAATAAGTATAATATTATTGTTAATAATTATTTTAATTAATAATATTTATTAATAATATTTTAGTATTACTTATTATTATTTATTAATAAGTTTAATTATTATTTATTAATTTAAATATTAATGCATTTAAATATAGTAAATTTTTAATTAATGAAATTATTGTTAATTTTATTAATTATTAATGACTGATAATTATTGAGATATTAATATAGTTATTTATGTAATTATAAATTAATTTAATTAATTATAAATTAATTAAGTTTAATTGATAGTTAGGTCATTCAATGGAGTTTTAATTTATTTAATTATCAATGATACCGATTTTAATAAAATTGTAAATTATTTTATTTGAAAATCAATATGTATTATTTAATTATTTAAATAAATAATTACCTTTGATTATATTTAAAAATGATTTAAAATCAAATAGGGGTAATTATGTAATCATTTAAATATAAGAATGGGTTAATTGTAAGGGTTACCTGTGAAACTTATTTACTCGAAACATATATTAATCTAGAAACTTAAACCTTACTTTTAACTCAACTATGTGTTTCAAACTCAAACCAAACTATAAGACTGCTCTATTTTTTGTGTACTGTCTATGTTTTTGGGTTCTGGGATTGACCTAGGGTTGACCAATTTTAGGATGTTACCAGAGGCTTGGGAGTTATGTGATTGTGATGTTATGATGTTTGATCTCGATTCTTTAAACCCAACCATGGTAATGTGCTTGATATGCTCTATGATGTGTGCTAATCTATTGATTGTTGTTGCTTTCCAGTATTCTTATGTGACACTAAGGTGGATATATGACCTTCTTGACTTAACCATTTTTGAGTCCTCGATTAGTTATAATTGAATTTCTTTCTAGTCGCTTTGATAGGATTGAGGTGTTTATTTGCTTTGCTCTTGGTGATGTCATGTGATGACATGTTTGACTTAACCATTATGAGTCTTTGATCAGTATTTTTGAGGATGCTTTCCAGTTGCTCATAGAGAACTGATGTGATTATTGTGGATTATCTTTTGATGCTTTCCACTCACTTGTTAAGGATTGAGGTGATATATTATGGTTCTTTGATTTGTTATTTTATGAGCCTAGGGTAGGTAATCTATATGTAGTGTAGGGAAGTGGCTTGCAATGGGGGCCGGGGCTCTAAGTGGTTCCTAGGGTAACCCATTGTATGTTGTTTAATAAGTGAAAACATTACACTAAATGGGAATAAAATGAACCTAATAAGAGTTTTTATATGTTCTCACCCATGCTTCAAGTGCTAGTATAGACTAGGATGGGAGTAGAGAGAATGCTTGGTTGCAACCTTGCATCCGTAGTATGCCTTGTTAGTATGAGAGGATACTAGTGGCCGCATGGATCACTAGGGGCCTAGGGAGGTGAGTGACTACCAAGGTAACTCTAGCATGATTTGTGCGATGAAACTTGCCCGCTTACATAGTAGGTTTCCTACGTGTCTTGTGTGCCTCTGGGAATTAGATGTCGATCTATCTTAGAACTTTTGAGTTAGTATACTTTTATGATTTCCTGGACTTAGAGAGTACTTTTGATATTTGGTTTGATATCCTATTTGAGACTTGAGACTATCTCCTCAGTGTGGTGGGAGTGGGCCATTTAGGTTCCATGTGGTCAGGTGGTAGTGCTTTTTCACTCTTACCATTGAGATCTGTTCATAGTCACCATGGCTGGAGCTTCCTTGTCTCCATTTCTTTTCATTCTATGTATGCATCTTTATGATGGATGGTTGTATTTCATGATGGATGTTTATATCTTTTATGATGGATGGATGTATCATGTATGGTGGACGGTTTCATTTATTTTATTGTACTTGTATCATGGATCCAAAGATGATGATGTATTTCTATTTCTACATATGTATATTCCTTTAGCCTTTCATACCCTGTGACATGTATAGTGGATGATTGAGCATTCCAAATTTCATTTGCCAAGAGGCATTTGGAACAAATGTATATTATTTCAATGGACATTGGACTTTTAATTATTCTTTCATGTGGATGTGGTATTTTTTAAACTTAGTATTAATTAAATTTAAATGTGACTCAACATCTTGGGATCCTTAAGGAATGTAACATGTTATGTATGCTTTTAGTTGATTGTATGTTATTGCTTCCGCTACTATGTGTTTTATGTGTATGTTATTCTTCTTGTTCTAAAAAATAAAAATGTTTGGAAAACTTAGTAAAACTTTAGGTTAATTCTTTTGGATCCCTTGGCGAGGCATTACACTAAGTCAATGTCTAAATCAAAATAAAAAACTAAATCAAAATTAAAATAAATAACTAAATCAAAATTAAAATAATCAATTAATTCTACATCAAATAAACAACTAAATCTAAATGCAAAACTAAATTAGAAATCTCACTTGCAAATAACTTGCTCAAAAACTTCAATCTACTCCTCTAAAACTCTCCACCACTTCCTCCATGCAAAACCATGAAATGAAAATAAATTGAGGGGCCTATGTTTTATAATTTGGGAGAGGCTACTCATATCCTTAAGTGAATTTCTCTTGAGATTCCACAAATTCTTTTCAAATTCCCCAACTCCCAAAAAAAAATTTAAAAATGCAATAATATATTCAATTCCAAAAAAGATTTCTTATTTTATATTATGCATGTTATAATTAATTTAAATAAAAAACATTGCATCTTTAACAATGTTTTCATTAAAAAAAAATTAACAAAAATAAACCTTTTAAATGGGGGCACACACCATCAACCCCCATCTCACATGTGTTATCGTAGGAACCATGGGCAAAGCCCACATGGGTTGCACCTATGTCAGGCATAATGCCTATAGGGGTTAAACCTGCATGGGCTGCCCCTATGCACGATTCCCCCACACAAGACCCATTTTGAATGTTGTTTTAAATTTAAAAAATAAATTTAAAAAAATCAAAATTTTAATTTTTAAATTAAAAAAATCATTTTTTTATTATTTCCATTTTTTTCCAACTTTTTTTTACTTAATCATATAAAGTTTATGTTATATTATATTTAAATATTATTATATATATTATTATAAATTATTATATATAATCATATTTATATATTTTATGGTGTGTGTGTGATTGATAAAAGGCAGATGCCCATTTTTATTAAATTTATTAAAATTTTACATAAATATTTTTTGTCCATGTTCAAGTGCATGCATTGGGGGAAAATAATGGGAAAAAAGAATGGGGAAGAAAACCCTTGGTCTAGCTAAGGATGCATTTGTCATGCTTACAAAATATATTTGCCCCTATATACTTGTGGGACTTTGAGAAGGCATTTACAACTTTCTCCTCTTGAAGGATAAAAATTTATATTTATATATAGTTTATATTTTAAAAAACTTTGGCTTCGTATCTCATCATTTCTAGGGTGTATAATAGAAAGTATTGTTCCTTGTGTAATGTCCCCATTTTAGCATTTGACCAAGTGTGTGTGCGTTAGCCTTGTTCTACATGGTCCCGAGGGCTAACGAAGGGTTTAATGGGATCTTGGAGTGTTTTGGCCTAGTCATTTCTAGTTTGGGCCAAAACAAAGTTGATTTACTCAGTTTCAGGCATACTTACTATTTTTAGTAAGTCGACATGACACAATGCAGGTCAATTTTGGTGATTAGATTCGATACTCCTCAGTGAGAGCTTTCCGATGAGCTATCACTCGCATTATTCGGAGTCCGATTGCTAATACATTTTAATGCCTGAAGTTTTATTAAAGTAACGTATAATTTAATTGTAAAATATTAAAGTGTTACTTTAATATTTATTTTATGGTGATGTGTACCCAAGGGAGACATAAGGGGTATTTTAATATATGTTTTATATTACACATCTTTATCCCACATTGCCCATATGAGTTGAGCGGACCCATGGGAATAGAATAAAAGGAAGCATTTGTAGCTTCATTAGACAGGTTGAATATGAGAAGAAATTGGTGTGTGAGTTGCAGCTTTGTTCTTGGCATTTGAGGACGTCTATCCTCTCTTGTAACATTCTAGACGTCATTCCCTTAGGGTTTGGCCTTTGGAATTCTTTCTTATTGGCTTCATTATCAGGCAATTTAGTTGCATTTCCGGCTACAGGCAAATTTGATATTTTGCTCATATCTTCTTCACTACTTGTCCGATGCTTATGCCGCTTGGAGGGAATGGTATTATGAAGGTAGTGGATTGATTGGAGGACAAAATATTGTAGCAGCAAGTTCGTAAGCATGGGCTGGAGTATTATGACAATATTGCTGAAGTAATTAGTGAGTTGATAAATTTGCCATGTATTTGGTTTTATGAATTCTGAAAATAACATTTTATTAGCAGCAGTTCATTTCCACTTTGCATATTATTGTAGTTTCTTTCTTGTTTATGTTGTATGATACCAATTCCATGCACGAAACACAACAAACAAATAAACGTTTGATTTCCAGAGTTATAAGGGGTTTTAAGAAGTTGAATGCAAACTGTTTGACATAATTCCTTTCAGCAATTTGGTTTAGTTTTTTGGGACATCCAAGGGTGTCCATTACAGTGGTATCAGAGCTATAAGTCCTGCCATCCTGTGGAGGTCTTATAGGGAATTTGGAATAGCTGGATAGAGGGAAAAAATAAGTAAAAAACACAGGCTAAGCATTTATGTTTGAGCATGCGACAGGGGTCTTATAATTTCCGCGATACCAGAGCAAGACAAAATAGGATTTCAGACTTGCAAAGCAAACAGTCTAGTACATCCGTGCAGGGGGACATTGAATTCAACCATACAAACACAGAGGAGATATTCTGTGATCAAGACAATAATATGGGTGATCGAGATGACAGGAATACAGGATTAGGCGGAGGCAAAAATGCTGGTCCAGATTAGGAGGAGGTACTATTTCGACAGTTACTAGATACATTAGAGCAGGGGCAGCGTATGCAGTAGGAGCAGAATAGGCGAATGGACATGATGTTGCAGCTCATGGCTAGACAGATGGGTGTCAATATTAATCCAGGTGATGCCAACAACAAAAACAATAACAATGAGAGAAACAATAACAACGGGGGAAACAATAACCATGAAGGCCAAGGCAACAATAGTGGTCCTGAGAATAACATTAATGGTAATAATGGACACGGCAACAATGGGAATGAGGCTGATAACTTTAGACACGTTGCACGCCCAACAAGGATTGTGAGCTCGAGACCTCTTTTACCCACTTTTCCACCCAGAGATCCGGTTCAACCAGTAAACGAACCGCAGATTACCGAGTTACAGGATTAGTTCAGGAGGGACTGGGAGGCTAGTGGACCAGAGTTTCAGGCGGATATTTCTCTTAGAGATTATATGGACTTGAGGATGAGACACATGCCTAAAGTAGGAGGGAGGAATCAAAACTTTGAGCTGAGGAAGAAAGTTGGAAAAATTTCTTTACCTTATTATGATGCTTCAGGGAAGATGACTGCACGAGCTTGGGTGCAGAAGGTAGATACATACTTGCAGCTAAATCCTATGCCTGAGGAGGAGGTTATCAAGTATGCGGCTATGCACTTGGATGGTGTTGCACATGAATGGTGGCATTATGGCATGGTGACTTTGGGGCATAATCAGATTACATCCTATGAGGAATTCATTGAAACATTGATTGGGAGATTTGACACTAAGGATCCCGAGTTACATTTCAAGGAGCTAGCACAGTTAAAACAGTCAAGTTCTGTGGATGCTTACATTGCTGAGTTTCAGCGCTTGTCTATACTTGTTACTGATATCTCTCCTAGGAGATTGGTGGTGTTATTTTGTGATGGTCTTGCTGATCCATTATGAGGTTGGGTGAAGGGACATGATCCACTCACGTTAGCTGAAGCAACTAAAAAGGCACGAGATTTAGCCCATTTGGTATACAAAGGAAAAAACCATTCAACAGATTCTTCCTACCGCAAGGACAAAGACAAAAAATCATTTCAGAAAGAGTATAGCAAACCCAAAGAAGGATCAAAAGGACTAGACAATGAAACCTTGAATGAACTTCGAAAGAAGAAGCTGTGCTTCCATTGTAGAGAGCCTTGGGACTTATCTCATAAGTGTTCTCTCAAGGCTAAGGCAAATCAAATGGAGTATTTTTCAGTAGAAGAGTCAGAGTCAGAAGGGGAGGATCAGCACTCTGAATCAGATGAGGGTAACACTATAGAGGAAAGCAACATTCCTAAGGATGATAGATCATTGGCACGCTTGACAGGGGCCCAAAAGGCAATCACATTTAAGGTCAGGGGTACTATCCAGGGGCAGAAAGTGATATCTCTTATTGACACTGGGGCTACACATAACTTCATAGATGCACAGTTGGTAGCCAGGAGAGGGTTATAGACAGAGGAGCATGATGGGTTTAGAGTCATGGTGGCTAACGGTGATAAGTTATTATGCACTCGGAAGATATCTAATCTTCGCATCAAGTTTGGAGATGGCTACGAGTTGGAGGATGAGTTCTATGTTGTGGACATGGGAGATTATGATGTCATCCTCGGCATGACATGGATGGCTTCACTAGTTGAGTTCACACTCAATCTAGCAAAATTGGAGATGAGATTCCAGCATGAGGGCAGAACTATGGTACTTAGAGGGCTTTCAGATGGAGGTTTCAGAGTAGTGTCCTTCAGGAGAATGCAGAGACTTTTTTGTCATGATGACATAGAGTGGGCGGCAGAGTGCCACATTATGCCAACTTCACCAGAGCCACAAGAAAAGAGTCATCCACTAGATGTCTAGAAGATACTTGATAGACACGCTAAAGTATTTAGCGATATTCCTCATGGGGTTCCTCCTGACAGAGGGATGGAACATGTTATTGAGCTTGAGGAGGGAGCCAAACCAGTTATGATTACTCCCTATCGTCATCCTAAGAAACACAAGGATGAGATAGAGAAGGCGATTAAGGATTTGTTGGAGATGGGGCATATCAGGCCTAGTAAGAGCCCTTTTGCTTCAGCAGTAGTATTGGTAAAGAAGAAGGATGGGACGATGCACATGTGCATCGATTACAGGGCACTAAATAAGAAAACAATTAAAAACAGGTATCCCATTACTAGGATTGATGAGCTGATTGATGAGTTGCATGGGGCATGCTTCTTCACCAAAATTGATTTGCAATCTGGATACCATCAGATCAGGATGAGAGCAAAGGGCATTGAGAAAATAGCGTTCTGATGTCACTATGGCCACTTTGAGTTCATGGTTATGCCATTTGGTCTAACCAATGCACCTGCTACATTTCAAAGTTGTATGAACCAGGTATTTAGGAAGCAGCTGAGGAGATTTTTCTTAATCTTCTTTGATGACATCTTGGTCTTCAGTAAGACCTGGGAGGAGCACTTACATCATCTAGAGGAGGTGTTATCTATTCTGGAGAGAGATTCATTGTATGCCAAGGAATCTAAATGTGATTTTGGCATGACTGAGCTCCTTTACCTGGGGCATATCATTAGTATAGATGGCGTTTGGGTTGATCTCGAAAAGATTAGAGCTATTGTAGAATGGCCTACTCCCACAAACCTTACACAGCTTAAGGGATTCTTTGGTTTATGTGGTTTTTATAGGAGGTTTTTTAAGGGATTCTCACAGATTGCTACACCCTTGACAGATCTTACCAGGAAAGGAGCCTTCGTGTGGACAGGGGCAGCACAGAGGTGTTTTGAGCATTTCAAGCAGGTAATGTCTTCATGTCTAGTTCTAGCTCTATCAGATTTCACGAAGCCTTTTGAGCTTCATTGTGATGCATCAGGTGATGTGATTGGAGCAGTATTGATGTAGAAGAAGCATCCCATTGCATTCAAGAGTAGGAAGGTCCGAGGAGTTGAGAAAATTTATTCTGTCTATGACCAGGAGATGTTGGCCATAATGCATGCATTGGCCAAATTTCGATCATATTTGGTAGGTGGACGTTTTGTGATCAAGACTGATCACAACAGTATTAAATACTTCATGAGCCAGCGTGATCTTAATGACCGACAACAAAAATGGGTGACTAAATTGTAGGCTTATGACTTTGACATAGAGTTTGTCAAAGGTAAGAAAAATGTGGTGGCTGATGCCTTATCTCGGAGACCTCACTTATGTGCTCTGGCAAAGATTTTAGGAGATTGGAGAGATCAGATTATAGAAGAGTATGTCGGAGATGCTTGGGCTTCTGGATTGATTTCAGGTACCATAAAAGATGATCGCTATGAGGTGATAGATGGATTGATCAGAGTTTAGGACAGGGTTTATTTGATTTCGTCATCACATTTGAGAGAGGCGATACTGAAGGCATTTCATGATGCACCCATAGCTGGACATCCGGGGGTCTTCAAGACCTACAAGCAGATCCGAGAGCAGTTTTCATGGAAAGGGCTCAAGGATGATGTTCAGAGGTATGTCAGGGAGTGTGTGGTTTGTCAACAGAATAAGGGAGAACACACATTTCCTGTAGGTTTATTAGAGCCCTTGCCCATTCCTGATAGGAAATGGGAAAGTATTTTGATGGACTTCATCACTAGTTTACCACAAGTGCAGGGAAGGGATTGCATCTATGTGGTGGTGGACCGCTTGAAGAAGTTTTCTCACTTCATTGCTATTCCGTCCACTTACACAGCAGCACAGGTGGTAGATCTTTTCTTTAAAGAGATATTCAGGTTACATGGGTTGCCCAGATTCATTGTCAGTGACCGGGATAGTAAGTTTATGAGTGTTTTTTGGCAAGAGTTGTTTAGGTTGTGTGGTACAGATCTTACACCTAGCACTAGTTATCATCCACAAACAGATGGGAAAACAGAGATTGTGAATAAATGGGTGGAAGGATATTTGAGGAACTATGTAACTACACAACAAAAGGCTTGGATCAGATGGTTGCATATGGGAGAGTATTGTTATAACACCACTTATCATATGTCCATCAAGATGACTCCTTTCATGGCACTCTATGGTTATGAAGCACCTAGCTTCATGGATTTAGTTTTGGGGGACAGTAGAGTGCCCAAAGCCAAAAACTTATTGTAGGATAGTCAGGACATCCTGAAAGTGCTCAAAGAGAATATACAACAGGCCCAGAATCAACAGAAATTGTATGCTGATCAGCACCGAATAGAGCGCAGTTTCGAGTAGGAGATATGGTTTACTTGAGGCTACAACCATATAGATAGTCATCGCTCAAGAAGAGCAGAGCTGAAAAGTTGAAACCTAGATTTTATGGTCCCTACAGGGTGATTCTCAAAGTGGGCAAAGTCGCCTATGAGCTTGAGCTTCCAGAGGGCAATCGAGTGCACAATGTGTTTCATGTGTCTAGGCTTAAGAAAGCCATTGGTCAGAGTGTAGTGCCTTCTGCAAATTTACCCCCTTTGGATGAGGAGGGGAAGCTTGTGTTAGTACCTGAGGCTATTCTGGATACCAGAGAGAGGAAGCTTAGAAATAGGATAGTGAAGGAGTATTTGGTCAGATGGAAAGATCTGCCGGAGGAAGATTCTACATGGGAGAGTGAGCAAGTTATTCAACAGGATGGACTGAGATTGCTTGAGGACAAGCAATTTCAAGGGGGGTGGACTGTAATGTCCCCATTTTAGCAGTTGACCAAGTGTGTGTGTGTGTTAGCCTTGTTCTACATGGTCCTGAGGGATAACGAAGGGTTTAATGGGATCTTGGAGTGTTTTGGCCTAGTCATTTCCAGTTTGGGCCAAAACGAAGTTGATTTACTCAGTTTCAGGCATACTTACTATTTTTAGTAAGTCGACAGGACACAGTGCAGGTCAATTTTGGTGATTGGATTCGATACTCCTCGGTGAGAGCTTTCCGATGAGCTATCACTCGCATTATTTGGAGTCCGATTACTAATACATTTTAATGCCTGAAGTTTTATTAAAGTAACGTATAATTTAATTGTAAAATATTAAAGTGTTACTTTAATATTTATTTTATGGTGATGTGTACCCAAGGGAGACATAAGGGGTATTTTAATATATGTTTTATATTACACATCTTTATCCCACATTGCCCATATGAGTTGAGCGGACCCGTGGGAATAGAATAAAAGGAAACATTTGTAGCTTCATTAGACAGGTTGAATATGAGAAGAAATTGGTGTGTGAGTTGCAGCTTTGTTCTTGGAATTTGAGGACGTCTATCCTCTCTTGTAACATTCTAGACATCATTCCCTTGGGGTTTGGCCTTTGGAATTCTTTCTTATTGGCTTCATTATCAAGCAATTTAGTTGCATTTCCGGCTACAGGCAGATTTGATATTTTGCTCATATCTTCTTCACTACTTGTCCGATGCTTATGCCGCTTGGAGGGAATGGTATTATGAAAGTAGTGGACTGCTTGGAGGACAAAGTATTGTAGCAGTAAGTTCATAAGCATGGGCTGGAGTATTATGACAATATTGCTGAAGTAATTAGTGAGTTGATAAATCTGCCATGTATTTGGTTTTATGAATTCTGAAAATAACATTTTATTAGCAGCAGTTCATTTCCACTTTGCATATTATTGTAGTTTCTTTCTTGTTTATGTTGTATGATACCAATTCCATGCACGAAACACAACAAACAAATAAACGTTTGATTTCCAGAGTTATAAGGGGTTTTAAGAAGTTGAATGCAAACTGTTTGACATAATTCCTTTCAGCAATTTGGTTTAGTTTTTTGGGACATCCAAGGGTGTCCATTACACCTTGTGACCTCTAACCTGCATTTCTTTCATTTTGGCTAAGATCATTCATTAGTTTCCATAAGAACATAAAATCAATTTATTAAAACATATAAGATTACATCTAAATGTTAAAATTTTGTAAAAGTAATATCCATATTATCCTAGTAGTTAAATTTAAAAGAGTTTGTGATTATCCTTATTCAAGTGCTCTGAATTTTAGATTTTATCTTTACATAGTCCTCAATTATCCTTTTCATTAAAAAATTCACGTAATGTCATAAATGTTCTCTCACATTGAAAATTATATATCTTGTAGTTTGAAAAGTTGCATCTTTTCATTCTCAAAAGACATTTTACTTTATATAAGAGTATTAACCAATATCATTTCACTATAGGAGGATGTTCAATATTGTTTAATATCCCATTTACTATTTTAAATAGGATATATCTCATATATCTCATTTTATTTTATTTTTTATTAATTTGTAATACTTATATATATATATATATATATATATATATATATATATATATATATATATATATATATATATATATATATATATATATATATATATATATAACATACCAAAGCCAAGGTTAATTTTTATTTTTTGTGATTAATTATTATGATTATTAGTTAAGCTCGAGTAGATTCAAACCCAAGACCTCCCAAATAAGAGGCTCACAATTTACCATTGTGTTGTAGGCTCTTACCTAATTTATAATAATTATATTATGATTTATATTATATCATGTTATAATATAGTTAATTTCATAACAATATTTTTTTAATAATTTATTTTATTATTATTTATAGAGTAAACTTAATTATTACCTTTATTAATATCATTTATTAATTAATAATATTAATAAGGTGTTTTAATATCATATTTCTATTTTAAATTATATTTGTATTGTATACACTAATTAGGGCTCATGAGAAGAAATTGATTTCATCTTAATTAAATTCATTGTTTTTCTTGCATATATGTTAGTATGATGGCCTCTATAGGAACATATGAATGATGATACAAAGCATATACAAAGTAGACATATTAATGCATGAAAATATATTGCAAACATGAGGTAGACACATGAATGCATGAAAGCATGAAGAAGACACAATGCAAACACATTGATGCATCAAGACACGGTGTAGACACAAAGTATACATATTACAATTTGAAATAAGAAAACGTTAAGGAAATATTTACCAACTTCAATCACAAATGTTGTGTTTCTTTCTTCCATTTGGAAATCAAAATTTCTTAAAGATGTGTTGGTCTCAGATTGGTTTTGACAATTGAGTGTCAACACACTTAAGAAAATTCTAAAGTTGATGCCGAGTATAATATAGATGTTGAGCTCTGGTATGTGCTGAGCGAGAAATTCAATAGGTGCTGAGTTATTCAAGTGCCAAGTGATAATTGATGCCAATCTAGTATATGTGTCGAGCAAAGTATAGGAGCCAATTAAGATAGAATTCTTATATGTGCCAAGCATCAACAATCAATAAGTGCCAAGTAACATAGAATCAACATAAGAGTTTTTTCCCTCACAATCCCTATGTAATTAGCATGCAACCAATTAGAAAAATGGAGAGAGCATGCAACCAATTAGGAATATGAAAAAAATTGAGCAGGAAAAGATGGATGAATCTTGATTGAAGATCCATACCTAACCCTAAGTCTTGAAACCTTTATAAGGAGGTCGAAACCCCACAATTCATGTGAGAAAAAGGGGTCATGTGGGAATGCTTGAGTGAATGCTAGTGAAGTTTTGGAAGGGGTGAGAAGACTTAGAGGAAGAACAAAATTGTAGACTTAGTTGGTCAAGAACAGAGTATTAGCACTTTAAACAGAGATATATAAGATCAGGAAGGATCAGATTAGATTGAACAGAAAAAGGATATGGAATCAGCAATTGAAGATTGTAAGTCATCAGATCAATACATTCTATTATACTTTCTAGCCATTCTATTAAGAGAATGAAAATCCTATGATAATAGGTTGGTTTAACAGCCATGTTGTAAATCCTTTAATAGGGTGACATTTCAAGTGAATGTTTGTAAATCCTTTAGATAGGTCACTTTTAACAAGGTGTAAAGCCTTTAACAGGGTAGGCCTTTCATAGGATAGACCATTGATGGTGGTCAAACTTTGTAACCTTAACTAGTTACATATTGTTGTTGTGATAAGTTGTGGGTGTCGTCCCCACCCCAATTTTACCTTCTCATTTTGGAAGGTTTTTGGGTGATCAAATCTTGTATTAACTATTTTCATGTTAATTAGATGTGTTAGATGCATATGAATAATCTTAGTTAAAATTTGTTACTTCTGATTCGAACCCCCCCCCCCCCCCCCCACCCCTCCCACCTCTCTTAGAAGTAAATCTTCCCAACTATAAATTCCAACAATTGATATTAGAGCCTATTCTCACAAGGAGAAGCCTTACAACTTGGAGAAAAAGATCTAGAAATGGAAGTCTACAAACTTGGGAAGATCATAGAGAACTAGAAAATTGAGGTACAACTCATTCTACATTCTTTGGAAGAAGCAAGGGAAGAATTGACGAAATCCTTAAAGAGAAGAAGAGAGATTGCCATAGCTAAGAATGATATACAATACAAGGATATTGACACCTCAAAAGTGTTTGCAAATGGAGATTCCAAGGATTTTGATTCAACAATAGCAGACCTGATGGAGAAGAATAGAGCTCAAGTAGAAGAGATCAAAACTTTCAAGATTGAACTAGAATCCCAAGCCATGATGCTTTGTGAAGTGACTGAACAAAAGAAAAGAGCTATTGAAGATAAGGCTATGATAGAAGATGACAAGAGAAACCTTGCTAATAGATTGGAGGAAACGTCAATTGAGCTTGCAAGAATTTCCAACATGTAGCTAGACACCTTAAGCTAGATGATGAATGCACATCATGAGCTGAATGTCAAGGAAATTGAGATCTCCACACTAAAAATGCAAAATGAATAGTGAAAAAATGACTTGAGAAGAGAGAAGGAGATTGCAAAGAGTTTCAACAAACCTAATGAAGCTATCAAGTATTTTGAACAACTACTGAAATCACCAAGATCCAGTAATGACACTTCAGGACTAGGATACACCAAACTAAAGAAGGAGAGTCATCCAAGATAGCAGAAGAAAGAAATAACAAAGGTAAGAACACAAAACCCACTTGTCATTTTTATGGTAAAAAGGGACATACCTCTAATGTGTGTAGGAGCAAGAACACCAATCAGCATGACAAACCTAAAAATATGGGTCACTATCATAAGTGCAACAAGAAAGGTCATCAAGCACATGACTGTAGGACTAGAACCATTAGGACACCAAGATTTGAAGGTCTCTACTACAATTGCAAGAAGTATGGACATAGAGATTTTGAGTGCAGATCAAAGCCTATGTAGAAACCTAATCATCTAAAAAGATCAAATAATCATGGACATCATTACAATTGGGACTACAACACTAGGCATAGCTATCACTACTATCAAAAGTATGGATACATCCCTAAAAATTACATAAGAACACATTTTAGAGGAAGCTACAATAGATGGTTGAGCCAAACTACATGCTTCAATTATTTGAGGACTAGTCACATCAGCAAGGACTACCCAAAAAGGTCAAAAGCACCCAACTCAAAGTTCAACAAGGGAAAAGGGAAGGTAGATGTTGAACACATCAAAGGAGAAATGAATAAAACCTAGAAAAAGAAAGATGGAGGCAGCACATCCAATGGAGGGATCACTTCACCCAAAAGGTCAAGTGGTCACACTTCATCCAACTAAGTGAAAGAAGGTATGCGGAACTAATATAATAAAACTTTACCATACATCAGTTCCAAGACAAGTAAGAACTATCAGTAGGAAATAAGATGCAAAGTTGAAACTTCAAATTTTTACAAGTGTTTCCAAGTAAGTTTCCTTCAGATGCTGAGTGAAGATGTAATGCATGTCGAGCTATCTACCAAAGTTAGTAGGAGCCAAATGATTAGTTGAAGTCGAGTTTAGTAGTAGAAGCCGAGTAAAGCAAAAATTCTTAAGGAGTCGAGTGGATAGCTATAAATGCACTAAGCATTAAATGCTATGAAACAAAGGGTATATGATCACATTTTGAATCATTTTTCACCATCGCAACAAAAGAGCATAAACAAGAAGAGCACAGAAAGGATTTTGAAGCAGAGAATCAAGAAATTGAGTAGATTTCAACTAAGATTCAACATAGTTTTGATGATTCAAGGTATTTATACCTGTGTCGAGCTACACAGTTTCAAAATTTCTTTGTGTTGAAACCCTAGATTGTATAAATGACCTCCAGTTCTAGAAAACCCTACGAAATAGAGTCATTTAAAATTTAGTTAGTGTAAAATGAAGTTAAGAAACCCAATTTTTTACCTATCGGTGAAGTTTCCTATAAAAATGACCCTGTTAGAGCCTTGTGCATAATTCCTCCTAAGGTTGTAATGGTCTAATATGTTAGGAGATGCTACAACTACAAAATATGTGCTATTGGAGACATGGAAATTAGGGAGGCATATGACAAGTTGTGTGAGAATGGGGTCTTGAAAGAAGAGTTTCAAATTGTTGAGAAGAAGGGCTTAACTCGTGCCCTAGATTTCCCTATTGTTTTTAAGACTGAATGGATTATAACTCTACTCAATAGGATACATGATGGTAGCTTATGGTTAGAATATGGGCCAATCAAAATATCAAAAAGGATTATTCATAGGGTAATGGGGTATCCAACCCTAGATCAGCCTAAAACCCTAAGGAGTGACTCCAAAGAATCTATTGAGAAGAATACTAGAGCCAAGCAGAACAAGAGAGGCATGACCATTGATACTATTAAGGATCCTCTTGTTGATTTTGCTATCAGAGTCATATCCCACAAGTTTTACCAATCTAACAAACTCAACAATGTTCCTTGTATTACAGTGGATGTTGGTTATAAACTTGTTAAAAAGGATCATACTTATGATCTAGCTAAATTGCAACTACAACAGATCAATGAGAATTCGGGAGCTATAAGAAGAACAAAGAGAGATCAATGTAAGTTCGAAGTAATTTTGATATGTATATTCTTCTATGTACAGAAGGAATTCCCCTCTTTTGGAAAGGTTAGCTGGAAGACAAACATGTCCATTGTAGCCCAAGTGAATGAATACATTGAACAAATGGGAGCCAATTTTGAGACACTAATGACCAACTATTTTGAAGATTTCAAGAAATCAATGAAATAGAGACTTAGGATTCCAATCTCACTTGTGGAAAACCATATAAATGATATTTTTTTTTCTTGTTGATATTGACTATACCTACATCCAAATAGCCATACCAAGGGTAAGATGGCTTAGACCACTTGGGTATGAGATAAATATTGATAAAGCATCTACAACAATAACAACTCTACTTGTAGAAGAAGTACATAAAAGTGCCCAAAATTTTGGTACATATGATTTGGTAAGATTTAAAGTAGATATGGAATTGAAGACTTCTTCTACCACTCAAGGAAAAGGAAAAATTAGTCAAAAAGCTCAAGGCTAAAGGTGAAGATGAAGAGAAATAGGGGCAGGAGCCACTAGAATTAAACCAAGGCATGGGTGAAGATGTTGAAGAAGCAAAAGGTGCCAAGGAGGAGCAAACCAAGGAAGCACCTAAGGCAGAGGCAAAGAAGAGGAAAGCACAGAAACAACCCGTTGATCAGCCCAAAGGTAAGAAGAAAGAAAAACCAAGCCCAAAAAAACCTACCAGAAGGGTAGATACAAGGGCTACAAAAAAGGTGGAAAAGGAACAAGAAAAGAAGAAATCCATAGAGCAAGGAGGACTAGTAGAGAAGAAGTAGAGGAGAAAATATGTGGCACCTCCAAAGTCAAATGAAGAAAGGACAGAGTCTGATGACAATGGACAGTTTAGATTGGTAAGTCACACCAATAAATCTGATTTGGAAAACATTTGTGACAACATTAGGGACACTGCAGACTTGTTAGTGCTTAAAGGCATTTATTTCAATAAGTTGACAAGAGAAGAACAAAACATAGTGGAAGAATCAGTATACACTATGATGAAAAAGTTCAAGAATACTCCACATGAACTTGATCAAAACTATGTCTAAGGAGTTATATTCCATTATAGAAAATAAATAGCATTATTGTCTAAACATGGAAAAAGAAATAAGAGAGTCAACATTGGCTCATGTGATGCCTAAACTCACAAAAGGTCAAATAAGTAAGGCAATTAAGAAGCATGGGAGAAAATTTGCACCCAAATACAGAGCATTCAGTATTTTGCAAAATAAAATTGAAGATGTTGTGAAGAAGTCCACTCTCATGTGGAAAGTAATTTATGGTCTCTAGAAAGTTAAGGAAGGACAAGAAGATCCTTTTGAGGGAAGGAATGATGAAGATAATGAAGAAGAAAATGACAAGGAAAAAGGAGAGAAAGAAAAGACAGATGTTGCAGTGGAGAGGGAAAGACAAAAGGATGACATGATATAGTAGCAAATAGATTGAAGTGTGCAAGACACACAAATACCACCTCCTAGCCCTCCACATGTAACACCTACACCTGCAGAGATAGTAATTGTAAAGGATGTTCCTAGCACCTCTGGTCAGAACATCAACCCATTGACTCTAAAGGACCTTAGAAAGATTCTTCACTAGACTACTTTGCAATCACAACTATGTACTAATCCAATCTTGGTGAGTGTAGAGGAACTTTAGAAAGTTGTAGCTAAGATTACAAAGGAGAAGGTGAATCCACAAGAACCACCTCCACATACTCCAATAGCTACAAGTGGTCAACCATAAGAGCAAGCAACACAAGATGCATCTATAGTGACTTCAACTATCGAGGAGCAAGCAAAGGAGAAAACAAGACATAAGGATATCTCTATTCCTACAACACAAAGTCAAGGTGCACTTCCTCAGATCACTATAATTGATCAAGGCAAAACTAAAGAGGACAAGGAACAGATCCCTAAGGAAAAGGAACAAGAGGTAATTCAAATATTGATAAATTTACCTACTACAGGGACTCCCACTAGAAAAACACAATAGCTGAGCACTGATGCAATACCTCTGCAAATATCAGCACCAGGCTCGAGCTCTACCAAGGTAGCAAGGGTACTTCACTATGGAGATCTTGCACTTGATGAGGAAATAGTCATTCCAAAATATGACTATAAAACTATGAGTATTGATAAGATTAATGAAGTTCAAGAGGCACTAGAAAAGAAGAAGAAACAAGAGATACTAAGGAATGAGTATAGACAAAGGCAAGCTCTAATTGAAATCAAAGACATCTTTCTTGATGCATTCAGCTTGCAAGTACCTGATGAGACAAAGCCCATAATGGAGAAATTATCCAAGATAGTGGACCAAGTATAGAATGAAGACCTAGACACCAATGCTAAATTGCTTGAATGGTTTGAAAAGAATTTATAGATGAAGGCAAATGAGAAAATATCTAGTGAGATAGCACTTTCTAAAGTAGAGCTGGAAAAGAAGGTAGAAAAGGTGAAAGTAGTACTTGAGAATATATTCTCACTATACTCCAAACTGTGTGATTCTTCATACTTCACACAAGAGATCAACTAGAGGATATTGAGCTGAGAGGAATCTTAAAGTATCTAGCATGTAGCTACCAAAGGATCCAGATCAAGGTGAGAAGCATTTTGCTACAATACTTCACACATAAAAGGAATTAGCTGTACTCACAATAGATGAGACAAACACCAAGGCCAAGCTAATACAAATCCAGGCTACCATAACCCCTCATATGGAAGTTTTGCACAAAGAAATGGCCTATGTAGAGAATGTATTGAAGAAAGATCCCAATCTCTCTACATTGGAAGGCCTAGTACACTTTGTAGTAGAGATAGCCATCTAGCTTAAAGCATTGGAAATTGCATTAGACAATTGGGATGATGCTCTGAAAATCATTATGGAGGTAAACAAATCTTTTTTGGCTAAGTATTAAATTCATTCATAGAACCCTTTGACATAAGTGTCAAAAAGGGGGAGATAATACATTATGGAGATAATACATTTTGAGGGAGATAATAATTTAAGAGACCCAAAGGGAGAGATACCCAAAAGGGGGAGATATAATAAATTGGAGGAGATAATAAAGTTTTCAATTTTGAGAAGATAAGTTTATAAAGCCAAAAGGATATGAAAACTGCAAGGGAAGATGTGTGAAAGGGGGAGTAAAGACAAAGGAGATAGAAATAGGGCAAACAAGGAAAGGAGTGACAAGGCAGAGATAAAGAGTATCAGAATAATCAACATGAGACAAATTCAAGATAAGGAGTTTTGGATATAGAAATGACACATCAGCTCAAGGGGAGTTACAAGTTTTTGAGGTATATAGTCTTCTACAAAATTTTGAACAATTTTTTTGAAGTTTTGTACATATGTTGAACAAGATGTATATTGTACTAATAGAGATCTAATTCATAATGCTTAGTTAAGTTTTTTTGACACTCATGTCAAAGGGAGAGATTGTGGGTCTTAGATTAGTTTTGACAATTGAGTGTCAACACACTTAAGACAGTTCTAATGTTGATGCCAAGTATAATATAGATGCTGAGCTACAGTATGTGCCGAGCCAAAAATTCAATAGGTGTTGAGTTATTCAAGTGGCAAGTGACAATTGATGCCGAGCAAAGTATAGGAGCTGAGCAAGATAGAATTCCTATATGTGTCGAGCATCAACAATTAGTAATTGTCAAGTAACTCAGAATCAGCATAAGAGTTTGTGCCCAACAAACTCATACATAAACCATTTTTGAGCCAACTCAAGATGAATCTCTAAGAATCTAAAAGATAAAATCAAATCTATTATATTCCCTATGTAATCAGCATGCAACCAATCAGAAAAATGGAGAGAGCATGCAACCAATCAAGAAATATGGAAAGAATTGAGCAGGAAAAGATGGATGAATCTTGATCAAAGATTCATACCTAACCCTAAGTCTCGAAACCTTTATAAGGAGGTCAAAACCCCATAATTTATGTTAGAAAAAGGGGTCATGTGGGAATGCATGAGTGAATGCTAGCAAATTTTTGGAAGGGGTGAGAAGACTTAGAGGAAGAACATCATTGTAGAATCAGTTGGTCAAGAATAGAGTATCCGAACATCGAACAAAGATATATTAGATCAAGAAGGATAAGATTAGATTGAATAGAATAAAGATTTGGAATCAACAATTGAAGATTGTAAGTCATCAAATCAATACATTCTATTATACTTTCTAGCCATTGTATTAGGAGAATGAAAATTCTATGATGATAGGTCAGTTTAATAGCCATGTTGTAAATCCTTTAATAGGGTGACATTCCAAGAAATTTTTTGTAAATCCTTTAGATAGGTCACATTTAACAGAGTGTAAAGCTTTTAACAGGATAGGCCTTTCACAAGGTAGACCATTAACGGCGGTCAAACTTTGTAACCTTAACTAGTTACATATTGTTGCAGTGATAAGTTGTGGGTGTCATCCCCACCCTAGTTTTACCTTCTCATTTTGGAGGGTTTATGGGTGATCAAATCTTGTGTTATCTATTTTCATGCATGTCTTTATTTTCATGTTAATTAGATGTGTTAGATGCATGTGAATAATCTTAGTTAAATGTTTTAGAGGGTAAAGTTTGTTACTTTTGATTCACCCCCCCTCTTAGAAGTAAATCTTCCCAACTATAAATTCCAACAAGATGCAGGTAATTCCATAGTGGATGGTAGATTTATAGTTGTTTGAGTTTGGACACGATCTACATAGGGTTCCCATATTGAGATTATGTTTCCCCAATATGAGTGATGTACTTTGCCCCCTATGCACACTCCCTATACACTTGGTATGTGCTAATTCTATAGTGAATAGTGTTAGAATAATTTAGAATAACTGGGAGGGGTTTGAATTAGTTATCTAAGGTCCATATGTACAAATTAAACTTTTAAATCACTTCAAATATTTCAGGTCTAAACATTCAATAGCTCGATCTCTATGGCAGATAATCAATAACATAAACTTGCAGTCCATTGTCCTAATAGTTACAGACTTGCATAATATAAAAAATTAATAGTAAAACATATCAAATAACATCCACAAAAGTTTGACACTAGGATTTAATGTGGAAATTCAATTTGGGAGAATCACTGGTAACATTTCACCAAATTTTCACTCTTCTAAAGTAAGCTCTATTAGGAGCCAATCCTATTAAAGGCTACAAAACACATTGTTAATTGTGACATTATTAAAGCATTTAATCTATTGGAAGTCTTATTAGGAAGTAAGATACAAAGAGGGGGGTGAATTAGGATCTTCAAAAGCTTTTAACTTCTTAAAAAATAACAAGTGCATTCATCATTTCCCATCTCATATCTTAGATCATATACCATATAATCATAAACTATAAAATTGAAATAAATTTAAGTATTCATCACATCCATAAATGTGAAAATAAATGTAAATACATAAAAAAAAGATTTGGTTACCCAAATACCCTCCAAGGTGAAGATAAAATTGGGGTGTGGATGACACCCACAAATCTTTAGTACTAAAGCAATAAAGTGTGCCTATTAAGGCTACAATGTTTGATCACTTTTGCTGATCTACCTTGTCAGGGATCTTCCCTATTAGGAGCTTACAAGACTTATTCTATCTACCTTGTGTTGGATTTCTTTCCTGTAAAGAACATATTAGGTGGATTTAAACCTGATACCAAGAAAAAAAGACCAAGGAAAAACCTAAGGATGAGCTAAATCCTATGTTTAGTAGGGCTAAATCTTAGTTTTGGACCAATTAACAGAGTCAACAAGACTCACTTCACTTTAGGCTCTGCTAAGCCAAGGCAAGAAAACCTAAGGGATACATCTCAATAACTTGATTTTCTTCTCTACAAGACTATCCCCTATAGCAAAAATGGCCAATTATCTTCTATGATTTACTGACAAGTTTCCTAATTGCAGTAGCTAATTACAACCAAAGAAAGTAACAAAAAAAAAGCCATGTTCCATATTTTATCTTTTCAATACATAAAAAGGGAAATTGATGTTCATTTTAAGTTTTGATTTCTTAGCATAACCTGAGTATGCAACAACAGAGGACATGCACTCTCCAAGCTGACCAATCCCTTGTCCATTGGGCATCAACTAAACCTTAACATGCAGATGGATACCTAAAGTATACTCATATATTTAGGCATATGATCTATCTATTTGAAATGCAAATAGACATCAATCTTCATGACAACTCTCATACTTATGGTAATATCCTCCTAGTGTAACCCACAATCCTATCAGTATAATCAAGCATTTACATGGATCTTTGTTCCACTAGCAAGTTTATCCAGACATATAACCTTTTAGGACTGCAATTGAGTTTAAGCTCTTCATTTTCAAACACAAAAGATTGCAAATAATAGAAGTAGGAGATGGGAATCAGAATGAAACTAAGGAAAAGTGAAGATTTTGCATTAATTTCCTTGGAAAAAATACATCATTTGCATATTAAAACTCAAAAAATATACAAAGAATGACTATGTAATATAACAAATACCTCAAAAGGAATACAATATGATGTTCATAACTGAAGAACACTGAGAAAATTGGTATTACAACTATGAGAAAACTCAAGAAATTGGAACCAAACTAGTCTCTCAATCCTCCTAAAATCTTCAAAGAATTGGAACCCTTACAATCAGCAGAGAGGGAAGATATATAAGAGAGAAGATATTTTAGAATCTAGAAGGTGAATTTGACATGTGTCCCCTTTGAAATAATCTTCAATCTGAAGTTGTTGAAACTGAACTTCCTTCAACTACCCCCAGCTAAGATCATTAATGATACACAATATATTAGATATATCTCTCCTACATAATCTGCAAATATCTCATGGATAAAATATTAGAAATTCATCAAAAATTGTACTGAAGCTTCAAAATCTGATCTTTGCTTGTCACATCTGCTTTGCCAGGCAATTGAACGTGTTCTTGTTGAAAACATTATTGCTTCAACCACCTCCAAAACCATTCAATTCATCCTTTAAATTTTTGGAGAAGTCAAATCAAATAAAATTATATCTATATTTGATTGCAATTTCATCTGCAACATTAAATTTGCACATTTCACTATGAAACCCTCAAAATTAGAAAACCTCTTGTAGCTGCTACTGGCTAACACTTGCTCAAAATCTGATTACAAAAATGGAAAATTCACTCTTTTTTGATTCCGATGGTATATTACACTATACTTTTCAGACAAAAATTTCCCCCCTAAGAGCATTCTAAAAATCTGGCCTCCATGACTAAACAAAACATGTTAAAATTGAAAATTTTAAAAAGTTCATATAGTCAAACTATATAAACATTAAAAATAATTCAAATATTTTAAAATTCAAAACTCTCTATGTTGGATCACTTAAAGTTTAATTTTTAAATCATTTTACATTTCTCTTTCCTCCCCCCTTTGCCACATTTCGATCTTTCATTAAACTATCATATCTGGCGGGTCCCACACATCTTTCCATTTGAAAAACTTTTATTTTAATTTTTAATTCCTGTTGCACTTTATTTCTCAACATTTCCATCATAGCACCTTAAATGTTTTAAATGAACCTTTAGATATTACGAATTCTCGTAATATCGTACCCCTTATAATCCCATTTCCCGATCACATGATGAGCATTTGATAAACATTCAATTAATTAAAACTTTAATTAATTTACAAATTTTGTAATATCACAAACCATTTATAAATCAATTCTTGACCACTTGAGAACCTCATTTCGTAATATCTCAAAGCTCAAACTCAACCCCTCCCGATCCTATGGCAGTCGGAGCATCGCGAGACACCAAAAATTATACCCCAATCCCATGACAATCATAAGATTGGGGCCCTTGTTTTTCCACCCACGACTCAACAAAACTGTCATAACATCACATATCATGTGAAACCACCCCCACAATCATATGACTAGTCAAAACTCTGTTGACCATGCGGAAGGGTAGGCCCCTTCACATACTTAGTGGCTTCCACAAAGAGGCGTATCCTCAAGAGACCTTACATTGGACTGCCCATGTATTTAAACATTAGAAATTTTCACCTTGGACGCATGTGGGATAAAGCTGGTAGGCTTATCCCCATTTTCATTGTCTTTTACGTGAGTTGCACATTCAAACTATGATTTTCTTCATTCACGTGACTATGGATCAGACATGGGTGTGTTATTTGCAGCAGTGGGAAGCCCCTCTTCCTTAACATGGGCTCTAATCTTTGCTGGTCAACGTCTTCTCAACCTCCTCTATGGTGGTATTGCCTCCATCTTCTTGTTGTGCACGTGGGCTCTACCTACTCCTTGATGGCATGCCTTTTCAAAAATTTGAGACTGCCCCTAGAGAAAGTCATGGGCTTCAAAAATGTGGATTGTTGCTTCCTCTATGAATACTTGCTATTGTGGTCTTTGTAGATGCTTAAAATCATCCCTAAACACTATATTAATTAATTTTAATATTGCCCGTGACATTGTAATTAATTATAAATTAATTAATTATATTGCTCACATTCCTCTACTTATTTAATTAAACTAATTAATTAAATGAGTTTATCCTCTTAAGTATTTAAATCTAATTTAAATACTCCTAGCCTTAATGTGTTAAATTAATTTAACAAATGATCTTCCATCTTCCCCTTTTTTAAAATAATTTTTTTAAATTTAAATCCTCACATCCTATTAATTCCTCTAAACCCATGATTAAATTAAATATCATATAATTTAATCTTAAGTCTAACCTAGAGCCTAGCCCATAACCATCATTTTCATCCTCTTAAGCCTACTTCTTCTCTAATCCCACTTAATCATTCCTAATCATCTCCCTAATCCCCCTCATTAGCCTAAGAGTGTGCTCACACATGTGTGAGATGGCATGCCTACACACTCTTGTCTTCTACTCTTCTTCTCAAGTTTTCTCACACATGTGTGAGAAAACTTTGAATTCTTGACCATTTGCATGGCTTGCATGTCACCTTATGTGGCATCTACATGGATGCCACCTCACCAAGCCCTCCCTTAAGCCTATAAATAGAGGGCTTGTCTCAAGCATTTGCATCTCCCATTATTGCATTGTTACCATGCCATTTTGAGTTTTGAGTTTTCATGCTTAGAGTTTTGCATTGTAGTTTGATTTGCATAGAGATTTCTAAAATCATACTAACAATTTGGTAGCTGATTTAGTTTGCTTCATGCATTGTTAATTTAGTTTCTTCATGCATTAGCATCTCCATCTTAGTTTAGCTTGCACATTTCATTAGTTTCTTGATTTCATTTCACATTTCATCATTGAATACCCTCAAGTATGGCTTTTTCCATAGCCATTTCTTGAGGTATTCCTCATCTCATTTAGCCTAGGTTCATATTGCATTTGCACTCACATTTGCATAATCATTCAAGAGACATACTTTTGTTATGTTTGGAAGAGCATAGCAAACATACCCCCCCATCTTAACACACCAACAAGGCCTCTTATGGGTGCCTTTGTTGAGCTGTAGAGGTGGTTGGAAGGTTGGATTTGTTATTTGCTTAGGGTTGCAAAATCTAAGCAAGCATTAGTTGATATTTATTCTTTGTGTTTTGATGAATGTTTGATGCATTTTGAAAGTTTTAAACTAGTGTTTGTTTGTTAACCCATGCTTCTTGTAGGTCACATTTTTTAGCACACATTTTGGCACACCTGGTGGAACTCACGTCCCTAGTTTCATTTCAAAAATTTGCAAACAACCTTGGTTCAATCGTAAAACTGCGCTTTGTCGTCTGCGCTGAATGTAGTGTCCTCTGCCTTCTCTCATCTTCATAGATCAACATCTTCGCATACTGGTGTTTGCACATATTGGCATCTCTGCATATTCTCTAATTTTTTATTTTTTTAAAAAATCTATTCTGTCATCTACGCAAATCGACGTCTGCATAGATTAGCATCTACGCATATTCGCATCTCTGCAAGTTCACGTTTATTTTTAAAGTTAAAAAAAAAATCTATTCTGTCGTCTACAAACTTTGTTTAGTCATCTCCACTTCATAGATTATCGTCTGTGTTGTGGGTGCACTAAACTGTCGTCTCTACCTCTAAATCTATCGTTTGCGCTTTTCGACAACTAGCTACTTTATCGTCTGTGATTTTTTGATGACCTATTCTATCATCTACAATTTTTTGATGACCTTCTAAACTATCGTTTGTGCTATTCTGTAATATTCATTATTCTATTTTCTTTGTGGTTCGTCATCTACATATTTTGTAGTCTCTGCCTACATTCTGTCGTCTGAGTATAAATCAATTTTGACTTTTGGTGGTTCTGTAGAATTGAGGTCATTTTGAGCCTATTCATGTATAGAAAAAATAACAAAAAAAGTTAAAATAAAATTTTCTCATATTTAGCTTTCATTTTTGAGATTTTGTTGAAGCTAATTAACTTGTTTATTGTAGCATTGCACATGAGAGCATTTTAAACACCTAACCATATTTTCTTAATGTTTATTACTCTTGGAAATTATGTTTGAAAGAATTAAAACAAACAATAGTGATTTTTATCACTAAGAGAATTTGTAGTGATTTTTATCACTTGGACTCAAAAGTTAATGAACTTGTATGGCTTAATCACTTTCATTTGAATGGATGAATCTTAGCATAGAAAACATTTGGACTTGGTGTTTAAAATTGACATGAATGTTTAGGCTAACACACATTTGAAATTGGTGCTTAAAATGTACATGTATGCTTAGGTTAGCAAACATTTAAAATTGGTGCTTAAAATGAACTCACACTATCTTGAATGCATTAAGGGACAATTGACATGTATGCCTAGGCTAGATCATATTTGGATTTGGTGCTTAAAATGAAGTTATACACTCTTAAATTTCCTAAAGTAAATTGATTTTATTTTTAGCATATTTCATTTTCAACATTTCATTTACGCACGCTCATTTTACTTTCTTGTTGGAAAATCCACATTTTCACTTACGTTGGTAACATTTCAAATTGAAAAGAACATTGTATGTTATAAACACGTGTGTCTTCAAATAGATTACATAACCTAAAGTTTTGTTGGGAATGAACGCATGTCTTTTTGAACCTCAAGACCACTTACGTATTCTCTCCTCTCGCGCCTTCGGGTGATCTTGGGTGCACAAGAAATAAGTGGTCTTGTTTTTATTTTTTTAGGAGGCCTACTTGGGGATTTCATCACCCCTTAGGATGACCTCAACTCCAGTGTTCTAGAAGAATATAAATAGCGGGAGGTGAATTGAAAGACACCTCTCTTGGAAGCAAAATATTGTCACTCTTGGGTAAGCCCCAAAGAACTTTATACCTTTGGGAAGTGGAGGAGATTTGGGTTACCGTCTCCCCCCAACTGTGTGATAGTATTTTCTTTCATCTATAGATTTGGGCCTCATGTACCTTGCGTATATTGAGGATGCCCTCTAGTTGATCCTTGTACATCCTAGTTGAAACCTTATAAGTTTTTTGGTGTCTTTTACGTGCTTGAATGTTCAAAAACCTCCCCATTCAAAGGGGACAAACACCATCTAAACTTGCCTTGTACATATTTCCTTGTTTGATTTTGCATCTTAAAACACAAAAATCCAAAAATATCATAAAGCATAAAAATCCAAAAAAACCATAAAAGTTCAAAAATCCAAAAAAAAATCAAAACATTTTCAAAAACAACAAAAAGAAGCTCATGTTTTCTCCATCACTTCTTCTATCCATCACAGTCATCACCTTCATACATCTAGTCTTCATCATTCAAACCATTTCCTTGAAGTCTTAATCATCTCTATTTGTCCACATCATTTCCTTATCTTCCTCATCATTCAATCTAATCCGTAATCTTCATCCTAGTCATGCTTCATCATCATCCAAATCTAATTTCCTCCACCACTCTCATAATGCATTCTTAATTCAATCCTCGACATCATCATTCTTCTAATCCAATCCCTTGTTAAATTCATTCTTTTCTGATCAATTCTTAATTCAATCCATTTACATCTTCATCCAAAATCAATCAATCTTTCTTCATCTATCCAAATCTTCTCCTAATTCAATTTTTCTTAAAATCTTCTACTTTGGACATAGGAGCATTTTCATGAATATTGGACTTTCATTCAAATCCCACATTCACTTGTTGGCAATATCATAAGGTTTTTATTATATCATATCAAATCAAATCAAATCAAACCCTAAACCAATCAAATCAAATCATATCCAATCAAATCAAATCCAATATCAAATCAAATTCAATCAAATCCATATCAAGTCAAATCAATTTCAAATCAAATCAAGTCAAAGCCCAAAATAGCTCCTAGTCCTAAGTTCATATTCCATCCATCATCCATCTTTCATCACTCTTCTTCTAACATCTATGGATCTAAATTTTCTTAATCAAATGGTTGACAATCTTCAAAGGCAGTATGGAGTTATACCTCCCGTTCAACCTACATATCAAATTCATCCTCAACACTTCATATCCAACTCTCATCCATCTCATGTTCATTATTCTTCTACCTTTGACAAGGGAAATCCACCTCATTATCCTTCAACTTCATACAATTCCATTCCTAGCCCACACACTTCCTCAAACAAAAATTCCCTTGCCATGGAAATGGAACAATTACAGAATTATCTCTTAACAAGCCAATAGAAAGAGGCCACCTTCCATGCCATGTGTCCTCTTCCTCCATGTTTCAAAGATCCTAGTCCTTATGTCCCATCCAAACCCCACCCTCCATGCAATCCCCTACCCATCATTCCCCCTTCACACAATCCTAATCCTCCAAAAACATCATCCCCACCTTTTAAGGGGTTTTTCTCATCATTATTGGCTAAATGTAAAGAACAACATAAAGTGAGCCAATCACCCAAATTCATACACCCAATTCCATCTCATGACCTTCCTCCAAAGCATGACATTATAGATGCCTCTTCTCCTCTAGATCTAAGCATTTCTCCATCTCATTGTTCCCCTATCCCTCAAGATCTATTTATCCCTCATAGTTCGTCTCACGATCCCCTTCCTAATCAAGATCAAGACATTCCATGTACCACGCACATTAATGATTTTGCTCCATCTCAAGAGTTAGCCTCCATAGCTCCTTTGTTTCATGCTGAAATACCTTCCACTCCATCCACTAATGTTCCTCCATGTCAAGATCAAATTACTCCAACTCATGGTTCCATTCCTTCCATTCCATCTCATGATCCAATCATTCCACTACACGATCTCCTTTTAAGTCAAGATCAAAGCTCCCCTTCATTTTCCTTTCATGATCCCCCTCCATCTCAAGATCCTATTATCCTTCATGATCCCCCTTGTGATCCTGATCCTTTGCATGACCCTATCCCACCTATCCAATTTACTAATGAACCCCATATACCTGGACTCACATCTTGTGTTGAAAATAATAAGTATCCCATTGTAGAAAACATGGCTCAAGATGTTGGTACACCTTCCACTTCTTCCAACCCCACAATTCCTCCATACAAACCTAAAGCTTTCCATCATTCATCTTCCAAGTCCATTTTAGAACCTTATATCCATATTCCCCTTCCTGCCTCACTTCCATCTATTCTAGGTCCTTATATTCCACCGCCAAACCCTTCATCCCTTCCATCCATTTTGGGTCCCTATGTACATCCATCCACTTTATCCCCTCATGGCCCTATTACAAATCAACAAAGGCACACATCCTTGAATTCCTTCCAACGTTCACCATCCATACGCTCTCCTTCATGCACCCCTACCATGGCCAATGGAAGCAAATTGGATGCAAAAGAAAAAGAAAATAAAGCCAAAAATCCACAAAAATCCAAGGATCAACATGTCTCCTATAAAAGACATGTCCAAGAAAAGAAAAATCTGATCCAAAGAAAAATCAAAAGGCCACAAAGGCTGAAAATAAAAAATGCAAAGATTATGTGGATTCCAAAGCTACTTAATGTAGCAATGAATCTCAAAGACATATTCCAAATGGCATCCAATCTTGCTAATCCAAAGGCTTCCCTCATTCATAAATCATCCCAGCTTCCATTTTCTAAATCCATTTTGGTTCCTTATATACCCAAATCCACCATTTCAACTCCATCGTCTCCTTCATCCATTTTGGGTCCCTATATCCCCAAATTCAAACTCTCCCACATATTCTCCACAATTTCCTCCTTTCCATCACCCTTCAAGGTGTGTGCCCATGACGATTTTTCCACTTCCTTCACAAGTCTTCCAACATAGCATCCATCAACCATGTATTTCTCCCACCCCCTCCATCCCCTTAATCCAAACCTTCCCATAGTCCTCCTCCATTTCCCAATCCACTTCATCCTTCTTTTCACTACCCTACCAAAATCTATGAGCAAATAATACAAATTCCTTGAAAATAGAAAAAGAAAAGAAAGGAAAAAAATATCAAGGGATACCATCCATATAAATAGATGCTTGAGTCATCCCTTCATTTTCCTATCATGTATCCATTGCCTTCCCATTCCACTTATCCATCCATTCACTTTTCCTTCTTCCACTTGCACTCTACACTAGGGGCAAGCTCCATCCATACCATTCTTCCATAATTCCATCTACCGTTCATCCATTTCCATCTTTGATCTTGACGTTCACTTTCCTTTCACCCATCCACATGCACTTTACATATCCCTTGTGCATTATCCATACATTTTCCTACCATACTCCCATCATTCTTCCATATCTTGCATCGCATAGTTCTTATCATGTTCATTCATCCATTTTCCATCTATACTCCTACATATTTCCATCCTTTCATATGTCCTTGATCTTGGTTATCCCATACCTTTCCTCCACTTCATATCACACTTTTAATCCATATAATCATCCCCTTTTTTATACCCTCCCTCCCATATCCCTTGTTCATTCTACTTTCATACCCATGCTTGTGATCACTATTAGAGGCACAATACCAAATGTTCATACATGCTTTGGAGAAGCACATGCCTCCTCTTCCTCCATATTCTAGCCTTTGTTCCATCTTTCCATTTTTCATGCATATTTCCTTCCATTTTCTTATCCTTTATATGGGGCATTCGAGCTCCTTTGAAACATGGTCCTTGGCTCCACATTTTTTGCTATATCATTTAGGCCACTCATATCTTTTCACCATTCCTTTCATCCACCAACTCACATTGCTTTTCCTCCATTTTACATTTCTTGGTTATCCCTTGTCATTGGTTCTAATCCATTCCACTTTCCATCAATTTTTACTTCTTCTAGTTCTTTAATCAGTTCATTTCTCCTCTAATCTCATCATATTCTCTTCTTCCAATCATTTCATTCAAATCATTTCCATAATCAATTCCTTCATCTATTTGCATTTACCTTGATCAAATTTTTAGTCTTCCATTCAACACATGCTTTACTCTATTTAACATTTATCACTTGCTCTCTCACATTCCCCTTCCATTATAATTCAATTCATCCATTATCTTATCTTATCCCAATTCTTCTATTTATCTCATGACACTGAGCTTCAACCAATCAAACTGAGCTTATCAAATACTGATTGCAAACAAACTTACAAAAATACACACTTAGACTAAATAATTTAAGAACATTGTTCCTTTCACACTATTGCCAGTGAACAATCACAAACATTTCAATACAATTCAATCCAATAATCAATTTTTTTCTTACAAGATGAATCCTTCCTACACAGGCTTAACAAATTTCACTATCAAAATCAAGTTCATGGCAAGAACTATGGAGTGAATGACTACTTGGTCATAAGGTCTTTTGGTGATTTTATCTTTGTGTGTCAGCAATAGCCTCTCCATGTGTGCCTTGATCTTAAATATCTTGGTATCATTTGAATGGCTTAACTTGATTACACGTGTCATTTTGCAATATGATCTATTTTCATGATTCTTTAGCACATCTCTGTCAATTTTTGAGTTATGCTTATGCATTGCTCACTAGGAGCAACGGGTTAGCACACTTTCTACCAAGATCCCTAACAAGACTTTGGGTGTGCCCAGACCTCTCTAGTGTGTATATGTCATTTGTTCTGTCATGACTCTAAAACTTACATCTATTGTGTTGAGAGTCTAGTCCACGCAAAGAAATCTTGTCATCTATGCTACTATAGCATTTGATGCATAACTCCCTTTGCAAAATAAAAATAAGGTGTGCTCTCCATATGAACACAACTGAATCTTATGCATTCATGTAGTTAAGTTGCATTTAGATTAATCATTATCCACTTCACCCCACTTCATGTCAAGCTTACCAACAAGTCATGCAAGGTCATCTTTTAAGCCTTTCCTCTTTCTCTTTTCCTTCCCGTGTCTATTTTTGAGAAAATGGGGCAAAATATATTCATTTTCACCCCATTTCCTCAAGGGGGCACCCTCCTCCCCTATCGTTGCTTTGACACAATTCCTAGGACTCCCTCCTTCTCTGGGGCAACCTATATTTCTTTGATATGATGTCATTTCAACATCACATCAAAGAGGGGCAAAATGTAGATGCTTAAAATTGTCCCTAAACACTATATTAATTAATTTTAATATTTCCTGTGACATTGTAATTAATTATAAATTAATTAATTATATTGCTCACATTCCTCTACTTGTTTAATTAAACTAATTAATTAAATGAGTTCATTCTCTTAATTATTTAAATCTAATTTAAATACTCCTTGCCTTAATGTGTTAAATTAATTTAACACCTGATCCTCCATCTTCCCCTTTTAAATTTTTTTTTAAATTTATTTAAATCCTCACATCCTATTAATTCCTCTAAACCCATGATGAAATTAAATCTCATTTAATTTAATCTTAAGCCTAACCTAGAGCCTAGCCTATAACCATCATTTTCATCCTCTTAAGCCTACTTCTTCTCTAATCCCACTTAATCATTCCTAATCATCTCTCTAATCCCCCTCATTAGCCTAAGAGTGTGCTCACACATGTGTGAGATGGCATGCCTACACACTCTTGTCTCCCACTCTTCTTCTCAAGATTTCTCACACATGTGTGAGAAATCTTTGAATTCTTGACCATTTACATGGCTTGCATGTCACCTTATGTGGCATCTACATGGATGCCACCTCACCAAGCCCTCCCTCAAGCCTATAAATAGAGGGCTTGTCTCAAGCATTTGCATCTCCCATTATTGCATTGTTACCATGTCATTTTGAGTTTTGATTTTTCATGCTTAGAGTTTTGCATTGTAGCTTGATTTGCATAGAGATTTCTAAAATCATACTAACAATTTGGTAGTTGATTTAGTTTTCTTCATGCATTGTTAATGTAGTTTCTTCATGCATTAACATCTCCATCTTAGTTTAGCTTGCACATTTCATTAGTTTTTTGGTTGCATTTCACATTTCATCATTGAATACCCTCAAGTATGGCTTTTTCCATAGCCATTTCTTGAGGTATTCCTCATCTCATTTGGCCTAGGTTCATATTGCATTTGCACTCACATTTGCATAAACATTCAAGAGATTCATACTTTTGTTGTGTTTAGGAGAGCACACCAAACATACCCCCCCATCTTAACACACCAACAAGGCCTCTCATGGGTGCCTTTGTTGAGTTGTAGAGGTGGTTGGAAGGTTGGATTTGTTAGTTGCTCAGGGTTGCAAAATCCAAGCAAGCATTAGTTAATATTTATTCCTTGTGTTTTGATTAATGTTTCATACATTTTGAAGGTTTTAAACTAGTTTTTGTTTGTTAACCCATGCTTCTTGCAGGTCACATTTTCTAGCACACAATCTTTATTTTCTTCAAACATGGAGCACATCTCCCATGCTGCAAACTCCCTCTCAGCTACAACTTTCAGATTGAGACTACAATGTGGGATAGAGAAACTTTTATGCAATCTTTCCCTTTCGCCAGATGTGGTGCTCCTCTTCAAAATTGTGGACTTCAAAATGATGTAATCCCCTTTTTTACATGGAGATTCTCTAGGTCGTGGGCCTTCCTTTGTAGTGTGTTCTAAGCTCTCCCTTTAAGTCACAAAAATATGTTGCTGGAGTTTAATTTGGGCACCACAAAATGATCCAGAAAGTTATAAGTGTTGGTGTTATATCAAACCAATTATTTCCTCATAGTCTACATATCACATTTATGCATTGACCAATTGCTATGCCTAGCCAATAAACCTTTCATTCCCTTAATTCAATGTTCATATCTCACAACAAAAAAGCTTCATTGTGCTTGTGGATTTTCTCATGTCATTTGCTAGAATGTGGATTGCTTGATGGTGGATGTTTCAAATCATCTGTAGGTTTCCTCTCCATTTGAAAACTATGATCATGTATTCAAATAATTTGAATCATGATAGCATTTATTTGATACTCAAAATCACCCATGCCTAAAGAAATTAGTCGAACCCCAAAGTGGGTCCGGCTAGAAAATTTTGCCTTTCAAACAATTGACATCCTCATATTTATCCCATGACCCCATTGTAATGACTGGAATTAAAAATGATCACTAGAACATCAATTTAAAATTCCATTTTAATCATTTCTATACCATTGTGAAATTTGTGTTTGGAGGGCTACCAGCTAGCCTTAAAAACTGACTCAATCAAGTAACCAGGCCATGAAAATTGGCATGAGTGTTCAATCCTACATGCTCTACCATATTGAAAATTCTTATCCCATGAAGTATTCCTAGTCAAAATATTTTAATTGCCAAACATCCATACTTCAATTATCTTGCAGGCAAACAGTGTTAGAAAACATAAACTGGGCTTGGGTTCGGCATTATAAACTATGTTATTGATCACTTGGGGTTCTCAAAACTAGAGTATAGGTTCTTTGCCATGAGGAGAATATAATTTTGTGGCTTGGGCTCATGACGAATCACAAGACACATTTGGCGAATTTCTCAAAATAGGCACTTGGAAATTTTAACTAGGAAATGTGTCAAAGTAATTTTTGGTAAACAGAAAAACATAAGAAAGTATGTAGATGGATTCGTCATGACTTGAGAATTGGTATAATTCAACAATTTTTAGGACACAATAGGATGGTACAATCTGTTTAGGCTTACCAATTACAGGATCAAAATTATAACATGTCGAACAGGGGTACGGATCAATTTGGATACTTTAGCCATAACAAAACAATGTAAACTGGGTTTTTAATCATGTTAGAAAATTGGTCAAACAGATTCATCATGATCCCAAAATTGGAACATATGAAGTGTCTAACCCCTAAAACAAAATGCAAAAATAATTTATTCATTTGGGTCAATTGGGTCAAAGATATAATTGGTCAAACATGGCTACCCAAAAAAATGAACAGTATGCAAATTTACAATAGATGCAACTAACCAACTTTGAGTGGTTCAAAACCTAGTCAAACGGATTCAAAAAAACTTGAAACTTGGGACATAGGTTCATTGATATGCATACTAAACTTCCTCAAATTTTCAAGTTCTGAATCTTAACTAGGTAAAAGATATTCAAATGCAAACATACCCTCCTATTGCTTTTTGACACTTAGGCAGAAAATGCAGAACTAAAAACAACTCAAAATGGGACTTCGTCGAATGTTTCAAAATGTCAGTTTATCATTACAAAACATATGGACTGGCTGAATGAAGGGTATTAGAAACATCAAACACCATTTAGGCATTAAAACAATAGCCAGGTATATATGCACGAAAAGTGTTCATGGGGGCTCAAAACTTAGAATGGACACTCAAAATAGGAATGCCATTTCGAGCACCAACACCTTGATTAAAGGATTTAAAATTACAACTAAGTAAGAACTCTATTAGGATATTTAAATAGGTCTGTTTAAACCAATCTATTAAGATATTTACCCTAATCCACTTGTTAGAATGTCTTAGTGTCTGATCCTTTAGTTAGCAATCTATTGCTAGATTATGGATCTTATCTTTCCTTGACTGATTTTATCTCCTTATCTGATATACTTTGTTATGTCCTTCACTTCTAGGTTGCTCTATCTAATCTCTGCTTCTGACCATCAAACATATTGTTCCTTCCTTTATCCTTAATCTTCATGTGCATACACAATCACCCTCTTTATTTAGGCCTTGATCCCTTCTTAAATAGATAATTGGAGAAGGTTCTAGGTCATGATCAACAATCTAGAGAGTTCTCCCTTTTTGCCACTTAGTCCTTTGAATTTTTTGATTATTTACTCTTCCTTCCTAAGGATTTATGTCCTTTGACAAAACTCGTAATTACCTCCTTAGTTGTCTCCACAATCCAAAAATCTCATATAGAAGTTGGCCATAATGAAATACATTATGGGAACCTCATCTTACCCTAATATTTTTATATTTAGGTATAAAAATATAGATTATAATCAGTACACATAAATAATGTAAGAAATTTGTGCAGTGATAGTTGGATGTGTTGCTTTAAATATGAACAACGGGTGCAAGGTTTGATATGGCAGATTGGACATAGGCAAATTGACGTTTGAAGAGTGCTCATCATATATTTCAAATGAGAAATCCTCAATATGCAATACCTTAGGTCAATACAACTAAGAGTATATATTGCCACAAAAGTGTTTGTACCATCACAAAAACATATGTTAAAATTGATTTACTCGACACTAGAATATCCTGATACTTTCTCATAACTAATATTCATGTTGTCCCTCAGATTTTATATGGTTGGCAGTAACTAAATCTCTCAACATATATAATCTCTTCTATTTTCAGCATCATTATCCTTTACTCATCATATACTATGACTTGGTCTATACTACGGTGCTTGGTAACCTTAGCCTTTCTCATCTTGAAGTGAAATATAAACAAGTCTATGATACTTGACCTTCATTAGGAAACTCAATCGTAGTGATGACCAACCAACTCTACATAAAAAATGACTAAGTGTTGGATACTAATAGGCAACAAGGCTTAGGGATCAATAATCTCCCCCTTTGACATTAGTGGCAAAAACACTTTGTCATGACTTAACATTCCATTCAAAATTACAAAATAGCACTCCCCCTTAGACCATGATTCGGTCTCCAAAAGACTTCAGTATATACATCATATGTACATGTCTCTCCAAAAATGAATATTCTTACATATGATATATGATATTTGATATTTCGTTTGCATAGCTCATATTTCCCCCTTGTAGTATGTTTCATGATTATTATTTCCCCCTTATTTTATACACTTATTTTTTGGGGCTATAGGGGTCATATTATACATATCCAAAAATGATTTGTGATTCTACAAAATTACCTCCAATCCAATATTTCAACTTGATCAAATAGATTCCATAACTTGAATATGGATTTTTAGCTAAGCTGCTAGATCAACTAAACTATCTACAATAGAGAAATGTGGATCTCTCTTGACTAAGTTCTTTGTAGCTAACAATTATTTTTTCATGATCTCCAAATGAGGTAGCAACATGGTTTGAATAGAAATCAATTTTGTTCTAATTTTTCCATCTTTTTCCATCAACTCAGCTAATCTTCCTCGAGAAAAAGTCAATTTATTGAATATATGAGAGCTTGAACTTGCATCCTTTCTCAAAGAGTGTCCTGATGGCTTCAAATCAGCTTGCAATTTATCAATTGATTGTTGATTCTCCATGGTGAAGAACTCAACATCACAAATCTTTATATACAAATAGAAAATATTTTGCACAAATCCTTCTAAAATATTTACAAGGTTTGAAAGTTCAACCTATTTTATTACAATTTCTATTGAGACTTCTCCAAAACTTTGTGCTCAAACTTTTTCTCAAACCATTTCATTAATTTCACATTAGTCTCTATATCCTCATCATTAACTCTATCAACAATATGAACTAATTGTTCCAAAATAGGCTCCTTCTCATTTACAGTATGAATCTCAAATGCATCTAAAAAATGTCGTTTATATCATACAATACATGTTTTTACTTGAACTCTCTTCTTAGTTTCTCTTTCTTTGTCTTCCTGCTCAACAATGCTTATAGAAATTACATTTGTTCAAGTGTCGTAGTATCAAAGTCATACTTGGAAAATGTAATGACCTCATATAAAGCCACTGTAGTCTCAGGTGTCTCAATTTTATTCTTTATTAACTGTGACCTTGGTGTGTTGACACTTAGTAGTTTAATTTGCAATTGTGTCCCTTCAACACTTAGTCCTAGTGTTTTTTTTCATGTAGACATACTCTCCTTCTGAGTAGGTATAAACTTGTTGAATAGGTGTAACAATTGATGCCTTAGTAGATACATGAACAATACTCAACAACTATATGAGGTCTTGGATAGCCTCTTGGTCTTTTGGCTTTTCAATCTCTGTATACTTTGATTGTTCAACCTCCTTTGTTCCCTCAATATGAGGTTCTAAGGAAATAGTTGTAGATTGATCTTCTTGACCTTTTTTTATCTTTTTCATAATTTTAAATAACAAGATTAGCCACAGAAGGAGGATATTGAATCACTATTATTTTTTTCCCTACTTCTCAACACTTACATCTTGTTGACTCTTATTATCAACTATGATTGATGTAATTTGAAAGTTATCAATTGGGGTGTTCATAGTTGGTGCATGATCAATCCATGGATAGTCCTGGATTTGCATTAATATTGGATTGATTCATGAAAGAAGAAAGTCTAAGATTTGAAATGCTACACTTTTTAGGTCTTCCTCATTGAAAACATTTTTATTCTATTGTGTCTCTCAAAGAATATCTTCTATAGTGACAACATCCTATTTTTCACTCTCCTCTTCCTTTCTACTAATTATTTCTACCATATTGTCTAATGCATCATAATCTTCCTGATTATCTAGCTTTATTGCATCTTTACATTCTTCTTTCTCTTCTACTACTAAGGGAAGTAATAGCCCAAAAGTATTCTTCCATATCAAAACACTTTCCTGTACAACATCATCTACTTTATTCATCAAAGTTTTACAATCTATGGTCTTTGGCACAAATTTCTTTGCAAAATTTCTTAAGGAAATAGACATATGGGTCTTCCCTAAGTCTGGCATTGTTTGGGCTAATGTACCTTCTCTTATTTGTCTTTCTATGATAATTACCACTTCCATTTTCCATCTAGTTTATTGTACAAGTCTTCAAGAATGCCTTTTCCTAATTCTATAGGCTTGTATTTAAATTTTTTCATCATATCTATCATATCTTTTTCAAATTTCTCTTGATTTTACTTTTCTAAAAATCATAATGAATATATTTGAAGCTTGTGAGTCCTGCTAAATTTATAATTTTCTCACATAACTAATCAATTTTCATGAGTGGTCATCTAGGAATAATCTAAAGTTTTTTCAAATCATTAGGCTCATTTTTCTCACCTTCATCTTCCTCATCATCAGGCATGACAACTAGCTTTCTTCTCATCTTCTTCTTTGGACTCTTCTTAGTCCCATTTTCAACTTGCTTCCACTTTGATGTATGTTTTCCCTTACTTTTCTTGGATGTCTTTGATATGTTCTTCTTTTTTTTAGCAATTGCAGGTAGTTTTTTTTTGGATCCCTATCATGTGGCTATCCTTCTTTTGAGTTTAGGTGCAGGAGGGGTAACAATTTTCTTCACATTCTTCTTCAAGTCCCTCTTCATATTGGGATCCACTATCATATTTTTTTTTTCCTTGGGCTCAAAAACCACTAGTTCTTTTCCTTTGGATTCTTCCTCTTCTTCTTTTGATTCTTCATCTTCTCCCTTTCCTTCTATTATTTGCAAGGGTCCTTTACTAAGTTTTTCCCTCAAGATCAACAATCATCTTTTTCCTCTTTCTATCCATAATCTTGGGCACTTTAGTCTTCATATATATTTGTATCTTGGTTGACTCATAATTGTTGAAATAAAGGCTTGTCATTCTTGTCAATTTCTTCACATAACAAGGAAGTAATGCCTATAGTGATTTCATCAATTCTCACCTCATACTTCATTGGCTTTAGCCATGCAATCCTTGGTAGTGTATCTTGTGCATATGTGAAATTAGTATCCACCATGAAAAAAGTATCTTCATAATAGTGGACAACAATTGATTATGGAATCCTCAATCTATTTTTCATCTTCCCTTCAAATTCTTCAACATAACCATCTATAATGGTTTCAAAATTTTCACCCTATTGATCAATAGAAAATTTTATTTTCTTGGTCATGGGTCTAGTCTTATCCCACACTACAATTCCAATAGTTGGAAAAAAAAATTGTACATATTAAAATATACAAATCAGTAGTGCCCCAAACTTACATGATGTTTTCTTGGTCTTCCTTATCACTCCAAGATTCTCCTCCAGTTGTGTCAACTATAGCTCAACAAGGTCATAACTATGGTCTTTCTTCACAATATTGTAACCTAAGTTCACTACTATACATGGAATATTATTCAGTCATCTCAATTGATAGAGCTTGTGTGCTATCACACGTAAAAAAAATTCAATCAAATGATATTTAATTCCATCTAGTGACATTTCTTAGTTATTCCACTTGGCCTTCATTTTATCTTCAATAACATTTTTCATTGCACACCTCATTGTCTTCACCTAATCTAGGGTTGGATATGTTGTAACTTGGTGGATTATTGCGTTATTGATCTTTATTGGTCCACCGTCTAGCCACAATTTCATGTCATGCACTATGCTTAAGACAATCTTGATCTATTCCAATTTCAAAACATTTGGAAAGGATAGAGCATGAGTATGACTTTTCTCAATAATGAAAAGGCATGAGTAAGACTTTTCTTGGAAATGACCCTTTTTTCATTGTTCATAACTGCATTTGCACACAATTTATCATAAGCATTTCTCAATTCATGGTCTCAAATCTCTCCAACCTTACACATGTAACATGAATGAGTTTCATGTACCATAATAACTTTTGGTAGGATTGAGGACAAAGTTCCTAATGCATATCTAGTCATCACAATGTCAGAGTATGCCTTGAACTTTGATTGAGGACATTAATCATTCCTCACAATTTGTGCATTTCTTTCCTTCAACATTTCCTTACTAGATGTAGATGTAGAAGATGCCATTTTTGAAATAGGATTTTAAAATAACTTCAACAACTTCTCAAAAAAAATGAAATTGGTTCCAACATCTTACTTATTTCATTCTATAATTTGTCAATGACATGTAGATTTGCACAAAGTTTTGTTGAAATATCTCTTTGATCACCTTTGAATCATTCTGAAGGTGTCAAATTGCCTAGTGAATGAAAATAATCTTCAAAAATTTGATATAAACCCTAAAATTATTGAATTAGGTATTCAATAAATGCTTCATATTATGTTAAGTGCATTGCACATCTTTCTTAGAAAATTGTGTTCACAAAACCTTCTTTCCATTACTCGGTCTTCATTAACATTACATACTTAGCTCAATCAACATATCAACTTTGCTATGTATGTGAACTTAGTTCATTTAGCAATACTTGGTTGCTAGAGACATAAATACTGATACTCAATATCTTCTACGCATATAGTTTCTTTTTCTTAATTATTTCTTTAGATATATCCTAGTGTATCATGATATAGAGATATGGAATATTAAAATTTCTCTTGTTAGGAATTGGAATGTAATTTATCATTCAAGTGTGAAATTCCTTACATACCTTGTTTTCTTAGTTAGAAGTGGTGTGATCACCTAATCCATTAGATTGGGTGATCTCAGCTTCACTTGATCCACTACTTCTCACTTATACATTTTTTCTCTAGGTTTGATTCAACTCATTCCTTGTTTTCTCCACATCAACTTTATTTTTTTACCCTGATCTGTGCATTTCTTGGTACTAGTACTCAAGTCTTGCAATTCTTACTGACATGTACAACCTTGGGAACTAAGATTCGATTTAACCATTTAACCTTGGGAATTAAAGGAAACTAAGATTCCATTTAACCATTTTTTGTAATTGCCTCTAAAATGTGTCCTAATGTAATTTTGTTGAATGTGACCATATTCTCCACAATAATGACAATTATACCATGTGTTATAGTCCCAATTATGAGAATTACCTTTCTTAGGTGCATGCTCTTGCTTCTTGGATGTCCACATAGATTTTCCCTTGGATATGCATTCTTGAACCTTGTGTCCATACTTTTGGAAATCGTAGAAATGTCCTTCAAATATAGGTGCAATAGGTGTATCACTTGCCTTGTCCTATATTCATTTGCTTGGTGTCCTCATCTCTTGTAGTTAAAACAATGTCCATTCAATTTTGGTTTAGAATTGTTGGAAATATAAGAAGAGTAACTAAGAGGGGAGGGCTGAATTAGTTACTACAAAAAAAAAATCCCAAATCCCTTAGATGTCAGTACAAAATGCAAACAGATAATTGAATATTGCTAAAGCTTGGTAAACACACAAAATGACGTAACTCAGTAATAACTGGATGAGCTCGGTAATTGATTAACAAATAAACCTTCAGATGTCATCTATGATTACCATTACTTTAACTTAGTTGCAAACACATAAAATAAAATAGCATGAACACATTTGACACCATGATTTAACGTGGAAACCCAATATGGGAAAAATCACCAATTGCAACTAGTTACTATTTTTCACTCTTCTAAAGTGAGCCTTGTTAGGAGCCAAGGTTACAAAACACACTGGTAGGTGTAACCCTATTAGAGGATTTAATCACCTTGTTAGAAGTGGACTTGTTAGAGGTCTTGAGAACAATTCAATGGAATTGTCACCTTGTTAGAGGATTTGCAAATAGTTGTTAAGCCAGCTCTGTTAGGAGATTTAGATCACTGCTACAATGGTTAGAGAGTAACATTGAGATGACCTAATTTGAATGCAATTGAATTGCTGAATATATCTTTATTCTGGCTTGTACTTGATCCTTCTTGATCAAATATGTCTTTGCTACTCCACAAGGATATTCTACTTATCCTTCAAATTTGCTTCCTCTACTCATTATTAGATCTTCAATCACATCATCATCTCTTACACTTACACACACATTGAAATCACAACTTGACCTTATACTTATATCTTCCACTTTGTCAAGTTAGCTAAAAAACAACTTAGAATAATCAATATTCATCACCTTAGTTGGATGGAATCAATAGATAAATAAATTAAGCTTAATACAACAAAATAAGAAAATCCTTCGTTAGCTAACCTAGCTCAGTAGAAACTAACTCAGAAATGATATCTTGTGTTAACCAACTAAATCTTAGTCAACACTACAAACTTATGAAAATCCTTTAGCAACCGAGTGAGCTTGGTTAGAACTAGCTCCATCCAAATTTCCTTCATTAACCGAGTGAGCTTGGTTAACACTAAATTTCTACAACTTTTCCTTTGATGCCCAAGTGAATTCGGTAGACACTACCTTCTAAACTAGGTAAACACAAGAACACTCGATAGACACTGAGAACTGTCTTCACTGCCTGAGTGAGCTTGACATATATTGATTGATAATGATATGACATTTGTGTAATATCAAAGACAACACACAATTAACCAATTATATCCAACAATCTCCCTCTTTGGCATTGATGGCAACACAACATGTCATAGCACAATAAAATTTTGAATTTGGCCTTAAGATCCTCCTTTGTCAGTATGAGCTCTTCCTTTCACTAGATTCTGTCTACAATAGCTATTACCAAGTTCATTCAAAACATTCTCTCTCTTTCAACAAACTTCTTCTTTGGAAAAATTCTCCATTTATGGTTCATTACTTTGTTCTAGTTCCAAAAATTTCTCAGAGATATGACAATAAACTTCTCCCTCTTTGACAACACATGCCAAAGACAATAATTCTATAAATACCAATGTACCTTAAGTACTAATTCATCTATAATATGTCCTTGCCAATTTTGCACAAACTTATTGATCTTTGATAGGTTCTAGTTGATGCATTCACTAAACTTCATTTAGTGAATTTCAGATAGGGGAATGACCCCCTATCTTACCTCTTAGATACAAAAATGCATTTTTAGGTAATGGTTTGGTGAATATTCCTACAATTTATTTTTTTGTATTCACATATTCCAATCTAACTTCTTTATTCTACACTAACTCTCTTAAGAAATGATATTTTATAATAATATGCTTTGTTTTGGAATGTATTACTGGATTCTTTGATATGTTGATTGCACTGGTGTTATCACAATATATGGCAAGTAGATCTTTTATTTTGATCTGATGGATAATTTTAGTGAAAATTGAAGTGTCTTCAAATCTCTAGATTTTTGCACCATCAAAAAGATCTCAGTGTCCTGATTCCAATGCAACTTGAACGGAGCAAAAAGGAGTCCGTTCGTGCAAGTTATGCTCGGTCAAAGTTTTGGTCAATAGGTAGACTAGAGGGCTAGATAAGGGGAAAAATCAATCCATCTCAAAATTGGTCAACAATGGATTTCAAAATGAAGAGCCTGATGAGAGCTTTCCAATGGTGTTTGTTTCATCAGAAACGAACTTCATATGTGAAAGTTATGGCCGTTTGAATTTGGAGGCAAAATGTAATAGTGATGACATCATCATGATATCAGCAGCTCAAGTGATGACACATGTCAAAAATATGAGCAAATAAAATAGTGCCACATGACACCTCAAGCTCGAATTTGGTGGTTTAAAAATTCATTGAGGAGGTTTGATCCCTCAATCTCTCATTCTCTACTTTCCCTCCTTGCCACTAGACCACATGGAGCATTTAGCAACTTTGTAACAAATTTTCTATTTAAACTATGAATGCTGCCAAAGCCGTTTGAAAAGATGCATAGGTGGGAGTTGAGCCCTCAACCTGGCTGCCCCTAAAATAACTATGTGCCAATACACCACTAATGTGGCTTGTTAAATGCATGGCAGATGTGTTATTTAACCTGTATCAAACAATGAAGCCCCCTTAAAATAGATTTATTTGTTATTTTTAACAACATTAACCCCTAAAATTGTATAAATGCCAAAATGTAAAAATGACAAAGGAGATTTTCGAGGGGGGTTGTTTTGTTTTATTCCCTATTATTAAATTAATTGGTTTTGAGCCAATTTAAGCAAATTATTTTGTATAAAAAGGGGGGGTAGGATGTCATTTGGGGGCAACAAGAAATTAAGGGAGACTTGAGAGAAATTGCTCTTAATGGAATTTTTAAAGGAATAGGGAGATTTTTCTAGGAAATTTTTTGGAGCCATTTTCGTACTTCAGAGTATTGTTATGCTATTGAAGTGCTAGAAGAAATCATCTTCTTTAGTGCATATTTGTAATTGATTTTTGGAGATTAATCGGATCGATCGTACTCTATTCAAGCCAACCCGGAGACGTAGTCACATTTGTGGTGAACTTTGAAATCAAACTTTGTTTGCACTTTATATCTTCTTCTCTCTCTCAATTCAGTTTATTTCACCTCAAGCTTTTGAGTTTGTGATGCTTAATTTCATTTATGTTAAATGTATTAAGACTTCTGCTAATTTGATTTTATTTAAGCATTCAATACTGCAATTAGTCTAGATCCGTCCATCAGATCAGATTTTTATCTTAATTCCTTCCAACAATTGTTTGAACCAAAGAATGTTAGAATAGTTGACTACTTCTACTACATATTTTGCTTCTACTATGGATTGAGATGTACAATTTTTCTTCTTGCTTGTCCAAGATACTAGTCTTTTACTAAGAAAGAATTATCCACCACTAGTGCTTTTTCTATCATCAATACTTCTTGCCCAATCAGCATCAATAAATGCTTTCAAGTCCAAATTGGCTCCAATTTTGTACCATTAACCATAGTCTTTAGTACCTTTCAGATATCTCATGATTCTTTTGATTGCCATCATGTGGGTTTCCTTGGGATTTGCTAAGAATCTTGCCACCATGCCCACTGCTAAAACAATATCAGGCCTTGTATGCACTACATACTGCAATTTTTCACTCGTTGATCTATATGTGGTCTTATCTACTTCTTTGGATTCATCATTTTTGGAAAGCTTATATCCAATAGACATAGGCGTTCCAACACATTTTCAATCTTCCATTCCAAATTTCTTCAGTATCTCCTTGAATACTTGGATTGAATGATGTAGATACCATCCTTGTTCTATTGTATGTACAATCCAAGAAAGAATTTTATTTCACCAAACATGGACATCTCAAATTCTTTACTCAATTCTTTTGAGAATGCTTTGCACAAGTCATCATTTCTTATAAATAGAGTATCATTAATAGATATTTCTACCAACACAATCTTTTTATCTGATCCTTCTTTGATATATAGACTACTGTTGTCATTTGTCTTTTGAAAAACAATATGTACTAAGTAATTATGTAGTCATTCATACCAAGCTCTGGGAGCTTTTTTGAGACCATATAATGCTTTGTGTAGTTTTCAAACCATGTCTCTTTTGCTAGGATCCAAAAAACCTTCTGGTTGCTCAATGTAGACTTCCTCATCAAGAATTCCATTCAAGAATTTAGATTTGACATCCATTTGATATACTTTAAATCCTCTATGTACTGCATATGCTAGTAAAGTTCTAACACCTTCTAGTCTTGCCATAGGAGCAAAAGTCTCACCATAGTCAATACCTTCTTCTTGAGAATAACCTTTGTACACTAGTCTTGCTTTGTTTCTTGATACTTTTCCATCTTCATTCAACTTATTTCTAAGAACCCATTTTGTACCAATTACATTTTTATCTTTGGGTCTAGGAACAAGAGTCCAAGTTTTGTTCTTTTCTATTTGTTCTATTTCTTCATTCATTGCTTCAATCTAACTTTCATTTTCTAGAGCATCCTTAACACTTCTAGGTTCAAATTCAGCAAATAAACATGTACCTTTTAATTTTCTTCTTGTCATTGTTTCATCTGATTTGTCTCTAATGATATGATTAGGTGCATGATGCCTTCTAATATATCTTTCTAACACAAGCTCCTTGGTCTTTGAATGAGTTTCACCATCTTCTTCTTGAATTTCTTAGGTTCTTCTATCTGTGACTCAGGTCCATCAGGCTTAGTTTGAACTATCTTAATAGCCTCTGATTGTGACTCAGGTACTTGTAGCTTGGGTTGCATTGTCTGCAACTCGGTAACTATTGGAGTTATTGGGAACTCTAGAGATGAGGCTTATTTTCTCTTAGATAGATTTGGTAGGGTAGAAGGTTCATAGTTAACAAATCTTCTGTAATCTTTAGGTTCCTTGTTGCTTTCTTCTTCACTCTTTTCTACAAATTCATCAATTCTGACATGTGCACTTTCTATAATTTTGTGAGTAGGAAAATTCAAACATCTGTATGCTTTAGTTTTGCAAGAGTATCCTAGAAATATGCCTTCATCACCTTGTACAACAAACTTTCCTTTTCTAGATTCTTTCAATATATAACATTTGTTGCCAAATACTTTCAAGTAACTTACATTAGGTTTGTAGCCATACCATAGCTGATAAGGTGTTTTGTTTGAATCTTTCTTCAACTAAACTTTGTTCAAGGTATGAACTGTAGTGCTAATAGCTTCCTTCCAATATTTGAGAGTAACATTCTTTTCAATCATTAGGGTTCTTACACAATCCATGATAGATTTGTTTCTTCTTTCAGCTATCTCATTCTGCTATGGTGTACTAGGGGTTGATACCTATCTTTTGATTCCTCTTTCAATGCATAAATTATTGAATTCATGTGAGATGAATTCACCATCTCTATCTAATCATAAGTATTTCAACTTCTTTCCAGTTTCTTTTTCTACTCTTGCTAGATACCACTTGAATTTTTGAAAAGCCTCTTATTTTTCTTTTAGGTACATTATTGTCATCATTCTAGAATAGTCATCAACAAAAAGAATGAAAAAATTTTCTCCACTGTAACTTTCTATTCCAATAGTCCACATAAGTTCATATGAACAATTTCCAAGACTTCTTCTAACTGATAGTCTTTGCTCTTGAAGCAAGTCTTTCTCATCTTACCAATTTGGCAATTCTTGCATAGACCCATGTCAAGTTTCTTTAAACTAGGAATACCTATTACTCTTCTATATTTACTTATTTTAACTAGGTTATCAATGTTCACATGACATAGCCTTTTGTACCATAGCCAACCTTCCTCTACTTGAGCAATAAAATATGAACAATCACTGAGATCAAGATAAAATTGATTAGCTTTTATTTTCTTGCTAGATCCAATGAGATTTCCTTTCCCATCTAGTAGTTTGGCCTATCCATTCATGAATTCTAGCTTGAATCCAATTTTGTTCAATTGTTCCACACTTAGTAGATTATGCTTTAGTCCTTCAACCCAATAGGCATTGTCAAATACAAGTTCTTTAATCAACAAGATACATCCTTTTCCTTTTATGTTACAAGATTCATTGTTTCCAAATCTTACACTACCTTCATCATAATATTATATATGCTCAAATTTTTTTTTGTCATGAGTCATATGATGTGAGGGACCACTATCAATAATCCATATATCATTTTTTCTAACATGAGAGATAAGTGCCATCTTATCCCCTTCATCATTAGATTCATCTTTCACAACAATATATGCCATTTCATCTTCAATGTTATCTGAATCTTTAGCTATAAAACAAGATTTATTACCTTTGTCTTTGGAGCTCTTGTAGTTCTTGGAGTCCTTCTTGCCTTTACACTTGTTGTTAGAGTAATTATTTGTTACACTTATTAATTAGATCATCTTGATTTAGTTAATTAAGTTGTTTATTATTCTAGTTACTTAAGCTTTCTCTTAGGTGCATATAATTAATATTTTATATTAATTATAATGTGGAAACCTAGTTTTCTTACCCTTTAGGGTTTGGTTCACCTTTAAGGTTGAACTTTTGTAGTTTTTGTTTTCATAACTTGGAATACATTTTTGGATCTCATACCACTGAGATTTTCCAAGCTCTGCTTTTTCCTCTTTTAGTTTTTCTTCAGTACAAGTTATTTGCATGCAAGTGTTCTTGGCAATCTATGAAATTGGTTTTCACAACTTCTACATGGTATCAAAGCCACCCTATTGCTTCCTGGTTTGAAGAGTTTGAAGCCACAATATGGAGTTAGAAACCCCAACTTTTTCAAGGTTTTTTTCTTCAATCAGGAGGAGGAATTTTTTTGGCTCACTTTGGGCCAAAACAAATATTTCCATTGCACTCAAAAGGCTCATTATAGTTAGAATCCATATTATTTTTTTGATTTTTGGCTACTATAGCATCAGGCAATTATTTTTGCCCCCTGACAAGCCATACAAATGTATTTATTGGATAAAAACTTAAAAAAGGGTGCAGAGTGGCCACTGCCCAGTGACCACCACTCTGCCATCATGGCACTACCAACACATGGCCATCACATAGCCAAGGTACTGCCTTCGCCAGTAGCACTATCGCAGTATAGCTACCACTCCACAACCACCACCACATCGCCGACCAACCATCCACTACCGCAATGCCACCTCCTTCCTTTGCCCAGATGTAACCTCCACCAGTGGCACTACCAACAACCCAACATAGGTGTGATGCTAGGCATGACATCATTCTCTAACCTGCACATGTTAGCTTCCTAGTGACACATGTTAGCACTCCATACAGTGATGTCATTTTTTAGTAGGCTTACATCATATAATCGAGCCCCCTATTGATGTCACTTTTGGTATGATGACATCATTTTTTGATTGCTAACATCAGCATTCTGGTAGCTAGATTTTTTTTAGTGACGTCCAGTTGACAGCTGTATTACTGTGACTATAATTTTCCATTGAGCTTGTCTTTTGGAGTAGCAGTTGGTTTTTTGGACATATCTTGAGCATATGGAGGTCTTTTTCCTATCTAAAAGAAATGCCAAAAAGCTAGTTCCAAGATGGAGATGATGATGATGCTGGTTTCATTTTTTTCTAAATCCATTTGAACTCCCATTTTAGATGTTGAGGTAGAGGCTTCAGTTTCCTACCTCTCTGCATTTGGCGTCCAAGTTCTTTTCTCAGTTTTTGTGCTTTCAATAGTTTTTGTTTTGGTTTTTGAGGGATATATTTATACATTGTGGGGGGGGGGGGAGCATTTTCTTTTCTATAATTTACTTCAAAATTGACCCTTCTACTTTCGTCTTCTTCTACCAATTTCGGACCACTCTGTGGCCTAGCTAACACCGTACAACTATCATAATTGGAAAGCACACATGGCTTGGTTTCTTATATCACATGGCTTATGGTCATGTCTAGATGAAAATCAACCTATCCTATAGCACCCCTTTTAGGTTCTTCAGCACAAGAACAAAATGGATGAAGACATGGGATTGACTACACTAAACATCTTTGATAGTCTACTATTTCATCTGGATGGTTTGACCACTCCTTAGGCTATTTAGACCAAGTTTCACAACTTGTTTGGCATAGTGAACGAGTTTTGGGCACTACAACTTGATGTAGAGTTGACTTCTTTAACGCCTACCAACTTTCCCACCATTGAAGACTTCCTGATGAAGTTCAAATCTCTACATACAATTTTGTAGGGATATGGGAAAAATAAAACAAATGATGATTGTATTTTTTTTATACTCTCAAAGTTGCGAGGACAATATCAAATATTTTCTTCCACTTTCTATTCCACTATGGATGCCTTGGGTAACAGACATTAGATGCCTTCTTTTGAGACATTTTGTGATAAATTGACACAAGAATAGGCAAAGATCCAATAGGTGGATGCCTTTGGCTCTTCCAGCCAAGAATTGGTTGCTTAGACTTCTCAAGGGAAACCAAAATAGAAAGCCAAACTAAAGAAAGATACACCAAAAACTATTACCAAACCTCTAGCTAACCCTTCCAAGGGTAAATTTTCTTTGAAGTCTACTAAGCCTATCTCCAAGACTAAGAAAAAATTAGCTGAGACTTGCAATTTTTTTGAAAAGGATGGACATCTTATTTATAGGTGTTGGAAACATTCAAAGGCTTTAGAGGAAGCCATGCAAAAGCATCACATTTCAGCTCCTAAGTCTTCATCCCCCCTATAGGGAAAGGTCACTCTCTTACTACATGAGCTATGACTTATGGGCCTACTTGGATTCTTGATTCCAATGCTTCTCACCATATGACAAACACTCAGTAGTTGGTCACTTCACTTGCTCCTTTTGCTACTTCATAGATTGCTATTAGAAACTTATCACATCTTTCAGTCATGGGTTCTAGTTCTTTTGCATTAGCTAGGGGTTCTCTTTAGGATGAACTTTTTTTCCCTGACATATTGATGAACCTATTGTCTATTTATCAAATTTTCTACTTTTTCTTTGGTAAGATAGTTGAGTTCTCACCACATGATGTGGTTATTTGGGACTTACTTGATTTTGAGTTGATTGTGGCTACTGGGAGTGTTCACTCTGCATCTCACCTCTACAGATTTGATGGATTTGAGTCTTCTCATGACATAAGTTCTTATCTTGTAGCACATGAAAATTTAGTAAGTAGACTTTGGCATGAGCATTTTTTGCATGTCAATTACAAATATCTTCAATAGATGAGCACACAGGCACTTGTTCTTGGGCTTCCACAATTTCTTGTACAAATGGTGTTTGCCAGGGTTGTACTCTTAGCAAAAAACATAGGGATCCTTTTCCACATGGATGAGCCAATCATGCTTTGGCACCATTGGAGTTGATTCATAGTGACCTCATGTCATTTCCCCTCCTTTTTTTGGTGCCAAATATGTGCTTACTTTCAATGATGACTTCTCTAGACGTACATGGGTGTACTTTTTGAAGTACAAGTCTAATGTCTTTGATTCATTTCGAGTCTTTAAGAAATTTGTTGAGAAGTAGTCTGGTCTTTCTATTCAATAGATACACATAGAAAATGGGGGGAGTATGTGATCCAAGCTTTCAGGTATTTTTTCTTTGAACATGGTCTTCAACATCAGTTTTCAGTGCCCTACACCCCTTAGTAGAATGGTGTGGCCAAGAGAAAGAACATAACCCTTCAGGAGATGGCCAATTATATGATTCAGTCCAGGTCCATGGATTCATTTTTTTGGGAAAAGGTAGCCAATTGTGCCAACTATATTTTGAATCAGATGCCTTACAAGGCAGTTTGACATATGACTCCTAAGGAGGCTTGGTCTCATGTCAAGCCTGATGTCTCTTCATTTTGAGTTTTTGGTAGTGAAGCATGGGCATTTATACTAGATGCTCAGAGGAGAGAAATGGAGCAGAAGAGCTAACACCTCATTTTTGTTGGCTACTGCGAGGATGTTAAGGCCTACAAGTTGTTTGATCATAATTCCAAAGAGGTTCTATTTTGATGGGATGTCCAATTTGATGAGTTCCTTCCTATAGTAGATCATATCCTATCTCTAGAGTCTACTTCACTTACAACTACTCCCTTATCCTTTCCAATATCTTTTCTAGATGATGAGGATGATGATCTTGGTGATCCCCATTTACCTCTGCCACATGATCCTCCCCAAATGCCTAAATGGGCTTGAGCTATAGTTGAGGCTATAATATCTCTAGCTAGTGACCCTTCCACTTCATGTCACACCTATTCTCATACTGTTGGTTCTAGTCTTCTCAATCATGCTATTTGTGATGATCATTAAACATTTGTAGTAGTGATAGGACATTTTGAGTGGGATAGTGCAATGATGGAGGAGTATTCTTCTTTGATGAAGAATCATACTTGGGAACTTTGTTCTCTTCCTAAGGGAAGAAATTTAGTGCAATGCAAATGGCTATATCATACTAAGTTTGTTGTTGATGGTTCCATTGATAAGAAAAAGGCCCATCTTGTTGAAAATTGTTTTTAATAGGTTGAGGGTATTGATTATACTAAGACGTTTTCCTTTGTCGACAAGATGAACTCTATTCGCCTTGTCTTATCCCTCACAGCTTCTCATGGATGGCCCATTTTTCAGATGGATTTGGAGAGTGCATTCTTGCATGGTGATCTTACTGAGGAGATTTACATGGAATAGCCTAAGGGATTTGTGCAAGATTCCTCCTTGGTTTTCATACTTTGACGCTCATTATATGGTCTCAAATAGGCCCCTCGAGCTTGGTATGAGAAGATGGACTATTTTCTACTTTCTACAGGCTTCACATGCTACCATTCTGATCCTACAATTTACATTTAGCATCTTGAGGTTGAGGCTTTTATCCTTGTACTATATGTTGATGATCTTCTTATCACAAGTAGCTTGTCCTCTATAATTATAGATGTTTAGAGAGCATTGATGGAATAGTTTGAGATGATTGATCTTGGTCTATTACACTATTTTCTTGGTCTCCAAATTGTTTAGCCCTCTACTGGGATTTTTGTTTCTCAGTTGAAGTATTCTCTTGACATGCTTGATTGTAAGCTTGCTCCAACACCTTTTCAATTGGGTGTCACCTTGTCTACCTCCTACTCTTCACCTTCAGTGGATCCTACATTGTACCCATAGTTGGTTGGCAGCTTGTTATACCTAACACACACTTGTCCTGATCTCTCCTTTGTAGTGGTTCTTGTCTCTCAATTTTCACATGAGCCTCATGAGAGTCATTAGAAAGCTACCAAGTATATTTTGAGATACATTCGAGGCACATTGATGTATGGAATTCATTACACATCAGGGACTCCTCACATTGTTGGCTACATTGACTTAGATTGGGATGATGATGTTGATGATTAGAAGTCTTCTTCTGGCTTTGTTTTTTGTCTTGGCTTTGGTCCTATCACATGGTCATGAAATAAGAAACATTCTCACACACTTTCACCTATAGAGGTTGAGTATTGAGTAGTAGTACTTGCTAGTCAGGAGATTTTATGGCTTCAAAAGTTGATGATTGCATTTGGTTTTCCTCTTGATCATCCCACTATTATGTGGTGTGATATTCAGAGTGCTATTCATATTTCCCACAACCTGGTGGAGCATCAATGCACTAAACACATTGAGCTTCATATGCATTTCATTCATCATATGATCTAGGATGGCATTCTTTCTTTGGAGTATATTCCCATTGATGCCTAGGTTGCTGACATCTTCACTTATTCATTTGCATCACCTTGCTATCTTCAGTTGCAGTCTATTCATTGGGTTACAGAAGTTGTCCTTAGGGGGTCTTCTTGAGGACTTCCTTCATTTTTTTTCAGCATGTTTGTTCTATCTCTTTTTCAAGAGGGGTTTTTCCCACTAGGTTTTCTCCTTTGTCTCTAGTTTACAGATATTTCCTTATTTGGGTACTTGATTAGGCCTTGTTTTCAGGACCCATTTTCATGCTTTCATAGCTTTGCTAGGTTAGCTTCCTCTTGAGCTTTGCTTAAGGGGGGGTGTTAGAGTAATTATTTGTTATGCTTATTAATTAGATAATCTTGATTTAGTGAATTAAGTTGTTTTTTACTCTAGTTACTTAAGCTTTCTCTTAGGTGCATTTAATTAATATTTTATATTAATTATAATGCACAAACCTAGTTTTCTTACCCTTTAGGGTTTTGTTCACCTTTAAGGTTGAACTTTTGTAGTTTTTGTTTTCATAACTTGGAAGACATTTTTGGCTCTAAACCATTGAGATTTTCCAAGCTCTGCTTTTTCCTCTTCTAATTTTTCTTTAGCACAGGTTATTTTCATGTAGGTGTTCTTGGCAATTTGTGAAGTTGGTTTTCAAAACTTCTACACTTGTTACTTTTCTTCTCAGCCTTGATTTTCTTGTTTGGACACCTAGCAATAGTTTGACCAACTTTTTCACAAGAGAAGTAGATCAGAGAAACTTTACCTTTTTACTTTCCTCTACCTTTGGAATACTTGCAAGTAGGGTTTCAACAAATTCAAGATCACTATCTGAACTTTCTTCTGATGTTCCATCTTCTTCACTTCCTAATTGACTAGATTTTGACTTTTTGCCCTTTTCTTTGAGTGAGAGTTTAGCTTTAAATGTAGATTCAATATTCTTTAAAGGAGAAACATAGTTATCATAGTTATCTAATTCAAAAGCTATCAATCTTCCAACAAGAGCATCCAAGCCTATTTTGTTATTTGGATCACATCTCTTTTCTTGAATAGTAGACACTCTAATTGCATAAATAGGAAGAAGAGTTCTGAGCACTTTACTTACAATAGTTTCCTCCTTAATGTCTCCTCTAGATGCTTTGATTGCACTTACACTATCCTTGATTCTTTCCACATATTTTGCAATGTTTTCATCTTCTCTCATTCTCATTTGATCAAATTTTCCTCTAAGACTTTCTACTTTGTCTCTTCTTACATTGCCATCTCCTTCATAGATATCTTTTAGTTGGTTCCACATTTCAAAAGTAGTTTTGCAATCTTTTACCTCATCAAATTCAACATAATTGAGAGTAGATGCAATGTTAATCATCATGATATTATGATTCTTCTTTTTAGTGATGTCTTCAATTGATAAAGTTCTAGTGGAAGTCTTATATTCAGCATCAAGATAATTGCAACCTAAATCATTGATGATAGCTAGATATAACCTCATAAGTCCTTGCCATGCTGCAAAATTGTCTATGTTCAGCTTGGGAATCTCTCTTTTGTAAGACATCCTGACCTTTAGCTTAGGTCCTTGAAACCTTCTCTACAAGCACCAAAAGCTCTAATACCAATTATTGGAAATATAAGAAGAGTAACTAAGAGGGGAGGGGTGAATCAATTACTACAAAAATAAATCCTAGATCACTTAGATGTTAGTACAAAATTCAAACATTTAACAGAATACTGTTGAAGCTCGATAAACACACAAAATGTTGTAACTCAGTGATAACTAGATTAGCTTAGTGTTTTATTAACAAATAAACCTTTATATGTTATCTATGATTACTATTACTTTAACTTAGTTGCAAACACATGAAAGAAAATAACATGAACACATTTGACACTAGGCTTCAATGTGGAAACCTAATTTGGGAAAAACCACCAATTGCGACTAGTTAATAATTTTCACTCTTTTGAAGTGAGCCCTATTAGGAGCCAAATCTATTAAAGGTTAAAAAACATACTATTAGGTGTGACCTTGTTAGATTATTTAATCACCCTATTAGTAGTTTCCTTGTTAGAGCCCTTGAGAACAATTCAATAGAATTATCACCTTGTTAGAGGATTTACAAATCTTTGTTAGGCCAACTCTATTAGGAGATTTAGACCACAGGTACAATGGTTAGAGAGTAACAATGAGATGACCTAATTTGAATGAAAATGAATTGATGATTATAGATTTCTATTTTAGTTTGTACTTGATTCTTCCTAATAAAATATATCTTTGTTTCTCCACAAGGACATTCTACTTATCCTTCAAATTCACTTTCTCTACTCATCATTAGGTCTTCAATCAAATCATCATCTCTTGCACTTACACACACTTTGAAATCAAAACTTGACCTTATACTTATATCTTCCACTTTGTTAAGTCAGCTAAAACATAACTTAGAATTATCAATATTCATCACCTTAGTTGGCTAGAATCAATAGATAAATCAATTAAGCTTAATACAAAAAATAAGAAAATCCTTCATTAGCCAACCTAGTTTGGTAGAAATTAACTCTAACTGAAGCTTAGTTAACACTAAAAACTTACAAAAATCCTTTGTCAACCAAGTGAGCTTGGTTAGCCCTAGTTCCATCCAACTTTCCTTCATTAACTGAGTGAGCTTGGTTAACACTCACTTTTTGCAACTTTTCCTTCGATTCCTGAGTGAACTTGATAGACATTGCCTTCTAAACTAGGAAAACACAAGAATGCTTGGTAGACACTAAGAACTATCTTCACTTCCCAAGTGAGCTCAGCATATACTGACTAATAATGATATGACATTTGTGTAACATCAAAGACAACATAGAATTAACCAATTGTATCCAACAATTTTAACATTTTTCTTGTTAGGAATTGGAATGTAATTTATCTCAAGTGTACAATTCCTTACATACCTTGTTTTCTTAGTTAGAAGTGGTGTGATCACCTAATCCATTAGATTGGGTGACCTCAACTTCACTTGATCCACTACTTCTCACTTATACATTATTTCTCCATGTTTGATTCAACTCATTTCTTGGTACTAGTACTTGGGTTTTGCAATTCTTATTGACATGTACAACCTTGGGACAACTAAAAAAAACTAAGATTTCATTTAACCATTTTTTGTAACTACCTCTAAAATGTGTCCTAATGCAATTTTGTGGAATGTGACCATATTCTCCATAATAATGACAATTATACCATGTTTTATAGTCCCAGTTATGAGATTTAACTTTCCTAGGTGCATGCTCTTGCTTCTTGGATGTCCACTTAGATTTTCCCTTGGATCTACATTCTTGAGCCTTGTGTCCATACTTTTAGCAATTGTAGAAATGTCCTTCAAATATAGGTGCAATAGGTATATCACTTACCTTTGTCCTATATTCATGTTCTTGGTGTCCTCATTTCTTGCAGTTAAAATAATGTCCTTTCAATTTTGGTTTAGATTTTTGCTTACCAGTCTTGCTTCTACAAATTTTTGTTATGTCTCCCATTTTACCACAATGATAATATCTAGGTTTTCCTTTTGATTTTGCATTTCTTTGCTCTCAACTCTTGGATGATTCTCCTTCTTAGTGGAGGAAGAATGCTTGGTATATCCTACTCTAGAGGTGTCACTGGGTGTTCGTGGCGATCTCATCAATTCTTCAAGGTGTCTTATAGATTCATAAGGGTTTTTCATCCTTTTCATTAGTTCCTTCTCTGATCTTAACTCATTTCTCAATTGATCACATTGTGATCTTAGATTTTTAATCTCTATGTCCTTTCTATTCAGTTCCTAATTTGCAAGTAATAATTGATTCATCATGTCTAGCTAGTTGTTTGTGAGATTTTGCATATTAGATATCCTTCATCAATTCTGGTAGTCATTTGTCTCTTGTCTTCTTCTACCATGATTTTTATCTTCTTCCACTTTATTTTTTGTCTGATCACTTCACGTAGTCTCACTGATTGGATTTCATGTTCTCTCTTCAATCTTCCAACTTATTCATTTAGAATTTTTTTCTTCTCTGATAGGTCTTATGTTTCTCCATCACTTTCACTAGAATTTTTATCTTCAAACATTCCTTTAGTCTCCACATCTTGGTAGAGTGCATCATTTTTTTGAATGACCATATCTTTTCTTTTCTTTAGGGATTTCTTCAACTTCTCTCTAGTTGCTTCAAGCTACTATAGTATGATTTGGATGTCAAGCATATGATTTTCAATTATTTATCCCAGTTTTTAAGCCTTCATCTCCAAGATATTGAATCTCAAGCTATTATACTTCTTCTAAAAGAATGATAGGGTCTCTCCAAGGTGTGTTTTCATCATCGCTATCTAGGCTACACTAGACATAGTCTTCTCTAGACACTAAGCTCACTTCTAGCTACTTACAAGTATTGGAAAACATAACATGAGACTTTCCTAACTCAACACTATGAGTGATTTCCTTTGTTCTTCAACTTAATAGATGACTATCATTAGGATACTTCAAACCTTCACTCTTCCTTGGATGTCCCCAAGGACAACTTCACCAAACTACCTTCACTAGTGTTGTAGAGGGTGCATCCATCAATAAAAAATTGACTTGACTTCCAAGTAACTCCATTTGAATAGGGAATCTATGGTTTTCCTATTGAATTCAATATTTTCTATGGATTTGGCCTAATAAGCCTAATTAGCCAATTATCCCTTGTCAGTGAGTTTTTCCCAATTCTTTCTCAAAACTTCCAAATAACCCCCCTAAAAAAACTTGATATTTAGATACCTTTTCTGAAGACCATGAATATTTTTGAGGTTTTAGGTTCCTAGGTCATTTGTATAGTTGATTCCTAAAATTTAGGGCTAATAGGGCAAAAATTGTGATGGTTGTTGATTTCTACTAGGAAATCTAACTAAATAGATTAATAGTTTCTTGATCTCACTCCTAGGTGTATGTAGGGCTATTAGGCTTACAAAACCATGCTTGGTTCTATGCTCTCTCTCTTTCTCCTACACATGAACATCAATTTTGCACTGTCATGCACTTAGCCAGTCTTGCTGATCTCGCCTAGGGCATGATCTTAAAAATAGCTATCCTACCCGCCAAAGCTCCTCCTTTAACACACACAACCTCCAATGGATTCCCTATCACATTACTCTAGATCATAATTATTTTTATGGTTGAGAACTATGGGGGAGCCATAAAACCAAAAACTAGTCTCTTTACAAAATAATTTTTAAACCAAAACTAATTAAATTAAAAAAAATCAAGTGTTGAATAGAAAATTCTTAAGAATACCTACTCTACATAAATCCAACACTAATTCACACTATTCAATCCATCAAAACACATTTTTACTCAATGCAAGATGACTACCACTCCAAAGCCAAATTTTGAGCTCTATTCCACTTCCAAAATTCCACTACATCACACACTACCTTAGGAAATGGGATACTAGAAGATTAAATATGACCTACCGTTGATTTTAGGTTATTATGGAAACTACCCATAATGATGCCTCGAAGAGAACCCAATCTTGCAATTTTTTGTCATGCAATTTTCCAATATTGCAAAATGTTGTCAAGCAACATTGTGACAACATTTACATCCTTTTGTTAAATTCATGCTAAGGGTCTGCAATCAACCTAGAATGATGTAGAAACATCATAGGATCTATTTAAGACATATTTATACCCTTTCCCAAGCCTTAAATTCTTTAAGATCTACTTTCCCACTTTAGGCCTAATCTAGCACTAACAACTATTAAACCAATAAACACCTAGGTTGGATTGATCCTAGTATAATCCATCTAGGGACACATAAGAAAGGCCTTTTAAGGTCAAAACAAACATTACTAAATTGGTTAGTGCCAATACAAGCCAAAATTGTAACAAGTTAGAGGGTGCTCCTACACCATCCTCCCCAAGACAATACTTCAATCCATCCTTGGATTGAGTAAGTTGACATCTACTCCCAACTTCTTGAATTTAGTCTCCTTTATCCAAGTGGCCTCTACATCTTCTTGTCCATGTCAGTTTACTAGATGCTAATAGTAAGTTCTCTTCCTAGTCTTCTTGTGGGCACTGGAGTCAAGTATCTTCTATACCTTTTCAAATGGTGTAGAAGTTGAATTTAGTTCTACTACCTCCTTTATGACCTCTATAAGACTCTTCTCTAGATTTGGAATAGGACCCTCTTAACAGATCAAATCTACAACATTGAAGATTAGAGACAAACCCATATCTTTAGGGAGCTCAACCTTATATGCATTGTTTTCATATTTGGCTAGGATGGTGCATGGCCCTAATCTTCTCATCTTTAGCTTGTGTGGTACTCCCTTCTATAGTCTAACCTTGTTTAGATGAACCATGACCAGATCTCCTACTTGGAATTGAACATATTTCTCCCTCTCATCTACCTTTTTCTTGATCTTTGTTATGTTTTCTTGTAGAGTTCTTCTTACTATTCCATGAACCTCTTTCATGAAGTCTAAATTTTTTTTAGCATAACCACTACCCTTGGCTCCATGCTTCAGTTATTTGAGCTCAAAAATTCCTCTAGGGTGTAGGCCATAAACTATTTCAAAGGGACTCTTTCTAGTAGTCATGTTCATAATATCATTATAGGCATATTCTACCTATCCTAGGAGTGGATCCCAAGTTTTTATAGACTACCCTTGGCTCCATGCTTCGGTTATTTGAGCTCAAAAATTCCTCTAGGGTGTAGGCCATAAACTATTTCAAAGCGACTCATTCCAGTAGTCATGTTCATAATATCATTATAGCAATATTCTACCTATCCTAGGAGTGAATCCCAAGTTTTTCTATACTCCTTTGTAAGACATCTCAATAGATATCCAAGGCTTCTATTTATCATCTCTATTTGGCCATCTATTTGTACGTGATATGCAAACCCAAAAGATAGATTAGTTCCCATCTTGTGCCAAAATGTTTTCCAAAAGTGACTCATGAATTTAGCATCTTTTTCTAATACTTTACTCAGAGTTACTCCATGTATCCTCACCACTTCTTTGAAGAATAGATGTGTTTTATGGAACTAGATTTCATAATCCTTAAGTACACAAGAATCTCTTACTTTTGCAACCATAGCCTTCCATGTGGCAATGCACTTCTTTCCTTCCTTCTCAAATAAATTTACACCAAGTGAGACTAGACCCTCTTAATCAGAACTTATAAAGTTTAACCTTCTGAGGTTTAGTTATGCCATCACATTCAAAGTGATTTTCTTGTCCTTCTATCCAATCTAGGACTACCTCAAGTTCCATCTTACCACTAAAGATTGGAAAGGCCCTTAATGCCTTAGTTAATGGTTCTTCTTTGAGTATAGGATCTAGTTTAGCAACCTCATTCTCAATTGCAAACTCCTTATTTTTTAATTCTTTATTTTTCCTTCAATCTTATCCTTGACTTCTTCTATCTTCTTATACACTTCATCCACTTTTTTCTCCAATTGAGCTAGCCTAGCTTTAAGCAATCTATTCTCCTCTTCTTTCTCATCTACCTTCTTTGCAAGCTATGCATTTGTCACCATTGTATAATCACCAACTAATTTTTCTTCTTGAAACATTCACCATAAGCTTAATCTTAACCTACTCTGATAGGATCTCTCCAAGGTGTGCTTGCAAAACTGCTATCTAGGCTATACTAGACCTAGTCTTCTCTAGACCCTAAGCTCACTTGTAGAGCCTTAAAAATCTTAGAAAATTAGGCCTAATACTTCCCTAACTCAACTCTATGAGTGAGTTCCTTTGTGCTTCACCTTGAGGGATGACTATCATTACGGTGCTTCAAAGCTTCACTCTTCCTTGGTTATTCCCAAGGAAAACTTCACCAAATTACCTTAATTAGTGTTGCAAGGGGTATATCCATCACTAAAAAATTCACTTGAGTTCCAAGTAACTCCATTTGAATAGGAAATCTAGGGTTTTCCTGTCAAGTTCAAGATTTCCTATGGATTTGGCCTAATGGGCCTAATTAGCCAATTAGTCCTAGTTAGTGGGTTTTTCCCAATTCTTTCTAAAAACTTCCGAATAATCCCAATTTTTTTAAAAAAATGTAGATACCCTTTTTCAATACTGTGAATATTTTTGAGGTCTTAGGTTCCTAGGTCATTCATATAGTGGATTCCTAAAATGTAGGGCTAATAAGGAAGAAATTGTGTTGATTGCTAATTTTTGCTAGGAAATCTAACTAAATAGATTGGCCAATGCCTAATCTCACTCCTAGGTGTTTGTAAGAAAATTAAACCTCCAAAACCTTGCTTTGTTCCATGCCCTCTCTCTTTCCCCTACACATGCACATCAATTTTACACTATCATACACCTAGTTGGACTCACTAATCTCACCTAGGGCATGATGTTAAAAATAACTAACCTACATTCAAGAGCTCCTCCTTTTACACACAAAAAATCCAATGGCTTCCCTACCATATTCCTTTGGGCATTAATTATTTGTATGGTAGAGAACTATGGCGAAGCCATAAAACCAAAAATTGTCTCTTAATACATCAACAACTAGTCTCATTACAAAATAATTTTCAAACTTTAACTAATGAACTCAAATAAAATCAAGTGCTGAAAAAAATGCTTAATACTTCCTAGTCTACCCAAATCCAACACTAACTCAAACTATTCAATCCATCAAAACACATTTTTACTTAATGCAAGATGATTATCACTCCAAAACTGAATTCTGAGCTCTAGTCCACTTTCAAAATTCCACTATATCACACACTACCTCAAGATGTGGGATCCTAGAAGATTAAATAAACCCTACCCTTTATTTTAGGCCATTATAGAAACTACTCATAATGATGCCTTGAAGAGAATCCAATCTTGCAATTTGTTATGCAATTTTCCAAAATTGCAAAATTTTGTCAAGCAACATTGTGACAACTTTTACATCTTTCTGTTAAATTCATGCTAAGGGTCTCTAATCAACCTAGAATGATTTAGAAACATCATAAGATCTATTTTAGGCATATTTCTACCCTTTCTCAAGCCTTAATTCTTTAAGACCAACTTTTCCCACTTTAGGCCTAATCTAGCAGTAACTACTATTAAAGCAATAAACACCTAGGTTGGATTGATCTTGATCCTAGTATAATCCACCTAGGGAGACACAAGAAGGAGCTTCTAAGGTCAAAACCAACACTATTGAATTGGTTAGGATCAGTACAAGCCAAAATTGTAATGGGCTAGAGGGATAATCCTAGGTGCTTGTGCACTAGAGAACCTAGCTCTAATACCAATTATTGGGAGACTTATTAGTAAGTAAGATACTAAGAGAGGGTGAATCAAGATCTTTAAAAAAAATTCACTTCTTGAAACAAAACAAGTAGATTCATCATTTTCCGATCTCATATCTTAGATCATATACCATATAATCATAAACTATAAAACTGAAATAAATCTAAATATTTATCAAATCCATCAACATGAAAATAAATGTAAATGCATAACACAAAGATTTGATTACCAAGAAAATTGCAAAGGTGAAGGTAAAACTTAGGTGGGGATGACATCAAACATCTTCACCACTACAACAATAAAGTATGCCTATTAAGGTTACAATGTTTGATCACTTCTAGTGATCTATCCTATGAGGTCTCTTTCCTGTTAGGAGCTTATATGACTTATTCAGTATACCTTGATTAAAGGATTTAAACTTAAAACTGAGTAGTCACTCTATTAGGAGATTTAAATACATTTTTTAAAACTACTTTGTTAAGAGATTTACCCTAATCGACTTGTTAGAATGTCCCAATACTTGATCCTTCAGTTAGTACTCTATTGCTAGATTATAGATCTTCTCTCTCCTTGACTAATTTAATCTCCTTATTTGATATACTATAATTTTTCCTTCACTACTAGGTTTATTTGTTTGATCTCTTCTTTTGATCATCAAGCTTAGCCTTCCTCACTCTGTCCTTAATCTTCTTGTACATACATGATAATCCTCTTGATTTTATGGCTTGATCCCTTCTTAAATAGATAATTGGAGAAGGTTATAGATCATGATCAATGATCTAGAGTTCTCCCTTTTTTTTCAAGTTCTTCTAATTTTCTAATTGGTTAATCTACCTTCCTAGGGCTCGATGTCCTCTGATAAAATGTATAATTACCTCTTTAGTTATCTACACAATCCAAAAACCTCTCATAGAAGTTGACCAAAATGAATTACATAAGTGTTTGTGTCATTAGAAACACATATGTCAAAACTTGTTTACTCGGCATAGGAATATCGTGATGCTTGTTCATAACTAATATTCATTTTTTCCCTCAAATTTTTTATGCTCATTAGTAACTAACTCTCTCAACATATACCATGTCTACTTTTCTTGATATTGATATTATTTAATCAGCATATACTATGACACAGTCTATACTAGGGTGCTCAAAAACCTTAGACTTGCTTGACTTCAATTAAAATATAAAAGAGTCCATCAATACTTTCCCTTCATTGGGTGGCTCTATCGCAGTGATGACTAACCAACTCTACCTAAAAAATGACTAAGTGGTGGACACTAATAGGCAATAAGTCTTAGGGATCAACATTAATCACCTAGTTAGCTATGGCCTTGTTAGAGGACTTATGAATGTTTCATTAGAATGTCACCTTAATTAAAGGATTTACATGTGACTATTAGATCAACCTTGATTAAATTATTAACATATGGCTATTAGGTCAACCTTGATTAAAGAATTTCAATATTAATACAATGGTTAGAAAGTAATAGCAAGTTTAATCTAACAAATATAACTCACTTTGAAAATATGGAACATAATTTAGTTCACATGCTGGTCCACTAACTATCCTTCATTATCATCTATGTCTCTAGTATTTTTGGTAATCTTTCAAGAAATCACTCTTCACTCTTCACAACACTTCTCAGCCTCATGCTCAAGTTTACCAATCAATAGCATCAATAACTACTCCAACCTTGTTAGATCTTCACCAACTTAGCTAGCCTCTGCCTCATATCTAGATGAACCCTTATGCCTCCTTAAATAGGTAAACCTAATCTTTTTCCACTTAAACATTACTGTATATCTTAGGGTTTTGTTAAATTCATCAAATCTCTCCATCATTTCATGTCCTCATTTCTCTTCTAGAAACTTCTCCATCTCCTTGAACTCTTACATAGAAATTCTCAAAAATGGTTTTTATTGAATTAGATATTCTAGGCCATTCATACTTATCTTCAACACACTTTACATATTCTAAAAAATTAATTGCATTGGCTAGAAATCATGATTTGCTCATGTTTTGTCAAATGACGTCCCTTAGCTAACACTTGGTCGCTACTAACTTTTTTGTTTGTCATATATATTGAGACTTAGTCAATACTGATGGCTAGTTGACATGATATTTTCTTAGCATACTGGCACTTGGTCAAATCTAATATCATAGAGCTTAAAGCTCAAGCTCTTAAATCTTCTTCTCTTTTGCTTAGTCAAGCCTATATATTTGGTCAATCTTTGATCACTTTTTCTAGACTTTAGTATAATTGTCTTCTTCACTTGTAGGATGATTAGAAAATCACTTTATCTTGCCAAAGTCCAACTAATTCAAGTGCCCTTTATAGTTTCTCATAACTTAGCCTTTCCTTTAGGTGCTTTTGTTACGTCCTTCTTCTCAAATCCTCTTCATCAATCATCTTGATATGGTACTTTACTCAGATAGTAAATATCTTACCAATAAGGTTTGACATCAATGACAACATATGAATTTTTTGAATTATAATTTCCAATAATTTCCCTCTTTGGCATTGATCTCAACACCTCTAGTTACCATGTAATCCAAAATATGCATAGCTTTGAGCATCTCCCTCTGTGTTTAGTATCATATCTTCATTAATATCCTTAGTTTCATTCTAATTCACATCCTTGCATCCAACAATATCTCTCATTTAGTTTCATTTTGGATCTCATTCATACAACTTTGATATGAAATACATAAGCTCTTGCTATCATATTAGATCATGAAATCAATCAGCTTCCTTTGTATTGCTGGCAACACCATAATCTCCCTTACTTAATTTCACTTTATCTTTAATGGTAATTAACATATATGCTCCCTCTTTATTATTAGTCCATGGTAATTGTATATTATCTCCCTCTTTGATAACAATGTCAAAGACACTTCATCTATCTCATACATCTTCACCATGTAGATATCTTCATGCCAGTAAAGAATTCACCTCTGTCATATGTTCTTATGACTGATATAACATTATGTTCTTCTTCCTTCTTTACTTTAGGCAACCCATTAAGTATTACTTTCTGTATCAATGTGTAAGATATTCTTATAAACACTTTTGATGTAGAGATCCATCTAAACTTAAGTAGCCTTCTCTAGGGGAATCACCCCTAATTTACCTGTTAGATACTCATGGATATCCCTAGGTAAATTCTTATTGAAAATATGAGCTATTTCCTCCTTATTGTTAACATACTCTAATGTCACTTCTATATATTGAACTAACTCTCTCAAGTAATGATACTTGATAGCAATATGCTTGGTCTTTGTGTGAATTATAGGGTTCTTTGGTATATTTATAGCATGTGTGTTGTCATAATAGATAACAAAAGGATCTATGATCCCTTCCTTCATTCCTTTCAACAATTGTTTGATCCACATAATATTTGAAGAATTTAATGCCACTACCACATATTCAGCTTTGGTTGTTGATTGGGAAATATAATTCTTCTTCTTGTTGGTCCGTGAGACTAGTCTCTTTCGTAGAAAGAAATCTCCACCACTTGTACTCTTTATGTCATCAGTATTTCCTACCCAATCAGCATTTGTGTAAACTTTCAGATTAAACTTGTCATTCTTGTTGTAATATAAGCCATAGTAGTTTTTTCCTTTTAGATATCTTAGTATTCTTTTCACTACCATCATGTGATTCTCCTTAAGACTTGCAAAAACTCTTGCAACATTCCCAACTTCCAATGCAATATCAAGTCTAATGTGAACAACATGTTGTAACTTTCCAATCATTGATCTATAAAATATCTAGTTCACATTAGTAGAATCATCATTCTTAGATAGCTTATTTCCTATAGCCATATATGTGCTAACTAGTCTTGAATCTTCCATTCCAAAATTTTTTTTGTATCTTCTTGATGTATATTGATTGAGTAATGTCGATACCTTGCTTCATTTGATATACTTGTAAACCAAAAAAGAATTTGATCTAACAAAACATAGATATTTAAAATTCCTTTCTCATCTCATCTACAAACAATTTTCATAAAGCATCTTTTCCTCTAAATATGATATTATCAACACAAATTTTAGACAACAATTTCTCATTTTTTCCTCCAATATTCAAGTATAAATTATTGTTATCATTAGTTCTTGCAAATCAAATCTTTACCAAATAATTATGTAGCCTTTCATACCATGCTCTAGGGGCTTATTTCAAATAATATAGATCTTTATGCATTTTACATACCATGATCTACTTGTTGGGATCAAAAAAATTTTTGGTTGTTCTATGTAAACCTCTTCTTCCAAGATTCCATTCAGAAATGCTGATTTGAGATCCATTTGGCACTTTTTAAATCCTTTGTAAGCATAATATGCAAGTAGTATTTTAACTCCTTCCAATATTGCAACTAGGGAATTTTTCCCATAATTAATTCCTTCTTCTTGTGCATATCCTTTGCATACCACTCTAACATTGTTCGTTGTGACTTCACCTTTTTTATTCAACTTATTCCTAAATACCCACTTTGTTCCAATAACATTATTGTCTTTAGGTCTAGGTAACCGTGTCCAAGTTTTTTCTTCTCTATTTGTTTAATTTCTTCATTAATTTCTTGAATCCAATCTTCATTATCCAAAGCATATTTTCATGATTTAGTCTCAAAGTGACTATGTAAACATGTATCACTTCTTAGTCGTTTCCTTGTCCTAACTCTAGATTCTTTGTTATCAATAATTTTTTCAAGTGCATGGTGTCTTCTCACATATTTTACTAGTATATGTTCTCTTCTTCTTTCTTCTTCTTTTGGTTCATCTTGAAAACTAATATCAAGTTCATTTTATATCTATTCTTCTATTTATGGTTCAAGTTCCTCTTGCTCAACATTGTCTTCCTGATGTTTGATATCTACTTCATGAACCTCGATATTATTCTATTGATTCTTGAAGCCTTTAGTATGTTTGTCAATAGATTACTCATGTGACTCAACATTAACATTTTGTTGTTGTTTCATTCACATAAATGAATGTGTTGTAGTCTTTAGTTTTTATCTTCCATTCAACTTCATTCTTTTCTTCATATTCATTAACTTTCACATTTCCACTTTTCACAACTTTGTTAGTGTTAGATTTCAAATACTTATAAGCTTTTCTCTTAGAGGAATATCCCAAGAATATGCCTTCATCACTTTTAGCATCAATTTTTCCATTTCTATTATCCTTCAATATGTAGCATTTTCTTCCAAAAACTTTGAAATACTTTACATTAGGGACATATCCATACCACAACTCAAAGAGTGTAACGTTTTTACCTTTCTTGACTTGTACTTTTTTCAAAGTATAGATTGATGTAGTTAGAGGTTCTCTCTAATATTTGTGTGGTATATTTTTCTCCATCATCAATGATCTTGCACATTCTATGATTCCATTTTGGGGAGGGTTCCTAGGTGTTGACATCTATCTTTTGATTTCTCTATCATTACATAATGTATTGAATTCATTAGAGATAAATTTTCATCCTCTATTAGATCTTATGCACTTCAAAAACTTACCTGTTTCATTTTCAAATCTAGCCAAATACCACTTAAATAACTAAAAAGCATTAAATTTTTCTTTTAAATAATTACAGTCATCATTCTAGAATAGTCATCAACAAATAGAATGAAATATTTGTCACCATAGTATCTTTTCACACCAATAGGTCCACAAAGGTCAGTATGAACCAATTCCAATATGAGTATGTCTTACTCTTGAAACTAGACTATGTCATTTTTTCCAATTGACATCATTTACACATAGCATTATCAGGTTTCTTCAATATTGGCAATCCTCTTACTCTTTTCATCTTACTAATGCTTATCATATTATCAAAGCTCACATGACATAACCTCTTATGTGATAACCATATATTTTCATTTTGTCCATACAAACATGTCTCATTAGATAAATCTAGCTAGAACAAGTTATCTCTTGTATGATCACCATTTCTAATTAGTTCACCAGTAGCATCAAATATCTTGACCTTCTTGTGATGGAATTAAACTCTGTATCCTAATTTGATCAATTATGAAACACTCAAAAGTTATAGTTAGTCCTTCAACCCAATAAACATTGTCACACTTGATCTTATTATAAGTCAATTGTATTGATCCTTTACCTTTTTCAAGACATGGTGCATCATTACCAAACTTAACACAACTACCTTTGCGAGGTTCCATTTTTTCAAACTTACTTTTATCACAAGTCATGTGATGTGAACAACCACTATATATTATCCACCTATCACCATTATGTACATATGAAAGTAATGCAATTTTCTCATCTTCATCAGAATATTTTTTCATATCAACATATATAACTTCTTCATCATTACTATTACACTCATTATCAGTTTCTTCTTTAGAAATGTAACAAGATTTATTATCTTTGTCTTTGTAGTCTTTTTTTCTTTTATTGTGTCTATCATCTCTTCTTCTTTTGTACTTGTTTTCCCTTCTTTCATCTAGTATCTTTTCTGTTAGGACATCTTGCAACAATATGACCAACTTTTTGGCATGGAAAATAGATTATAAGAAATTATCTTTGTATTTTCCTCTTCCTCTTGGAACTCTCCTTGCCATAAAATCTTCAAGCTCATCAATGCAACCATCATAAATATCACTATCACTATCACTATTCACACATTTTCCCTTTCTTTTAACTTACTAAGAACCAATTAAGATTTGAAAGAAAATTTAATAGTAGGAATGAAATTATCAAAATTTGATGTTTCAAAAGAAGTAAACCTACCAATTACACCTTAGAAAGTTAGGTTATTACCAAGGGTACATTTGAGTTCTTGTATTGTAGAAAATATAATAACATAACTAGGAAGTAGATTTCTCAATACCTTGCTGATCACAACCTCATCATCAATCTTTCCATTTGCTCCTATTATAGAATTTACCACCTCTTTGATTCTTCCATGATATTGAACAATATTCTCACCTTTCATCATTCTCATTTCATCAAATTTACCTCTTAATTTTTTTGATTTTTCTCTCAAAATATTTGTGTCTCCTTCATACATAATTTGAAGTGTATCCCACATTTTCTTAGGATTTTTTCATTTCATTATGTCATCAAACTGATGCAATCTCCAACATAGCTTGATTGTACTCTTTCTTATGTTTCATATGTTGGGATTCTAGAGGAATTGTTATACTCATATATCCATGTTCTGTATAGTGTATTGAACCATCTCCAATTCCTACTAGATGCAACTTCATCAAACTCTACCATGCAGGGAAGTTCTCTTTTTTAAACTGTGGAACATCTTGTTGTGGTTTCACAACACACCCCCCATTTCTCCTAGAAATGGGGACCCCCTAATAAAAATTGTGTCTCCCAAACCCCTAGTCTAGGGCCTAGGTCATTTTGTAACTCTTATTTAGTCTAGATCAATTCTTATTCTCTTATTGGACAAGTACAGGGTGTTAGAACTAAGAAAAATTCAAATATTTTAAGTGTTTAGTGCATAAATGTGCACTTGGACACCTATCCAAGGTGCATAAATGTGCACTTGGACACCTATCCAAGGTGCACAAGTGTGTTGAATGTGCAAGTGCACACTTATCTTCCTTTGGAGATGCACACCTACACACATGCATAGGTGTGCACATCCAAAGGGTGTACACTGGGCCCAAAAATGAAAAAACCCAAGGAAAGGTGCTCATGTGCACTCCTCTCCAAGGTGCGTACATGCACATCTTTCTCTAAAGAAACAATGAAGACATATATAAGGGTGTGCATATGTGCACCCCATCAAGGTGCACATGTGTGCACCCTTTTTGCACATAAAAATCATTTTGGACTAAGTTTCCCCCCTTTGCACTTGGTTCACATGTGTGCACCTCACCAAGGTGTGCAGGTGTACAACTACATCAGAATGGTTATTGAGGAATCCTTTGAGTGCACCTATGAAGGTGCATAAGGTGCATTTTTTTTTAATTCTAGGGATATTGAGGGGGATTGAACTAGTTTTCCACTATTTAGTGTTTTGGGTTAAATTTTCAATTACGAACTAATCTTTGCTTCTTTGTGCAGATAAAAAGGGATCCTTAAATTGCTAAGTCATAACTTTTGACCTAGAGCTTGGAATTCAAAATTATTTACATTGTTGGAAAGAAGAACTAAAAATATAATTTTAGTCTCTAAAATAGTGAGCCTTTAGCTTCCCAATTTTAAAGACTGATGAAAGTTTCAACTTGAAATTTGGAGTAGAAGACCTCTGAAAAAGCCAGTTAAAAATGCTTAGAAAAACTTGTTAAAAAATATATGAAAAACTGTAAGAATTTGCCTTAGGGAAAAATTCACCCAAGACCAAAGAACTCAAGCATAAGCATAGTAGTAGGACAAAAGAGTATGATCAGAATAATGAGATGATATTCAATTCAATATCAAAGTACACTCAGAGTGCCTGTATATAAAGGCCTTTGGAATGCTTCTAGAATGCCTAGGAATCAACAACATGATAAGTCATACAACCAAGCACATGTTCACCAGGTGTGGATTGTCCTCTATTAAGTATAAGAGTAAGTGTGATGACAAGAGGATAAGCCTCCAAAGGTGTATCATGAAAAATTATATTGTTGACACCATGTGCTAAAATAGGAGTGCGAATAACTATGTTTTCTACATGAAAACTCAGTTAATTATGCAAGCTCCAGTGTTGTCAACATGACAACTCATAAGAGTATGCAAACTCTTAAGTTTCTTTCCTAAGAAATAATAAAATAATGCATTGACCTAAGTAAACTTAAGTAAGTGTAAATAGTGAATAATTATTTATACCAACACCCCCCCCTTAAGTGCAACTTAGGGGAATGCATTTAAGCTTACGAAAGCTAGGATGAAATGCAAGGTGGGTCCCAACTACTAGGCCATGTTAGGTACCCATGTACATAATGCAATGCAATTTCTCATAAAGAAAAGAAACTGGGAAAACCTCATGGGAAAAACCCTCCCTCAAAAAGAGAGATGAAAAACAAGATGCATGGATGGATGGATTAATCAAGACCCCCCCCATTATGATATACATCAAATATATACAACAGAAGAACACAATCCCAAAGGAGAAAAAGGTCCCCCCCCCCCACAAGAGAGAAGAAGAAAGGAGACAAGGTAGTCCCCCCCAAATGAAGTATGCTGATAAGTCATAGCTACTCCAATGTAGAAGTTGATCCATGACTGCTGAATAATGTTCCTCCCCTTTGGAAGAAACAATATCATAGGTACATATGAGATGCTTCCCCTATGTGTAGAAATAATCTAGATGATCAATGATGCCTCTGAAACCTACTCAACTATCCCTATGTCGATACTGAATGTTTCCCCTTCCAGTGCTGCTGAAAATAATAATGTTAGATCAAGAAAGGATGGATGTAAAACCTACACCAAAAAGCCTACTATCTCCTCAAATGATAAAGAGACCTCCTGCAACTACTATACATAAGAATCCACAATCATATCAACCTATGAAGATCTATCATGTAGAGAATGGACATGAGGGTTGGAGTGAGCCCTCACAACAACTAAAGAAGGATCTTCTTCATAAAAGAGAAGATGCATATCATCAATGATGTCTCTTAAATCTGCAATGTGTGACTCCACAAACAAACCTAAAATATCTATCAAGAAGTCATCCATTGATGCTGGAGCTGGAAGACTAGGTGTACCCTACTATTCTGGGCCTATCACTATGGCTACATATGCATGTGGAATGTGTTGATGTCGTGACCTCTCCCTATATATATCAATATGATTCCACATATCTAAGTCTATTGAACCACTATTGTTGGTGTCACTATCAGTTTCCACAATGTATGAAGTGCAAAGAGGATTAGAGGATAAGTTGGGTGAACTTTCCTCAAAGTGAACATTCATCTCTATAAAAATCTCATGTGTCTCAAGATCCATAAGTCTATATGCCTTAACACTATCTTCTAGGGGATGCAAGGCACCACCACCTAGGTCTTGTCCTTTAATCAAATATGAAGATAGTGTTAAGGCATATAGACTTATGGATCTTGAGACACATGAGATTTTTATAGAGATGAATGTTCACAATTGGTTTTCTGCCACACCATGCCTCAAAATTTATCTTGCCATCTAAGGCATTATGAGGAGACCTATTAAGTATGTGATTGGCACTGCTTATAGCTTCGAATTTAGCTGATGGATCAAGAGACTTGGCTTGTATCATACAACTTGCCATTGACTTAAGAGTTTGTATCCTCAGTGTTGTAATAACTGTCTTGTGTAGACTGAATGCTGGTGGATTCTGAAGATCAATACCCTCAAGTTTGCAAAATTATTTATGTCTTGTGCTCACATATTTTATTTCACTATTCATTCAAAGAACTTTGATGGATTTCCTTGACTATTGTTCAACATGACTCTTGAAGTCTAGAAACTTATCCAACACTTCATTCTTGTGATGAAGAAAGTAGACCCATGTGTAGCATGAAAATTCATTAATGAAAGAGAGGATATAGCACTTGTATTTGACTGATGTGACTACAAAAGGACCTACTAGTACCATGTGAACCAACTGAAGAACAATTGGTGCTCTTGAAGACTTCCTTTTATCAAACTTCTCCTCTAGATGCAAATCCACTAAACATGTTGAACATTCACCCTTAGAAAATTTGATTGTAGGTAGACCTTTGACCATTTTTTGTGAGAAAAGTTGATGAATATAGTGGAAGGCAAGATGACCATATTTCTCATGCCATAATTTGATTTTTGGATGAGATTGAGTCAGCAAGGCATGTGAAGGATACTTAGGTACAAAGTGGGAGAAAGAATAAAACCTTATGTCATGATTAACCTTCCCTACCGCAACCAATGAATCATCTTTATACTAAATATAGAAGAAACTCAACTTTATTGTGATCTCCATAGTGAGTGATTTGGTAAATTGAGAGAAGATTAGAGCTTAGGTTAGGAACATAGAGAATGTCTTTGAATTTTCTATTTTCTATGTCCACTTGTCCTTTCCCTTCAACTTCCATTTTTGTATTATCTCCTACAAAGATGTGTGGTACCTTAGACTACTTCAATGAAGAAAAGTCTCCTTTTGAAGAACCCATATGACATGAGGCACCTAAGTCAAGAATCCATTCCAATAAAGAACTTGAGTTTGCCATAAGTGCCCACCCTTTGCCCTTTGAATATGAAGATAAAGACCATTTTTCCTTATAAGCATTAGGCAATGGAACATTGTGTTTCTTCATGATGGTCGTCAACTCATCAATCTTTTTATGATAACACTCATGTTCATCATGACCCAACTTCTTGTAATAATCACACTTTTTCTTCTCCTTATTATTGTCCCCCATCTTATTTGAATTTGAGGAAGACTTGTCTTGTTGAATTGATGATGGTGTTTTCTTTTCTATATCTTCTTGAGTGTTATTTTTCCACTTCTTCTTCTTGTCCTTTCCTTTATTTTAAGTTTGAGAACTCTAAATATTGGCCTCCAATACTTTAGACTTTTGCGAATTGAGAATCCCCATTGATTGAAACTTCTTTTCTTCATCATCCAATAGTTGAGCATAACAATCAAAAGTGACTTTCTGATAGGAAGCCCCTAATGTAGTCTTTGTGGTGTTGTAAGAAGAAACAATGTGGAGTACTCATATGGTAGCTTATTATGAATGAGATAGATTAACATGTCATATTTAATAGGACTACAACTATCATCAAGCTTCGTTCTTAATTCATTCACCTTTACTATAAAATTCTACATATAATCAAATGTCTTAGGGTCTAAGGAGACAAGTTCATCTTCAATTTTGTAAACATCTTCCTTAGACACTTTACCATATAGGTTTTTGAGGGCATCCTAAGCATCTTTGGATGTCTTGTACTTCTCAAACTAATAGAGAATTTTATCTTAAACCCCTAACATAATATCACCTAGGGCTTTCTTATCTGCGGATTCCCAATCATTAATGTCACTTCTAGATAATTGATCACCTATTGGTTTAGGAAGGGTAACATCAACATATTGGGCAACTTGATTATGTATTAATTGACACTACATTTTAATGGACCATGTAGCATAGTTATATGGTGTTAATTTTAGAAATTAAAAATTTCCCATGATGCAAGAAATGAAAAAAATAGTAGAAAAGAAGAACACAACACCTAGAAACACCTCTCCTTTTCATTCAATCAAGAACCCCCCCCCCCTCCCCCCCCCCCCCCCCCACCACAAAAAACAAGATGCTTTTGGCACTTTAAATGTAGTGCATTTACAATAGCCACTTGCTAATTTTTTGCCTTAGTGGACTTCTAATTTTTTCCCTTTACAACCTCTTTTTGGAGTTCAAAACTAGAACATTACAATGTATCTTAGATATACAACAATTTTGAAGATATATCAAAGAATTACAATGCAAAAAAAAGACCTAATTTTGAAAGTGATATTTTTGTCCACACAACCCTATAATATGATTGTAGATCTAGAAATTAGACAAAAAAATTGGAACTTGTTTTCGAGTACAAATGAAACTGTACGAAGCAATTGAAGTTGCAAAATGCAGGATTAGATAGGTTTAGTCACCAAAAGATGCAATTTTTGACAAATCCATGCACCAAAACTAGAAAAGAAATATATCATTGAAAATTTTAGGAAATTTTAGCCAAAATAAAAAAAATACACTTGATTTGGAGCCCGAATGATTGAGTTATGGCCTCCTAAAGTCGGACTATCAAATCAAAAATAAATTTGGAGAGGGGTCTAATCAGAAAAAGGTGAGGTTAAATTTGAAAGTCAAATGGCCATCATAGTAGTTCTAATTTTCTTGTAGATGATGGTCATATGACCATCAATTTTAAATGCATGAAGTAATGATATCAATAAAATTTGGCCCCTAGGATGATTTCACTATGTAAGGCACTGTATGAAATATTTAGACATATCAGGCTAACATGGAGGGCATGCACTGACCGGGTCCCCATGCTAATGTGGCACACACAGGGTGCAGAGTGGACCTATTGACTCATCAGGACTATCTATATGGATGGCAAGTGGCATGGCAAAAAAATTTCCAGCGATGTCTTTTGTGTCACTGACTTTTTTGTTTACTTCACCAATAGTTTGAATTTAATACACCAGTAGGAAACAGAAACAACCATCAAGAAAAAAAAACAAAAAGGACTTCCTTGTTGATGAGGGTTGTGTTTGCAAACATCGGTGAAAGCTTTTTATGGCTTTTTAGTGCCGAAAATCAGAATAGGTGGTGAGATATTAAATGCTCATAGGTGATAATTAATCCCACATTTGTTGTGGGTTTGATCACTAGACTTTTTAATAAGAGAATGTCACAAATGCAAAATAAAATGGGTTGTCGATGGTTTATGTGTCTTGCCTATCATGAATGTTGGTTTTTGGTGTAGGTCATTGAATTTAGCCATGATGAGCGAAAAATTTAGTGAGCCACTCACTAAAATAATTAATGGAATATTTTGTAGATCAAAATAGAATATTTTGCACAGGGCTGGGGTGTCACTACCCAGTTCCTGCAAAAAAAAATTCTCTACAACCCCAACAAACTAAAATTTTTTAAAAAAACTATAGAAATTTAAAAATAATAACAGAGAAATATAAAACTCAGATTTGAAAAAATAATTAAGAAAATTTTCAAATAATCATACCAAACTTGCAAATCATGCCTTCTAGTGCTGGTTTGCAAAAAAAAATTCTCTCAAAATTGACTTTAGCCCAGCATAGGCAAATTTATATTTGATTTTCCTTGAATTGACATTCCAGATGCAATGGCAAGGTCCATTTTGGCTCTAGATGCTCCCAATTATTATGGATTCTCTGGATCTAGGTCAAGGTGTTGCAACAAGAATGGTCTCAAATGGCTATGTGAAGAGAATCTCCCTCATCTTTGATACCATGTAAGAATTTGCCTTAGGAAAAAATTCACCCAAGAGCAAGGAACTCAAGCACAAGCACAATAGTAGACCAAAAGAGTATGATCAAAATAATGATATGATATTCAATTCAATATCAAAGTACACCAGGAGTGCTTGTATATAAAGGCCTCTGGAATACTTCTAAAATTCCTAGGAATCAACAACATGATAAGTCATACAACCAAGCACATGTCCACCAAGTGTTGATTATCCTCCATTAAGCATAGAAGTAAGTGCAATGATGAGACGATAAGCCTACAAAAGTGTAGCACAAAAAATTATGTTGTAGACACCATGTCCTAAAATAGGAGTGCAAATAATTGTGTTGTCTACATGACAACTCAGTTAATTATGCAAACTCTAGTGTTTTCAACATTACAACTCATAAGAGTACGCAAACTCCTAAGTGTCTCACCTAAGAAATAATGAAATAATGCATTGACCTGAGTAAATTTAAGTAATTGTAAATAGTGAATAATTATTTACACCAACAAAAAGTTTCAAATATTTGATCATTCTGGATAATCTGGATCACCTAGTCTTTGAGAGAAAGGATTAGATAGTCAAAGAGAAGGAAAAATCAAGGAATGGACTTTACAATGTACAAAGATGTCCATAACATGAAGGTGTGCAAGTGCACATAAAACAAAGGTTTGGCACATGCATGTGCACAAATCATCATAGCATCTTCATTATTAGCAACAATAGAGATCTCACCTAAGCTAGTAACCTTTACCTTCAAAGGAGTCACATGAAAGTTTTGATTCATGAATTTACACTAAAGATCAAAGATAGAGAGGTTGGACACATGATCTAGAACAAGTTCCTCATCTTATGAAACTATTAATGATAAGTGTTTTCATAGAGGTTTGCACCCTTGTCCAAAGTTTTTACCTAAGGACAACCTTGTGAAACATGGAAACAACCTCCAAGATTTGGGACTTGAACTATGAGGTTGAGTCTTAGAGAAGGCTGACTTCCTTTACTATCAGGGTGCACCTAACTACTCTTGGAGAGGAAAAAGAAGAAGGAATGCATGAAAGCAAAACTACCTACTCTGACCTAAGGAGGTGATGCACCAAAATAGAGTGTTCAAACCAATCTCTCCCCATACATGCACTATTGAACTATCATGACACCAAAATATACTCATCCATACTTGCTTTAATCTAACAATCACATGCAGATCAAAAAACCCAAATGAATGACACAAGGAAAGAGAGGATTCACTTATATACCAATGAGAGGCAAATAGTTCTTGCACTTTACATCAATGGTTGAAGGAGATAAGGCAGAATGCCATATAGTTCACAGGCAAAGGGAATTTACACATGAGATTGCAGAGCAATATCAAAGAGGTCAGAGAAAAGTTGACCTTTTACAAAATTTACAAAAATTGCTTTTATAGTTCAGGCATAACTGAGATGTCCTCTTACTAAAGTTACTCCACAACCATTGCCATTAAGCCCTTCAGAGAATAATCATGGAGATCTAAAGAAAATTTGATCTGAGTATAGATCCAGGTGTAATGATATCTGATCTTGTTGGAACAAGGCCTTGAGAAGACACAAATGATGCCATTAAATAGTTCTGAATAGGTAGATGGATTGGATTAGAGATGGTGGAGTGTTTCCTATGTTCACTTAGTTCAATTCTCATTCAAGGGTGGTTGGCATTGATCACAAGGATCATATCACACAACAAAACTCAAATTCCCCTACTTCTAGCTTGTGAATCAACATGATCAGCAGGTCAATTGAATATTGCACCCAAGTTAGGCCATGTGGGCCAATCACTTCACTTTATTTTTCCACTCTACAAGTCTCCATGCGGTTGACTAACACCTTCTTTACTAATTGTGCCACCTCCTCAAATCCTAACCGTGATGCAACTACCAACCACTAGCCTTAACCATGCTGCCTAGCCACAACATATCTCCCTGAGCCCACGAGGACACATGGCATTTAGGTGCTTCCCTGCAATTTTTAACTCTCTTGTACTTCCATATTGTGGGCAAGTGTTAATCGTTGATCTACACAAGATCAACAATCGGGAAAGACTCTCCATTCACTGCACCTGTCCATGAAAACCTGGGCCCATGAAAACACTCAACATTTGACCTAGTCTGACTCGGCATTACCCTAGCATACAATTGGGACCATCTAGAACAAAATTGACCCCACAATGACATGCAACAACAAGGTGCATGCTTGTATTCGTTAACATCCCTACATCTTATATTGCAAGAATGTGCTAGCCACTAATTTTATTTGAATCTATGGCAATCAAATCTCTACAGGACTCTTTGAGAAGGGTGGGCCCATGATGTCATACCAGTCACGTCTCAAAAGGGTGCATACCCACATTGCTCAAAATCCTTGCATCTTCATCTTGCGAGTATGCACCAACTATTGATCTGATCTGAAACTATGGTGCTATATAACCTATACCCTCTAAACCTTTGCAAATATCTATGATGACATCATCTAGACATGTGTCACCAGGGCACTTTCTTGCACTGTTAGAAAGTCTGGTGAAACTCAGAATGCGAGAAAGTAGGCACTAATAGAATTGCCAGCTCAGCCAGCCACCTTGTATCCTACGACCCACAAGAAGAACATGTACCCACAATCCATGCATCACTAAGGGGCTTCTGTGCAATGTTTAAAGATCTCTTGTTTTGATAATGTGTGAAAGCACCCACTGTAGATCTAGGCAAGATCTGATGACACAGAAAGTTGCAGGTTGGCAAAAAAAATAGGAAATACCATAAATTTTAAATGCTTTCTTTTTCTTTCTTTTTTATTTCTGAGGAATTAAAATAATATAAAAGATGGGAAATAGTTGTTGGGTGGGGCAAGCATTTAAAGTTCAAATTTTGGTGGGAGGCAACAAATAGTAACATTTCTGGCAACTCAGAGGGGACATGAGTCAGTTATGTGTAAGATCAGTGGCCTAAAACATCCATTGGGCTATAGAGTCATGAAAGATGTGGATCAGTGCACTGTAAAACCCTAACCCTATCACTGCAGTAGCAAAACATAGAAAATCTCTATCTCTACTACTCTGCAACCTCAACAAAACACACGTGCTCATGCACTTCTTGGAAAATTGGAAAATAATGGAAATGAAACTACTCTAATATGTACAGAGAGATTCAAGCCTTGTCAAAAACATGGTTTGAGATAGATCCCATTGATTGGGATAGGTAAAATTTTAGCACTAGGCTAATTGAAAAGCATTCGCCTACTTGCAATTGACAATTAGATAGGGACCACTACATAGTGCATCAAATTTTGAGTTCCTCCATGGTTTTGCCCTATCTACATCCCACTTTAAAACTAAGTCACCCTCTTTAAAGATTCTGACCCTAGCCTTCTTGTCAAAGCCCCGTTTCACCTGTTGCTAATGTATTTCTAGGGTCTACATGGCCTAACCTCTTTTTTCTTCCAATTCCATCAGCTGTGCCATTCTTACTATCATGGCATTATTTTCAATTAGCTCTAGCTAATGAGCTAGCTCTAGAGATGGGAATTCTAATGAAATTGGAAGCCTTGCTTCTCTGCCATATACCAACATAAATGGTGAATTCCCTATTGATCTCTTAGGTGTTATTCTGTTAGCCCACAGTAAAGTTTTCAAATTTTGATGCCAACACCTCTGGTTATCCTCTATAGTTCTTTTCATAATCCTAATTAGGTTTTTTTTGGAGGACTCAGCCAAACCGTTGCCCTAAGGATAGTAGTTTGAGGATGTGCTTAAGTAGATATTATGATCAATTGCCCATGCACAAATTTGAGCTCCCACAAAAGATTTTGCATTATCTAAAATAATGGTTGAAGGAGCACCAAACCTGGTTACAATTCCATCAAGGAACTCAACAACTAAAGATTTTGTGGTGTCCTTCAATGAAATTGCCTCTGTCCATCTGGTAAAGTAAACTAGAGTAGCTAAAATCTATTTGTGACTAGAATTAGAAGGAGGATTGATAGGGCCTATGAAATCCAATCCCCATTGAGCAAAAGGCTGGTCTACCTAAATGGGATGAAGAGGAAGAGCTGCAAGCTTCTACTTACCAGAGAAGAAGGCACATTTTTCACACTTCCTCACATACCTATGAAAATCATGGAACAAGGATGGCCAGTACTAACCAACCCTCATGACCTTCATTGTAGTTGTTCTTGTTGAGAAGTGGCCACCATCAAGACCATCATGAAGCTCTTTGATCATTCTTTCAGCTTGGTCTATGTTAATGCATCTTAATAGGACTCCATTAAAATCTCTCATGAAAAGGATACCATTAATTATGGAATAAGGAATTAACTATACCTATATTGTCTCCTTTTAGTTCTATCTAATCCTTGAGGATATCCATTGCCTAATAAGAAATTCATCATATCATCCATCTAGCTCCTTCGGTCATCATCTCTCTCTTCTTGTTGCTCTGTTAGTATCATGGCAACTTCCTCATTAGATTCTTGAGATGATATCATTTGTTTACACAACCCTTTTCCTCTTACCAACTTGGTGATCTGGATGTCAAAATCATATTCCATTACTTTAGTTATCTAGCCAGCTCTTTTCTCACTAATATCTTTGCTTAAAAGGAAATCCTTCACACTGGCATGGGGTACTAACAAATGAACTTTATTATAAGATAGGAGGTGTCTAATTTTCTTTAAAGCTTTGATGATTGCAAGGGTTTGCTTCTCTACATAGCTATATTTGTCCTCATACTCTTTAAGCCTTTCACTAAAGAAGGCTATGGGTTGCTCTTCATCTTTGTCATTTGTTTGAGTCAGGACAACAGAAATAATTGACTCACCACTTAGGGTATAAAGGATGAAATCCTTTTCAAAGTTGGGATTCATGAGAGTAGAGGTTGAGGCTATGGCTACCTTGATCTCTTCAAAACTTTCTTTCCCTTCCTTGGTCCATGCAAAGAACATACTTTTCTTGAGCATAGATGTAAGGGGTTTTAACATGGTAGCAAGATTAGGGATAAATCTTCTCCCAAAATTTATCCTACCAAGGAAACTTTGTAGCCCTTTCTTATGTTTAGGAAGGGGAAAAGAAAGTATTGCTTTTGTTCTTTCTAGATCAATGGTTAAACCATCCTCAGATACAATGTGTCTTAATAATTTTTCTTGATTGGTGGCAAAGAAACACTTGCTTGGGTTAAGGGATACCCCAAACTCTCTACACCTTAAGAATACCTATCTTAAATGATCAAAATGATCTACCACATTCTTTGAATACACTATGATATCATCTATGGTATTCTGAAAAAAAATTGGGTCAAAACCCTTTAAATCATCATATGTCCAGGCAAATATATCATTAAATTCTTGACATAAATGAATAAAACTTTTCTGTTCAATCTCAAAACATACCTTCCCCGTGTTTAAGGATTTTCCATTAGCAATCATGGCTAGAGTGTGATCATCTTGGTTAGTAGCTAAGTTCATGACTCTACTTCTTGCTTGGTCATCAGGATTGATAACACTCTCTAAGGTAATGAAGCCCTTAGGCAATCTATTGCAACTTAGGTTAATGATTTGATAACCATACTGATCCTGCAGTCTTGACTAGTTTCTATCTGAAAATTATGCTTCATTCTGCAAGAAGCTTACAATTTGTTCATCAGATTCAAACACTTTCCAATGGATGCTATTGTTAGGGATGGTAAGCCTTACTACCATCCTAATTTTTTGCTTCTTCTTTCCCTCAAGATCCCCTGGCACATCATAAGATGCACCTATTGCTACAAGTCTATCAGTATGTCTATTTTCTCTTCTTGGGATGCTTTGAATATTAAATGCATTGAAACCTTCAAGAAGATCCCATACCCTATGTTTATAAGACTTGAGCAAACCATTCTTGTTGATATTCTAATTTCTCACTTGGTTAACCACCAACTCACTATCTCCATATACACTTAAAGCTTGAATTCCTCTTTTTTAAGCAAGTAGGAGACCTTGAATCAAAGATTAATACTCGGCCACATTATTAGTGAAACTGAATTGGAGCTTGAAGGAGAAGTAGTACCTTACTTGTGTAGGAGAAACCAACATCACACCAGCCCCTGATCCATTTTTATTCCTTGATCCATCAAAGTACATACTCCATATCCCACTCATATCTTCTTTATTCTCCACAAGATTAGGAACTAGAGAATCCCTGTCTAATATACAATATGTGCTGAGGCCTGTCTCAAGGGTTTTTGACATAGGATCAGATTGATATGCATTAGCCCATTCATCTAAGAGAAAATCAAGTATCTCTACTAGGAAAGTAGTAGGCTCATTCATTATGTCATTCTAATCCATTTCTAGGATAATGTAGTTCATGTTGATAAGATTAGGGGTGTAGGGTTCAATATGATGGAGGGCTAGAGGCTCTGCTATGATTGAAGCTTTGGCCCCATATCTTGTCCTAAAAAACATATATGACCAATCAAAAGATATGTAACCACCTAGTTGGGCAGTGAAATATCTTGTCAGAAAAATGTCAAAATTTGGTTTGACTTCAGCAACGGATATATCTTGAGTTACAGTACAACTAGGGCATGCATGTAGGGCCATCTCCACATTCCTAAGGATCCCTATAGTCTTGATAGTCCTACAATCCAACTATAGTACATCCTTAACCTTGGGATCATATTTCATTTCCAAAGCATCAACAACACACCTAGGCATCACTGAACTACTAGCCCTTGAATCAATCATGCAATTGTGGACTAGTTTATTCCCTATAATTAAAGAAACATAAAATGGAGGGGGTCTAACCTTTTTACTTGTTTCTTCCTCCCTTGACGGTTGTACTAGGCTTGTGGCACTTTCCATGCTGGTGGCTGATCCTTTCGTTCAATACTTTCCAATTCTTGCTGCAGCAACCTCTTTTGCATGGGTATAGTAGCAATAGCATCCCACATGGAAATATTCACATTTGCTTTCTTCATTTTTTCTACCACACTAAATGGCATAGTAGGTACTTTGGTAGAAACCTTGGGAGCTGCATTTGTAGGAGGTTGAGGGGGAACAACCTAAGGATCACTTACATTCTTTCTGCCATCATTTTTCCTTTGTTGTTGATAGGTATTTGATTGGTCATTTGCTAATTGATCATGAGATATTACATTTGAAGTTGAGGCTTGATTGGGAAGAGGATGGGCATCATCTTTAATAGCTCTTATTTTGCTCCTAGTGTTGTGAGCAATGGAATCCTAGTTTACATTACAATGTTCCTCTACCTGATGATTCATGAAGGAGCAATAACCCTATCCTTGCATATATGAGGCCTCCTTAAATTGGTCCTCCTTGTATGATTTTCCTACTGTAGGCTCTTGGATGGTCAAAGCCAAATAAGATTTTGCCTTCTAACACATGCAACAAGCATAGGAGTAGTTACAGGAGGGACAAAAATCCTGATCTTGGGCCATGTTGTTTTGAGGAATTATGGCCCTACTTTGATTTACATTTGAGGTTGAACCATGGCTAGTTTTCCTATTCTAATTGAAAGAATTGTTCCCATAATTTTGATTTGGAGGCCTCCCACTATTCATATTTGATGATATAATTGATGAGCTTTACTACCTTGAGCTTGTTGTCTCTCCAAAGTAACCACCTTATTGCTCATTTTCTGCATCACAGAGAAGCTATCCTCTAGCTTCTTCTCTTGACCTTGCAATCTTTTATCTATGTTCAACATCATAGATTACATCATCTCCTTGATTTCATCTATTCCATTTGAAGATGTAGAAGCTTGAGGGACTAGAGAAAGGGATTGTGATGTGGAAGTTGTGGGAAGAGGAGCCATTGCCAGTTGGTGGTTTGGAACATCAGGAAAGAAAGGCATGAGAGGCCTTGGGGCTAGCTTGCCTCCTTGTATTAGTATGTTTTCTAACTTTATCGCTATATCATAAGCATTAGGCAAGGTATCTCCTCCCATAGTTTGGATTGTAGTGGCAATGTCACTCTTAAGAGCTCTGAGGTAATGCAAGAAGGCATTACCAGGTGTAGGTTTTACTAAAGTAGGTATTCTATCCCATGTCTTTTGAAATCTATAGTTGAAATCAGTCATACCTTCATGGGGGGCTCTTTTTGTAGTAGTCAATTGTTCTAAAAGTGACAAATGGTCACTTTTATCCTCAAAGTGTTTACATAGTCTTGCTCCTAATCCATCCCAATCTATTATAGAACCATGACCCAAACCTCTATACCATTGTAGTGTTTTTCCTTTCAAGGATGAAACTAGAATCCTAACTACAAAATCATCCTCTGTAATACCATGGATATTAAAGACATTTGCAATCTCTTGAATGTGTTCTGAGGGAGAGATAGAAGTTTCACTAGTAAATTCTAGTATACTCCTAAGTGCAGCTATTGGTATGTCATGTATTTGAGCCAATAAAAGAGGACTCCCACCATTAAAGGTGGCAAAAGTATAAGCTCTAGGTTGTGCCTTATAGACAAGTGATCTATTTATATGTGCTAATGGCAATCTAGGCTGAGATCTAATAGTAGGAGGAATAGAAATAGATCTTGCAGGTGTATTTTTTATTGTTGCATTCCTAACCGGTGATAAAGATACTCTAGTCTTCCTTTTTCTAGGATTTGAAAATGAAAGCTCTTGGTACTAAAATTTACCTCTAGAAGATGCCCTTGTTTCAGCTTTGCGCATGAATTACTGCAACTTTGGTCTGGAACCAGATGTATTTGAAGCTCAGAGTCGCCAAGTACTTGAAGAATGAGCCTCTTGAAGGCTTGAACATCAAAGCTAGTACTATCTCCTTGGCATTAATCTTGAGATCTTCCTTTTAACACCAATTGACTTGAAATTTTCTAAATAGAGTCCCACCAGGCGTGCCAAAAACTATTGTCATAGAGATTTTCACCCTTGTCCAAAGTTTTTACCTAAGGAAAACCTTATGAAACATGGAAACAACCTCCAAGCTATGGGACTTGAACTATGAGGTTGAGTCTCTGGAGAAGGATGGCTTCCTTTACTATCAAGGTGCACGTAACTACTCTTGGAGAGGAAAAGGGAGAAGGAATGCATGAAAGCAAAACTACCTAATCTGACCTAAAGAGGTGATGCACCAAAATAGAGTGTTCAAACCAATCTCTGCCCATACATGCACTATTGAACTATCATGACACCAAAATATACTCATTCAAACTTTCTTTAATCTAACAATTGCATGCAGATAAAAAAACCTAAATGAATGACACAAGGAAAGAGAGGATTCACTTATATACCATTCATAGGCCGAAAGAGATATAGTCATGTGAGATTGTAGATATCCATGATACACCAATGAGAGGTAAAGAGTTCTTGCACTTTACATCAATGGCTAAAGGAGATAAGGTAGAATGCCATATAGTTTAGAGGCAAAGGGAATTTACACATGAGATTGCAGAGCAATATCAGAGAGGTCAGAGAAAAGTCAACGTTTTACAAAATTACAAAAAATTGCCTTTATAGTTCAGGCATAACTAAGATGTCCTCTTAGTGAAGTTACTCCACAACCACTACCATTAAGCCCTTCAGAGAATAATCATGAAGATCTGAAGAAAATCCAATCTGAGTACAAATCCAAGTGTAATGATATATGATCTTATTGGAATAGGGCCCTAAGAAGACAAAAACAATGCCATTAAATAGTTCTGAATAGGTAGATGGATCGAATTAGAGATGGTGGAGTGTTTCCTGCATTCACTAAGTTTAGTGCTCATTTAAGGGTGGTTAGCATTGATCACAAGGATCAGATCGCACAACAAAACTCAAATTCCCCTACTTCTAGCTCGTGAATCATCATGATCAGTAGGTCAACCAAATATTGCACCCAAGTTAGACCATGTGGGCCAATCACTTCATTTTATTTTTCCACTCTGTAAGTCTCCACATAGTTGACCAACACCTTCTTTACTAACTGCGCCACCTCCTCAAATCCTAACTATGATGCAGCTGCCAATTGCCAGCCTTAACCACACTTCCTAGCCACAACATATCTCCTCAAGCCCACGAGGACACATGGCATTTAGGCACTTCCCTGCAATGTTTAACTCTCTCATACTTCCATATTGTAGGCAAGCACTGATCTTCGATCTGCACAAGATCAACGATCGGGAAAGACTCTCCATTCACTATGCATGTCCATGAAAACACTCGGCATCCAACCTAGTCTAACTCAGCATTACCCTAGCATACTAAAATCAACCCCACAAGGGCACATTCCTACAAGGTCCATGCCTGCATTTGTTAACATCCCTGCACCTTTATATTATAGGCATGCATCAACCACTAATTTTATTTGAATCTATGGTGATCAAAGCTCTACAAGACTCTTTGAGAAGGGTGGGCCCATGATATCATACCAGCCATGTGTTGCAAGGGTGCATACCCACATTGATTAAAATCCTTGCATCTTCATTTTACGAGTATGTGCCAACTGTTGATCTGATTTGAATCTATGGTGCTATATAACCTATACCTTCTAAACCTTTGTGAATATCGATTGTGACATCATCTAGACAGGCGTCACTAAGGCACTTGCTCGCACTATCAGAAAGTCTAGCGAAACTCAAAATGCGAGAAAGTAGACACCAATAGAATCACTAGCTTAGCCAGCCACCTTGTATCTTGCAGCCCACAAGAAGAACATGAACCCACAATCTAGGCATCACTAAGGGGCTTCCCTACAATGTTTAAAGATCACTTATTTTGATAATGCGAGAAAGCACCCACTGTAGATCTAGGCAAAATTTAATGACACAGAAAGTTGCAGGTCAACGAAAATCAAAAATAGGAAATACCATAAATTTTAAATGCTTTTTTTGTTTTGTTTCTAGGGCATTTAAATAATATAAAAGATGGGAAATAGCCATTAGGAAAGGCAAGCATTTAAAGTTCAAATTTTGGTGGAAGGCAAAAAATGGTAACAATAAGATTCAACACATGTAACATGGGAGTTTAGATAGATAAGAAAAAGTAGTTGAAGTTTATGACAATGTTGGGCTATAAAGAGGCTATAAATCATAAAAAAAAGGCAAAAATAAGTACACAAGAGACCTCCTAGACCTCTTTTGAGAAAAACCCATAAACTATTTTCAAAATAGAGAACTTTAATTTTTTGGTGAATTGAGCACCTTGCACAAATTCCCTAAAGGTGCACTCCTCCATAGGTGTATGACTCCAAAGGTGCATTCCTCCAATGGTGTATTGCTCCAAAGGTGCACTACTTCAATGGTGCACTACTACAAAGGTATGCTAGAAATTTTGAAGTCATAGGGGCAATGATAGTTAGCTATCAATTCCAAATTTAGAGTTTTCCATGCACCAGAAATGCATTGTAAAGGTAGTTTCACTCTTAGAAACATTCAGAGAAGGCCAAGCTTCCATTTTTAGAGCTTCTAGTGGCTCCTAGATCCTCTTACAGCTTCTTTTTTCTTATCTATTGCTTCTTTCTTTGTTTTAAGACATGTAAAGGCTCATGCACCCATTAATTGATATAAACAAGAGTGGAGTCCTACTTAGCACCATTTAGAGAGTTAGTTTGTACATAAATAGATTTTTTTATTATTTTAGAAGAATATGTTTGCATAAAGAGATCTCTCACTCTTGACATGAATTAAGGAGATGATTTCTTATAAATTTGGGAATGTAATAGGTATTCTAGGCTGATATTTTGATGCAATAATATATGCTTTTGGTGCTCTCATTCTAAGTATAGTTATTCTTTCCAGCATGTGTTATTTTTTGAATTCTTTTTCATGATAATAATGGATCCAATGTTTTTTTTTTTTTGATTTAATTGTGCGATATTTTAGTTCTAGTGTTTTCCACGTGTTGACGAATTATGATAGCATACAAAGTTGGAGAAGAGATCACCCTTTTGTTCCTACATAGCTTCTCATCTTGCATTAGTGCACTTTCTATGGCCTTCAAATTTGATAAGAAGTGAAACATCTCTCAATTTTATTAATTTTCCATTGATGATTGCATTAGTGGATTTGAGAAAGTATTGTTCCTATATTCATTCATTTCCTACCTAATCTTTTTAATGATTTAACTTGCAGACATGTTGTTACCATGGTTTATGTCCATTAGGAATTTCCCTTCCATGCTATTTACTTTTATCTCTCATTACCTTATCTTTGTTATTTTCTTTGCTAACTCTTGGTTAAATTAGGAATTAATATAGTTGTATTGTTAGATTGCATTCATTAAAAAAAATAATACCAAAAACATATCTTTTTTTGTGGTTAATTTTTAAAATGACAATAAAATTTATCATCTTATCAAAAATTAGTACCAACCAAAAAAGGCATCTTTGTGAACAAATGCATTTATCTTCAACTAAGTGGATTCTAGTACGTCACAAGATTTCTCGGATCCTTGGAGTTGATCCTAGATCAGCTTTTCAAGGGAGGAGTTTGAAAGGATTCCTATAATTAATAATCATGAAAAATGACAACTCAACACCTCCTTTTTGTACATTTTTATCTTTAGCTTCAAGTACCTTCAAACTTTCTCTACAAGCACCAAATAATTTGATAAAAAATGTTAGAATGATTTAGAATACCTAATAGTGGGGTGAATCAATTATCCAAGGTCTAGATCTACCAATTGAACTTTTTATCACATTAAATACTTTAGATCTAAACATTCAATATCTTGGTCTCTATAGAAGATAATCAATAACATAAACTTGCAGTACACTGTCCTAATAGTTATAGACTTGTAGAATGTAAATCATATCAAATAATATCCACACAAGTTTGACACTAATATTTAACATGGAAACCCAATTTTGGAAAAAACACCAATAACATGTCACTGATGTTTCACTCTTTTGAAGTGAGCTTTGTTAGGAGCCAAACTTTAAAGGTCACAAATCACACCGTTAAATGTGACCTTGTTAAAGGATTTAATCACCCTATTAGGAATGACCTTGTTAGAGGACTTAAGAACATTGTATTAAAATGTCACCTTGATTAAAGGATTTACATATGACTATTAGGTCAACCTTGATTAAAGTATTTCAATACTGATATAATGTTTAGAAAGTAACATCAAGTTTGATCTAACAAATACAACTCACTTTGCAAATACAAATCACAATTCAGTTCACATGTTGATCCACTGACTGACCTTCATTTTCATCTGTGTTTGTGATCTTCTTGGAACTCCTTCAAGAGATCACTCTCCACCTCTTCACAAGAATTCTTAGCCTCATGCTCAAGTTTGCCAATCAATAGAATCAATAATAGCTCCAACCTTGTTAGGTCTTTCCTAGCTTTGGTAACGTCCACCTCACATTTAGATTATCTATTATGCCTCCTTAAATAGATAATTATGATCTTTTTCCACTTTAACATTACCTTGTATCATAGGATTTCATTATATTCATTGAATCCTTCTATCATTTCATCTTCACTTTACTCTTCCAAAAACTTCTCCAACCTTCTCCTTGAATTCTTACATAGAAATTCTCAAACCTAGTTTCCCTTGAATTAAATGTTCTACGTCATCCATCCTTATATGCAACACTCTTTACAAAGTCTTAGAAATCAATTATGTTGGGTGGAATTCACAATGTTCTCATATTCTATCAAATGTTGCTTCTTAGCCAAAACTATGTTCTAACACTCAAACATCACTAAATTAATCAATCACTACTAAATTTTTTGTTTAACACATATACTAATACTCGATCAGTACTAATTCTGAGTTGACACTAAATTTTCTCAGCTTAACACTAGTGATCGGTCAACTCTAGCATCACTCAACTTAAACTTCAAGTTCCCTAATCTTCTTCCTTTTTTCTCGGTCAAGCCTACGTATTTGGTCAAATTTTTATCACTTCTTCTAGGATTTAGTACAATTATCTTCTTCACTTATAGAATGATTAAAAAATCACTTTATCTTTAAATTCCAACTAATTCAAGTGCCTATTGTAATTCCTCATAACTCAACCTTTCATCTAGGTGCTTTTGTTATATCCTTCTTCTCAAATCCTCTTAATCAATCATCTTTATATGGCACTTAGATAGAAAATGTCTTACCAATAAGGTTTGACATCAATGACAACATCACAATTCTCTTAATTGCAGTCTCTAACAATCTCCCTCTTTGGCATTGACGTAAACACCTCTAGTTACCATTAAATCCAAAATATGTACTACTTCAAGCATCTCCCTCTGTGTTTAGTATTATATTTAGTATTAAATCTTTATTAATATCCTTAGTTTCATTCTGATTCACATCTTTGTTTCCAACAATCTCTATCTTTTAGTTTCATTCAGATTCATATTTGTGTAGCTCTGATATGAAAAATATAAGTTATTGGAAATATGGCCAAGTAGATGTGTAAGTGTTTTCATTTATGAAAACATACCTATTGTGATATTTCATTATGAAATCAATGTTAGAAAATTGTCTAAGTATTAGATAGTTTGCAGCAACACAAAGAGAGATTTGGTAAGTACAGATGATAGAGTTTGAGTTAACTCATGCATAATTAAGGACTAATAGACAATAGTGTCATGATGATGTATGTCAATGTGCAGATATGTATAGATAGTACAACAATAGTTATAGAGAAATTATTAGTGCAGGTAATTAATAGAAAAAATAAGAGCATGATAGTATAATTTATTTTACAACTTTTAAAAATATATTTTTTATCAAAATAATTACTTATCAATGATGGTTCAACATCCTATATGTTAACCCCAAAGTTATTTTATAATTAGCCAAGCATGTGGAAGCTCTAAGGTCAAGTGATCAAGATTTTTGTTATATTACAAGGTATAAGTAAAAATCATATCTTGCATGTTGTAATTCTTTAGAATAACTAAGAGGGAGGGTGAATCAGTTATCCAAGGTCTAGATATACAAATAAAATGTTTTAGTGCTTAAGAGATCCATATCCATAAAACCATAACATGCATGCATCCATTAGATCATACAATACCTTAACTTAGAAGGTTATTTTCCTAGGTCAAAATAATTTTGCAAAAATGTAAACATGAAATACCATAAGCACACGCACACCATTTGACACAAGGATTTTACATGGAAATCCAATTTGGGAAAAACCACTAGTAACATGCTTCCAATTTCACTCTTCTGAAGTGATGCCCTATGAAAGGCCATCCCTTTTAAAATTTATAATATACATTATTAAATGTGACCTGGTTAAAGGATATCAATCACCCTATTAGAAGTGAGCCTTGTTAGAGGAATTTAGAACATTCTATTAGAATTTCACTTGATTAAAAGATTTACAAATGATTGTAAGCTCAACCTTAATCCAAAGAATTTTATCGACACTGGTATAGTTGTTAGAAAGCAATAGTAGGACTTTATCTGATAAAAACTTACAACTCACTTGCAAATTAAAAATATCTAGTTGTGTCCTCCATTATGTTTGGAATTCATACTATTCAACTCAAATATCTTGTTCACCCATCAAGCATTTATCCCCTTAAGCCTTCTTTCTTTGTATGCCAACTATAGTCTCTTCTATTCAACCACTAGATGAAGCAATACCCTAGACTTCTTTTCTTCCTTAGGTTCTTACACATGAAAATCTTTTCTTCTAGCCAGTTATCTCTATAAATAGAGTATTTATATCTTTTATCTCTTAATCACAATTGTTCATTATAGGGTTAGGTAAGATTCAATAAATCTACCCACTTTTCCATTTTAGTTCCTCTAGAAACTTCCTCTACAATCTTCCTTGAATTCACCTCAAAATGGTTTACGTTGAATTCTATGCCACCAACTCATTATAATTATCTTCCACATGCTTCACATAATTCAAGAAATTAAATTAGTTGGCTCAGATTTATCAAATCTTCAAGTTAACACTGTTGTTGAGATAATGGGTGTTGCACACATTGCATAATATTTTTATATTGTATCATTTTATTTTATTGTGTAATGTTGTATTGAGATGGACATGTAAAGATTCCCATGAGATATACTTGATGACTTGTATTGTAACATTGTGATAATATTTCTTGTAATTATTTAATATTAGGAAAAAAAATTAAATTTCTAATATTAAATGTGGGGTTAGTAGGTTAGGTAGCACATGGTTTATGTAATACCACTTGGTGGTTTTGTGGAACTTACTACTATATAATTAGACATAAGGGTAGTTGTTAGAGTAAGGAGAGAAGAAGAAGGAAAACTGGTAAAGAGTTGAGTGGGACAAGGCTTGATATGTTAGCCAAGGGAGCATTTGTGAAAGTTGGAAGCATGGCATGGGATGTGTGGATTCATGCTTGTTCACATAGATTACTTGACAGTGGCTATGGATTTGAAGGCTTCCATAGTTGCATTGCAATGGTGATTTTGCTAAATAATACATGGTGATGGATGCTTTTGGAGGTTGGGTTTTTCTCTCAATGAGGGTTTCCCAGGGTATATCAACTTGTGTCACAATTTTTGTGGGTATGTTGTCTATTCTCCTACATGTGGATTTCAATTATATATTTATTTTAGATCTATTATGGGTTATGTGGAAAAGATTACATTCTTTATTGCAAGTTTTATTATTATAACCTTAGATTGAATCTATGGGAATGCATGAGAAGATAAAAGAAAGGGCAAGATATATGAGTTATTTATTGCAGATCTGAGGGTTTTGGATTTTCTATTATGATGGGATGCTGGAAGATTTTGGGCATCTGAAATTCTTGGACAAAAGATTTTTTTGGATGTTTCATTTAAATGAGCATTTTTAGGGGGAGCTTGCAAAAATGACCTCCTGGGTAAAAGCAGACCTAACCATTGGATCTAGGTTGATGTTTCCATAAATTTTGATATATAATATGCTCTAGTTTGGCCATGTTTAGAAGAAATAAAATAATTTTTAGTTTTAGCCTGTGATGGCTATCAAAATAATCCTATTAATTTTATTCACAAAAAAAAAAAAAATTGCAATAAAAATGGTAAAAAGATTGTCTTAGTAAAACGGTCATAAATTTCTCTTAGGATATCAAATTTTAGACTTCTTATAGGCATTAGAAAGCTAATTCAAAACACTACAACTTGGTGTAGGTTTGGTTCTATGTTTTTGACATTTTGTCAAATTTTAAGAGCTTGAAATTTAGATGTTATTTATTCTGAGCAAAAATTAGGGCATAACTTGGGTATACTGAGTCATATTTTTGACTTCAAGTAGTCAATGGAAAGCTCTTAAAGAGTTCTACACATTGGTTAAGATTTGGTGATATATTAATCTAAACATTTTATGGTATATATTGATTATGGTAACATTGTGAGTTTATGACATTGTATGTTTGGAGATTTAAGATTTGATGTTATTATATACCTAGTTCATATTTTAGATTAGTCTCATGATGATATAATTATTAGTATTTGATTTGGATATGTATGATGACTTATTAGGTCTACAAGTTGTGAAGTCTTGTAAGTGGTCTATACTTATAGGTTGCATTTATGGCTTGGTTATGGGTTGTATTTTCCCATTGATCTTTCATTATTGATGTATATTCAAATTGATGGCATAGATTTGGGTTGTCTATGCTCTAAGTAACACAATTTGCTAATTTTTTCTTCCTATAGAAAGGATGAGACATTGTTATAGGTACAGTCATGGTGGAGGATTGTGTTTGACTATTTTATGCTAATAGGTTGGACATATTGAGAGTTAGATGCTTGATTTAGGGATTTGGTCATGACTCCATAGATTTTGGCATGACATGATTGGATATACAAGTAGATCCTTATGTTCATTGGTTTGGATTCCTAATTTAGTTATGGTGGTATATCTTCTTAGCTGAGGATCATAGTTATTTGATATTTTTTTAAGGAGCTCATGATGTGCACTTTTGATTTCTTCGATGGTTTGATGCCTTGGTTGATTCTCATGGTTAGATAATGGTATTTTTCATCATGATGTCATGGATATCTTGGATACATGGTTTAGTAGGAGCTTGTGGCAGTGATGAGGTGACAATGTAGGATTAGTTCTTGGTTTGGTTTGTATCTTCTTGGTTTGGAGATCTTGGTTTCACTTGGTATTGACACTTTGGTTGTGTGAGTGTGGAACTGAAGGATCTTCATGTAGGAGATGGATTTTATGATGCCATAGGTGATGTGGTACCATGATTGAGTGGGAGTTTTTTGGCAATGATATACTTATAGAGTGTTTGTAGATGTTGGAGATTTGTCTTAGATCATGTTGCTGCAAAAGCATCTTTAACATTTGCATGGTGCACTTGTTATCTTCATGGTGTGTGAAGATGGATAGATTATTCTTGGTTATCTTGATGGTGTGTGGAGATGGTTCTTCAAGGTATGTAGAGATGGTTTTTTTTCATAATGTGTGGGGATTGTTGCATCTTGAAGACTTTTGGGGTTCTTGGTAAAGGTGTGATTTATGCTTTCATTTGGCATGTTATCCTTGGTATTAGGATGGCTTCATTATTATGTCATGGTATACTCTTCATACACGTTTAGAGTTATGACATGTTATAGTATGTTCATATGGAGCATGTTGTCTCTTTTGAGATGGTTGGATCATATTGTCATGTTTATGTTCCTGAGGCCATGGTTGAAACTTTGACATTGATCTTGGTTTAGTTTCTTGATATTGAGTACATTGATCATAAGCTAGATACTTCATGATATTGCTATGTTGCATTTGGATTTGGCATGGATTGATTGGTTATAGGTGCTCATGGATACTTAGAGATAGTGGTGATGTTGATTTCTCTTGGATTAGAGAACTATTTGTTGGGACAGTTGATGATTTCAGGAGGAAGTCCAAGGGGCTACATTCACCCGATATGAACTTGAATAAAGATTGTTCTTATATAAGTCTTGGTTGGAAACTTGGGTATCTTGATGAGCATTCTCATTCTTGATTCTTGGTTTACTCAGTAATTTTCTATTTGAGAGGTATAGCTTGTTATTTTCTCTTAGGTGCATTATATTTTATGCTTATCTTTCATGGATATGGATCTTGAGCTACAGTACATGAGTAAGTTTTGAAGGCTTCATTTGAGAGATGGTTTAGCATTGGTTATCTCCATTTTCATATGTTGTTATGTTGGTTGAGTTTGGGAGATGGTTTTATATTGGGCATATTCCTTGGATTAGAAATGGTTTATGAGTTTGGTCTTCTTGTGAGAGGCTTACATCCATGATATGTTATATGGTATGGTTTGGGTGTTATTGAGGCTTCTTGTTGAGGTTTTATGGAGGAGATCATACTTGTATAGTTTACAGCTAGAGGTTTGTGTACAAGGACATGATATAGGTTATGATTTGCATGGTTTCTCTTTGGTTTTGGTTATCTTCCTGAATGTTCGGTTCACTTACATTGGATTTGAGATTGGTTAGAGATTATAATCATTAGTTTGTGCTCATGTATGTCATGTGAGAGATGACATGGTTATTCCTTTATCTCTTTTCTTTATTGGTTTTGGAGTGCTTGGGAGATTGTTGGATATTTGTTATGAGAATTTTTCTTGCAAGTTATTGGTTTATGTGGTGTGGATGTCCTTCAGACTACATAGATTCACTTCTTTGAGATGTTGTGAGTGGATTGGTTATAGATTTGACATTATACTTTGCATTGGGAGCTTCTTGGTATATATGTGGTAGCTATTGCTCTTGAGGCTTATGTTTGGAGGTTATAGATTGGATATGTTGATGATGTGAGATTCACTAGGTATACCTTTGGAGGTATGGATAGTTGGATGGGTTTGGCACTTTCTATGGGTATTATTTCAGCTATGGATATTTTGACAACAACAGATACATGTGATTACATTTGGATCAGGTTTTTTGTGCTTAGCATTTTTTAGTTGGTATAGGATTTTATGATTTTTTAATGCGACAGGTTGGGTGGCTTTCTCTTTGGATGACTTCTATGTATGTCTAGTGGAAGTAACATAATAGGAGGTGAGACCATTCATGTTTGAGATGCTAGATACTTTGATTTTGTTGTAGGTACCAAGATGGAGCACTTTGTGTACTTTGATCCATAATGGTGGATGTGTTAGGAGGGATTGTTCCCTTGTTCATTTATGTGGCTATAGATTGACCCTATGAAATGTATACAATAAGTGGGAGATTGTTGAGATAATGGGTGTTGCACACATTGCATAATATTTTTATAATATTTTATTTTATTTTATTATGTAATGTTGCATCTAGATGTACATGCAACATGTAAAGATTCCCATGGGATATACTTAATGAGTTGTATTGTAACATTGTGATAATATTGCTTATAATTATTTAATATGAGGAAAAGAATTAAATTTCCAATATTAAATGTGGGGTTAGTGGGTTAGGTAGCACATAATTTATGTAATACCACTTGGTGGTTTTGTAGGACTTGTTACTATATAAGTAGCCACAAGGGTAGTTGTTAGAGTGAGGAGAGAAGAATAAGGGAAAATCATAAAGAGTCAAGTGGGACAAGGCTTGGCAGGTTAGCCAAGGGAGCATTTGTGAAGGTTGAAAGCATGACATGGGATGTGTGGATTCATGCTTGTTCAAATAGATTGCTCGATAGTGGCTATGACTTTGAAAGCTTTCATGGTTGTATTGCAATGTTGATTTTGTTGAATAATACATGGTGATGAATGCTTTTGGAGGTTGGGTTCTCCTCTCAATGAGGATTTCCCAAGGTATATCTTGTGTCACAATTTTTGTGGGTATGTTGTCTACTCTCTTGTATGTGGATTTTAATTACATATTTATTTCAGATATATTATGGGTTATGTGGAAATAGTTACATTCTTTATTGCAAGTTTCCTTACAATTGGTATCAGAGTTATAATTTTATTATTGTAACCCTAGATTAAATCTATGAGAATGCATGAGAGGATGAAAGAAAGGGCAAGATATATGAGTTATTTATTGCACATCTGAGGGTTTGGGATTTGTTGTTATCATGGGATGTTGGTAAATTTTTGGCATGTGAGATTTTTGGACAAAAGGATTTGTTGGATGTTTCATTTAGATGAGGGGTTTTAGGGAGAGCTTACAGAAATGACCTCCTGAGTAAAAACAGACCTCACTATTAGATCTGATTTGATGTTTTCATAAATTTTGATATATAATATGCCCTAGTTTGGCCGTGTTTAGAGAAATGAAATATTTTTTTAGTTTCAGCCCATGATAGTAGTCAAAATTAATCCTATTAGAATTTTCATCACAAATTTTTTTTTAAATCAAAATGAAAATGGCAAAAAGACTGTCTTAGTAAAATGGTCATAACTTTCTCTTAGGATATTGGATTTCAAACTTCTTATAGGTGTTGGAAAGCTAATTCAGAGCACTACAACTTGGTGTAGGTTTGGCTCTATGATTTTGATATTTTGTTAAGTTTAAAGAGCCTAAAATTTAGATTTTTATTTTGAGCATGAATTAGGGCATAACTTGGGCATACTGAGTCAGATTTTGGACTTTGAGTAGTCAACGAAAAGCTCTTGAAGAGCTCTACACATTGGTTCAAATTTGGTGCAAGTTTGGCATGGTTTATTTGGTGATATATTAATATGAATAGTTTATGATATATATTGATTATGGTAACATTGTGAATTTATGACATTATATGTTTGGAGATTTGAGATTTGATGTCATCATATACTGAGTTCATATTTCATATTAGTTTCATGATGATATGATTATCAGTATTTGATTTGGATATATATGATGAATTGTTTGGTCTCCAAGTTGTGTAGTTTTGTAAGCAGTTTATACTTGTAAGTTGCATTTATGGCTTGGTTATGGGTTGTCTTTGCTCATTGATCTTTCATTATTGATGTTTATTTAGATTGGTGGGTTGGATTTGGGTTGTCTATGCCTTAAGTCACATAATTTACTAATTTTTCTTCCTATAAAAGGAATGAGACATTGTTACCAAGTACAATCAGGTACAATCTATACTATTAGCTCCTCTGATAGCATTCACAACATCTTTGATTCTTATGCTATATTTGACAATGGTCTCACCTTCTTGCATTCTCATGTCATCGAACTTCCCTCTTATACTTGTAGCTTTGAATCTCAAAAAAATTGTATCTCCTCCATAAATTTTTTGTATAGGATCCCACATCTTCTTTGTAGTATCACATCCTTTGATGTCATGATTGTGTTCTTTCTTCTTTTTTAGATCATCAATAGTTAGGGCTCTAGCAAGATCAATATGCTCAGTAGTGATGGTAGATTGTGCATAGTCTCCAAGACCTCCTAGATGTAGCTTCATCAAACTTTTCCATGCAAGAAAGTTTTTTGTGTTCAGTTTGGGCACCTCCTTCCTATACATCTTGATCTTTATCTTTTAGTACCTTACAAACTATTCCTCACAAGAACCAATGCTCTAATACCAATTGTTGTAATTCTTTAGAATAATTAAGAGGGTGGTGGAGAACTTATCCAAGGTCTAGATGTACAAATAAAATGTATTAGTGCTTAATATATCCATATCCATAAAACCATAATGTGCATGCATCCATTAGATCGTACAATACCTTAACTTAGTAGGTTACTATCCTAGGTCAAAATAACTTTCCAAAAATGCCACCATGAAATACCACAAGAATATTCACACCATTTGACACAAGGATTTTATGTGGAAACCCAAATTCTGAAAAATCACCAATAATATGCTACCCAATTTCACTCTTCTAAAGCGATGCCCTATGAAAGGCCTACCATGTAAAAGGTTACAATACACACTATTAAATGTGACTTGGTTAAAGGATTTCAACCACCCTATTAGGAGTAAACCTTGCTAGAGGAATTTAGAACCTTTCATTAGAATGTCACTCAGTTAAAGGACTTACAAATGACTATTAGGTCAACCTTAATCCAAAGGATTTTATCTACACTAGTATAGTTATTGGAAAGCAAAAAAAGGACTTTATCTAATAAAAACATACAACTCACTTATAGATTATAGATCTCTAGTTTAGTCCTCCATTCTACTTGGCATTCATACTCTTGAACTCTGATAGCTTGTTCACCCTTCAAGCATTCATCCCCTTAAGCTTTCTTGCTTTGTATACCAACTACAGTCTCTTATGTTCAGCCACTAGATGAAGAAACATGCTAGACTTCTTGTCTTCCTTAGGTTCTTGCACATGAAAACCTTTGCTTCTAGCTAGATACCTCTATAAATAGATAATTTAGATCTTTTCCTTTTAACCACAATCATCCATTTTAGGGTTAGGTAAGATTCAATGAATCTACCCACTTTTCCATTTTAGTTCCTCTAGAAATTTCCTCTATATTCTTCCTTGAATTCACCTCAAAATAGTTTACCCTAAATTCTATGCCACTAGCTCATCATAGTTATCTTCCACATGCTTCACATAATTCAAGAAATCAAATTAGTTAGCTCAGATTTATCAAATCTTTGATTTAACACTATTTGATGTCACTAGGCATCTATACTATTCTATCACTCTGCCAATAGTAGTTCACTCAAAAAATACTAAAGTTTACTGATGCTTAACACCAACTATACTTTACTTGGCATATACTAACTTTCACTTGGCTTGCACTATTTGTCTTCTTTGTGTAACTCCTATTGATTTTTACTTAGCTTCTACTATTTTCTACTCAGCTTGCATTGATTGCTCGAAAAGGCTTGGTAGATACTTACTTCATCTTCTTCTAGTCTTTCCTTGAGTAATCTTTCATTACAAACTTTAAGTAGATAAACAATACACTATAGTATCAATGTCTTACTTGGTCTTAGTGCTCCTTATATATACTAAATCACTCAACCTTTCTTTAGGTTTTGTTTTTATGTCCTCTTTTCAAATCCTCTTCATCAATCAACCACATGATAGTATTTAGACCAAAAATCAATTGTCTCACCAATAGGTAGTAGATTTGACATCATTAACAAAATAATGATTATTCAATTATAGGTTCTACACTTCAAACAATCTATTTTCAACATTGGGTAGCTAAGATGAAGTGAACATATGATGCAAACTATTGCAAATGAAGTTTATAAGATATGTGAGCTTTGTATGATGTGAGATCAGGTGTATGATCATAGGATCCACAAAGTGTAGTAGTGAGACAATATTGTATGTATATATACTTGTGAAGAAACTTATGTGTATATTAAATGTTAGGGTAGTGGGCTCTTCTTGCATACATTATAATTTTTTCACCAACTCCTAAAAGGGTTGAAGAAAATCCTAACACATTTGAGGCTTTTAATAGAGCCTAGTACTCTAAAAAGGACTCAAGATACTATACATAATTGATAGACTCCTAAAAAGTTTGATATCCTTAATAGAATTCTTTTGTTTAGTTGATCATCTTATGGGTATCATCCCCACCAGGATTTCCCTAGTTAAAAAATAATGGTACTATGAGTTCTTTTTGTGTATGGTTTACTTGCATATGCAAGTTTCAAATTAATTAACTATATCCAGTTGTGGGAAAAAGTTTGTAGAATATTGATTCACCCCCATCCCCCCCCGCTTTAGTATTATCTATTTCTAACAATTTGTATCAAAGCACAGTTACGTAAAAGAGGATTAACAACTTGAGTAAGATCCCTATGGATATGAAACAATTGAATATAAATATTGAAGAAGCTCTTGAGAAAATTGATCTTCTTACTGAAGAAAGAGATAATCTAAAAGATAGATATGAAGATGCAAAAGTTTACATTGGAAAATTGAAAGATAATATTGATGATCTGAAATCTAGGAAGGAACTAGTAACAATGATAAAGTAGGAACTCTCAAGAAAGAAAATGAGATCTTGAATCATGAGTTGAAAATTCTTGAGCTTAAGTTGAGTCTAAAGAAAGATGACTGTAAGAATGAACTAGATTTAAAAATTTGAGAATGTAGACCTAAGATTCAAGTTGTCTCAAGTAACATTGAACTAGATTTTACTAAGATAGAGCATGTAGAATTAGAAAAGTACAATACTATTATAAAAGGAGAACTAACACAAGCAAAGAAATAGTTGGAGAAGCTTTATTCTAGTAGTGAGAAAATTGATAGACATTTATTTTACCAAAGATCTTATTATGATAAGACAACCCTTGGATATTTAATTGGAGAGAAAAGTTATCCAAGAAAACTAAAGTTAGGAAAGAACCAAATCCATTTGTTGAGACCTCTAATCCTAAAGAAACTAATCAAAGTAAGATATAGTTAAGAATATCCACATAAGTACCTAAGGAAAGAGAGAAAATCAATCTATCTGAGAAGCAAGATGAACCTAACCAAATAGATCTATCCCTTAAGGAAGTCAAAGATGAATTCAAAGGTAAATGTTTTATATGCAATGAAGTTGATCATATGAAGTGAGATTGCACAGATAAGTCTTTTAAATCTATCATTAATTTCTATTGTTATAGTTGTCATAGTGATGGTCATAAAGTAGTAGATTGTAAAAATCCTAAGTTTGATAGTAGTAATGGAAATAGTAGAATGTTTAGGAACACTAACCCTACAAGTAATAAAAGAGGGATATCACAAAGTAGATCCAATGATGGTGAAAGACCTAATGGAGGAAGGAAACAGGTTGTATGTTACAAATGCAACAACATTGGACATATTGCAAGGAATTGTAGAGCACTTGATAGTCAGAATGGAGCTAATCAGGGAAGGAATGCACATGTATGTCAGTTATGCAATATCTTTGGATACATAACAAAGTTTTGGAGAATGGATAGAAGAAGTTTCAACAAGAACACTAATTATAGAAGGAACAATAACAAAAATGGCAAAAGAAATGAAAATGGTAGTGATAATAGTTAGAAGGAAGCACTTAAAGAGCATGTTGATGAATTCAAGGAAGAATTTGTGAAAGCTAATAATCTAGAAAGTTCTTATATAGTTTTACAAGAGAATTATGTTGATGCACCTAATGGAAGATTAAATTTAGTAGCTTTTTGTGACTCACCCTATTTGAATTAAGAATTTCTAGTAGTAGAAGCATCTCAATTGATCTGAACTGATGGTAGAAAGAGAATTAGAAGTTGCATAGTCAACACAAGACAGAAGACATAGTAAGGAAGCTATGGTAAAGTGAGCAAGCATTTTTATGATCATAGTAAGTCATACAAAAAAAATAAAGCTGACTAGTAATCATAAATAGATAATAAAGATAAAGTAGATACACATTAAATGTGAAGTAAAATTTAGAATGATTTAAGGATTACAAACAAGATTTTCAGTACCATTTGTTTATGTAAAGAATTTAGAGCATTTGTAAGTGATTTGACAATGAATTGTGAGAGAATTGAAGCATCTAAAAGTGTGAAGTTGCAAAAGCCATAATACATGATAACTAAGGTATTTTATGATGCTTTTAGTTAGAACTTTTAGTAAAATTAGTTAACATTATGGAAAGATAGTTATTATGTGGTGTCAGTGAGAGACCAGGGTACATGTCTAAGAAGCACCTATTTTTTTCCCTTATTGATGATCCTTTGGGAGAAATTTCTCACATCTCACCAAATGTACTGCACGTAGAATATGTGAGAAGCTAAATTCACTCTAAATTTGAGAGTATTGGTTATGAAGATATTCATACGGATTTAGATATTATGTGTAATGGAAACTTAACCTTGAAATCTAAGTATGCATACTTGAATGAGATGAACCTAATCAAGTATATGTTTTATATGAAATTTGATAATCATGAATGAAGTAGGAATATCTTGAGTAGAATACATGAAGAAATGTTTTTAGTAGGTGATATACCTATCATATTTTATAATGACCTAATTTATAAGGTCACTAGACTAAGCAATGAAGGTTGTAACTAGTAAATGATAGAAATGTTAGGAAAATTGTTGAGACAAATTTGAAGACAAAGTTTGATGGAAGAAATATGAAGGTTGACCTACTTGAGAACATTGGAGTTAGAGTGTTGAGAAAGATTATTGGATATAAGCTCAATCATAGTTCAAGGGAATGTTTTGTGCCAACAAGATTTCTACATGCAACACATGTGATGGCTATTGAAAAGACAAAAGTGAATATGTGTGAGATTGTTATAGTACAATTGTTGGATAACATTGCTAAGTTGAAGAAATATAAGAATGTAGTTTTTATATTTGAATATTTATTGGCACATTTAGTTTTCTATGCAATCAAGAAATTTATGAGAATGAAAAATTAGGATAGTAATGAATGTACTATGAAGATGGTCACCCAGTATTACAGGGCCAGACTTTAAGATGTCAGAGATAGAGACATTGATAGAATGATGAAGAGTTTTCAACTAGAAATGAAGAAAAGATATATAATCCCTCTTGTTATAATAGAAAAGTACAAGGATGAAATATGTTTTATGGTATAAACTGATACAACCTATATGTAGGCAGTAGAACCAAGAGTGAAATTTATTGAACCTATAGGCTATGAAATGAGTGAAGTACTCATTGAAGGTTATGGAAAGACAATATTGCAATTAGAGAAAGATGTTGAATGTCCTAGATAGGGTACATATGATGAAAATATGAAGGAAGTTCAAGAAGAATGTGGCAAAAAGGATAGAGTCCATTCTCAAGGAATTAGGTATGAAAAGACAAGAATTTGATGAGATCAAAGGTATAGCTTTGGAAATGAAGGCCAATGGGCAATCAAAAGTATTGGTAGCCACTCCTATTGAAATTAAAGCACCATATAAAGGAGTGATAGTAGAAAGATCTACTTCATAAATACCTACTGCACCCTATACAATAGTTGTGTGATTACAACTAGTCAAGGAGCATCTTAGACAACAGAGGAGGAAACTTAATGAAGATGTGGTAATAGTAACATCTATGCAGAGGAAGTCTAAGAGATTGTTAAAGGTAAAGAAAGAACCTACACCATCCCATAGAAAGAGGAACAAGGAAACCACCAATGGTCCTAGAAAGAGAAGGAAAACACTACATATTAGTGAATATGATGAATCTAAGGAAGAAACTAGAGAAAAAAGCCATGAAATAGGTAATTGGTGAAGGAAGAACATCATCTGGTAAGAAAGCCTGGAAACATAAGGTTGAAATTTTGAATATGAAGGTTATTGAGAATGATAATTTTGTTCAGTTAAATAATTATTATAGTTTGTATAGTAACATGGATAGAAGGTAGTTAGAAAATGTTATAGTAAGGAATATGATTCTAAATAATAAAAGGTTTGATAATTTTCAAAATAGAATTCCTAAAGACTTTTACAATAGACTACTTAATAGGAAAATAAAAGTTATAGAGGAAGATATGAAGTTAAGAACAAATATGATTAAGAGATTGTGTGATGTTAGCACTAATGAGGATGTAGAAAGGATTTTGAAAGGTATTGAGCCTTTATTGAGGAATAAAAGAAGAGTAATTCTTCTTATGGGAGAAAACTATGAAGAAGTAAATAAGGAAACTGAGGGAGCCATAGTCAGTTATATGACTTCTATGCCAAAAGCCACTAAAAAAGTGTTCAGCCAAAAGTGCAAGTCCTGTGTACATTGAGGCTAGTACACCTACTAATGATGAAGAAGAAGTTGAGGAATCTCAAAAAATTAACTCACCTCCAAATATAGTTTTTAGTACTAAATCCATGCAAGTGGGTAGTGCTCACATAATTTTAGATAATAAAGAGACTCCTTTTGCAGACTGTGGGACCAACATTGTTGGCAATATTCTAGCTCAGATGAAGAGAATGAAAGCACAAAATAGAAAAAGATAGGGAAAGAGAAAAGAAAGAAGGGAGACAAGAGAAAAGAAGAAGAAGGAAAGAGAAATAAAGGAAAAAAATTTAAGATGAGAAAATAAAAGAGGAAGAGAAAAGAATAGAAGATACTACTGCATTTGGGCCTGAATTGCGATGACCACCTGTCACTTGAGCGACAGTACCACAAATTGGTTCCCATCGGTAGGTTGTTGGCCTAATTTTCTACTTACCAAATTTTTTGAAAAATATAAATGAAAATCATGAAAGAAATGCAGTTACCTTGCTTAGGGTTTCTAATTTTTTGTTAATCCTTATGAAAAACCATAGGTCAAAATATACCATCTTTGTGATCAATAGAAACCCTTTTTTTTAAATTGGCTTTAAAAGTTCAAAGTAAGGATATGAAAAAATTCTTGATATATCTTATATCCTTATCTTTTACAACAAGCTTTCACATCATTATTTCATGACTTTGTATATGATTGAGTCATAATGTTGCAAAGTCTTCATTATCACAATATTGTACCTCTTTACTTACTAACCATTACAAAGGTGACAAAGGAGTGAGACAACCTATTTTAGGCTTTGCACGACTTCATAGTACTCAATGGAAACTTTTTTTTATTTAATTTTTGAAAAGGAAAAAAGAGTATAAGCGCAAGGTCATAAGTCTTTCTAACTTCAGTTAATTCAAAGTGGCAACCATGAGAACAAAGAAGAATATTATATAGGCACATCCTAGCAACTAAGCTAAGATAACCATGAGATAAAGAAGTGAAGTGGTGAAAGCTTTAGATCACATCATCACTGAGTTATATGGTGATTAAGCTTTTAAGTGGCGACAATGTGAAACAAAGGAAAGTAGTCAATATAAAGGTTAATTGCATGTTTGCAAGTGAAATACAACTAGAGATTTCTAAGGTTGTAAAGCAACAAAGGGAAGACATGTCTCCAAATACATCTAGATGGTGAAGCCAAATTATAGACACACATATTGGTATATGGTACATGGTAGAAAAATATGACAATAAGCGCATGATTGCATGGTTAAGTGGTTGAGATAGTTTTCAAGCTATGAAATTGTGAAGGATATATGGCAGTCAAAAGAAATGTTCATCACTAGTTCACAATATTTAAGCATAGTTAAAGTTTTAAGTTGTGGTGAAGTGATCAAAGTGATCATGTAGTAAAATTTTATACCATCACACCATTGTTGGAGTTAGTGTTTAACTCATGGAGAAGGTAGCAATTTAGCAAATGCAGTACATTACATTGTTGCAAGTTATAACCCCAATTAGTAAGTTGACACTACAAATGAATGAAAGAAAGATCAAATGGTTAACGTTGCATAGCATCACGTGTTCACAAGGATGTTTTTAGTAGATAAAATTTAAGACATGATGTTGTGATGAAGGAATAATGACAAGATAAAATAGTGAGCATAGCATTTCACAATTAAATTTAAGTGTCTTGTTAAACCATTGCAAAGAGGTGATAGTACTAAAATATGAAATAGTGCAATATTGAAAACTTTGAAGGTATTAAGTGATAAATGAGTGTGAAGCTACAAAGTGCTAAGAAATGAAGCCCTAATCCCATGGTCATGGGTGTGAACAAGAAAAGAAGAGGCTGTAGAGTGAGGCAGTGAAATAGCTTTGTTTGCAATGTCACACCTGTTTGTTTTAAGGAATAAAAAGGCTTTTCAATAGAAAATTTTAAGTTAGTTAAGGATGTGATGAGTTGGATGTACAAAATTTTGAAAAAGTGTAGATTTGGCCAGTTTCTTGAGAATTGATAGGTTTTCAAGTGTGCCACTCTTAAATGCTAATTAAAGCCATACTCTCATTATAGAAAATAATAAAGTCTAAAGAGTGGGAGAATTTCATTACCATTTTCTTAGTTGTCTAATTTTTCATAGCAATTTTCAAGTCCGAAGTGATATCTAAGTGATTTTTCAGCTTTCCACATACATAATTAACCAAATTTCTTGTAAAAATGGCTCAGAGGGAGGGAGAGCTAATTGTGTAAGTAGTAATTGAGCAACTGGATGCATCATTGGAAGTTCCAAGAACATTTTTAGAGGAGTAGATTCACATTTTAATGCCTCATTCAACTAATTCATAGAAAGTTGATGATTTGACATTCAAAGACCCATATACATTATGTAGAGATGTAAAATTCCCTGATAGAAATGGACATGAGCTATTCTAGTAGTTTTATAAGAATAGGGCAGAGAAGGTTCTAGTTTATAACCCATGGGTAAGAAACTTAAGAAAATTAATTATGCCAGAAGTATTTGTACATGTCAACCTGGTAAAAGCCCTAATCAAATGTTATAATCATGTCAACAAGATGTTTCATAGAAAGGATAAGAGTGTTTTCTTATCCCTAGACAAAGAGACATTTATAGAAGCTTTCAACTTGGGAGGACCTATGTCAATTCCCATAGAAGTGGAGAAATTAACTTAGAATTTCAAGAGTCACAAGAACTTCTACATGGGCCAAAATATGACTAGACATATTCCATCTAAAAAGAAGAATGTGGGAGACATTCCAAAGAAGAAGGATCTTGAAAAATGTATGCTATTGGAATTCTTCCAAAGATATTTTCAGAACACTGTGTTTGGAATCAATAAAGTACTAGGTTCAGATGGTACTATGGAAGCACTAGGAGGACATTATGTCATAGCTTTAAATATACAAGACCCAAATCATAATGTTAGTTATTATTTTGTGAAATATATCATTGAGAGTATCCATAAGGAGATCACTACAACTCAGCAAGGAGACTTGGAAAATTTCAAATTCCATCACTATTCTTTAATCATGCACTTGATCTTATTTAAGAATGCAGACATATTTGATCAAAGTTTCTTTGAGTCCACTCAAGAATGGGGAGAGATATTTTCAGTACAAAGGTGGACAAGGGTATGGAAATTTTTTTATCCTTATTCTAATGTAATTTCTTTTCACAATGGTTTTGTTTATCCAGTCTTAAAAATGATTGGGTTGTTAATTGAAAGAATCCCTAGGAGTGTAAGGAAGGTTGTTAAACCTAAACTGTGCTTTGATGTTGAGAAGAAATTAAGTCATGATTGGTGTAGTGTCTTTTTATTTGAAGAATATATTGTTATTAGGGTTTTTGGATGCTCTCAACCACCCCATATCTTACCTAAATATGTACCTAAATGGTTAGGATTTGTGGAATTATTTTGGGAACTGATTTCTTTAAATAGACAATACTTAGGCAAAGATGTTAAGAAAGGAACTTTCCTTTGTAGATGTACCAAAGTGGGAGATTTTGAGATTGGAAAGAAGGCCATTAAGGGAACAAATGAATTTTGGAGAAAATATAAACTGCCAACTAGGCTAGCTAAGACTTATGATCCTTTCAATGTGATTAGACATGCCCTAAAAAATATGAGAGGATACATCCCACCTCCTACAAAACCCATGTGGGAAGAGAATTCCATCGCTGATAAGCTAAATGAAGATGTATGTAGAGAAATAATGATTAAGTATAGAGATATTTTCAGTTTTGAGTATGAGATAAAAAAAAAGATTCAAATTTTAAAGGTTTTTATCCTAATGAGGATTACTGGTTAAAATTGGAAAAGTGTGTAACAAATTTTGATGAATTAGTAGCCCAAGTTCTAGAGGCAATCAAAAAAAAAAGATTGAACTTGAGTACTCAGATGATGAGATTGTTGTTGAAGTCTCTAATGAGGATGCCCAAGCTAAAGAAGAAGAGGTTGAAGAAGATGTTTTTGAGAGTTTAGAGTGGGAAAAACAGAGACATAAAAAGAAAAAATGGTTGAATTACTTGAGAAAGCCCAACAAAAGAACCTTCAAATCTCGCTAAGAGGCACAATTACTTTGATGACATAAGGAGGATATATTTAATATCTCAAGCTTCCAAGGATGAGAAAAGAGAAAATAAGATGTAGTTGGAAGATCAAATGATAGATGACAAAATTATAGGGGCTCATGAATTCATGAAGGATGATAATTTTATAAAATTTGATGAGTTCAAGAGTTTTATATTTAAAATAAAACAAAATGAGCTTTCCCTATGAATGAAGCCAAGGGATTCTAATGAATTAGTTGCTAGATTAGTCAAAATGCTACAATAATAAAACCCTAAAAGTGAGAGCCTCACTGTTGAGGAGGTAAGGGACCTAGAAATGAGGAGTGGTATGATTGTTTTTCTAGGACAAGATCTTAGTTCATCATTTTTGCTAGATCAAATGAGAAGGTAGAAAAGAATAGCCTCATTTGAAGATGATAATCAATATGGAAAACTAAGAGGGTTAGGATATAGTATATATGCTCAAACAATTGCAATTTGGAGTTTGGCTCCTGAGCATGATAAGCCTACTCTAATGAAAATCAAAGAATCCCCTAGGGGATATGGTATTTTCTAGCATGTTCAATCTACCTCCAGTGATCAGATATTTGGGTTGCATACTTCAATTGGATTGATGAGATTAGAACAAAATATGAGAGATATTTTAGAAAAAAAAAGGGTCCATGAAGAGGAAATGAAGAAAACATATGTTATGGAATAGAGGACTATCAAACTTGAAATGGACATAGCTGATTTGAGAAAAAATGTCACAAACACTACAAATGTCCATAACAAGGGTGTGAAAATAGAGGGAAATATATTTGAAATGGGGGAAACATCAGTCCATGCTATGGTATTTGATGAAGAGAAGCTAGCAAAGATGTAGAGATCGAAGCTATGAAGAATTTGTTGACTTAGAAGATCAATGCACTAAAGGAAGTTTCTTAGAATGTGCATGGTAGATACCTTACATTAGAGGGGGTAGAATACATATGTGCATAGGCAATTTCTCTGTTATCTCCACTATTTAGCACATGGAGCCCTTATATTCAATTTTTTTATAATATACTTACTATACTTCCATAGAAAAAGGACCTACCAAAGACAACCATTGTGAACACAAGGAAAGAAATTCATAAGGTGAGATATTTAAATGGTTTCTTTGGAGGTAAGATGTAGCTAGTTGAAAACAAGATGAAAACAATTGTTGTAGGGACACCAAATTTTATACCTACAATTTTGGATAGTGAAGGCAAAATAAAGGACTAGGTAGAACGGTCATCATCTTTTGAAAATATTCTTGATCATCCCAACTTTTTGTCTTTTTGTAATAATGAAGAAAGTCCTACTATAGTCTATGATCTGATTGATATGCTTTTTAAAATAGAGATAGAAATTTCTATAGTGACTGTTGAGGTCAAAGCCATAACTAATGCCAAGTGGTTAGTAGATTTAGATGCAATTAGAAATGCCACCTAGCCTGATATTAATATAGACATCACCATATGGGAGTTGATTTTAGATATTAAGGCATTTCCATCCAGTGATAGTGACTAGATGTAGTTAGGGATGTTACTTGGCCAAAAATAGAATTAAATGTCGTCACATGGAATTTATAGGAGACATCAAGGCTCTACCCTCCCAGGAATATGGTTAGATAGAGATAACTATGAGGCTTCTATGAGAAGATAGAAGGAGATGGAAGAGGACAAAATAGTTAAAGAAAAGGCTCTTACCATAAATGACATCTTCTTTTTGCACCCACTTTCCTATCTACTTTCCAACTGCAGAAGAATGTATTAATGTAATATTTCAAAGGTTTTTTCTTTTTTCTTTTGACCAGATATTTTTTGACACCTACCCTCCCATCTGAAGCTTGTTGTAATCCTCTATATAAGGATTCTCAAGATGTGCAGTGGTAGTCGGTATTTTTTAGAATTTTCATGTTTTATGCTCTTTTATAGTCTGTCCAGTTTTTGTAATTATATGAATATAATCAATTCTGTATACTTTAGAATACAGTGAATATCAAGTGTCAGTTGTCTACTTCTAAGTTATACTTCAAATCCTATCAGTATTGTATTCATTTTTCAAAGGAAAATCTTGCATATTTGTGTCTTTGAGTTTTGTCTCCTTCTTTATATATCTGTAGTGTCTACCCCTAGTTCGCATTTTTTCTATCATTGTTGAACTCTTTTAGGGGTAGTTTTATGTTGATGGTTAGCAACATTGTTTTGAGACTATCAGATATTGTGCTATGGATTCAGTTGATATGTGATGAGATCACTTAGACTTTACATTTCATGTATGCATGATGATTAGTAAGATGATTTATTATCATATGTATTTTCTTATGGATACTTACCCCATACTTGCATGTGTATGGTGTGCATGTTTGTTCTTATGTATGGCGTGTCTGATGTGGTTAAGGAAGGGAGTCGTAGTCACCTGCTAGTTGAGATCTACGTAATGCACCACTTCCTGCCATTGCCTGTTTAGCTTAGCATATATATATTGCATGTACATGCATGGTTTTTATGTAGGTTGTAGGTACCAGGTATCGACTTTCCTGAATTGTCAAGATGAGCATACCCTATCGCATTATCTCAATGGTAAGAGAGGGGAGATAAATTCTCAAGTCCAAATTCCAACCCTTTAAGCCATTTGTCCTAATTGAAAATTAGGACAAGTATCTGAGTTGAGTACCCTCCGAATGTGTCAGATGATATAATTCATGATATTAACCCTTGGTTTGATTTTGTATGTATTTTGACTATAATGGGTTTTTGTATTTTACTTTATGAGTCTTTGGTGTATTTTCTATTATTTAAGCCTAATTAAAAGATTTAATTAATAGTTTGATTTAATGGAAAATTAATATGATATTTTAATATTTATTTTATTTAATTAATTGGGAAATTAATTAAATTTGAAGATAAAAATTATAATTTTAAAGTTGGAATGTGATAATATTTATTAAAGTTAATAAATATTTATCAAGTTTCGAAAATAAAATTTAAAAGTGGAAAAGATATTAAAATTATTAAAAGATTCTAGATTTCATGTGATTAAAATATAAATATATTAATATAAGAACAAGTGGATTTATTAAAGTTAGTGTATGAGATTTAAAAATAATAAATAAATTAAATTGAAAAGAGTAAAAAAATTATTATATTAATTAAGGTGCATTATTTTAATATTTATTCACATAGGAGTTTGCACTCTAAGTATGCACAAGTTGTCTACACTTAGGAGTTAGCATATTATTTGAGCACATGGTGTCTACAACCTTATGACTCATCTAGAAGGTTGGAGAAGACTCATGCTTAGTTGTCATGCTTATCTTTTAGTTCTTTTTAGACACATTCTAGATGCATCTTAGAGGCCTTTAAATAGAGGCTCTCCTAGTGTGTTTGGACAAGCTTCAAAGCTTACATGCATTTGAGAAAACTCATATGATTCTACATGCTCATATGTTTCTACACACTCATATGCTTCTACAAGCACTTCTAGTCACTTGGAGGTTTTCAGTTGGCTTGGATCTTGGAGGAATTGTGAATGTTGGAGAAGGAAGGGATTTCTATGGACTTTTGAGGCATGGCAAATTAGCATCAGTGTCTAAGTGCACTCATGATTTTCACATATTCTATTTACACTCTTTCTCTTCATGTCTTAATCGTTTCTATTATGTGTGTTTACTCCATGAACGAATCTTCAATTTCGAAATTAGAATCTAGATATATATGTTAATTTTTATTTGAATGCGAAGAAAACAATAGAAAACCCTAGCTTCAATTTAAGAAAGAAATTAGATCTAAATCGGGTTTGGGTTCAAATTAGAATCGAATTTGAAAATAGATTTGAAAATGGTTTCAAATTTATAGTTGAACCTATTAGAAGAATTATTGGATAAATTTAGAGAACAAATATTTTATAGAAAAATTCTTAAAGTTTAGAAGCCTTTTAAAAATTGTGTATATGTTCTTTATGGAAACATACATATTTATATATTTTCATATCTCCATACATACATACATACATACATACATACATACATACATACATACATACATATATATATATATATGTTTATATGTTATAATGCAGTGAAGAGATTGTTTATTAAAAATCCAAATCACGCATGAGAAAGCATTTTATGAAAAACGTTCAAAAATAATAATAATTTAAAATGTTTTGGGAGGGGCGGGTAGTCACATCCCACCCCCACCCCTGGCGGTCACTGTCCACGACAGTGGATGCATCGACAGTCCTTTATGACTACCTAGTGGCAGTGCCGCGGTAGGCCTCCCGTACAGGATGACACTATAGTCGCAACAGTCTGCGATTTATTTTTATCGCAGAGTATAATGTGTTATGTTTTGTGAATTGATTTTTATAAAATGAAATTATTATGATTTATTATATGTATATATATATATATATATATATATATATATATATATGTATAAATGTGTGTGTATATATATATATATATATAATCATTAATATTCTTTAACTTCATATATATATATATATAATTATATTATATTGTAATTCAATTTTTTAAGTGATGAAGTTAAAGAATATTAATGATTATATATATATATATATATAATTTTATTTAAGTAATTAATCAAGTTAATTAAATTTCAAATAAGTGATATAGTTAGAATTTTATTAGAATGAGTTTAAATATTTAAGTCATCAATTATTTTTGGGGCTTTTGAAATTATAAATCGAAGTTTTGAATTGTGCAATCATTGTTTTGATAATGTTGGGTTCACTAGAATTGCTAATTGATTATTGGAAATTGATAGGGGTCTTTTTCAAACAACGTTTATACAAACAAAATATTATTAGAACAATTAGAAAATTGAGTCTAATGGTTGACTTTTAATATTAATTATTTAATGTATATTAAATATTATTTAATATATATTAAATAATTAAGAGATGGTAATTTTATATTACGTTAATAATAGTTGTTTAATGAGGATGATTTTAAGAGACTTTAGTGATATTGGATTAAGATTTAATTAAGTATTATTAAATTGACAAGGAGTCATTGTTACATTATAACATAGCTACGATTTGAATTATTATTATGTTATTGATTAATACGTTATTTATTATTAAATAACTTATTGATATACCTTAATGGTGTTAAGAGTTAGTACAATATTAACTATTGAAGTTTATGGAAGGTTTCTCTAGATTGATTAATAATAGTTTTGATGAGTTTATTATTTATTAATGTTTGTTGGGTCTAACAAATTATTAATAAATAATAGTATAATGGTATAAATGCTTATCATTGATACGAATTTTGATTCATTGAAAAGAGTGATGAATGTGGTCATTATAGATTTATTAATAAGATTTCCAATATAGCTTGTTATTAAATATTAACAAGTTATTATTATTGAACTATGAATATGAATATTTGTGTATTGGATTATGGTTGACTTTTAATGTACAAATTATAGTTAGTTATAAATTAATTGATATTTATTGGGTTATTGGTATGGTTATGTAATTATTAATTAAATTAATTAATTAGAGTTAATTAAATTTAATTAATAATTAAGTTATGTAATAGAGTTTTAATTGATATACTAATATCGATTCTTTTAGTGAAGTTGTTAGGTATTTACATCGAAGTTGATAAGTCTTATTCTAATGACTTGAATAATGACCTTAGATATTTTAATGGTGAGACTTAGTAATATTTAATTGATAACTATTAGAATGTTAAAAAGATCATGGATTGTGTACCTATGTTAATTGATTGATTTAATTAATCATTTTAATAAAGTTATAATCTTCTTATTCTAAGATTGATAATTGGCTCTCTTATAATTTAACGAATAATGATCCTTTGATTATGTTGAAAAGTTGAAGTAACATTAAGGAAGTGTTATTTGATTAGAACATTGATCTTAGCAAAATAAAGCGAATGATTTTATTAAGTGTCAAATGATTTAATGAGTAGATATTTATCCTTAAGTTATTCTTAGAATATTATTTTAATAATGGAAGGATAATGCTATCGGGGGAAAAAATGGGTTAACATGTAGGTCAAATGGTAAAACTTATATACTTGAAGTATAGAAACAAAAAACCTCTACACTTAATTCAACTACGTGGTTTTAGTAAACCAAAACATGTGTTTGTATTGTGTTTTCTCTATGCTTCTTGTTTTGTGTTTTTGGGTTGACTAGTGTTAACCAGTCTTAGGTTGTTACCAGAGGCTCGGGGGTTATGAGATGTGATGGTATGTTGATCTTATTTGGTCTTGATCATTCTAAATCCAACCATGGTAATGTGATGGTGTGCTCTATGAGATGTTTTTATTTACTTATTGTTATTGCTTATCAATCTTCTTAGGTGAAGCTGAGTTATATGTATTTGAGACACTTGACTTAACCATTTTTTAGTCATCAATCAATTATCCTTGGATTATTTTCCAGTCACCATGATGGAACTGAAGTGTTGATTTATTTCTTGATGATGTCATGTTGTGACATGTTTGAGTCGACCATTTTGGAGTCTTCGATCAATATGTTCTTGAGATATATTTTGGTTATTGAGAACCAATGGATACTTTTGATTATTAGTGATATCTTTAGTTGTCAATAGAGAACTATTGCGGTCATGATTATTTATGGATGCTTTTCAGTTGCTCATGGAGATTTGATATTTTTTATCATGGAGATTTGATGCTTTTATTGTGGATATTTGATGATTCTTATTGTGGATTATCTTTTGGTATTTCTTTCTAGTCACTCGTATAGGACTGGGGTGATTTTATGATTCCATGAGCTTAGGGTAGGTTATCTACTTGTAGTGTCAGGAAGTGACTTGCAATGGGGGCCGGGGCCCTAAGTGGCTGCTAGGGTAACTCATTGTAAGTTTTGTTAATAAGTGATAACATTTACACTAAATGGAGATTAAATGAACCTAAAAAGATAATTTTTTTGGTTCTTTCCCATGCCTCGAGTGCTTGTACAGACTAGGATGGGAGTAGAGAGAATGCTTGGTTGTGACCTTGCATTCCATAGTATGCCTTGTTAGTATGAGAGGATACTAGTGGCCGCATGAGGATCAGTAGGGACCCGTGGAGTTTAGCTAACTACCAAGGTAACTTCTATATGATATATGCGATGACACTTTCCCCCTTGCATAGTAGGTTCCTACATGTCATTGTGTGCCTCTAGGATTAGATATCAGTTTGTGAATTGGAACCTTTGAGTTAGTATACTTTTAGGATTCCTGGATTGGAGAGTATTTTTATGCTATGTGTTTTTGATAGCCTATTTGGGACTTGAGATTATCTCCTTAGCACGGTGGGAGTGGACCACTTAGGTTCCACGCGGTCAAGTGGTAGTGCTTTATCACTCTTATCATTTGAGATCCGTCCGTAGACATCGTGGTTGGAACATTCTTGGTTGGTATTTATCTTCATTATGTTCTTGGATCATTATGATAGATGATATACCTTATGATGGATGTAATTACTGGTATGTTTCTTATATTGATGATTTGCATATGTTAGATGATGATATCTTATGCTTTACTTTGCATGTTAGATTACTTTCTGCATATGATGTAGTATGATTTAGGAGTGACATTCCTACTATGTTAATACCGATGATCTCTTTGATGATTTAGAATGTTATGTATAGAGGGATGGCTAGGATCCACGATGGTCTAATGATGCTATTTACGATTGGGAGGAACCGTGCATTTAGATTAGATGTGTTTTATGATCATGGCTATCTTTTATGATGGATGTTTATATCTTTTGTGATGATGTATCATGTATGATATGTGGTTTCATTTACTTTAATTGCATCATAGATTAATATTGGATGATGATGTACTTTATTTACACAGATGTTTATTCTTTTAAGCCTTTTTATACCCTGTGACATGTATAGTGGATGATTGAGCAATCTAAAATGTAATTACAAAAAGGACACTTGTATATTGTTTAAGAACATTGGATGTATCATTGTTATTTCACAAGGATATGATGAATAGTTATGATTAGATGTGATTCAATGTTAAGGGATCCATAAAGAATGAAACCTGTTATGTATGTTATGCTTACTTTTATTCAAATTGTTTCTATTGCTTCCATTATTATGTATAAGTTGTGAATGGTTTATTTTTCATGTATTAAAAAAATTTTTTTTTTGGCAAACTTAGTGAAATTTTAGATTAATTCTTTGGATCCCTTGGCAATGCATTACATTAGCTGTGATCTTGAGATTGAAATGACCAAGTTTCTTTCAATTTAATTCAATTTTGAATGAATTTTGTATCTCTTATTGATTATTCTTAATTCAAAGAATTAATTGATTGCTTTCTATGAGTGATAGGGTTTAGGATTTATGAGAATGATATGATAAGAATGAAATTCAGAGCTCATTGTTGATAGATTTAGTTACAAGCTAATTAAATAGGTCCGAGATACTAACTTTGACTCTATATAACAATAGATAAGATGTTGGTCACTAATTTTTAAGTTTCAAATTGATGATTCATATAGTTGCTAAACACAAACAATTCAAAAAATCAATTTATCATTTTATGTAATGAAGAACTAAATTTGTTGGTCATTACTTATTTGCAATATCCTCTCAGTTATACTTAGCTTCTATGATAGGGAAGTTATAGGTGAATTATAGAAGAACATTGATCACATTCTTATATAGGGGATTGTCTTGAATAGAAGAATATCATAGAATTAGTCATATCAATCCCTAGCATTTGCCCACCTTGGCCCTGTAGAGCCTAAAGTGAAGGGAGTCATAGTGATTTTGTTGAAGTTTGCCCAGAGCTAGGATAAACCCAATTGAGTATAGGTTTTAGCTATTCCTTGGGCTTAGTCTTTGTCTTATGCACCTTGGTATTATGTTCAAAGAAACCTAGTGTGTTCCTTACTAGTAAGAAATCCAACATAGGCATTAGATTTTTTCTATCACAAATTGAGATGGAAAGGGAGGTCGTCACAACTACAATGGATAAAGGTGTCATAAATTAGAACATGCAAGGGAAATAGTTCATCTTCTTCCCCTCCTACTTGCAATAGTAGACCATCAAAGTTACAATAGCATAAGCTTCTTGTTTGTCATCAAATCGACAACTAGCTATCAGTGGTGTCTAACATAATTATGATGGTTGTGTGACATGCATGATGTAGGAGAGGCAATTATCTATTAGTACATTCCATTGCAATTGTGATAGGGATCTAACAACAATGTTTTTAGTGTGACTATTATCCATTAGAACAAGTTGTCGCAATTACAATGACTTATTGAATTATTTAAAAAAATTGATGACAAATGAATCCCAACTACATGAGTTAAGATCCCTTTTTAAATGTGGATGGGAAAGGCTAGGAAAATTCAAGCTCATAGGCATACACTATTTTAGTTCTATTATTTTCTTAAACTGTCACATCAGACCTTAACCATGGTTGTATATGGGTAAACTCTCCTTTCAGTCCATGAGACAACTTTTGATGATTTCTCAGTAATGTAATCTTCCTAACAACACCCAACATGACCAACATCTATAACTGAAATGTTGATGCAAAAATATGGCACAATAAAATCCAGAATATCCATCTCTTTGATACAATTTTAATTTTATTATCAATAGTTAGTTGTCATGCAACCATAGGTTAATATTAAGCTTGATTTTCTTTCGATAATAGTTTAATATTATCTACTAATCAGGGCCAACCACATGAAGGGAAGCTCATTCCCCCCCATCACCCTCTCCCCCCCCCCTCTGCCAACATCTAAATTTCTTGATAACATCTAAAATATCTAGGAAAGGATCAATCTTTAAAGTACAAAAAAGGTTCCAAGCCTACAAAAATGACATCACTTTTCCATCTTCTAGTGCATGTCATTTTTCTATCACATCCAAAATAAGATTCTGCCACTTTGAATCGAGAATGCACATACAACTGCATTCAATATGCATGGACAATACAAGAAGCTCAAAAAGGCCACAACATTTACATTTATTTAATAGGTTCATGCAAGCCTCTAAGAAAAATGCAAACTTGTTGGGTTTTTTCAGCTCCACCTGATGTCGTATGCATATGAATTGAGATTTCATTTTGAACTATGGCATCCTTCTACATTGTCTAAAACCAATAGATTCACATAGTTAGTTATCATCAATAATAGCCAACCACATGAAGGTGGAACCTCATTTGGCCCCACCCACCCTCCGAACATCTAAATTCCCCATTAAAATCTAAAATCTTTAAGAAATAATCAATGTTTAAAGTACAAAAAAGGTTCCAAACTTGCAAAGGTGACATCATTTTCCCATCTTCTAGTGCATGCCATTTTTCTATTGAATCCAAAATAAGAATCTACCACTTTGAATCAAGAATGCATAGGTAGCTACATTTTAAATGCATGGGCAACAAGTGTAGTTGAAAAAATGTAGCACGATTGCATTTATTTAATAGGTCTATTAAGTTTTTAAAATTATAGATGATCATGAACATTAGAACTCTAGATTCTATGGTGAAGAGAATGCTTGTGATGCTCTATAATTTAAAATAGCTTATTAAAGGCCTCTTTGAAAAAAAGAAAACCTGTTGCATTTTTCAGGTGCACCTAATGTTGTATGCATATGAGTTGAAATTGCATATTGAACTTTTTGGAAATGTGATGAAGACACAACCAAAGACCAGAATGAACACATAGGAAAAGGGAAATATTATTATCAATGAAAAATGCCCTATGGGCTTACAACAATATGATTCTAGAGAAAGAAATCCTCCATACAATACCTTCTCTCTAACTTCCACTAAGAACTACCTTTACAATGCTAGAGATGTTCTTAAATAGACCCCAATTCATTTAGGGTTAGGAATAAATTCTAAACTATGCTAGTTGGCATCCACTACCAAAATAGAAGGTTCCAAAAGTCCGTGTGAAAATTAGAAGAATCTAGAAATGGCAATCCAACTTTTGGGAGGCATAACTTTTGAATCGAGACTCCAATTGACAAACTATTTACATTTTTGGAAAGCTCTCAAAGTGCTATAGAGCCCTAAGGATGATCTTTACTTCTCCCCCATTTTTTGACCTTGTACAAGGCCATTTAGTGCCCCCTATCTAACTTTGAAGTCCTCTTAGGAGGTCTCCAGGAAACTTAAAATTGTAATAACTTTCTAACCATAAAGTCTTTTGACTTGATTCTCTTTTTTGAGTGTTTTAAATTAAAAGTATAATCTTCCCTCCAAATTAGACCCTCTAACTCATCATAATTTGGTTCTATTACAAAATAACCCATTTTCTACATTTACACATATCCCAAGGTGCTTAAAAACTCTAACCCAAAAAACTAATAGCGAAACTATGAGAGTTGGAACCTTTATTTGACCCAAATGGGTATCCAGAAATAAAAACACATTAAATAGAAACTATCTCTAAGCATATTTTTTTGGGTGATACAAGATTGCCCTCACACCACTGGATGCTCCTGCATCAGACACCCAGGGTGGATTGAAAAGTGACCCTGTCACTTTATGGTAAAGGAAAATCCAAATGGGCAACCTCTACTGATAATATCCAAGTTGAGTCCTCTATTGGTTGTCCTTTTCACTTCACCAGGTACTCTTCATACTGTCTATTTATGGTACTCTTACCCACATGACTATCTAGAATCTCTTCTATCTCCTCCTTCTTAGAAGTAGGAATTGGACATGGCTCCAGCATCAACCCCTCATCTGCACCATCATCATGATATTTTGTTAAGTCTACAATGTTGAATATAGGAGAAATGTGAATCCCATCTGGAAACTCCACCTCATATGCATTTTCTAAGTCATGTTTCTTCAAAATTTTATAGGGGCCAAACTTTTTCATCTTCAACTTGTTATAAATACCCACTAGAAATTGTTCCTTTGGTAAGTGTACCATATCCATATCCCCTACTTGGAACTCCTTATGTCTCCTACTTTGATCTGCCCTAGCTTTATACTATTGATTCATCTTGGTGATGTGTGCATGGACCTCCTCATGTGGGCTCTTGATATGTTTAGCAAATTTTTCTGCCTCAGCACTTGTCCTCTCCCCTTGGTCCATCTTCCTCAATTCTAGTGTAATCCTTGGACTACTTCCATACACAATTTGGAATGGTGATCTAATAGTACTCCCATTTACAAAATTATTGTCAGAAAATTATGCTTGTGGCGGAATCAAATCTCATTTCTTGGGCTTATCTCCTACCAAACACCTCAGTAAATTGCCCAAATTTTTATTTACCACTTTAGTATGTCCATCAAATTGCAAATGATGTGTAGAAATAAACCTCAATTCTATCCTCAACTTCTTCCATAAAGTCCTCTAGAAATACCCCACAAATTTAGTATCTCTATAAGAAACAATACTCTTTGGGAGACCATGTAGTCTCACCACCTCTCTGAAAAAAAAAATCTATAATATGTACAGCATCATGAGTCTTGTGGCATGGGATGAAATGTGCCATCTTGGAGAACCTATCAATGACCACAAATACTGATTCATTACACCTTTGTGTCCTTAGCAATTCAAGAACAAAATCCATACTTATGTCCTCCCAAGGCTTTGATGGAATAGGCAATGGCTGATAAAGTCTAGTATTCTGACTAAATCCTTTGGTTTCTTGACATACTTGACAACTCTAAACAAATTTCTTCACATCTTGTGACATTTGAGGCCAAAAATAATGTTCTCTAAGAATGGCAATGGTCTTATCTTGACCAAAGTGTCCCGCTATTCCCCCACTATGTTTCTCTTTGATCAATTTTTCCCTCATGGAACTCTTTAGAGTGTATAATTGACTGCCCTTGAATAGCATACCATCCTGAATCAAATAATCTAGCCACCTAGTTCTATCTACAGTAATAGGTTCTTTACAAGCCTTCCATGCTTCAACAAAATTAGGATCCTCAAGGTATAGATTCTTAAGTTCATCAAACCCAACCACTTCAACCTGCATTACTATAAGCAACAATTTTCTCCTACTAAATATATCTACAACCCTATTAGACCATCCACTTCTACATTTCAAAACAAATGTATAGCTCTTCATGAACTATACCCATTTCATATGTCTCTAGTTCAATTTACCCTAGCTATTTAGATACTGCAATGCCTAGTGATCAATATACAAGAAAAATTATTTTGGAAATAAATAATGCCTCCATTTCTTTAAGGCCTAAATGATTGCACAGAACTCCTAATCATAAACAAAATACTTCTTCATTGCATTATTCATTTTTTCACTAAAATATGCAATAGGCTTACCTTCTTGGCTCAATACAGCCCCAATAGCATATCCACTAGCATCATAATATACCTGGAACACTTTACTAAAATCTAGAAGTGCCAACATAGGTTTTTATATCACCTTCTTCTTCAACAATTCAAAACTTCTTGTAGCTGCTATAGTTCAATTGAACTCTTTCCTATCCCTCCTTATTGTTTTAGTCAAGGGTGCACATATGCCACTAAGATTCTTAATGAACTTCTTGTAAAAATTAACCAAACCATGAAATGATCTCACCTCAATAGTAGACATTGGATTAGGCCATTCCCAGATGGCCTTTACCCTCTCTAGATCCATTTTGAGACCTTCAGATGATACAACAAACCCCAAGTAGACTAACTCTTTTTTTTACAAAGCTACATTTCTTCAAATTAATCAACATTTTCTATTCCCTCAACCTTTCAAGGACACTACAAATGTGCAATAAATTCTCATCCAAAGTCTTACTAAAAATTAAAATATCATCCAAGTAGACAATAACAAATTTTCCCAAGAACTTCTTTAGTACCTCATTCATAAGCCACATGAAGGTGCTTGGCACATTGGTCAGTCCAAAGGGTATGACTAACCACTCATATAGACCCTCCTTGGTCTTGAATGCATTCTTCCACTTATCTCCCTCTCACATCCATATCTGATGATAGCCACTCTTGAGATCTATCTTTGTGAATTACTGAGCTCAACTCAAATAGTCCATAATATCATCCATTCTTGGCAAAGGAAATGGATACTTGATGTTTATTCTATTTATAGCATGAGAGTCTATACACATTCTCCACTCTCCATCCTTCTTTGGTGCCAATATTATAGGTACTACATAGGAACTTAGGCTCTCTCGAATCAAACCCTTCCTCAATGGCTCCTAAACTTATCTATTTAGCTCCTCAGTTTCAATAGGATTCATCCTATGAGCAGCCTTGTTAGGAAATCTAGCTCCACAGATTAAATCTATGTGATGACTGATCTACTTTTTTGGTGGCAACCCTTCTGGAACATTATCAGAGATGACATCTCCATACTCACTTAATAGGCCTAAAACTTTAGGTAGAATTTCACTACTACCTTCCTTATCTCTTCTAGGAATCAAAGCATAACACATATGATGATGTTTCATACCATCCAAAAAAATTCTTCCATCAACAAGACATATCCTAGCACTATTGCATACCTTTTCACTTTCCTTTACCAAGGGCTTTAGTTTGTGGAAAACTCCATCCTTTCTTAGAGAGTATGTATTTGCATGACCATCACATACAACATGTCTATCAAATTGCCACCATCTTCCCAACAATAAATGGTAGACATACATTGGAATAATATCACAAAGAACTTCATCATGGTAACTCCCAATCTTGAGCTTCACCAAACACTATTCACTAACCAAGACCTTATGATCATCCTTCACCTAAGAAATCTTATAGGGTTGAGGGTGTTTCTCCCTTTTGAGCTTTAGCTTAGAGACCATCTCCTCAGACACCAAGTTGTCAGTACTGCCACCATCAACAACCACATCACAACACTTATCCTCACACTTGCACTGGGTACAAAACAAACTCCTCCTTTGTCCAAGTTCAGTCTCACTACTTAGTAAGACCCCTTCATTTACAAGAACCTCTCCTCTTTTTGTATTCTCAAAATGCAATGACTATGCATCCTCATCCACATGGATAACCCTTGCTTGATCATCAGCTCTCCTATCTATTATTCCTTGTCATTGAGGGCATTCAAATGCACGATGACCTTCTTCATTGCAATGAAAATAGGTACCATAGAAGCCTCCTCTTTCTAAACCTTTTCCACATCCTCTACCTCTTCCTCTCTGATCTCCAAATTTTTAATCATGGGAGTGGTTAAAACCCTCATTCCTTTGGTTCTTGCTAGTACCCACATCTTCATTCTTCTTCTGGGTCTCATTTCGGCCTCCAAATGATCTACCACCATCCCTTCCTCCTTGACCACACCCTCTTTGCCTTCTATAAAACTTTTTTCTTAGCTTCTCTTCAACTCGTAGGGAAAACTAGTATGCCTTTTCAATACTAGTCATTCTAACCAGACTTAAATCCTCTTGAATGCTAGGTCATAACCCCTTTTCAATGCCCTACCCTAATAAGAAGTCGATAAAATTGCTCTGTATATTCTTAGATAGAATTTCCTGCTTTCTTTAACCCTTGCATTTTCTTGAACAAATCAAGCTCATAATCACCTGGAATGAACTGCTTCTTTAGTTTGTCCACCATGCAATCCCACCTTGTGATTTTCTCCTTTCCTCTTCTATTCCTTTCCAGCTAAACCTCTTGCCACTAGATTTTAGCATGGCCTTTCATTTTTGCTTTTGCAAATTTAACCCTCTCTGGATCTTTGATATCCTCATAATCAAAATACTCCTCTAGTTGATTGATCCAATCAATCAACTCATCTGGGTTTAGAGTTCCCAAAAACATACTCACATCAATTTTAGGTCTTTTTCCAAGCTTAGAAATGGCCCTAAAAAGCCTCTCCTCTTCCTAATTTAGGACTTCCTCTTCACCTTCCCCTTCATGTCCAATATTTTCTTCTTCTTCATTTTCTTCCTTACTTTTGTTGCCTATCATAACATTCAGCCCTCTGCAAATCTCCTCTTGAAATGCTTGAACTTGTATTTAGAGGGCTCTAACTTCAAGATTAACAACTCCGGCCCTTCCACCATGTTCCCTTGGTGGAGGAATCTTCTTGTCTCAAACCCACAACCATATAGTCTTAGTGCAAATTGCCTCATAGTCAATGATATGTCTACACACTTAGGAAAACCTACTTTGATACCAGTTGATGAAGACACAACCAAAGACCAGAATGAACACACAAGAAAAGGGAAATATTATTATCAATGAAAAATTCCCTATGGGCTTACAACAATATGATTCTAGAGAAAGAAATCCTCCACACAGTACCTTCTCTCTAACTCCACTAAGAACTACCTTTACAATGCCAAAGATGTTCTTAAATAGACCCCAATTCATTTAGGGTTAGGAATACATTCTAGAATATGATAGTTGGAATCCATCACCAAAATAGAAGGTTCCAAAAGTCACATCAGAAGTTGGTGTATAAATTAGAAAAATCCAAAAATGGTAGTCCAATTTCTAGGAGGCATAACTTTTGAACTGGGACTCCGATTGACGAACCATTTACATTTCCAGAAAGCTCTCGAAGCACTCTAAAACCCTATGGAGGAGCTATGCTCATCCCACATTTTTCAGCCCTATATGAGGCCATTTAGTGCCCCATATCTAACTTTGAAGCACTCTTATGAGTTCTCCAAGAAACCAAACTACAATAACTTTCTAACTGTAAAGTCTTTTGACCTAATTCTTTTTCTGGAGTGTTTTAAATTACAAGTATAATCATCCCTCCAAATTACACCCTCTAACTCATCATAATTTTGGCTCTATTATGAAATAACCCATTTTCTACATTTACATGTATTCCAAGGTGCTTAAAAAATCTAACCCAAAAAACTAATAGTGGAAGTATGAGAGTTGGAACTTTTATTTGACCCAAATGGGTATCTAGAAATAAAAACACATTAAAAAAAAAAACTATCTTTAAGCATTTTTTTTGGGTGATATAGGATTACGCTTACACCACTAGATGCTCCTACATCAAAGTGTAAGAGAAGTAACTAAAAGGGGAGGGTTGAGTCAGTTACCACAAAAACAAATCCCAGTCCCTTAAGATATCAATACAAAACAAAACCAAACTCTGCTGAAATTGAAATACTATTGTAACTTGGTCAGCACTAAAACACTCGGTTAACAAAGTAACTCAATTTACACTAAGAATGATTATCACTTAGTAAACACTTAGTTAATACTAAATATATGCATCATTACTTTTTTAACATTGAACATGCATATCTTTTAATAAGTGTGATTAACCTTATTTAACTTAGTTGCAAAATCATAAAGAAAATAACATGAACACAAGGGACACCAAGATTTAACGTAGAAACCCAATTTGGGAAAAACCACCAATTGCAACTAGTTACTATTGTTCATTCTTCTAAAGTGAGTCATGTCAGGAGCTAACCCTGTTAAAGGTTACAAACACACTACTAGGTGTGACCTTGTTAAAGGATTTAGTTCACCCTATTAGGAGTAGCCTTGTTAGAGGTCTTTAGACACTTCAATCTAGATATGCCACCTTGTTAGAGGATTTGAAAAATAATTTTTAAGATAAATCTATTAGGATATTTGATTCACTACTACAATTATTAGAGAGTAACAATGAGTTGACTTGATTGTTGATGCACCTATATTTTTCTATTTCATATCTTTGTTCTAGCTTGAATACTTGATCATTCTTGATTAGAATGTTCTTTGTAACTTGGTCAACTTGGATACTCTGATATCCTTCCAATTAGCTTCCTTGATTTATCTTTTCATTCTCATGCTTCTTCTATAATTCAATCCCCAACTTGACCTTATAATTATATGTTTTACCTTGTTAGTTTGACTTGAATATAGTTTCAAAAAAAATTCATTCATTCTATAAGTCAACTTCATCTAACCAACAAAATTGATACAAAAAAATTCTTTGTTAGCTAACCCAACTTGATCAATGCTAACTCACAAATGACTTTCCTTTATACTTCCTTTGATAACCAAGTGAGCTCAATTAACACTCATTCCATACCAACTTTTCGTTGGTAACTGAGTGATCTCAATTAACACTAGTTCCATGCAGACTTTCTTTAGGCAACCAAGTGAGCTTGGTAGACACTGACTCTAAACTTAGTTAATGTTGAAACACTATTCATATAATGGAATTTCCTTTGACTCTTGAGTGAGCTCAGCATACACTAATTTCTTGGTATATACTTGACATTTGTGTAACATCAAAGACAACATACAATTGAATGAGTGTATCCAAAAATCTCCCTCTTTGCCATTGTAGCAACACAAGATGTCATGATACATAGAAATTTTAGAGTGAAATAGAAGTAATGATAATATCCTTAGTTTAATTATTATTCTCATCCATGAGAACTCCCTCTATTAGTGTGAACTACCTCTATCATCAATCTCTAATTGCAATGACTACAATGTCTTCTTTTGATAGCAAACACTCTCTCTTTTATATCAACTCAAAATTTCTAAAATAACAAATTCTCCCTCTTTGACATCTCAAATATATATAAAAATTCTCTGACATATGATAGAAACTCTCCCTCTTTGACATCTTATGTCAAAGATAAAAATCAATGTAGTTTCCATGTATCTGATGTACAGATTCATATGTAATCTGCTCTATCAATACTGCACGAACTTGTCTCATCTTCAACATGCTTGGTTGATGCATCACTAAAATATGATTAGTGAACTTCAAATAGAGGAATGACCCCAAGGTTACCTCTTAGATATTAAAATGCACTCCTAGGAAATGTCTTGGTGAATATGTTTGAAATCTATTCTTTTGTATTCACATATTCCAATCTCACCTCCTTGTCTTGCACCAATTCTCTCAAGAAATGATATTGTATTTCAATGTGCTTGGTCTTAGTATGCATGACTAGATTCTTGGATATGTTAATTGCAGTTGTGTTATCACAAAATATAACAACTAGGTCCTTGATCTCCTCCTTGATATCTGAAAAAAATTGCTTGAACCACACATTGTTGGAACAAATGACTACTACAACATGTTCTGCTTTTGCTAGAGACTAAGAGATATAGTTCTACTTCTTTCTTGTACAAGATACTAGCCTCTTTCCAAAAAAAAGTGTGTTTCCACTAGTGCTATTTCTATCATCAAGACTTCTTGCCCAATCAACGTTAGTGAATGCCTTCAATTAAAATTTTCCTCCTTTCTTATACCACAAACCATAATCTTTAGTACCTTTTAGATACCTCATGATTCTTTTAATTTCCACCATATGATTTTCTTAAGGATTAGTAGAGAATCTAGCCACCATACCAAATGCTAATGTTATATTAGGTCTTGTGTGCACTTCATACTAAAGTTTTCCAATCATTGATGTGTATGTAGACTAATCTACCTCTTTGGAATCATCATTTTTTGGAAAGCTTATGTCCAGTAGACATAGGTGTTTCAACTGACCTAGAATCTTCCATTACAAATTTCTTCAGTATCTCTTTGATGTATTTTGATTGAGTAATATAAATATCATTCTTCATCTATTGAATTTGTAAGCTAGCAAAAAATTTGATCTCTCCAAATATTGACATTTCAAATTCCTTACTCATTTCCACTGAAAAAGATTTGCACAAATCATCATTGCTAGTAAATAATGTATCATCCACAAAGATTTATGACAACACAATCTTCTTATCTAGTCCTTTGATGTATAGGTTGTTGTTATCATTAGTTCTTTGAAAACCAATCTTTATGAGATAATTATGTAACCTTTCATACAAGGCTCTAGGGGCTTGTTTAGGACCATATAAAACATTGTGTAGTCCAAAAACCATGTCCCTTTTGCTAGGATCAATGAAACCTTCTAGTTACTCAATGTATACTTCCTCTTCTAACATTTCATTCAAGAATTTTGATTCCACATACATCTAATATACTTTGAATAATCAAGAAGTGTTCTAACACCTTCTAGTCTGGCAATAGGAGAAAATGTCTCTCCATAATCAATACCTTCTTCTTAAGCATAACCCTTGCAAACTAATCTTTCCTTGTTTCTTGAAACTTCTCCATTCTCATTCATCTTATTTCTAAATACCCATTTTGTGTAAATTGCATTCTTGTCATTGGGTCTAGGAATAAGAGTCCAAGTTTGATTCCTTTCAATCTAATCAATCTCTTCATTCATTGCCTCAATCCAAATTTAATTTTATAATGCATCTTTGAACATTCTAGGTCCAAACTCAGTAAGAAAACATGTAACTTTTAATGTGTTCCTTGTCATTTTACTTTTTGACTTATCTCCAATTATTCTCTTAGGTGCATGTTGAATTCTAACATATATAGAAAGTTTGGCCTCCTTCTTTGTGAATTCACTAGGTTCACCATGATCTTCTGAATCATGCTTAGGTCCCACTATCTATGACTCAAGTCCATTAGATGACATAGTTTTCACTTGCTAAAACTCAGGTTGCACTCGCTAAAAATCAAGTCGAACTGGGGATTTTGGGGACTTAGGTGGTGATGATTAATGAATTTCATTTTCTTTAACTTCAAGAAAAGTATTAGGCTCATAGTAAACAAAGTTTCTATAGTTTTTAGGTTCTTTTCTGCTTTGTTCTTCAAACTCTTATGCAAACTCTTCAATCTTTACATGTGCACTTTCTATAATTTTGTGAGTAGATAGATTCAAACATTTGTATTTTTTTCTCTTATTGGAGTATCCCAATAATATTCCTTCATCACTTTTCACGTCAAATTTTTATCTTCTTGACTCTTATATAATATAACATTTGCTTCCAAATACTTTGAAATAACAAGTATTAGGTTTATAGCCATTCCATTATTCAAAAAAGTGTTTGATTTGACTCCTTCTTCAACTAAACTCAATTCAATATATGAACTATAGTGTTGATTATTTCCTTCTAGTATTTGATACCAATACTCTTCTCTATCATCAACATCCTTGCACAATCCAAGATTGATCTATTCCTTCTCTCATCAATTCCATTTTCTTTGGGTGTACTAGTTGCAGATACCTATCTTTTGTTTCCTTTTTCATTTTAGAATTTATTGAATTCCTTTAAGATGGATTCACCTCCTCTATTTGATCTTAATCATTTCAAATTCTTTCTTGTTTCTTTCTCAATTCTTACCAGTTACCATTTGAACTTTTGTAAATCTTCTAATTTATCCTTTAGATACATAAATGTCATCATCCTAGAATAATCATCAATAAAATAAATAAAGTACTTATTTCTACTGTAGCTTTGTATGCTAATAGGTCCACAAAGGTTTGTATGAACCATCTCCAAGACTTCTTTAGAATGAAAGTTCTTTTTTTTTTAAACTTGTCTTTCCCATTTTTCCAACTTGACAATTCTTGCACATGCTCATATCAAGTTTCTTTAGGCTTGGAATGCCTCTAACCCTTTTATTTTTTCTTATGTTGACTAGGTTATCAAAATTCACATAACACAACCTTTTATGTCATAGCCATCTTTTTTCTACTTGAGCTATGAAACATGAATTTACAATTAGATCTAGGTAGAATAGATTACTTCTTGTTTGATTAGCTATCCCAACTAGATTTCCATTTCCATCCAGCATCTTGGCTTTCATATTCATGAATTCTACCTTGAATCCAAAGTTATTTAATTGTGCCACACTAAGAATATTATTCTTTAGTCCTTCAACCCAATAAGCATTGTCACATCAGAGATCATTGGTTAGTGCAATACAACCTTCTCCATTGACATAACAAGGTTCATCATTTCTAAATATTACACTCCCACCATTATAGTGTTTGAAGTGCTCAAATTTTGATATATAACCAGTCATGTGGTCAAAACAACCACTATCAATAATCCATGTATCAGTCTTACTAACATGAGAAATAAGGGCCATCTTATCATTCTCATCATCTGATTCATCCTTAATAGCAATGTAAACCATTTCATCTTCGTCACTACTATCAAAATCTTTAGCCATGTAACAAGATTTCTTACCTTTTTCCTTGTAGTCTTCATAGCTTTTGGAATCCTTCTTTCCTTTGTACTTGTCATGCTTCTTTTCTTCTTTTCCTTCTCTATTTGGACACCTTGTAGCAATATGACCAACTTCTTCAAAAGAAAAGAAGATCAAAGGAATTTTAACTTTGTACTTTCCTTTTCCTTTGGGAAATCTTCTTGTAAGAAATGCTTCAATGACTTAAAGATCATCATCATAACCATCTTCATCTTCACTATTAGAGACTTTGCAACTTTCTTTCTTGAGTTAGGAACATAATTATCAAAATTATCTAACTCAAATGTTGTCAACCTTCCCACTAGTGCATCCAAGGTTATCTCATTATTAGGATCACATCTCATTTCTTGAATAGATAACACTCTGATTGCATAAACAAGATGAATGGTTTTGAGTACCTTACTTACCACTATTATATCATCAATTATCTGAGTTGAGGCTCTAATTATACACACACTAGCTTTGATTCTTTCACCGTACTATGCAATGTTCTCATCTTCTTTCATCTACATCTAATCAAACTGACCTTTGAGACTTTCTTCATTAGCTCTCCTTACATTTTCATCTCCTCCATAGATAGCTTTCATCCTAATCCAAGTCTCATAAGGATTAGCACAATCTTTGACTTCATCAAATTTGGCATAATTGAGAGTAGAAGCAATGTCAATCATCATAATGTTATGGTTCTTATTTTATGTAATTTCTTCCATAGTCATAGTTCCAATAGGTACCACATACTTGGTGTTTAGATATTTTAGGCAAGAGTCTCCAAGTCTTTCCAAATGTAGCTTCATGAGTTCCTTTCATGCTTGGAAGTTATCTCTATTTAGCTTAGGGATCTCCCTTTTGTAAGACATCTTGATCTTTTTCTTAGGTCCTTGAAACTTTCTCTATAAGCACCAAAATCTTTAATACCAATTGTTGGAAATGTAATAGGAGTAAATAAGAGGGGAGGGGTGAATCAGTTACCACAAAAATAAATCCTAGTCCCATTAGATTTCAATACAAAAGAGAACAAAACTCTGCTGAAACTAAAATACCGATATAACTCAGTTAGCTCTAAAACACTTGATTAATGTAGCAACTCAATTTACACTAAGAATGACTATCACTCAATAAACACTTAGTTAATACTCAATATATGCTTTGTTACTTTGTTAACACTAAACATATAGATCTTATGATATTAAGTGTGATTAACCTTAATCAACTTAGTTTCATAATCATAAGGAAAATAGCATGAACACAAGAGACATGAAGATTTAACATGGAAACCCAATTTGAGAAAAACCACCAATTGAAACTAGTTACTATTTTTCACTCTTCTGAAGTGAGCCTTGTTAGGATCCAATCCTATTAAAGCTTCCACAATAAGTTTTTCATTGTGACCCTATTAATGAATTTAGTTCACCCTGTTAGGAGTGGCCTTGTTAGAGGTCTTTAGACACTTCAATCTAGAAATGCCACCTTGTTAGAGGATTTGGCAAATAGTTGTTCAGATAACTCTATTAGGAGATTTGATTCACTGCTACAATTATTAGAGAGTAACAATGATATGACTTGATTTTTGATACAACTATATTTTCTAACTTAATATCTTTTTTTTGGCTTGAATACTTGATCCTTCTTGATTAGAATGTTCTTTGTAGCTCATTCAACTCAGATACTCTGATATCCTTTTAGTTTGTTTCCTTGATTTATCTTTCCATTCCCATGCTTCTTTTACAATTCAATCCTCAACTTAACCTTATACTTGTATCTTTTACCTTGTCAAGTTAGCTTGAATATAACTTCAAACAAATGAAATTCATCCCATGAGTCGGTTTGAACTAACCAACAAAATTGATAAAGGAAAATCCTTCATTAACTAACCCAACTCAATCAATACTAACTCAGAAATGACTTTCCTTTAGAATTCTTTTGGTAACTAAATGAGCTTAGTTAACACTCATTCCAGGCCAACTTTTCTTTGGTAAATGAGTGAGATTGATTAACAGTAGTTCCATGCAAACTTTCCTTAGATGACTAAGTGAGCTTAGTAGATACTAACTTTGAACTTGGTTAATGTTGAAATGTTTGCCAAACACTAGAACTTCCTTTGACTCCCAAGTGAGATTGGTTAACACTAGTTCCATGCATACTTTCCTTAGATGACTACGTGAGCTTAGTAGATACTAACTTTGAACTTGGTTAATATTGAAATGTTTGTCAAACATTGGAACTTCCTTTGACTATTGAGTGAGCTCGCCATGCACTATTTTCTTGGTATATTCTTGATATTTTTGTAACATCAAAGACAACATACAATTGAATGATTTTATCCCAAAAAACTATGGCCTCATATTGCATTGCCTGAAACCAAGAGTTTCAAGTAATTAGTTGTCATGCAATCTTATAAGGGTAATGCTGACCTTCACTTGGTTTTGAGAATAGTTTAATGTTCTCTACTAAGTAGGGAAGACCATGTGAAGGTGGAAGCTCATTTGGCCCCACCCCCTCCTCCCCTCAACATCTAAATTCACCATTAACATCTAAGATAATTAAGAAAGGATCAATCTTTAAAGTACTTGGAATGTCCTCATCACCTCCTACTACTCTTAGGGGAAGTCCATCTTCATTTCTCACAAGCAATTCATCACAATTCTTTACTAATTCTCATACATCTAACATGGGTACATCTAGGAATGCCCTCATCACCTCCTACATAAAATGAATCCAATATTACAAAATTCCCCCTAAAAAATAATAGTTCAAGTGAAATAAATACATAAAAAGTGAGAGAGAAAAAGAGGAATATACTTACCAATAGGTGTTTCCATCGCATCTGTGGCCATGCTACATATTGAGTGAGTTTTATTATTTTTCTATTATACCAAGATCTCTTTTTTTATACATGTACATATATAGACACACACATATGTGTGTATGTATGAATATATACATATACATATGTATATATGTATATATATATGCATATATACATACATACATACATACATATATAAAGATCACAAGGGAACATACATGCATACATGTATGTATATATACAAAGCGGTATTTTTTAAGGTGATAAGTGACCTACCTTAAGATGCTCCACAAAAATAATGCACACCAAGAAAAATGGGCAAAGTTTCAAGAAATTTTACGAAAATATATGATAGCAAATATTTTTAGAAAGAAACAAGCCATAACCTAGTTAAATGGGTCTAGTTTCTGATTAGTTGGGTTGATTGCAAATTCATGTAGAATTTTCATAAAATTAGGTACAAAAAAATAAACAAGATGTAGAGATCACAAGGAAAATGACAATGAGATGCAAAGATCACAAGGGCACAACAATGAAATGTAGCGATCACAAGGGCATGACTATGAAATCCTAGATCTCCACTAATATAGACATACATACATACATACTTATATACATACATATACTTACATACATGCATATATACATACATAAATATACATGTATGTATGTATGCATATATATAGAGAGATCTTTTTTAAGGTGCTTATTACATCTTAGCACAATAGAAAAATTGATCTAGCTACATACTTATTCCAGAATCTAAATAATAAAATAATAAAACCCATACTAAGTGACTAACCTCAAAATCTTGCACACAAATAATAAAGAGTTAATGAGAAATGTGTGTTTGTGTGTGTGTGGGTGTAATGTATGTATGTAGGGGAAAAATAATGTCCATTAACAACGACATTAACTTTGCCCTTTTTTCCTGATCTATATGTGTGTGTGTACACAAAACCAATGGGGGATGATTAATGTCATTTTTTTTTTTTTTTTTTTTTTTTCATTTTGTGTAGTCCTCCACATGTCCTATAGGAATATGTGTACTACATATACATTTTCTTTTCTATTGTAGCAACAATAGTAGATACTTGGGATCTTCACAAGGAGAGCATGCCGATACATGCATGGTTACATCCTTGTCTTCAATTGTTGGGCTAGTGTATGGAGCCTTTGTATCAAACCATTCATTATAAATTGGGTAATGTGCTTCATGCATGGCATTCAATTGATGCATTTGCATATACAATTTCATTACCTTAGAAAACTATATTTGTTCCTACTAGCTAGGAATAGTTGATTGTTCATTTTATTGTACCTAATCTGAAGATAGTTCTACAAGAATTTGTAATCAATGCTACTAATCATAAACTCTACCAATTTAGTTGGGTTATGTCTTGTTTATATATATATGTATATGCATACATATATACATACATATGCATAAATAATAGTAATGTATGTATTGCATCTACATTTGCTTTGCCATTTCTTATAAGAGTGTTTCAAGATTGGGAACCACTTCAACATCCTTTGCATGGTTTATAGGTAATTTCATTATGGCAGAGGCTTCTACAAGGGAATGAGCCTCGTGATTATGGCATTTACATAGAAGTAGAACTTGCTTCTTCAACTCCTTAGTGTTAACTCTTCACTAAAGTTATTCTTCTAGCAGTGAGAATAGTTGTTAGAAATTCCTAGGAGGCAAGAGACCCTAAACCTATGCTACATTTTCTAGAGACATGGGAGTAGTTCTCATAACATTTTGGATCATATAGTGATGCCCAAATTAATCCCAATAGTAGATACTTGGGATCCTCATAGGGAGAGCATGCCAATAAATACATGGTTACATCCTTGGCTTCAATTATTGGGCTATCATATGGAGCCTTAATATCAAACAATTTTTTATAAATTGGGGAATGTGCTTCATGCCTAGCATTCAAGTGATGCATCTGCATATGCAATTTTATCACCTTGGAAAACTGCATTTGATCTTTCTAGCTAGGAATAGTTGATTGCTTATTTTATTGTACCTAATCTGGTGACAGTTCTATAGAAATTTGTAATCAACTCATCTAATTAGTAAAAAAGACCAATTTAACTAGGCTATGGCTTGTATATATATGTATATACATACATACATACATACATACATACATATATACATATAAATAAATAATAGTAATATATGTATTGCATTTGCATTTGCTTTGCCATTGCTTATAAGAGTGTTTCAAGGTTGAGAACCACTTCAACATCCTTTGCATGATTTAGAGCTAATTTCATTATGGAAGAGGCTTTTTCAAGGGAATGAGCTTCATGATTATGGCATTTATACAAAACTAGAATTACTTCTTCAACTCCTTATACTCAACTCTTTACTAAATTTATTCTTCAAGTAGTGAGAATAGCTACTGCAAATTCCTAGGAGCCAATGGAACCTAAACCTATGCTACATTTTTAGGAGACATGGGAGGATTTTTCATAACAATTTGGATCACATAGTGATGCCCAAATTAATAGTAGCAGTAGATACCTGGTATCCTCATAGGGAGAGCATGCTATTACATGCATGGTTACATCCTTGGCTTCCATTGTTGGGATATACACATGATGGTCTTTAGGTTTATGTCTTTGGAATTCTTGGTATCTATCTAGATTCTATGAAACAACAAGTGCTTGTATAATCTAGAGATATATGGGTGATTGCATAATTAGAGTATCTAGTTGAGATGCATTGTAATCAAACTAGAGGAAATCATTGACAAACTAAATGTATAATGAAGAGGAATCTTGAAAAATTGATTGTTGAAATACTAAAATGAAAGCTATCAAGGATCAAACACCTATGCTAGAGTTATAACACAATGTGAAGTTGATTTTAGATATAAACAAAAAAAAAAAAACATGATCTAAATCAGTCCCCATTTGTTTTGATTGTGAAGAGTTGTGCACAAAATAGGGTGGAGAGCTCTAATAATTGGTGGAGAGATGTGAGCTCAAAATATTGGTGAAGATTTCATTGTCGTGCCCTTGTGATTGCTACATTTCATTTATGTGCCCTTATGATCGCTGCATTTCATTGTCATTCCCTTGTGGAGAATAGTGGAGATCTATGATTTTGTTGTTGTGCCCTTGTGATCATTGCATTTTGTTGTGATCATTAACATACATTCATATACAGAGATCACAAGGACATGGCAATGAGATGCAAAGATCACCAAGCCATGAAAAAAAAATATGGAGATGCAGAGATACATATATACATACATACATATATACATGCATACATACATATACACATACATATATACATACATACATACATACATCTACATATGCAATTTTATCACCTTGGAAAAATATATTTGATCTTTACTCAATCACCAAGAGATAATTAAGGTGAGAGGCTTTCTACAGTGGAAGCATTCATCAATGTAAAAAATTTACTATTTTAAAAAAAATTGACAGTCATTTCAATGTCATGTATATTAAAATGGTAGATAAATCATATTAATAATACTAAACATTAACATAATTTAATTTAATTAACTTTGTAACTAAAACAGGAACTAGCCATTTTTATCATTGTTGTTAGCTATTATTATGTTCCAAATTACAAAAAGGTGATCCAAACAATCATATTGAATATTTGAAATATTTCATAATAAAGTTTTTATGAGAAAGAAAGAATCATAGTTGAAATATATTTAATAATAATACACCTGTTACAATAAAACTCTTATTTAATAATATTTCTCGAGGAAAAATAGACTAAGGAAGCTTTATTTAATTTACCAGTATTGAGTCTGATACTTGCATGGATGGTTACAAGCTAGATAGTTGGGTGTGAAAGGAATTGAAGCACCTCACTTCAATGGCCTACTCAACTTATTTTATTGTATATTTTAAGAAAAAAATTTAAGTGCAAAGGCAGGCATGGTAATGAAATCACATACCATAAATCTTGACTAGGCTTGGTATGTAATTTCTTTCTTAATTTAAATCATCCATGCATATGAAAATCCCTCTCAAAAAGGTAATGATTTCCTTTGCAATATTTAACTTAAGTTGAATATTTTCTTTAATTTTGTGCCAAATATGAGTATTTTAGAGTTTCATTGAAATATATTGTTTGCAAAAAGAATGTTAGTTTTTAATCATGCTACTTTGAGAGACAAAAACTTCATTTTCATAATGATAGTGAAGGATTTTTAAAGAATATTGCCATTAATTTTGGTTCTATAGTTTATTTCATGTATCTAGCTTTTCCTCTTTTCTCCTTTTGATTTACTTTTGATTGAAATATGAATGTACTTTTCTTTCCCAAATACAATTTCCTAACATTGTGTAACAATCAGCAATATTTCACATTTTTTTTCTAGATTTGTCAATCAACATTTTTTTATCAATGCAAAAGTCATATCCTAAGATTAATTTATTCATTTATATATAGCGATATTTAAAGAATGTGAACATGAACAGACTTTTGCATACTTAGTTTGGTATGAATAGTTCTAATTGAATGCAAAGATAATTGCTTGTGTGAATTCAAGGCATGTATGATTAATTTAATTTAGCACAAGTTCTATGCAAGTGTGTATGTATGCATGTAAAGTAGTTCACATAGTGAATTGATATGCATACATACATGCACATATGCATACAATCATCATAATTAGTTATCCTTGAATTTGACCAAAGTGATTATATATGAATAAGAGATACATGTTTAGAAGGAAAAAAAAGAATATTTACATAGGTACCTCTTCTCCCCTTGAAGAAAATCATAAAGCAAGGGCACAAAGATCACAAGGGCATAGAATGACAAAAAAATGAAAAGATCACAAGGGAATCACAAAAAAATCTTGATCTCCACTGATCTCCACCAATGTTTAGATCTCTCCATCCTCATTCGAGGCTCTCTACCCTCTTTTTTGCACAGCTCTCCACAATCAATCAAAACAAATGGGGAATGATTAATGTTATGTTATGTTTTCTTTTTTTATTATAATCCATAATCCACAATCAACAAGATCTCTCTCTATATATACATACATACATACATAGAAACACACACATATATGCATATGTATATATATACATACATGCATACATACATATATATATACATACATATATATACATACATACATACATACATATATATACATGCGTATATACATACATACATGAAAACAACAATGTTGAAATGAATTTTGAAATGAAACCTATCGATGATCAAACACTTATGCCAGAGTTACAACACAATGTGAAGTTGATATTAGATAAGGTAGAGTTTGATAATCAAAATTTAAGGAATGAGAGTGAAGGAAATGGAGTGTCTTAGAAAGAGAAGGAGAAGGAGTAGCTTTAGAAAGAGATCACATAGTAGAAAGAATAGTTGGAAACAACTCCTTACACTCGACTCTTCACTGAAGTTATTCTTCAATTCCTTGCATATGCAATTTTATCATCTTGGGAAATTGTATTTGATCCTGCTAGCTGGGAACAACTGATTGTTCATTTTATTATACCTAATCTGGTGACAGTTCTACAAGAATTTTTAATCAACCTGGCTAATCAACAACTAGACCCATTCAACTGGGTTATGACTAGTTTCTTTCTAAAAATTTCTACTATGATATGTTTTTGTAAAATTTCTTGCGAACTTTGCCCATTTTTCCTAGTTTTCATTATTTTTGTGAAGGATCTTGAGGTAAGTCACTTAGTACAAGTTGAGTGAGTTTTATTATTTTATTATATGGATTCTGGAATATGTATATTGCTGGATCAATTTTTCTATTGTGCTAAGATGTAATAAGCACCTTTAAAAATATCTCTAAATATACATGTTTAGAAGGAAATATAAAGAGATATATACTAGTTTAGAAGGAAAAGAAATGAACATTTACATAGCACTTGAAGAAAATTGTATAGCTAGAGCATGGAAATAAAATTCTAGAGAAAGGGCATGGAGATCACAAGGGCACAACATGCGAAAAAAATCATAGAGAAAGGGCATAACAAAAAAATCACAAAGCAAGGGTGCAAAAATGAAATGCAAAGCTCACAAGGGCATGGCAATGAAATCGTAGAGCAAGTGCACGATAGTTAAATGCATAGATCACAGAAACAAAATCATAGAGCAAGGTCATAGAACAAAATGCAGAGGTCACAACAACATTTAGAGATCTCCACCCTCTTTCGTGCGCAGCTCTCCACAATCAAAAAAAAATCGGGAATGATTTATGTCATGTTTTCTTTTCTTTTTTATACTCACATGGGCATCACTATTATGATGCCAATATCCGTATTGTGATGGCAATGGGGACAACTACAAAAATAGAACATGAAAATCACCACAAATTACACCATTGGTGCAAAATTTCCATCACAATTTGACTCCAAATTTTGTAGTGAGAGGAGAAAAATAAAGTTGAAATGGAGATAATTCACAATGTTATCAGAGTCATTCACTAGTAAATTTTGACCCAATTTTTGACGAATTTTGATCAAAATTTTGACCCATGTTCGTTGAAAGTGTGACCAAGTAGTATGTCATAATTTTTATCATTGAAATTTTGATGAACGCTTTGGTCAAAATTTTGTTATTTCTTTTGAGCCTAATGTTTCATTATTGGTCAAAATTTCAACCAATTCTTGGTGAAAAATTTCCAAAAATTATTTTGACCAATTCTAGCCCATCCCATGACTAGGATGTCATGGTCATGGCCAAAGGATTGGTCAAAATTTTGACAAAATCTTGGTGGAAAACTTTCAAGAATTGGTCAAAATTTCAACCATTTCTAGCTCATCCCACCACTAGGATGTCGTGCGACCAAAGGGTTGGTTGAAATTTTGACCAATTCTTGGTGGAAAACTTTCAAGAATTGGTCAAAATTTTGACCAATTTTGGTCCATCCCATGACCAAGATTCCATGTTCATGACCAAAGGATTGGTTGAAATTTTGACCAAATCTTGGTGGAAAATCTTGAAGAGTTGTTCAAAATTTTGACCAAACTAATTTGTTTTTTAAAAAATACAATGAGTTGCAGTGATATTGATTACCATCAATATTCTACATAGCTAGTATAAAAATTTTCTACATGCATGAATCTTCCAATGAATGCCTACTTGTGGACTCTCTCTTAGATCATCTTCTTTGATCACTTGACTAGCACAATATCAGAAGAGGCTTGGCAGTGGTTTCCATTCTATAGCACATCTGTCCAACGATTTTGAAGCTAATCTAATGGTGAGCCCTTGTCTATCATTAGGTGTCTACTTGGCACTCTAGCAATTTTTTATGAACCTATCATGACTAATGCGAGATTTGATAATGAAAGCTCCCAGTGACCCTCCAATAGAATTAGTGTTGTTGTTCAAGAAAGACATTTTTTAGATTTTGAATATTGGCATTAGCATCCTTTCTATTGGAGAGTCATAAAGCATCTGGATTGCTATGCAAGGGTTCCCCAAAGTCATCTCTATGCAACTTCATTAGCACAATTTGTGAAATGGTTTAGTAGTTGTTGTTGTTCTAATGTGTCATTGTGGTTACCTAGAAAGTGGTTTAAAGGGTGAGCCATCATCTAGTAGATGGGTTGTTTATCACAAGTGATGAGGGAGCTTTTGTTATCAAAAGCTCCTTGTGGCTATCAAATGGAGCCATTTCCAATAATGAGCAAATGATGTTCCAAATGAAGTCAATGTATGAGCAGAATGAAGTAGCAACCCATATGCTATGCACGGAGCCATAAAGATGTTTTTCTTTCTCACTCTATTGGCACAAATTTGGGAGTGTAGTTCAATAGTGGTTATTGTTCTAGTATTTCTTTGTAGTGATCTAGAAAGAAATGCTAAGGGTAGAGCTTGCATCTAGCACTTGGGATGTTTGTGCAAGTGAGTAGGGGAGCTTCTATTATGCAAACCTAGTTAGACAGAGTAGAGTTATTGGCATCATTATCAACCACAGACGAATCATTAAGATCAAAGTTTGAATCCATGAATTTTTAGGGGCATAAAGTTTGATATTCTCAAGGAGGCCCTTCAAAGAATCAACCACCATGAGGATGCACATGAAGATCTTCCATGATAGTAAGGTTTCAGCATAAATGGAATCATTGTTGTGACAATTGCCAAAATTCAAACTCTCATTAGATTATTGCATCTATAGGTTAGGTGTGTTCATTGGGCTGATGTATCTACAAGACATGTGTCTTCATGGGACTATTGTGCTCATAGGTTGTAGGCTTTCACTTGATTGCAATAAGAGCTCATCTTGTTGATAAAGGTGCATTACAATGGTAATAATTTATCATGCTACCATTTAAGAAGTTCATTAAAAGGATTTACAATAAAGCATTTTCTTCCTATTCATAGATGCTTCCTAATTGTTTTCCTAAGGTACTAAAAATGGCCCTAAAAGAACCATAACTTTTTCCTACTGGAAAAGCATGGAAACAACTGATATGGAATCACATCAATAGAACTTTGAATAAGACTAAATGAAACTTTCCTAAACTAGATATGCCTAATTAATATCAGGTGAATGCGACCAATGAAATCTAAAAAATGCACTAAAAAACTAATGATACTATCAACATCTATTATTTTCCCATAATGATACCACAAGATAATAAACAACAAACTACATCCATTATCAAAATATTATATTTTCTCAATACACTCGAGACATTATTAAGGATTCACAACATTTAAGCACATGTCTACAAACTCCAAAGTAGGAGCATAAATACCATGAAAAATTAAAAACCAAGTTTAAAATTACCATGAAGGAAAGAAGTCATGTTAGAATGATGCACCCATGTGTTAACAATAAACAATAATAAGTTAATCACAATATTGGTATAGAAATGAATTGTACTTGATTCCCCAAATTAGACATGTACAAAATTCATGTGAACATAATCATTTAATAATATTGAATAAAAATTAATATATACCTTGAGACATACCACATGGGATTCCACATTTCTAGATGAATTGGACAATATACAAGTAAAGACAATAATAAAATTTCCAAATAATTGACATTCTAAAAAGCATAAGAATAAGAAAAGTTTGTAACAAATCAAATCATGCAGAATTTTTTTATAAAAACTTATAATCACTCATAGTCATGCATATCCTCTTTTGAGTTGCAAAGCACCCACTTGGTGTAATCATGTTGCAAAGGAGGTGAATAGAAACATTGTAAGTAATGCATCAATTTATTGTAAATTATTGTGAATTCAAAAAACTTGAAAAAAGGAATCAACTATTATTAAACTACATTCCTCAAAAACTAATTTTCATGTACAAGGATGTCACATTTCATAAAAGATAAGAAAGATGCCTGATGCCTAGAGACTTATATGGGTACTTGGGTGGAAAGTTAAGTTTTCCATAATATACTCCTCATGATCAAATTTAAAGTGAACCATGTATGTTGTAAGGAATATGATAAATACTAAATATCTTTACTAAATAATGTTCAATATCTGGGGCAATAAATTTCTACAATTGGGCCTGGAAATAGGAGAGTATAAGTCATCTAAAATAAGCCCACAAAAAAGTGCATGAACAATCTATAGGTGCATGTACTCAAGCAAACACTAATTAAGATACAAAAATAGAGAAATTCAAGAAAAACAAAACCCATGTTTCAATCCCACATTGTATTCCCAAAACCACATTAGACATATAATAGTAAACCAACATAGCAAATTACATGACCATATCTATGTTTCAGTTCATTGGGATATTAATTGCATCATTTAACCATACATACAACATGATACACTCATTTATTCACATGCATGGAACATATTTCCATATCAAGGATAAAGTATGAAAATGAAGGAATCGTAAAAAAATAATGAAAGAATGAAAGAATGAATCATCTTTTACTCACCATTGACAAGGGAGAAAAAAACATGGTTACTAAAGCAACCACCCAATGATCCGAATAAAAAATTCTCGTCCTGTGCCATGAAATTTTGTAACTTACTACAGATGTCAATAATTTCATTTAGGTTGGAATTTAAGTCACTATTTACCATGGTATTGTTCCCCTTAAGTTTTTGTTTATGTTTCCTATTTGTAAATTATTTTTTATCATATTCACCAATTTTATTTATTGTCAATACTATCATTTGATCATGTACTTGCAACATTATAATGGATTAAAATTCATTCAGCTGAAACCATGAGTAACAGTGATTGGTTGTCTATTTTGTTTCTCTTACCACCAAATTATATACCATACCCATCAAATCTAGATATGTTAGAGGTTGGAAATGATAATATGACTAGATATCTCCATTGTTGGTTCATAATGGCCTTTGGAGGTTTTTTAGAGGAGGAAATGTACTAAAATTTAGTTTAAGTGGTGAATTTTAAGACTATGCTCTAGGCAAGTTGAATGGTAACTTGACTAGGAGTAGTAATATAACAAAGAAGCAAAACTTGTAGAGCCAATGATTGAATGAGCCAAACCAATAGTTCAAGGATGTGTGTGAGGGTCCTAATAATAATTAATATCCTATTGGGACATGAAAATATTGTAATATTTATTGTAGAATGCTAATTGTATCCACCTCATCATATCTACCTCCATAATTGACTGCATAGCCCACTTGATCACCTCAACACCTTCAGCCAATTCCAAAACCCATACCAAAACTATGGAAACTACATCCATATTTGATATGTAACTATGTTTGGAATCAAAAAACTCCCCTCCAATAAATTCCATCACCACATCCACAAATTCTCTATCCCTAAAATTGAATAGCCACTTCAACTGTTGGACCAAAACTGGTCCAGAAAAGGTAGCTTGCTGCCTACAAGATAGTAATGTAAGTGTCACTTCCATCACCACCAATGTAACTAATAAAAAATAAAAATTGTAGTAGGGAAATAGGAACACCTACCCTTCTTATAGCTTCCCTCTACATTAGAGCATATTTCCTTTGGAAACCATTGGTGCAAGCATATAAGGATCAACCAAAGAGGGCATCACCATTGAAGCATATAAATATTTTCATATGAGAGACAACTTGGTGTAGGGTACCTTGACCATCTCCATGAAATTTTTGTTCATGATTAGTAGGTTCTTATGTCATGTTAGTTTAGGGATTTAGTTATTTCATATCATGTTCAAATTTAAGGTCTTGTTGACCAGTTTCTTGTTTTAAGCATTATGGGTCATAGTGAGTCAAAAGTAGGAAAATTCCATGCAAGGGCATAAATGGGGTATAATTTAGTTTTAAAAGGTCTTAATAAGCTCTTAAACCTATTTAGGGTGTCTAGGAAGCATAAGAAATCATAAAATGCAAAATATACAAAAAAGTATAAAAATAGTCAAAAATTGCAATCAGCAATTTGTGCAAAATTGCAAGTGTTAGAAGGTGAATAGTCATCCAATTGAATGAGCTCTTAAAGGAGGTAAAAGTTATTCTTTTTGGTTATAAAACATTACATCTTCATGTAGAAGATATGGGGAGAATGTTTGGAGAAGAGGAACACAATGTTTTGTATATGTTTGTGAAATAGAAATCAACATTTTGGTGTAATATTGTTGTGATACTGGCATTTAATTTATAGTCCTTCTATCTTCTGGTGGAATTCATGGTTGTGATAATTTAAAGCTTCCTATTTATGGTGAAGAGTGTAGTACTTATGTGGTTGATTGAACATAATATTATCATTATATTATTACCAAGTATGCATTACTTGTTGTTTGGATAGTAAATTCTGTATATTTTTAGAATATGGTGTGACAATGAATGCATGTTTTTTTTTTCCATGGAAGTAGAGAAGATGGTGAAATATTATTGTGTTTTTAAGATGGTACTAGTATGATTCTACACCATAACTCAATCCCCCATAGATTTATGAACCCAAAATCAACAAGTAAATGTTGTTGTAAATAAAAGCAATGAATCAACATTCTAAAGAAACTGTGACAAAAGTTTTATGAGAGCTGCATAGTATTGGAATTTTGGTGGGAATCCATGGGATGTTAAGAAACATTTTTTAAAAGTATGGAATAGCTAATATATTGAATTTTGGAGTCAGCAATTACACTCAGCAATGAAACCCTCTCCAAGGATGGGTTTGAAAGTTTAATCATCTACTCAAAGAAAAGGAGCTCGATAATCAATAGTTTGAAGATTCTCAATAAGGTAATGATAACTTCAAGTTCATTGATGGTTTTATTTGAGAGTTTTAAGATTTTGTAACATTAGTATGAGTTTTAGGCCTATTAACTAGAATAGGGCCTTAGGTTATATACCTTATTTGATAGTTGGAAATCTATAATTTTGGAATTAAGTCAATTTTAGTAATGGGTATCTCAATCTACCTTTAGTTTTGGTAGAGTTGGATTTATTACCCTAATCCAAAGGTAGAGTTGTAAGGGAGAGTCCACATAGGAAGAGTTTGTGAGAATTGATGATTTGAAGCCCACTAAGGTGTATAAACTTTATGCATGTTTGGAATCTCATTATTGGTGATGAATTTAAGCCTTTGGAAGTAGTTTGCATTTTGGTGAAGGTATACATAGAGGAATTTGGAATAGGCCAATCACCTAGTCTCTAATCTTGGATAATCCTAAGGATATCATATGCTATGCTTTGGTAAGGTTGGAAGAAGCCTAGCCTAGTAGCTTGAGAGTTTGGTAATAAGAAACAAGATCATCACCTCCTCCTTGCATCACAACTTTAGTACTATTTAACAATAGAATAATATTATCATATCAAATAACCTATCGTAACATTTAGAGTATATTATTATTATTATTATGGTTTCCATATTATCAATTCTATATTAGACACAAAAAGTAGTACCTAATATGTAGATCACTCTTAGTTGTCTATTGATAGGCACATATTTGCTAATTTGATGATATACCTAATCATTTGGAATGTGTTACTTTATATTTTTCATAAGGTCATCTAAATAGTACCATTTTTAATGTAAGCAAAAGGAGTAAAAAAAAATTTATTTTTTTGTTTGGAAAGTTAGTGTCGATATGATTTTGAGAAGGTACTTTAATCAAATGATTTCACAAACTATGCTCAAATAATTTTTTCATCCTTTTTCAATCTAAAGTTGATAGAGAAATATTCTTGTTGGTGCCATGAAAAACTAATATTACTCCAAATCAATGTAGCTTCAAACATTACTACCATGGTACCAATAACACTTCACAAATGAGTATCATTCGGTATAAGGCTCTAAATTATGGAACATGTCTCACAAAGCCCTTGAGTTGATAAAGCAATTCAACTTCTAGAAGAAACATGAAATACAAATGAAACATGTGGACATGCTTCAAATGGCTTGTTGATGATTTTTGTCATAGAGGTTTGCACCTTTGTCCAAAGTTTTTACCTAAGGAAAACCTTGTGAAACATGGAAACAACCTCCAAGCTGTGGGACTTGAACTGTGAGGTTGAGTCTCTGGAGAAGGTAGGCTTCCTTTACTATCAGGGTGCACCTAACTACTCTTGGAGAGGAAAAGGGAGAAGAAATGCATGAAAATAAAATCTACCTATTCTAACCTAAGGGGGTGATGCACCAAAATAGAGTGTTCAACCAATCCTTTCCCATATATGCACTATTGAACCATCATGACACCAAAGGATATACACATTCAAACTTGTTTTAACCTAGCAACCACATGCAGATCAAAAAACCTAGATGAATGACATAAGGAAGAGAAGATTTACTTATATATAATTCATAGGCGAAAAGAGATATAGTCATGGAGATCATAGATCTCTACAAAACACCAATGAGAGGAAAATAGTTCTTGCACTTTCTAATTAATGGTTGAAAGAGATAAGGCAGAATGTTATACAATTCAGAGGCAAAGGGAATTTACAGTGAAATTGTAGAGCAATAATAGAGAAGTCAAAGAAGAGTTGACCATAACAAAATCTACAAAAATTGCCTTTATAGCTCAGGCATAACTAAAATGTCCTCTAACTGAAGTTACTCTACAACCACTGCCATTAAGTCTTATAGAGAATAATCATGTAGATCTAGGGCAAATCCAACCTTGGCACAAACCTAAGAAATCTAATTTTTGATGGAACAGGGTCTTGAAAAGATAGAAACAGTGCCATTAAATAGTTCTAACTAGGTAGATGGATAGGATTAGAGGTGTTGGAGTGTTCTCCTTCATTTCCCAAGCATAGCATTCACTCAGAAGTGGTTGAAATCAATCATGAAGATTGAATCATGCGAGTAAACCTGATATCCTCTATTTCTATCTTGTGAATCAGCAAGGTCAAATAGTCAACTAGATTCTGGCACCAGGATGAGCCACATGGACTAATGATTTTGTTCTCTTTTTCCACCTCATGGAGTCTTCATGCATTTGACTATATCTTCTTTACCAACTGCGCCACCTCCTAACCTTACCGTGACTGCCTCAGGAAATTGTGACCTTAACTACCAACCTTTCTATTAATACCTTGGCCTGGCCCACCGAGACACATGCCACTAAATCACTATCTCACTATGAATAACCTCTAAACAACTCTTCATAGTGAGATAGCAATGATCATAGATCAATATTGATCTAATGATAAAAAATCCTCATGTGTTTATGGAAGGGGTGTGGGTCCAAGGTATCGATGACATCAGAAAATCTGCATAGTTGGCGAAACAAAACCCCACTTAAGCATTGTCACCCCTCCACATCACATGAGGTCCCACAAAAGACTTATTTCATAGTGACTTGCCATGTCACTAATGGAAAGATGCTTGAGTTTTTTGATAGCGAGATAGCGAGTGCCAGGGACTTTATCAAAACTTGGTGCCAGAGAAACAAAAACACCACCGTTGCCATTTGGATCAACTAACTATTTTGATAGCACCTACACATGGTTGGAAGGTTAGTCAGAAAACAAATTTTCAACCACCGTACCTTCTCCTCCAGTTTCATTTTTTAGATTTCTCGATACTCTCTATGTCACTATGGGAAACATCCTCGTAGCTTTTCATAACAACATAACGATGATCATAGATTTATGCAAGATCCAATGGCGGGGAAAGTTGCAAGTCTATAGAAATATTAAAGTGCGCTATCACTTAGGAAATAAAATATAACCTAAGGCTTTAAGCATTTGTTTTTTCATATTTCTCAGCATTTAAATAATATAGAAGATGGGAAGTAGCCGTTGGGCAGGCTTGTATTTGAAGTTCAAATTTTGGCGGGGGTAAAATTAGCTAACATTTCTGGCAACTCAGAGGGGACGCAAGCTAGCTATGCATGTGACCAATGTCCTTATGTATCCATTGGGCTATAGAGTCACAAAAGATTTGGATCTATGCATTGTGAAACCCTATCCCTACCTCTGTGGTAGCAAAACATTTGGAAAACCATGTCTCTGCAACCTTCAAAACCTAGAGAACTGACTATCTCACAGAGAGATAGCCTGTGCTTGTGCACTTCTTGGAAAGCTAGAAAAAAATAGAAAGAAAACTATGCTACATATGTACATGAAACCTCAAGCCCTATCAAAAACATGGTTTGAGATAGATCCCATTGACTGGGATAGGAAAAATTTCACCATCAGGCTTGCTTAGCTGAAAAGCATTGGCCTGCTTGCAACTGATAATCAGATAGGGACCACTCCACAGTGCATAAAATGTTGAGTGCCTCCTTGGTTTTTCCCTATCTGCATCCCATTTCAAAACTAAATCACCCTTTCTGAAGGTTCTGACCCTAGCCTTCTTGTCAAAGCTCCTTTTCACCCATTATTGATGTGTTTCTAGGGTCTGTATGGCCTATCTTCTTTTCTCTTCTAGCTCCATCAGCTCTACCATTCTTATTGTCATGGCATCATCTTCAATTAACTCCAATTGATGAGCTAACTCTAGGGATGGAAATTCTAATGAAATTGGAAGTCTTGCTTCTCTGCCATATACCAACATAAATGGTGAATTCCCTATTGACCTCTTCGGTGTTATTCTGTCAACCCACCATGCAGTCCTTAACTTTTGATGACAACACCTCTGGTTATCCTCTATAGTTCTTTTCATAATCCTAATCAAGTTTTTGTTGGAGGACTTAGCCAAACCATTGCCTTGAGGATAGTAGTTTGAGGATGTGCTCAAGTAGATATTATGATCAACTGCCCATGCACAAATTTGAGCTCCCAAAAAATATTTTGCATTATTTGAAATAATGGTTGAAGGGGCACCAAACTTGATCACAATTCTATCAAGGAACTCAACAACTGAAGATTTTTTGGCGTCCTTCAATGCAACTACCTCTGTTCATCTGGTAAAGTAATCTGTAGTAGCTAAAATCCATTTGTAACCAAAACAAGAAGGAGGATTGATAGGGCCTATGAAATCCAATCCCCATTGAGCAAAAGGTTGGTCCACCTAAATGGGATGAAGAGGAAGAGCTACAATCCTTTACTTGCCAGAGAAGAAGGCACATTTTTCACACTTCCTCACATACTTATGACAATCATGGAATCGGGATGACCAGTAGTAACTAGCTCTCATGATCTTCATTGCAATTGTCCTTACTGAGAAGTGACCACCATCAGGGCCATCATGAAGTTCACTAATCATTCTTTTAGCCTGGTCCTTGCTAATGCACCTTAATAGAGCTCCATTAAAATCTTTTTGGAAAAGGATACCATCAACTATGACATAAGGAATTGACTATAATCTATAATGTCTCCTTTTAGTTCTATCTAATCCTTGAGGATATCCATTGCCTAATAAGAAATTCATCATATCATCCATCCAGCTCCTTGGGTCATCATCTCTCTCTTCTTGTTGCTCTGTTAGTATCATGGCAACTTCCTCATCAGATTCTTGAGATGATATCATTTGGTTACACAACCCTTTCCCTCTTACCAGCTTGGTGATCTAGATGTCAACATCATATTCCATTACTTTAGTAATCTAGCCAGCTCTTTTCTCACTAACATCTTTGATTAAAATGAAATCCTTCACACTGGCATGGGGTACTAACAAATGAACTTTATTATGAGACAAGAGGTGTCTAAATTTCTTTAAAGCTTTGATGACTATAAGGGTTTTCTTCTCTACATAGCTATATTTGTCCTCATACTCCTTAAGGCCTTCACTAAAGAAGGTTATGGGCTGCTCTTCATCTTTGTCATTTGTTTGAGTTAGGACAGTAGAAATACTTGACTCACCAACTTAGGTATAAAGGATGAAATCCTTTTCAAAGTTTGGATTCATGAGAGTAGGAGCTAAGGCTATGGCTACCTTGATTTCTTCAAAATTTTATTTCCCTTCCTTGGTCCATGCAAAGACCATACTTTTCTTGAGCATAGTTGTAAGGGGTTTTACCATGGTAGCAAGATCAGGGATAAATCTTCTTACAAAATTTATCCTACCAAGGAAACTTTGCAGCCCTTTCTTATGTTTAGGAAGGGGAAGAGCAAGTATTACTTTTTTCTTTCTAGATCAATGGTTAAACCATCCTCAGATACAATGTGTCCTAATAATTTTCCTTTATTGGTGGAAAAGAAACACTTTCTTGGGTTAAGGGATACCCCAAACTCTCTACACCTTAAGAATACTTGTCTTAAATGATCAAAATGATCTTCCACATTCTTTGAATACACTATGATATCATCAAGGTAAACTAATACAAACTTTTCAATCATTTTTTTGAAGGCCATCTCCATTGCCTTCTAAAATGTAGCACCTGGATTGGTTAGCCCAAATGGCATTTTACAATAAGTGTAGGTACCCCATTTGGTGGTAAATGCAATCTTGTACCTATCAAAATCTTTGACTAGTACTTGATTGTAGCCAAAAAATCCATCAAGAAATCAAAACCTCTTTGAACCACTAACTTTGGATAGAATCTACTCCATGGAAGGGAGAGGATGGTGATCTTTAAGGGAAGCTTGGTTAAGGTCCCTAAAGTCCACACATAGTCTAATTTCTCCATTATTTTTCCTAATAGTGACAAGGTTTCCTACCCATGATGAGTGCTTGATGGGGAAAATTATATTGGCCTCAATCAATTTGGATAGCTCTTTTCTCATTAAGGGCTCAATCTTGGGATTCAATGGGCTCTATTTTTGTCTTACTAGTTTGACATTATCAATTAAATCCATGGTATGTTGAAACAACCTTGGGTCAAAAACCATTTAAATCATCATATGTCCAGGCAATTATATCATTAAATTCTTGACATAGATAAATAAAACTTTTTTTCTCAATCTCAGAACATACCTTCCCCATGTTTAAGGATTTTCCATCAACAATCATGACTGGAGTGTGATCATCTTGGTCAGCAGCTAAGTTCATGACTCTACCTCTTGCTTGGTCATCAGGATTGAAAACACTCTCTAAGGTAATGAGGCCCTTAGGTAATCTATTGGAACTTAGGTTAATGATTTGATCACCATACTGATCCTAAAGTCTTGACTAGCTTCTGTCTGAAAATTCTACTTCATTTTGCAAGAAGCTTACAATTTGTTCATCAGATTCAAACATTTGCCAATGGATGTTGTTGTCAGGGATGGCAAGCCTTACTACCATCTTCATTTGTTGCTTCTTCTTTTTCTCAAGATCCCCTGGCACATCATAAGATGCACCTATTGTTGCAAGTCTATCAACATGTCTATTTTCTCTTCTTGGGATGCTTTGAATATTAAATGCATTGAAACCTTCAAGAAGATCCCATACCCTATATTTATAAGACTTGAGCAAACCATTCTTGGTGATATTCTGATTTCTCACTTGGTTAACCACAAACTCACTATCTCCATATACACTTAAGGCTTGAATTCCTCTTTTTTGAGCAAGTAGGAGACCCTAAATTAAAGATTCATACTCAGCCACATTATTAGTGAAACTGAATTGGAGCCTAGAGAAGAAGTAGTACCTTACTTGTGTAGGAGAAACCAACATCACACCAGCCCCTAATCCATTCTTATACCTTGATCCATCAAAGTACATGCTCCATACCCCACTTATATCTTCTTTAGTTTCCAAAAGATTGGGAACTAGAGCACCTTTCTCTAATATACAATATGTAATGAGACCTATTTCAAGAGTTTTTGGCATAGGATCAATTTGATATGCATTAGCGCATTCATCTAAGAGAAAATCAAGTATCTCTACTAGGGAAGTGGTAGGCTCATTCATTATGTCATTCTCATCCATTTCCAGGATAGTGCAGTTCATGTTGATGAGATTAGGGGTGTAGGGCTCAATATGATGGAGGGCTAGAGGCTCTACTCTGATTGAAGCTTTGGTTCCATATCTTGTTCTAAAAAACATATATGACCAGTTAGAAGATATGTAACCACCTATTTGGGTAGTGAAGTCTCTTGATAGTCAAATGGAAAAATGTGGCTTGAATTCAACAACGGATATATCTTGAGTTATAGTACAACCAAGGCCTGCATGTAGGGCCATTTCTACATTCATAAGGATCCCTATAGTCTTGAAAGTACTACCATTCAACTGTAACACATCCCTAAAAATGGGCTCATATTTCATTCCCAAAGTATCAACAACACACCTAGGCATCACTGAACTACTAGCCCCTGAATCAATCATGCAATTGTGGACTAGTTTATCCCCTATAATTAAAGAAACATAAAATGGAGGGGGTGTAACCTTTTTACTTGTTTCTTCCTCCCTTGATGGTTGTATTAGGCTAGTGACAAAGTTTATGATAAGGAGGGAAAATCAACTCCCCTAAAAAGAAAATTAAGTGGATTTAGAATAGGGATCAACTAGTTTCATTCCTTGTGAAAAAAGGATTTCTTTTATTTCAAACATGGAAAAATTAATTGATGAAACAAAAAGAAGAATACTTGGATAGAGCATGAGAGAGAATCTAAGATATAACATAATTGATAATACCATTGAAGCCAAGAAATTGGATTGGTCCACCATTTTCAAGACAAGCTCTCCATTCTCCATGAACAAAAATTTGTAGATAGTGCAAAAACACTTTAGACTTAAAACATAATTATGATTAAAATTTTAATTTAATCTTGAGAGCAATACAATCCTTCCTTACCACAAAACTTTATTATCTGTAATCAATGTATGCTTTATATTTTCAACATACAGAGAAGCATAAGCTCTTGATAAAGGATTAGTGGGAATGATTTAACTAATCATTGATGCTAATTCCAAAAATATTCTACCTATTTTTTCTTTTCATAATATGAATTTCATTTGGTAAGTCCTGAATCTATACACTTGAGGTTATTTAATACTAATATTTGCATCATGTGCATTATAATGGTTATGTCAATAGGCAATTCAATAGGTAGGTAGTATTATAGAAATTTACAAGCCTTATCTATCACTATCCATTCTTTGTAAATGTTCTCACCACAACCTAATTATTTCTTATGTGCTAGCCCTAATACAAGTACCATATCTCTAGAAAACTCAATTATGATTCCAAAATGTTAATCATACATGGGTTGAACAAAAAATACAAAGAACTTAAGTGTGAAAAAATCCAAAATGTCCTTCTGATGTTTGCACTTGTCCTTTCCATGTAACATGACATTATCCACACTTCAACTTTTGTACTTTTTCTAAAGATTAAATCCATGCTTACAATAAATCTATTTTTTCCCTACTCTTTGGAATGTAAATCTTTCACAAGAAGATATTTTGTATACATAAAATTGATGATAGGAAAACCTTCTCTTAATTTTACTATTTAGAGTCTTCACAGTGAAATATTATGAACCAAATTTCCAAGGCTAGCAAAACAACTCAAGGAAATGATGGTGCTCAAGTTTTTCTTCAGGGAGTACCAGTGCAATTACAAGGGATCCACTACTAGAAAATGCAGAGAATATTTGTGATCATCGGAGCCCTATGGAAGGGGCTATTGGTATTTTAAATAAACAAGAGTCTATTTCAACATGTGAGGCTATTAAGGCAAAGAAGGAAAGCATTCAAAATAAATGTGATAGAAGTCATGAAGGCTAAAAAAGAATGAAGAAAGTGGAAAGAGACTATAGGAATTGAATTATTAGGTTCATTTCAAGGATATACAGATTGATATCTAGCCTCAAAATTAAGATCAAAATTATTAAATTTTGCCAAAGCTAACTACACCATTTGCAAATAAAAGGGACATATAGAATACTTTCTATTTCTATTTTGGATAAGTGTATAATCAATCACTTCTTACATTAATACCATGTATTGGGTTCTAAATCCTTTATTCATGTCTTTCAAAAGGTCTCTTTACCTTCCTTAAGATATGTGTTAATTGGTTTATTAACATTGCATGCTCTTCTTTGAATGGATCAATGATTATTACAAATATTTAGAATATCTATAAAGATTAGTACCTTAGCTATTGGGCAATAAATGCAAGGTAAATCAACAAATTATATTGATTGAAGAAAACAGAGACAAGCCAAGAATAGAATGCAAAATCTAATCAAACAAAGAGAAAAAATTTCAACCTCAAATATGCACATGGTAAGTATCCATACCTTACGCTACTACAAAATGATTATAAAAATCCATCAATGGGATAAGAGAAATAGGAACCTATGCAAAAAGGATGATGTATTTGTATAGCACCTGCAAACTTAGTAGACTGACTAAACTGACATATGTGAGATGAGAAGGATTTCTGAATAATAGATTAGACAACATATCTCATCCTAAATCTTTGAGATCGCTTGGATCACATCAATACCACCTTGAACATTATTGATCTTAACTTTTAGAATCTTATCAAGCATATAAATATCCTATATTTCAACATTATTTTTCATTTCTTGGATGGGAATAAATCAAACCACAAATTGGGCATCCCTCATATAACTCATGATATAGAGAATTTTGTACTAATGCAAATAATTAATCTAGTTTCTAAGTATCAGCTTCCCAGAACATAAGATCATTCTTTGTTCTAATATTATTTTCTTCTTTTATTAATAAAACTTTAGACTTTTTTCTCAATTGGAAATCAAATTGAAGAATAAAGAACATTTGTAACCTCATAATCCTTTCTAGTTTTTAGAATTGTATTATAAAAACAAAGAGTTGAGGTAGACACCTTTTCCATAGAGGGGATCATCATCTGATGATTTTAAGTACTAGCTTCATTGGATTCCTTCATTAGATTAATTCCCTTCTTCATTGTTTATATAGTTCCCAAAAATATCCTACAATATAGGGGTGTCTACTTGATTAGAGGGTTCAAAAATAGAATTAATTCAAACTTTAAATGCTCCACAAAACACAAATTGTGCTTGCATTCAAATAAGGACATTTATTGATACATCAGTAGATTTTATCTCCAAACCATTCAATGGTTCCTATATGGATCTCTGTGTTTCTCATCCCAATATTTCTTCTCCAACAAACTCTTCATGATATTTTAAATATTCTTATTCATGTTGAGTATATGATAAGGATTGTATGTTTGACAATTCATATTCTTTTGATAGACCACATCATTAACTTCTATTTCAACTATACCACTAATTGAAATTTCATCAATAACCTTGAAGGTAAAGGACTCCAAAGGAAAATAAGATATCTTTCTTTTTGTATTAAAAATCACTTGAGCTAACACATTAGTTTGAGGTAGTGGAATCTAGGTACTTAACACTAATGGTATTGAGGGAATTCTTGACTATGTAATTATAATGGTATTGAGGAAATTCTTCTTTAGAAGAACAAAAATCATCTATACAATAACAATACACTTTGATGGAAAATTTAATTATACTTACAAACTATCTTCTAGACATCCCATCTTTAATTGAATCTGAGAATTCTTGCTAAAACTTGTTGAACATTTTTTCCAAATACTATTAGACTCTTTGAAATTCTATGTTGGATCTTTCTTGTGTGATTAGAATATATTTTTCTACTACACTAATTCATTTCCATGTTAGACATAATGAAACATGAATGCATATTGATTCATCTTAAGTTTGATGAGGATTGTAGTATGGTAGTGACTTGAAAAGAAATGATCTTGAACTTGGTTGACTTTAGTAAATTAGGAATCCCATCCTTGTTAGCTAGGATGAATTTTTTGACATTTTGATATTTTTAATTGTTAACATGTGAACTCTATTAGAATTGAGTGATTTGTTTGTGATAGAGGAAAGAATAGAATCATATCTAGTCTTGTACTTTACAAATATTGACACTAGTAATATTCCTATAATAAATCTTGATATATAACTTGAATTAGCTCCTAAAAGTACATTCTTACAATATTATTCCCACCAATCAAGTCTTCACTCTGTTCCTAAAAATTATTTGGATTGAAAGTTTAGTTTCATTAGTATATTTCCAAAGAGGAAAACTTGAACAATTTCTATATATTAGAAAATGCTTTCCATAGTTATTCCCTCTAATGAAAATAAAGCTTCCCTTCTTTACCTTTTGCCCACCTTTTAGCTCAATTTAGGAAAAAATTATATTGCCCCAAGTTCAAGCAATTTCTAAATATTCATAAATGACTACAAGTATTCAATATTGCCAAATCAGATGTTTTACCTACTGAACCTTTTGGTGTTTGAAAATGCTGGAGGGTTTTCAATTATCCCACTAAGAAAGTGACACATCTAGGGGTAGCTAACTCCCATTTTCAACATGCCATTTCTGAAAATAGGCCAACTATAAGGCATGAACCTTCTTCTACTTCAAGCTCTGCTAAACCTAGGTGGGTGGACCTGAGATTCAATTTATACCGTACCAGTGCAAAACATATCCCTAAATCTATTTAATGCAGATAAAAACTCCTTATATCTCTTAGTAACTCATGAAATGACATGGACCTACAGTAACTACTTGCAGATCTATGGATCTCAAAAGTTGAGTGAGGGTTAAACAATTGTGCCCACTTCAAACATGAACAACTGAATTTATTTGAATAAAAGATTTGTGCAAATGCCACTCATATCAGCTTGCATCTGATTTAGTGATCAATGCCTTGTCCATTGAAACATAGAGTCATTACCAGCAGGACGACCTAACTAGGTTGCATTGCAATCAAGTTTGTCAATTGAAATCCCCTAATCCCGTACTTATGCAATATCCCCTTCATGCACCCAAAAATCCTATCAGAACTATGAAGCATTTACTTAATTGCTTGAGTCAAAAGCAACAAATATTTGATACACATTTAATCTAAAATGTCTTAAACCAAATGAACATTATCCATTCAATCACAAAGTTAATGACACATGAAGTATCAAGAGACAAAATTAGGAAACTCAAATAATTCCTATAAATCCCCTTTTGTATATTCATCCATGAAAAGACTGAATACATTAGACTGGTAAAACTAAATGAAACTATAGATACTTCACATAATCTAGCTTCAAATTCCAGTACCTCAGAATAACAATGCATAACATGAAATGATAAACTACACTGGGTGGATGGCCTTCACTGCTAGAGCTGAGCTCCATAGTCAAGAAGTAAAACCATTTACAATTGTGATTTCAACAGTAGAACTGGAACCCTGCTGGTATTACCCAGATCCAAACTGCCAACCACTGCAAATGAGAAGAAGAATGAAAGATATAGGAAAGAAGGAATTTTTTGGATTGAATCTAAACCTGACACTTTTCGACCCGAAAAAACTTCTTAGCATGTTAAAACCATCTTTCTTATCTTTTCCATTTAATTGAAAATCAAATCCCATGATTATGGCTCTTAGAGGCATAAAATATCTCAAAATGTAATCATGAAAGGATGCAACTAATTCTTGATACTAAAATGAAATCATCGTAAAAGTAACAAATCAGTTCAATCTTATGACATTGAAAATTCACTGAGAATTGATTCTTTCCACATTCAGATCCTAACAAGCTTTTAAATTTGCCCCCTAACCAATTCAAGTGCTCAATGGTGAAAACTGCTTGTTCTGCTGCCAATGCCCCTAATTTTCACAAACTAACCTATAGTGTGAACCATTGAATACTTGTACAAAAACCAACTTCAGATTTGGAAAGTTTAGGTTCTCCTGATTTCAACGGTATATTGGAGTGCCCAATTTGGTTAAAAATTTCCCTAGATATGGCCATTTGAAGATCGGCCCTCTATTCATGACTTTGGCACATAAAAGAATAAATTTGAAAAATTAATTAAAAAAGTCTATAGTTTAAACTATAGAGATTCATTATTTGGAAACATTTTTTTCAAATTTGGATGAACATGCAGTGTAGCAAAGATATATTTTTAAAAAAAATTGAAATTACTCTTTCCTCTTCAAACCATTTGAATAGCGCCACATGTCATTATCTTACTGGCTTGGGCTTGTGCAATAGCACCATGTGTCACCATGGGATTGGTCCTAATATCTGAGTGTGACCCATGTTCAAGCTCCACCAGTTTTCTAAAATCTATGGCAAGTCGCCAAGTTGCTTGCTAGAAATTCTTCATTTTTCCAATGGCGACATGGCGACCATTGGATTCTGATCACATTTTTCAACGAACTCCTTAATCCCTCCTTCCTTGTCAACACCACATGTCGCCTTCTCGCTAACTTGCTATGGTAACTTCCTTGCATCTTCCTTGCATCTTCCACATAGTGACTTAATGATGACCACATGATCAAGACATGTGGCAAAATCTCCTCCTTCCGAGTTAATCTGCCTTCGTCAAATTTCTGGGTTTTCCCAGCGACTCGCTATGTCACTAGCTAGATTTTTTGGATTTTTTGGCTAGCGACATAGTGACTAGCCAAATTTTGAGTTTTTCTTGGTGGTTTCAACTCCTGCTGACATCATTGACCCTTTACCTGCATGTTAGTTCAAAATTTAGCGCTAACATCATCCACTTGGTCGACTACTAGGGGCCCACCTCCCATGCAATTGCCTTTACAAAAGGCCTTTTGTCTTAAGACATCTAATGAGTTGTGTGGAGTAGTATTTAAAGGCTTCGAAAGCCTACCCACTAGCAATGTGGGATAATGGCCTGTGATGGCTTTTCCCTTTGTTCTGTGCTTTCTTGCATATTGGCATGCGTGCGCAGTGTTCTTTCAACCTCCTTGCCACTTTTTATGCATGGAGTTGCTCTTATTCCTCTTGCGCAGGGTTTGCTGCTTCACATACATGGATGCCCTGTCTTTAACAAGCGGCTTGGTCTCTTAACCATGCATTGAATGCATGGAAGCTTTTAAAATGTGTGGAGTTTCTTTGCACTTTGCTACGAGCTTCTTGTTTTATATCATGGAGATCTTCTTTTTGATGTCGTACGCTTCTTTGGTGACTTGAGGGTTGTGCTTTGATGCTGGTCTTCTAGTCTGATGCTTTTGTTACATGCATGGAGTCTTCTTCTTTTTTTGTGTGTGTTTCTATGTTATCAACATCTCCTTCAAGTTTTTCTTAAATGTTGTCTATTCTATTTACACAATCCCCTGCCGTCCATTAGCTGCTACTCTTATGTAGCATGGAGTTCCTCTATTTTTGCTCTGCTAAATGTAGGTTCTTCATTGACAGCATGAATCTCCATTGGGCACCTTTGCTTATACTAATGTGGGGCCTTTTGTATTGTTTTCTTTTTAAAATGTGTGGATTTTCTGCAACAATCTGTTTGACTCTCCTTTTAAAATGTGGACTCTGTCTTTCTTTGCTTTCCTCCGACTTGAAACTGTGGAGCTTTCACTTTGACCTGCAGGGACTGGCTTTGACTGTTGTTTGCCGCTCCTTCATGGTTTCAATGCTTTTTACTTTGGATGCTTTTCTTTAAAATGACATGGTCTTCTCTTTAAATGCACTGGTTCTACCTCGAACTAGCAGCTTGGTGTCATTCTTTATACATGGAGCTGTATAAATTTTGACTCCTTTCCTAGCTATAGGTTCTTTGACTAATATTGCTTATTTCAACATTCATTTACTTGGTTTGAGATCCTTCAACTTTTCCTTCAGTTCTTGTGACTAGTGCATGTTCAAGATAATGTCTGAAACTCCTTCAAATTCCCCTTTTATAAAGATATGTGGAAAGGTAGGCCAATTGCTGAAAGCTTTAATTCCTCACTTGAGTTCTAAACCTTCTAGTATATCTCATGAGCTTAATGGAACACCATATTATTGAAGTCTGAGAAATATACTTTGCAATAATTAAGTTGACCATCACATATGATGTATGCCTCCCATCCTTTAAGCCAAGTACTTCAATCAATCCATCATTGAATTGGGCTTTCACCTACTTGCATAATTGTGAAGATTTAGTGTCACAATTGCTCGCATGATGGAATGGTGATTTGCTCCATTCAAAAAAAAATCTTTTGATGTGGAGATCTAAAAACTCATTTATCCCCCTGAACCAAGGATTGGTCGAATAGTGGGTGCAACTATATCTAGAAAAGAACACTTCATTTGAAATTGGTCCTTAGGCAAGCTATGACCTCTTGCAATGTAAATGATGGAATCAATAAGCAATTTGAGCATCCATTCTTATGCTAAAGTAGTTATAAAAAAAATCTTCTAATCAAGAAACCTCTTTTAGATTCTTAGCCTGGTCAAATTAGTCGGGCCCCAAAGTGTGTCCGGCTAAAAAAAGAAAATTTTGAACCCAAATATCTGAACTTTAAAACTGGTCCATTGATTGCTTGGCACTGATCTAAATCAAAATCCATCACTAAAATGTCATTAAAACTTATTTTTCCATTCATCTGCAAATTGTCATTTTAATGCCAGGAGGTCCTTTGACTGACCTTAAAAACTGATACAAAAACTTGACCGGGCTCTACAATTTGGTACACTAATTCTTTGCTCCACACTCTTTCACCTTGTCAAATCTTGTCTTATGAAAAATTTGAGGTCATAATATATTTTTTGTCAAAGTTGACCTTTCAAAACTGCCTGCAAGAAAACATGTCAGAAAACACCAAAATGGGTTTAGAATCAACTTCAAAAACTGGGTAAACTAACATTTGGGAAGACAAAAACTGGGGCATTAGTTCTTTATCATGAGGGGAATATAAATCTATGATTTGGGCTCATGAAAAATAACACGATGCAAATGGAAGATGTTCCAATTAGGCTACCTGGATTTTTCACATTGAAACAAATGACAACATTTTTTGCAAATGGAATTGACCTGGAAAAGTTTGCAAACGGATTCATCATGACTTGAAAATTGACACACTTGGAGTAGTTTTAGAGGAAAACATAGTGGTACAATCCATTCAAGCTTATCAATCACTAATTAGGAGATATGACATCACGAACAGGGCTGCTAACAATTCTGCAAATTCAGACACCACTAAAAGGATAGAAATTCCATTTGGAATCATGTTTGAAAACTGATCAAACGGATTTGTCAAAAGTTGAAATTTGAAACATAACAAGTCTCTGATGTTTACAACACAACACAATAGGAATTTTAGCATTTTTCTCAATTGGGTCAAAGTTATGGCTCATCAAACAGGGCTTTCTAGAAACGTGTGCAAATTGCAAAAGCATGAAAATAGTAACTGACCAACTTTGAGGCATTCAAAACCTAGTCAAGCGAACTTGAAACAACTCAAAATCTAAAACATAGGTTCTTGGATATGGACACTAGACATTCCCAAAGTGGTGAGTCCTAAAACATTTTTGGGTATGAGATATTCAATGGCGAACATAGGCTCCTGTCGCTATTTGACACTTAGGATAAAATGCAGATTTGAAACTAGCTCAAAACAAGACTTTACGAAATGGCTCAGAATGGCAATTTTTCTTCATGGAAAACTTAGACAGGCTAAATGAAAGGTGTTAGAAACATTGAACACCTCTAGGGCTTTACAAGTATAGTCGGGTACACAAGCATTTATGGGGCTTGATTTCTAAAAATTTTTAAATGAGACTAGAAATGAAGCATGCAATTTTTCATCCCAACAGAACCCAAGTATGAAATGTTCCAAGTTGGATCTAAATTTAGACTATTTACAGATATTATGATATTTTTCTACTCTTCCAAACATGTAAAAGGCGAATAAACCCCTAAAATGTGATGTGATGTTCAGTTTCATTCATTTTACAAACACATTCAATGGCAAATGTAGCAAAGAATGGTTTTTTGGACTAGAATTTTAGTTGACTGATAATATAATATCACCTCTTTTAGAAGGATATTGAAGAGTTAGTAGTGATGGAGCCCTATTTTTTTGCAAAAAATTATGGCCTCCATTTAAGAGATGATGTTGAAGATTTGATGAACTATTATGGCCTCATATAAATCTAGTGTTAAGAACAACATTAGTAAACATTTTGTCGCCTAATTATGGGTTAATATGTTCATTTATCAAATTAAAATCAATTTAAAATTTTATCAAATAAAAGCTACCTTTAAACATTTCATACTCACACGTTGCTTTCTATGCTACCATCTTTGAATAGCAATACCAATTTTGAGCACCAAAAAAGAAAGCAAAGAAATTAGTTTAATAAAGTTTGAATATGGATATAAGTTTATAAGTCTTTCCATGGTATATAAATACAAAGTAAACGGGTTACCTTGGTTTGGATGTAGTAATGAAGGTTGCTTTAGCAATCCTCCTCGGCTATGGTTTGTGGATTTCTATTGGGGTCAAGGTAAATGGCACTGACGGAGGATGTGAATTGTTTAGAGAAATTGTCAAATGACTATTGGAAACTAGAACACTAAGGAGGGCTATAATTACCTAATTAGAAAATAGCTAAGACCAAAGACAAACATCTAATTGTGACCATAGTGGGATGAAAAGTGTTTACCTAAGGTAGGATTGTTCTCATTGCTAGCACTACAAAATAAAATCCTTATAGCTAATAAATTCAGAGAAAAAGGACATGAAGGTCCAAGAAGGTGTATATTATGAACCTACAAATAATCTCACCAATGTTGGAGCTAGTTACATAACAAACTTGGATGGAATGCAGCAATACCAAGGTCAATCCTAAGCATGTTTCAAGCTTGGCCTATTCGAAATAAGGATTGTTTGTATGGTGTCTTGTGGACTGTAACATCATCTATTGTCATATGGGAGTTATGATAGGAGAGAAATAGACACATTTTTAAAAATAAAAAGATAGGATAGGAACAACTTATCGACAAGATGGAGGTTGTCATTGTCAAGATTATGAATAATAGAATATTGAATATGCAAAAAGTGGTAGAAAAGATGACTCACTGGGATGAGAGGTAGATGGATTGGATTTAAGAGTCCTTCATATGTTAGTTTGAGCTTCACTTGGTTTTGAGAATACTGTAATATTCTCTACTTAACAAGTCCAACCATGTGAAGGTGGAAGCTCTCATCTAGCCTCACCCCCTTCCCCCTAACATCAATCTAAATTACCCACTATCATCTAATTACATACTTCATTCATTCACTCATCTATTTATGAACTATAAAATTCAATCAATACAATCACATAACATTCATTAATATGATATAAAATTCATTAATACACAATACTAATCAAGACTTCATTAACACAACAATATTCATTAACATGAAAAAAAAATTAATATTAATACACAACATTCATAGATAATTATTTTTTTTAAAGTTCTTTCATTATCCAACAAAGTTTATCAAACAAGGTTTATCAAAGAGCATTTCTTATAAACAATTTCTTCTTTTTGTTTTTCTTAGCTCTATTAAGAAAAAGGCTAATAGGAGAATCAATACCTTCCTCATTCTCCTCCTCTTGTGGACATTTAATGTCAAATTATGATGCCTTCTCCTATTTTGAGGAGCATGAGCCTACTGCAGTAAAGGGGGCTCTATTGCAATAACAAGTAAATGGGTTAAATTGGCATGTGCTCTTTTTCTTTTTTAAACTTTTAAAAGTATTTAATTAAGTAGTACAACATAACATGCATTTCTCTTGCCTAACAATGCCACATCATGTACATTAACATTTTGATCCACCAGCATATCAAAATGTTGAACACTTGGAACATGCTCCATTCCTTCACCATGATGTTTAACATGCTCCAAAATATTTTAAAAAGGTTACACGTGAAATTTCAATTGAAGATGTTAAATTGTATTCATAATTGCATAATTATTTTCCAATAGAAAATTAATACCTCCACCACTATAATGCACATCATGGCTTTCATCATGATTAGGTTGTGTGATAGGATATGAAAGCTATAGTGAAATGTTATGCACATTGTTATGCAGTCAATTTATGTTAAAAACTAACACCAAAAAAGAAATTTCTCAACTATTCAATTTGATTTACTTTTCATCTGACCAATTTACCTGCGTCTCACTTGGTCTACTAGATTCTTGGGCAAGGCTTTTAGATTCTTGGTATAGGCATGTAACCATGACTTTATAGCCTTTCTTCAAGGCAATTTTTTTATCTTCATTTGTGAGCTCCACATTGAATTTTGTGCCCTATATTTTTTGCTTAATATCATCAGTTTTGCATGTATGGTTTGATTAAACAAAATTGTTTGCAACATTATACAAAAAAATAATATGAAATTCCATTGCTGCTTTTTACAAGTCAAGGCTGAAGATTCATATAGCCACCAGAGCCAAGTTTGTGTTGGCCAACCTTTTCTGGTCTCACTTTTGCAGCCACTGATGTGTCTTGCAATCTATGAACAATTTGAAACATGTTAGATTATATATTTAAAAATATCACTAATTAATGCATGATTACATTGTACTTAATACTATCATGACATACCTTCTTTTTCCTTATGCTAGTTTATTTCCTTTATTATCACGTAGCCCTTTCTCCTTTGCATCTTTTATTATTTCATTTTACTCCATCAATGGAATCATAGGAGGAAGATCATACTATGGGTTCTCCTTTAGACCCTTTCTAGATTGATCCCTCATAGTCTTTATATGTCTTGATGCTCTTTTTAGAAGTAGGGCAGTGTCAAAAAAAAATTCATAATAGGTCTTCAAAAGATGTAATCAGCTGATTTTTGAATTTAGAACCCTGTTCATTCCACTTTTTTTTAAAAATAAATTATTAGATCAATAACTTTAATATAGTACAATAAATGAAAGAAAAGAAAAATAATGTAGCAATGATATGAAACTATGTACCTTTTACATATGGTGGGTCCAAATGCCTCAATGTCATATCAAAAAGATGATCAAAGAAAAAATTATTTCTTGCAAAAACACAAAGGGATTATCATCCCAAAATGAGTTATCTATAAGTAAACTAAAATTATGCTTTCAATAATAACAATTTTAAAGCACCTGGAAGCTTTCATAATTTTAATGGAAACATAGTTTTCTTGTTCAGCAATAATGTCCCTACAAATGAACCAATACTAGTCACATGGACTGCTCTAGGAAATGGATAAGCTTCAGTAGTACTAGTCCTTGTTGCTCTATCAACTGAAGGTCTATCTATTAGTGCAAAAAATAGGTACATGAGTATAAAATACACCCAAAAAAAATAATAATACATGATTAGAACATTACAAAATATAGAAAAACAAGGTTTTATCAGTTGTAGTGGGCACAGACGAGGATGTTTTCATGCTCCTTATTATCGACAATGCACTTGGCAATATTGGACCACTGATTAAAGGAGGTGTTTGCACTTCATCATGAGCTAAAGAATACAATATTGTTAGCAAAGACATTTGAAATGGATATAGTTCAAATGGGATACTAGCTAGAAGCATCCAAAAATAAAAGTTAAGTGTTATAATGTTGATGAAAACAAACAATGTTGCAACAGTTTCACTTTCAAGATTAGATGTCCTATTTCAACACTTAGTAATTTCCTTAAATAAACTTAATAGTGTAATAATACTATAATTATAAGTAATTTTATAGAAATAAAGTGTTACTTACATGAAGGTTGTGCACTACAACCCTCACCATGTTCACCACGTAGTGTTACATTTGTCATATATTTCTATAGAAGAACACATAATATTTTAGATCATGATCCATAAGATTCTATAAAATATAAAAATCTATTTAACTTCTATTATTGCTTTAAATTAATTACTACTTACCTTCAAAGAATCGACCCTACGGCCCAATTATTTTTTCAATGCCTCTTTCTCCTCGCTTGTGTCATAATCGATGATAATGTTAACAATTTCATCATTGTACCTTTGTTTGGGTTGTTGGGCCATGAAGACAGGGTCGGCACTAAGGGAAATTTCATGTAGAAATGATGCTCATATTTCAGATCACATTTGATCTACTGTCATTCTAGCTTTTTCCTATCATTTGTGACATCAATATCAGTAAAATTTTATCAAAATAACTCCAAAGCCATAAATAAAAGAACATAATAATACAACATTTGTTTCTATATAATTTCAACAATTACAACAATTAAGGTTTACCTCCACTAAAGAAGGTGTGTGAGATGGTGCATCCTTGCCTATGTGTGGTGGTCTACCCATGTTGCCCTGTGCAAAATATTAGTAATTCTTGGCAATCAGTAGTGAATGAAAGTATTTGACATGTTAAACTTAATTTTTATATCTACACATGGTTTTCAAAGAAAATTTGGTGTAACTGATGTGTATATGTGCAAAATTCAATATCAGTAAAATTCCATCAAAATAACTGCAAAACTATAAAAAAAAATAACATAATAATATGACATTTATTTTTATATAATTTGAACAATTACAATAATCAAGCTTTACCTTCACTGAAGAAGGTGTGTGAGATGGTGCATCCCTACCTATGCATGGTGGTCCATCCATGTTGCCCTATGAAAAAGAATAGTAATTCTTAGCAATCAGTAGCAAAATAAAAGTAATATACGTACCAAAATAAAATATTAATAATAAAGTAGATTGTGTATTCGAGTCAATATTAATTGGAGAAAATTGGTTTAAATGTTATACTTACCAATCCCATGATAGAGAATTTTTTGTATCTACATGATTCAAATTGTAATCTATCAGAAGCTCCTCCCCTACACTTATTTATTTTATCACACATACAAAAACACAATTTCCCTCGTGTGCCTCAAATATACAAGTTGTCAACTTACTAGTTGACACAAGTCAAGAACTATTTAAATAAATATAACAATATTCCATATTTTTTTTGGCCTTCCATCAATATACATAGAAAAAAATTTACTTTGATCATTTTCTTTGTATTGGATATAATTTGGTGACAATACATACTTATGCATACTATTTTTATATTGCACAATCTACATCCAATTGTTGTAATTGCAACAAGGTCCTCCATACTCAATTAATTCAACAACTTTATTGTAACAGACCTTTATGCCATCCATGGAAAATAGGCCCAAACCATGTAATAAAGATGGAGCTATGTGATATATCCTTTCATTAGTAGAAAAATCAATGTTAACTGGAGTTAGTTCCATGGGTACCCATTCTTTCTGAAGATGTGTGTACCTTAAGGGAACCTCCTTATCACCTTTGCTCTCATTATCATAAGAAAATAATCCCCCTTAACAAGAAAAAAATTGCATTTGTTTGTTGAATTTTCTTCTAGTATTTTGACCTCTAGTTGATCTCCCTATTTTAGACCTACTAAATGTCTCACTTTTGTCTTCTATTACTGCATTTTCCTCACTTGAGGAAGACAAATCAGAAAAATATCTATTTGGTGATACCTAAAATCCATAAAATGAGAGACACGCTAGGAAAAAAGTTGATGTTGATGGTAAATAGAAGATATACAAATAAAAAATTATATCTATAGGGTCTATTAACATATACCTATCGATCCATGTGACTATTATGCAAAGATCCTAGTCAAAGACACTGAATAGCCTACATATATAAATCATTTACCTTAAGATAGCCAAAAATTTGGTCTAATTAAAGTGTATATCTAAAAAAATATTAGACATGATGTACTTAATGTCTATATCTACATGTATATAGTTTTGAAAGAAAAATTTGGTCACCTCACTTATTAAATTCACCCATATTGTAATGAATGAAAAGTTGTTTCCTTATAATGCTTTATAAACTAAAAATTATGTAGAAGACAAAATTTACATGATGCATTCATCAAAATCAAAAAAAAATCTATAAATAAAAATCATGACCCCATCATACTTAAAATTCATTGCACCTCAATAGACATTTCATTGATCATGTCATTGATCATAATCTTTATCCATATCATCATCATCACCATCATCGAGCTTGTCACTTTGATCATAGTCATCACCACCATAATTGTTACCACTATAATCTTCATTTTCATCACCATGATCATGACCATCATCACCATGATCATCACTGTCTTCATCAGCATGATCATGATTGTCATGATCATCATCATCATCATCACCACCATTATCATTAGCGTGACTAGAATTATCATTACTTTCTTCTTCTTCATCATTAGGTAATAGTCATTCATGATCATCATTTACTTCATCTTGTGCTTGGAAGAACATGGCTCATCTCCAATAGTCTCAAATGACCTTGTATTAATCATAGTAAATTCACTATCATGTTCAATAATAATCCTATCAAGATCATTATGATTCAGTCGTATCCTATACCATTTGACGACAAATAGAACTAATTTGAATGAATTAAATTTTCATTCAAGTATATCATCCAAAAAGCCATAGTTTCAATTTTTGGATTCTTGAGGATGTATGTCAATTCTAGACGAAATATTGGTGACTACAAGGACTGCACTTATCCCAGAATCACAAGTTCTCTTCATTTTGTCTGACTTTTTTATGCAAAATTTACAGCAATGGTAGTACATAGCTTTGTGGAGTTTGACCTGCAATTATTCAAACATGTTAAGATTATTTGCATTGATTTGTGAGTTGATATTAAACTTATGGCTCATGATTAGTAATATTATGTGTATCTTTGTATCTCTTAAGAAATGTGCTAGATCAAGTACCATTGGAGTAACATTGGGATCTCCATTACAATGAGCTTCTTTAACCGATGATACAACACCATCCCATATTAATGAGTAACCATTTTTTTGAGACTGTTCAATCCATACCATTATCCAATCAAGATTGTTTACAATATACAAATGTAGTGCATCCCACTCATGACCAGCTATAAAAAAAAAAATTAGACTAGTTAGAAACAACTTATATTGATGATGGATAAGAATTAATTAACTACAAATAAATAAATTATAATTATCTCTCACTCTCCTCAATCTAACTTTCCCCATCATGTACTCCCCTTTGAATTTGTTAATAGATTTAGGATCCCAAATGTGAATTACATGAATATTTGTTGCAAACTTTGGAAGAGATTCACTAATGTGCACCATGATCTGCTATACCATATATCCCTCAACCATAGAACCCTTAGGATGTGCTCTTTTCCAAACCAAGCCCTTCATAAATTGCAAGTGCCTCTTAACCATCCACTTTGACCTAGTTTGTATAGGTCTACACAATTCAATCACCTCAACTTGATGTATGAAGTAGTGTTCTTGAGCATTGAAAAAGGTTGAAGGTAGACACTTTTGCATTTCACACATAAGCTATGGAATTTTTCTCTTCTAATATTTTATATCTTTTTTATTAATTTTTTTAGATGATAACTACCTAAAAGAGAATCAACAGGCAATAACATATAAATGAGATTTCAAATAAAATTATACAATAGATTTCTAATAAAATTATACAAATCTAAGAAAAAACACTTCTAACCTCATGTATTTTCCAAGATCATATATAACTTGTTTAATACTATTGTCAAACTAGTGTGGGAGGGATAGAGGTTGGACATACTAAAATAATTTTAAAATGGTCATTTTAATATATTATTCAATAATACAATAGGTAGTACATTCAATTTTACAAATATATTGTAAATAGAGAACATGACTCACCTTGTTGAAGGTATGTCAATTATGTGTTTTCAACCCTGGCCCAAAATCACCTTTATTTGATACAAGAGTGCTTATATTTGTAGCAAATCCTATGAAAAATTTTGTTTTTTTATTACTTTTTTTAATGCATCACTTTTTTGCTCCATTAATAACTAAAGAAGGGCACTCATATTTATTCGGTCTCCATTGTTATTTGATTCAATGAAATCTTTCAGTGCATGATTGGATTCATGAATGTCACTACAAATTTTTGCAATTTTTTCTCTATCACACCTTCCATCCAATACTTTCCAATATTCATAGTGTTTCCTTCTCAATTAGATCAATAACTTTATTCTCAAAACTCAACTCATGGATTGGAAATCCAAGATGAGCAATTATCTTTTTTATAGAGAAGGTTCATTTAAATTGTCAACCTGAGGATTATACTTAAAACAAGTATGCAAAGTATATGCACTGCAAAAATTTCTAATTTATTTTATCATTGCAAAACACAAACTATAACAATGCTGGAAATAAATCTAAAAACACAGTAATGGTTGTAGGAAACTGCAAGAACCTACATAGTAATGGCTACAGGATCTATATATTACAAACTACAACTTTCTATATATCTGTGTATCTCCAGATCTCCATATATGTCTACCTAATTAAAATTTTTAATATAGAAGATTATTTACTCCCTAACAACCATCTAAAAAGTGTCTCATGATTCCTCTAAACAAGGAAGAGATTTATTACAAAACTAAAGACTAAGTGTGTTGATTTTCTGTTCCACATTTTTAGCAATGCACTCAAATGCATGATGCTCCTTTATTATCATGAATTAGATCAAAAACTTTAGTCAAGTTATTCTCCTTCTTTTCACCTTTTTAGATCATTTTTCAAATTTGAATTCCATTAAGAAACGTGGAAGTTATGATCATTTTATTGAAAGTGATTTTGCGATGCCTGAAAACATGCCACCTTTTACTGAGTCAACTTTTGATCCATGGTGCTCATTAATTATTCTAAACTAGCTCAAAATTAGTTTGTATTCCTTTTTTTCAGCTTTCCAAATCTATAAGTCATTCTCAATTTTATTAATAATAAAGAGAGATATGCCTATTTTATTGAAACTAACTTTTGACTTGTTCTACATTTCCTACAACTGCTGAATATTGACAAGTGTCAACTTGCTTCTCCTTCTTTCCAACTACATGAATGACTCAAATATCTTACAATAAACATGTCAATCATCTAAAGATAATTATTATTCAATAATAACCATTTATCATAATAAATCATCATAATTTAGCATTAACTAGCTATACATACAAATGTTAATCAATAAATCATTTATCATAGTTAATGCTTCATAAATCAAGTTAATGTATGGAAGTGACTTGGGAATATATTAAAATCATGAGGTAAATTGTTGTAGTAGATGAATATAAATATGAAATTTTATAGGCCCATCACTTCCCCCCAATTATAATCCTGCTTGTCTTCAATAAGAGGATAATCATTAGTTAATCATGAAATCATTTAGCATGAAATCTTGTGAGAAGTTCAATCAATCATCAAGAATCTCAAAGGTGGTATGAAAAATATACATGCAAGGTCATCCTCCAATGGACTATGATAGTAATACAATGCACACATATGTTTCCCCTGGCTAAAAGGTTGTTTATCCTCAAATGATAATATATGTATGAGGGTGGAAAAAATCATTCATGAAGCATATAATTACAATAATGATAAATGAGAAAACTAATTAATGCATAGATAATTAATTAATAAAAATGATAAATATTATGAATAATTTTAAATCAAAAATATAGTACCACTTGTGTTGTTGTGAGAAACTTCAAACTTTTCAAATATTTGAAAGTATAGGTCCCTTTATTGTTGAAATTCAAGTCCCTCCAAGAGTGTTTCATATTTAAAATGAGTAGATATAGATGTGTCTTCATGCTTTCTGAAAGTTGTCTTTTGAATCACATAGTAGTTTCTACAAAATGACTGTTTAGTCACTTAGTAGTTGTTGCAGGATTGTCTATTAAATTAGAGAGTAGTGGTTATAGGACTGACTATTAAAATTGGATAGTAGTTGCTATAGGATTGGTAGTTAAAACTAGATAGTAGTTTCTATAGGACTAACTATTAAAACAAGAAACCTATAGATAATACCAACCAGACACCATCATTGAATATACATTCTGAACATGTCATGAAGACTCAACTACTCAATAGAACTTTTTGGAAACATATACAAAGACTCTCTTCCATAATTAGAAACTTGACTCACTCAAGCATTTGGAAAATGATTTTCAAGATGTATTTTACCAAATTGGGGAATTGTAAATATTCCTTTATATTCTTCTAATCGCATTGAATGTTTGCTATCCTATATTTCTATAGTAAATTTTATATTTCAATATTGTATTCCCCATAAATCTAGATGAATAAATTTGACAAAAAATTGACATGTTGTGTTCACTATATCAAAAAAAAGGAAGCTATTTTCTTTTATTATTAAAAAATGATATATGATGTAAATATTTCTATAGTTGTAAATTCTCTAGTTATTGAGAGACAAAAGTGGATTTAGTATGTGAGAAACCAACTAGCTATAAAATCCTCCAAATAGTCATTAAAACAAGAAGAACCAGAAAAGAAACTAAAATAGATGACTACTAACTTTAAGACACTATGTAACAACACTTATTGAAAGGAAAACCTACCCTACACTATTCTAATCTAAACCAACCAAAAAATATGACTTTCTCAAACAAAACCATTAACTGGTTCTTTGAAGTATCTTCCTCTTCTAAAAACCTTCCAATTCTTCACATGCTTATGAGCAACTAGAAATAGTTGCAACATCAATAGGTGTTGGAAATGATTGAAAAGATCTTTGAATGAAGAATGATGGAATTGGTAAAGACTGCTTTCAATCATTGTTTTTTCATTGATGTCAAACTTGCTAACTACAGGAATGACAATTTCTTAAGTGATCCAAATCCTATCACTTAGTTGATTGACAAGGAGGAGGCAATCAATAAGATGTAACTAGAGCACCTAGAGAAAGGTTAAAGTTATGATGTTGTAATGAAGTATAAGGATTAGCTAATCCATTGATGAAATAGTGTATTGATGACATACTCTAAGACATAAGGAATGGACACACTAAGACACATCAAAGATGTAAGGTTTAACTAAGTTATTTGTAGAACTTGACTAAGTTCATTTGTGAGTGCCAAGCAAGCTAGTTAAAGTCGAGCAAGTTCAACTTCAGTGTGTGCCGAGAAATCATTCGGGTGTCAAGTAGCACAGAAGGTGTCGAGTGTCAGTAAATGTAGTAGAAGTTGCGTAACATAGAAGGTGTCAAGCATCAGTAAATGTAGTAGAAGCCAAGTAACACAAAAGGTGCTAAGCATCAGTAAATCTAGTAGAAGATGAGTAACACATAAGGTGCCAAGCATCAATAAACCAATGATGTTGAGCTGTTACATTATTGATAAGACAAAAAGATTCGACAAATCAGTAATGATAAGTTTGTTACATTGAATTTTGTGAGTTAGTTGGATGATAAGGATGATGAGTAGATGTCACAGAATTTCATGTAAACCATGTAAACTAGTTTTGAGCAATTGCTAATGGACTTATCATGAAGTTTTTGGAAGAAACAATTTGGAGGGAAAAAATTTTGAAGATCAAATCAAATTGATGAGTGGGAAGATTTGAGTAGGAAATGAAGAATAAAACTTATTAATAAGGAGTTATAGGTCAAAGATCAAGAGACAGAGGGAGTTGGTCATAATGTGGTCATGTGAAGAAGCCAAGAGAAGGCTAGTGTGAAGTATCAAGAAGAGGATATAGTGAGGAGAAAGCATAGAGCATCAAGACTCTAAGTTGATCAAGCGACCATAGAGTGCATTGGCATAACGAGTGGAACAACTCAAGGAGATAGATCTTGAAAGGTGGACAAGCTGTCAACACTGCAAGGAAGAAAAGCCAAGAAAAGAAAAGAATTGAAGAGTGATCTAAAATCTACAAGGTTAGAGTTGCAATCTTTATCAGGTCAAAACCTTTCTAATACTTTCTTACCATTGTATTAGACATTGAAATCCTACATTGCAAGGTTAGCTTTATAGCTAGGTGGATAAGCCTCAGGAAAAGGATAGAATATCCCTAGGAGAAGGATAAGAGATCCTCAGGAGAAGGATAGGAGATCCTTAGAGAGGGATAAAAGATTCTTTTGAGAAGGTGACTGTAAATCCCATGGACTTGGGTGGGCCTAACAGCTCTATGTAAATCCTTTAATAGGGTGGCATTCTAAGTTGAATGTTATTAAGTCCTCTAATAGGGAACACTCCTAATAGGGTGTAAAAATCCTTTACCAGGGTCACATTTGACATTGTGTAAAGCCTTTATATGGGCAGGGCTTTAATAGGGAAAACCATCAGAAGTGGTTGAAATCAATTGTGCAATAATTTTGTGGGTATCATCCCCACCCCAGTTTTACCTTCTTATTCTTGGAGGGTTTCTAGGTCACCAAAATCCTTTGTGTTATGTGGTGATGTAGGTTTACTTTACATGATTGTATAATTTTTAATTGCATGCATGAAAATTTCAATTATATGTTATTAAGGATTTTACAAGAAAGTAAAAAGGCTAGTACTTTTGATTCACCCCCATTTTATTAAAAATTTGTATTGGACATTATTGGACCTTAAATAACTGATTCACCCACCCCCCCCCCCCACTTAGTTATTCTAAAAGAATTCTAACAATTGGTATCAGAGCCCACTACTGATTTGTTTCAAGGTACTAGCAGCAGGAAGATCAAGATGTCCAAGAAAGAAGTTCCCAAGCTAAACAAAGACAACTTTGTTGCATGGAAAAGTCTGATGAAGTTACACATTGGATCAATAGGTGAATATGCATAGACCTCAATCAAAGCTAATCATGTAGACCCTGTAGGACCCCTCACTGTAGAAGACATGAACAAGAAGAAGGATCACAATCAAGAAATGTTAGAGATTGCTTCAGCACTAAGCTATGTCGAGTATGATGACATCAAAGAATGTGGTACTACACATCAGATGTGGAAAAAATTATCAAACATCTATGGAGGAGATGATAATGTCAGGAGAGCAAAAAGAGAGAGCCTAAGAGGAAAGTTTGATGACATGAAAATGGAAGAAGGAGAGAATAATGCTCAATACGGTGCAAGAATGAAAGAAGTGGTAATTTCCATAAGAAGCCTAGAAGGATAGTTATCAAAAGAAACAATATGTAGCAAATACTTGAGAACTTTGATTCCTATCTATGCTATAAGAGTATTAGCTATCAAAGAGCTAAGGTGTGTACTAGGAAACAAATTGTCATTTGAAGGAATAATTGGAAGACTCACTACCTTTGAGCTATCCAACTTTGACAACTACAAGCCAAAAAACTTTGAATCTACATTCAAAGCCAAGATGACAATAAAAGACAATGAGGAGGTGCAAACAAAGAAAAAGAGTGGAAAAGGAAAGTATGTATCTAGTGACAGTAGCACTGATGAAGATGATGTAGACCAATTGGAGGCATTACTAGCAAGAAGATTTCACAAAGGAAAAGGAAAATTCAAAGGTAAGTTGCCAATCATTTGTTTCAATTGTAATGAAGTTGGTCACATTGCAGCCAAATGCACACAAAAGAAAAATTGCAAGGATGGAGGCAACATCAAGAACAAGAAAGAGGACAACAAGGACTATAGAGGTAAAGGCAAAATATGCTATATTGTTGAAGAAGACTCTAATGAGAATGATGATGAAGTAGTCTATGTGGCTATGAAAAATGAATCAGATGAAGATGAAGCAACTGCCCTAGTAACTTGCATGAACAAGAATAAAAAATGGATCATAGATAGTGGATGCTCTCATCACATGATTGGAGATAAAAGTAAGTTCATTACCTTTATTCAATATGAATGAATTAGTGGTAGATTTGGTAACAATGCACCATGTTAGATCAAAGGGAAAGGTTGTATCAAGCTTACTGAAAAGATATCATGTGATAATGCATACTATGTTGAAGGCCTGAATTATAACTTGTTAAGTGTCTCATAGTTATGCAACATAGGATGCAAGGTTGAATTTGAAAATGGAGTTACCAAGATCTATGATTCTCAAAAAAGTCTAATAGGAAAAGGTGACCAGACTAGGAGTAATTTGTTCTACCTAGACATGGAAGATGCTTCTTGTCTCATTATTCAAACTAATGATGTATGGTTATGGCACAAGGGGCTATGTCATGTAAATTTTGACAATTCGATAAGCATCAAAAAAATGAAGAAAGTAAAAGGTTTACCAAAGTTGAAGAAGCTTGATAAAACCATGTGCAAACAATGCCAACTAGGGAAGATGACCAAGTCAACTTTCAAAAGCAAGGCTTATACTTCTAATGAAGTATTAGAGCTAGTTCATACTGACTTGTGTGGTCCTATTGAAGTGCAAAGCTACAAAGGTGATAGATACATAATGTTATTTGTGGATGACTATTCAAGGATGATGACAGTCATGTTCCTAAAACAAAAATCAGATGCATTTCAAATGTTCAAATGGTACTTGCCTAGAGTTGAGAAAGAGACTGGGAAGAGCCTTAAATGTCTCAGATATAATAGAGGAGGTGAATTCACATCAAAAGAATTTGAAGAATTCTACAATGAAAGAGGAATCAAAAGGTAGACATCAGCACCTAGGACTCCACCTCAGAATGGTATAGCAGAAAGAAGGAATAGATCAGTTATTGACTATGCCAGAACCTTAATGATGGAGAAAAATGTTGCACTCAAGTACTGGAGAGAAGTTGTAAGTATTGTAGTCTACACACTCAACAAAGTTCAAGTCAAGAAAGGTACAAATGAAACACCTTTTGAATTATGGTATAGGCATTCTACTAATGTAAAACATTTCAAAATATTTGGATGCAAATGCTATATATATAAAGAGTCTAGAAATGGAAATTTTGATGCAAAGAGTGAGGAAGGCACATTTCTTGGTTATTATAATAGAAACAAAGCTTATAAGTGCTTGAATGTTAACACTAACAAAGTAGTAGAAAGCACAAATGTGAAATTTGATGAGCAAGTGCAGAAGTTCAGAGTGTGGAGAACACCAAGAAAGTAGAAGAATACAAGACCTTTGTATACTTTTATGAAGGTATACCTAATAATGGTGAAGTTGCAACTCAGAATGACAATCAGCGAAAAAATCTAGTATCTGTCAAGTCACAGATAGTGAATGTCGAGTAGAAGACACATTCAAAAGCTGAGCTGCAAAATACAAAGAATATTCATTTAGACTCTAAGAACTATAACCATGAAGTAAATGAAGAAATATCTGATGAAAATACAAATGAAGATTCATATTTTGAAAGAGACAACATGCAAACAAGGAAAGAACCAGTATTGGAAAAGTATGTATGAAGACATCATCCTGTAGATCAAATTATTGGAAACAAAGAGGCAGGATCAATGACAAGGAATAGACTTAGAAGTGAGACATGTCTGCTTATCAAAAGAAAACCAAAAATAGTAAGTGAAGCCATAAAAGATGATGACTAGTACAATCCTATGAAAGAAGAAATAGAACAAATTGAAAAGAACAAGACATGGACCTTAGTCTCAAGACTAGCTAACAAGATTGTAATTGAAACCAAGTGGGTGTTTAGAAACAAGTTAGATAAGAATGGTGAAATCACAAGGAACAAGGCAAGACTAGTCTATAAAGGGTATGCACAAGAAGAAGTACTAGACTATGGAGAAACTTTTGCTCCAGTTGCCACAATGGAAGGAGTAAGGATCTTACTAGCATATGCAGCCTTCAAAGGATTTAAAGTCTATCAAATGGATGTAAAGTCTGCATTTCTAAATGGTATACTTGAAGAGGAAATCTACATAAAGCAACCAGAAATATTTGTTGATGAAAATAACAAAAACAAGGTATGCAAATTGCATAGAGCTCTATATGGATTAAAGAAAGTCCCTAGAGCTTGGTATGAGAGACTTCACAAGTATCTAGTGCAAATAGGATTTGAAAGAACTGATAATAACAACATGTACATCAAATCAAAAGAAGGTAAGGATATCCTTGTATCTAAAATTTTTATGGATGATATAATATTTGGAGGAAAGGAAGTGCTTTTCAAAAGTTTTGCTAACAAAATGAAACATGAGTTTGAGATGTCTATGTTTGGAGAAATCAAGTTCTTTGTTGGATTGAAAGTACATCAACTAAAATATGGTATATTCATGACACAATCAAAGCACATCAAAGAGATACTCAAGATGTTTGGATTGGAAGACTCCAAATCAGCACACCAATGGCAACAGGACATAAGCTATCCAAAAATGATGAATCAGCTGAAGTTAATCAAACAATGTACAGATCCATGATCAAAAAACTACAATATGTTGTACATAAAAGACCAGACATAGCATTAGTAGTTGGAATAGTGGCTAGATTCTCTACTAATCCTAGAAAAAATCATCTCATGGCAGTAAAAAGGATAATGAGGTATCTCAAAGGAACTAATGATTTTGACTTATACTACAAAAAGAACGAGAAGTTTGAGCTCAATGCATACACAGATGAAGATTGGGGAGGCAACATTGATGACACAAAAAGCACAAGTGGAGGAGCATTATTCTTAGGTAAAAGGCTAGTTACTTGGACTATCAAGAAACAAACATGCACATGTCAGTCCATTGCAGAAGCAGAATATATGGCAGCAACAATCAATTGCATAAACATTGTGTGGCTCAAACATCTATTGAAAGGAATGAAAGAATAGGTAACCAAACTTGTGATATTTTATTGTGATAATAAAAATCCTATAAAAATATCCAAGAATCTAGTAATGCATGCAAAAACCAAGCATATTGCAATCAAGTATCACTATGTCAGAGAATTGGTGGAAAACAAACAAGTGAAGATGGAGTACATTCACACAAAGGAACAAATTGTAGATATCTTCACCAAACTATTTCCCAAGGATACTTATGAATATCGTAGAGGCAAGTTGGGGGTAAAGCCCCTAACTCAAGCAGTCTAAAGCAACAAAGAAGCTGCCCTGCATCAATAGGAGTAGATCATTGAAATATCAAAAGATGATGTAGAGGATGACAATAGGAACAAAAATTCTAGATCAGTCACAAGCATGATGATAGAGGGAAAAAAGACATAAGATGCAAAGCTTACACCAAGCATTTTGAAGATGCTAAACCTTTGGCATTTATGTCAAAGAGGGAGATTTATGAGAAACTAATCAATAAAAAGTAAGAGGGAGATGTATGAGATTAGTAGTAGACCATAAACAAAAAAGAGAGATGAAAGAGGGAGATTCATAAGAGATAAGAAACTGATTAGCAAGCAACTATGAAGGATCAAGAATATAGAGTAAGCATGCAACATTCAAGAGGGAGAAGCAAAACAAAGGATTCAATTTGTATTAGCAAAAGAGGGAGACATGATACAAAAAGGAAGATATGTAATGACAACAAGTTTTCTATTTGGTATATAATTTTTGTGGTAACTAAGTTGATCAGCTCAATCAATTGATCAGTTTTTTTTGCCATCAATGCCAAAGAGGGAGATTGTTGGAAATGATTGAAAAGATCTTTGAATGAAGAATATGATGGAATTGGTAAAGAATTATTTCAATCATTTTTTTTCCATTGATGTCAAACTTGCTAACTACAGGAATCACAATTGCTTAAGTGATCCAAACACTATCACTTAGTTGATTGACAAGGAGGAGGCAATCAATAAGATGTAACTAGAGCACTTAGAGAAAGGTTGAAGTTATGATGTTGTAATGAAGTATAAGGATCAGCTAAGCCATTGATGAAATAGTGTATTGATGACATACTCTAAGACACAAGGAATGGACACACTAAGACACATCAAAGATGTAAGGTTTAACTAAGTCATTTGTAGAACCTAACTAAGTTCATTTATGAGCGTCAAGCAAGCTAATTAAAGCCGAGCAAGTTCAACTTCAATGTGTGCTGAGCAATCCTTTGGGTGCTGAGTAACATAGAAGGTGCCAAGCATCAGTAAATGTAGTAGAAGATGAGTAACACAAAATGTGCCAAGCATCAGTAAATGTAGTAGAAGCCGAGTAACACAGAAGGTGTCGAGCATCAGTAAACCAATGATGTCAAGTTGTTGCATTATTGATAAGACAAAAAGATTTTCCAAATTAGTAATGATAAGTTTGTTACATTGAATTTTTTTAATTAGTTGGATGATAAGGATGATGAGTTATGTCATATAATTTCATGTAAACCATGCAAACCAGTTCTGAGCAAATACTGATGGACTTATCATGAAGTTTCTGGAAGAAACAATTTGGAGGGCAAACAATTTCAAAGATCAAATCAAATTGATGAGGGTGAAGATTTGAGTGGTAAATGAAGAAAATAACTTCATTATAAGGAGTTACAGGTCAAAGATCAAGAGAGGGAGGGAGTTGGTCATAAGTGTGGTCATGTGAAGAAGCCAAGAGAAGGCTAGTGTGAAGTATCAAGAAGAGGACATAGTGAGGAGTAAGCACAAAGCATCAAGACTTTGAGTTGATCAAGTGACCATAGAGTGCATTGGCATAACAAGTGGAAAAACTCAAGGAGAAATATTTTGAAGGGTGGATAAGATGTCAGCACTGCAAGGAAGAAAAGTGAAGCAAAGAAAAGAACTAAAGAATGATCTAAAATCTACAAGGTTAGAGTTGTAATATTTATTAGGTCAAAACCTTTCTAATACTTTCTTACCATTGTATTAGACATTGAAATCCTACATTGCTAGGTTAGCTTAATAGCTAGGTGGATAATCCTCAGCAAAAGGATAGAAGATCCCTAGGAGAAGGATAAGAGATCCTTAGGAGAAGGATAGGAGATCCTTAGAGAGGGATAAAAGATTCTTTTGGAGAGGTGACTGTAAATCCCATGGACTTGGGTGGGCCTAACAGCTCTATGTAAATCCTTTAACAAGGTGGCATTCTAAGTTGAATGTTCTTAAGTCCTCTAACAGGGAACACTCCTAACAAGGTGTAGAAATCTTTTAATAGGGTCACATCTAACAGTGTGTAAAGCCTTTAACAGGGCAGGCCTTTAACAGGGAAAACCATCAGAAATGGTTGAAATCAATTGCATAGTAATTTTGTGGGTGTCATCCCCACCCCAATTTTACCTTCTTATTCCTGGAGGGTTTCTGGGTCACCAAAATCCTTTGTATTATGTGGTAATGTAGGTTTACTTTACATGATTGTTTAATGTTTAATTGCATGCATGATAATTTCAATTATATGCCATTAAGGATTTGACAAGAAAGTAAAAAGGCTAGTACTTTTGATTCACCCCCATTTTATTAAAAAAATTGTATTGGACATTATTGGACCTTGAATAACTGATTCACCCCCCCTCTCAGTTATTCTAAAAGAATTCTAACAATAGGAACTTCACAAACAACAATAATTTTTGAAATACATCAACAAACTCACTTATAACTTCATGTTAATGATATATATTGCTATATTTAAGTGCATAAGTAAGTTGAAATGTTTCCCATTTAGGTGTAACTGCATATGTAGCTTTATCTTCAATTGCAAGTTCTTTCTTTAATATAAACATAGCTTGTGAAGATTTATTTGCCTCCATATGAATAAGATGCCTAATAGGACACCCTTGTGAAAGAACAAATTTTGAACCCTCCTTGTTGGCTTTGTGTAGATGAGTTGCTTCTTTATTGTAGCTCTCTTCTTAGAGTAAGAGTTCTAATTTTATATCACATTCATCTTCAGCAGAAACCTTATGTATGGTGATTTCTTCATTTTGCAAAATAAGGTTGTATTAATTTGACTCTTCATAAATCAACATGTTGTCATCAATATGTGAACAAAATTCCTTTGTGATACTAGAGAATATGTCTTCATTAATTTTCAAACTTACTCAAAATGATAGTGTCTCTTCATTCTTATTCTCCATGGATCTAAAATTCATCTTTTGTTGCTTCAAACTTTTCCAATCCTAAGTGCTTTGAATAGAAACTAAGATTCTAGAAAAATTACAAAGAGTTGCTAAAAATTCAGAGACTCTCATAGCTTGAACCATCCCTAGCAATGACACCAAACATGTTGGCTTTTCAATTAGATCAATAACTTGGTTCTAAGAACTCAACCATGGATTGGATATCCAAGATGAGCAATTATCTTTCTAATAGAGAAGGTTCATTTAAATTGTCAACCCAAAAATGTATACTTAAAACAAGTCTGTAAAGTATATACACTAAAAAAATCTCTAAGTTATTTTATCATTGCAAAACATAAACTATAAAAATTATGGAAATAAATCTAAGTACATAGTAATGGTTTTAGGAAACTGCAAGAACTACACAGTAATGGCTCCAAGAACTATATATTACAAACTACAACTTTCAATATATCTGTGTATCTACAAATCTCCATATATGTCTGCCTAATTACAATTTCAAATATATAAGATTATTTACTCCCTAGAAACCATCTAACAAGTGTCTTATCATCATTTCTTTAAACAAGCAAGATATTTATTACAAAACTAAAGACTAAGTGTGCTAATTTTCTATTCCACATTTTTAGTAGTGCACTCAAATCCATGATACTCCTTTATTATTATGAATTAGATAAAACCATTTTACTAGTTTATTCTCCTCATTTTCACCTTTCTATATCATTTTGAAAATATGAATTCTATTAAGAAATTTGGAAGTTATGATCATTTTATTGAAAGTGGTTTTCTATTGCCTGAAAACATGCCACCTTTTGCTCAGTCAATTTCTAATTTGTGGTGCTCATTAATTATTTTGAACTGACTCAAACATTCAAAATAATTTGTGTGCATTTTTTTCATCTTTCTAAATCCATAAGTCATTCTTAATTTTATTAATAATTGAGAGAGATATGCCTATTTTATTGAAATTGGCTTTTGACTTTTTTTTGCATTTCTTGCAACTATTGAATATTGACAAGTATCAACTTGCTTCTCCTTCTTTCCAATTGTGTGAATGATTCAAATATCTCACAAGAAACATTTCAATCATCTTAAGATAATTATTATTCAATAATAACCTCTGATCATAATAAATCATCATAATTTATCATTAACTAGCTACACATACAAATGTTAATCAATAAATCATTTATCATAGTTAATGCTTCATAAATCAAGCTAATGTATGGAAATGAATTAGGAATATATTAAAATCATGAGGTAAAGTGTTTTAGTAGATGAATATAAATATGAAATTTTATAGGCTCATCGCATAGCATTAAACATATGCACGATTGGGAGATCCTTGTAGTACAATAACCTATTAAGTTGGGTATGATAACTTTTCATTCCTCTAGGAAGTTTTTCATTGATGCCTTGATGACCTTCATGAGCATAAATTATATCATTACTAAATATAAGACAATATCAAAATATAAATTTCAAACTTTAGACCACAAACTGGACATTACTTCAATGATTTAGTTGATCGTATTCCAACTTCTATAGATGAGGTGTCATTCTTCATGGCCTTGATGTTGTCTCTTCTTTCCCATTAAAAATATGTTTTTCAATAATTAGATACTTATTATTATTGTAAAGAAAGCACCTAAACTCATTGAATACCTTCTTTCCTAAACTTGTTGAATGACAAGATTTCATCTTCAGACCACAAACTAGACATGCAAATTTTCTCTTTGTCTGAAAACCTCAAAGATCATGTACAATTATCATGCACAACTTAAGCATATAACAATCATGTGTAAGCACTATAATAGACTATGACCTTAACAATACAACATACCACAAAAATGAGTTAGCCTAGGGGCATCATGTATTGTCCATACAATCATTGCATGGAATTGAAATTGTCTTTATCCTATTGGTCTAGAGATGTCATACATAGTAACGTCATTTCATAACTTCAACAACTTGTCAATTAAGGGCTCAATATATGTTAGAATTTTTTAGAATAACTAAGAGAGGGGGTGAATTAGTTATTCAAAGTCCAATGATGTCCAATTCAACTTTTTTCTTCTAATCCTTAATGGGACATAACTGAAATTATCATGCATGCAATTACACATTAAACAACCATAAAAGATAACATGCATCACACCATAACGTTAAGGATTTTGATGACCCAGAAACCCTCCAAGAATAAGAAGGTAAAACTAGGGTGGGGATTATACCCACAAAATAACTACACAATTGATTTTAGCCACTTCTAATAGTCTGTCCCTTTAAAGGCTACAACACACTGTTAAATGTGACCCTGTTAAAGGATTTTTACACCCTGTTAGGAGTGTGCCCTGTTAGAGGACTTAAGAACATTTAACTTAGAATGTCACCCTATTAAAGGATCTACATAGAGCTGTCAGGCTCACCCAAGTCCATGAGATTTACAGTCACCTTCTCAAAAGAATCTTTCATCCCTCTCTAATGATCTCCTATCCTCCTCCTAAGGATCTCTTTATCCTTCTCCTAAGGATCTCTTTATCCTTTTCCTAGGGGTCTCTTTATCCTTTTCCTAAGGCTTATCCACCTAGCTATTAAGCTAACCTAGCAATGTAGGATTTCAATATCTAATACAATGGTAAGAGAGTATTATAAGGGTTTTGACCTGATAATGATTGCAACCCTAATTGTACAAATTTTAGATCACTCTTTAGTTCTTTTCTTTGCTTGGTTTTCCTCCCTTGCAGTGCAGATAGCTTGTTCACCCTTCAAGATCTGTCTCCTTGAGTTCTTCCACTCATTATGCCAATGCACTCTATGGTCACTTGATCAACTTAGAGTCCTGATGCTCTATTCTTACTCCTCTTGGCTTCTTTGCATGAACATACTTTATGACCAACTCCCTCTCATACATGCACATTTGATCTCTAACTTGTAACTCCTTATAAATAAGTTATGTTCTTCATTTCCCACTCAAATCTTAATTTGATCTAGAGAAAATGGTATTGTTTTCCCTCCAAATTGTTTCTTCTAGAAACTTCATGACAAGTCCACTAGCCTTCACCTTGAATTGGTTTGCATGGTTTACATAGAATTCTATGACATCTACTCATCATCCTTATCATCCAACTAATTCACAAAATTTGATGTAACAAACTTATCGTCATTGATCTAGTGAAATTTTGACTTAAAAAATAATGCAGCAACTCGGCATCATTGGTTTACTGATGCTCGGCTCCTTCTGTGTTACTCAACTTCTATTGTTATTTTACTGGTGCTTAGCACCTATAGCATTTCTAATTTTTTGGGCACTTGAAGACTCACCACTTGAATATTACTCAACACCTATATCTTGCTCGGAACTTGAAGTCACTCAGCACTTGATCTTCACTTGGCACCTGAAGGCTACTTGGCACCTGAAGATCACTCAACACACATTAAAGTTGAACTTGCTCAGCTTCAACTAAGAATCTACTTAGCTCTAACTATCTTGAGAGTATTTCATCAATACACTATTTCATCAATGGCTTAGTTGATCCTTATACTTCACTACAACATCATAACTTCAACCTTTCTCTAGGTACTCTAGTTACATCTTATTGATTGCCACCTCCTTGTCAATCAACTTATTGATAGTATTTAGATCATTTAAGAAATTTTCATTCCTACAAGTAGCAAGTTTGACATCAATGAAAAAACAATGATTGAAAACATTCTTTACCAGTTCCATTACTCTTCATTCATGATCTTTTCAATCATTTTCAACAATCTCTCTCTTTGGCATTGATGGCAAACCAAACTAATCAAATGATTAAGCTAATCAACTTAGTTACCACCAAAATTATATACGTTTTCTATTTGGTATGGAACTCCCTCTTTTGTAGATAGAAATTGAATCCTTGTTTCTTCTTCTCCCTCTTGACTATTGTATCCATACTATAGATCTCATACATCTCCATATCTTTACCTTTCATTGATTAGTTTCTCATAAATCTCCCTCTTTGACATAAATTCCAAAGATGTAGCATCTTCAACATGCTAAATATAAGTTTCGCATCTTCATGTTTTCTCCCTTTGTCACCATGCTTGTGACCGATCTGGAGTTTCTACTCCTGTTGTCATCCTTTGCATCATTCTTTTGATATTTCAATGATCTGCTTCTGTTGATGCAGGGCAACTTCTTTGTTGCTTTAGATTGTTTGAGTTAGGTGCATTACCCCAAACTTGCCTCTAAGATATTCATAAGTATCTTTGGGCAATGGTTTTGTGAAGATATCTGCAGTTTGTTCCTTTGTGTAAATGTACACCATCTTTACTTATTTGTCTTCCACCAATTCTCTAACATAGTGATACTTGATTGCAATATGCTTGGTTTTTGCATGCATTACTAGATTCTTGGATATGTTTATAGCACTTTTATTATCACAATACAATATCATAGGTTTGGTTACCTCTTCTTTCATTCCTTTCAATAGATGTTTAAGCCATACAATGTTTGTGCAATTGACTGCTACTACCACATATTATGCTTCTACAGTGGACTGAGGTGTGCATGTTTCTTTCTTTCTAGTCCAAGTAACTATCCTTTTACCTAAGAATAATGCTCCTCCACTTGTGCTTTTCCTGCCATCAATGTTGCCTCCCAAATCTGCGTATGTGTATGCATTGAGCTCAAACTTTTCATTCTTTTTGTAGTATAGGCCAAAATCATCAGTTCCTTTGAGATACCTCATTATCCTTTTTACTACCATTAGATGATTTTTTCTAGGATTAGCAAAGAATCTAGCCACTATTCCAACTGCTAATGCTATGTCTAGTCTACTATGTACAACATATTGTAGTTTTTGAATCATTGATTTGTATAGTGTTTGATTGACTTTAGCTGATTCATCATTTTTGGATAGCTTATGTCCTATTACCATTGGTGTGCTAACTGGTTTGGAGTCTTCCAATCCAAACTTCTTGAGTATCTCCTTGATGTATTTTGATTGTGTCACAAATATGCCATGTTTTAGTTGATGTACTTTCAATCCTACAAAGAACTTGATTTCTCCTAACATTGACATCTCAAACTCATGTTTCATTTTGTCAACAAAAATTTTGCAAAGAACTTCCTTTCCTCCAAAAACTATATCATACACAAAGATTTTAGATACAAGAATATCCTTACCTTCTTCTAATTTGATGTACATGTTGCTATTATCATCAGTTCTTTCAAATCCTATTTGCACTAGATACTTGTGAAGTCTCTCATACCAAGCTCTAGGGGCTTGCTTTAATCCATATAGAGCCTTATGTAATTTTCATACCTTTTTTTTGTTCTTTTCATCAACAAAACCTTCTGGTTGCTCTATGTAGACTTCTTCTTCAAGTATACCATTCAAAAATGCAGACTTTACATCCATTTGATAGACTTTAAATCCTTTGAAGGTTGCATATGCTGGTAAGGTCCTTACTCCTTCCATTCTGGCAACTAGAGCAAAAATTTCTCCATAGTCTAGTCCCTCTTCTTGTCCATACCCTTTACAAACTAGTCTTGCCTTATTCCTTGTGATTTCACCATTTTCATCTAACTTGTTTCTGAACACCCACTTGGTTCCAATTACATTCTTGTCAGTTGGTCTTGAGACTAAGGTCCATGTCTTGTTCTTCTCAATTTGTTCTATTTCTTCTTTCATAGCATTGTACTAGTCATCATCTGTTATGGCTTTAGTTACTATTTTTTATTCCATTTTGTTGAGCAGACATGTTTTACTTCTAAGTCTATTCCTTTTCATTGGTCCTACTTCTTTGTTTCCAATAGTTTGATATGCAGGATGATTTCTTCTTACATACTTTGCCAATACTGGTTCTTTCCTTGTTTACATGTTGTCTCTTTTAGAATTTGAATCTTCATATATATTTTAATCAGGTATTTATTCATTTTCTTCTTGTTGGCTATTCTCAAAATCTAAATTAGCATTCTTTGCATTCTACAACTCAACTTCTGAATGTTTTTGATGCTCGACATTCACTATTTGTGATTCGGCAGATACTGGATTTTGTTGATGATTGTCATTTTGAGTTGTAGCTTCACCATTATTAGGTATACCATCATAAAAGTATACAAAGGTCTTGTATTCTTCTACTTTCTTGGTGTTCTCAACACTTTGAACTTCTGCAAGCTCATCAAATTTCACATTTGTGCTTTCTACTACTTTGTTAGTGTTAACATTCAAGCACTTATAAGCTTTGCTTCTAGTAGAATAACCAAGAAATGTGCCTTCCTCACTCTTTGCATCAAACTTTCCATTTCTAGGCTCTTTATATATATAACATTTGCATCCAAATATTTTGAAATGTTTTACATTAGGAGAATGCCTATACCATAATTCAAAAGATGTTGTATTTGTACCTTTCTTGAATTGAACTCTGTTGAGTGTGTAGACTGCAGTACTTACAGCTTCTATCCAGTACTTGAGTGCAACATTTTTCTCCATCATTAAGGTCCTAGCATAGTCAATAACTGATCTATTCCTTCTTTCTTCTATACCATTTTGAGGTGGAGTCCTAGGTGTTGATGTCTACCTTTTGATTCCGCTTTCATTGCAGAATTCTTCAAATTCTCTTGATGTGAATTCACCTCCTCTATCAGATCTGAGACATTTTAGGCTCTTCCCATTCTCTTTCTCTACTCTAGCCAAGTACCATTTGAACATTTTAAATGCATCTAATTTTTTTTTCAGGAACATGACTATCATCATCCTTGAATAGTCATCTACAAATAACATTATGTATTTGTCACCTTTGTAACTTTGTACTTCAATAGGACCACACAAGTCAGTATGAAATAGCTCTAATACTTCATTAGAAGTATAAGCCTTGCTTTTGAAATTTGACTTGGTCATCTTCCCTAGTTGGCATTGTTTGTACATGGTGTTATCAAGTTTCTTCAACTTTGGTAGACCTCTGACTTTCTTCATCTTGTTGATACTTATCAGATTGTCAAAATTTACATGACATAGCCTCTTGTGCCATAACCATACATCATCAGTTTGAACAATGAGACAATAAGCATCTTCCATGTCTAGATAAAATAGATTACTCCTAGTTTGATCACCTTTTCCTATTAGACTTCCTTGAGAATCATAGATCTTGGCAATTCTATTTTCAAATTCAACCTTGTATCCTATGTTGCCTAACTATGATACACTTAACAAGTTATAGTTCAGGCCTTCAAAATAGTATGCATTAACATATGTTATCTTTTTAATAAGCTTGATATTACCTTTCCCTTTGATCTGACATGGTGCATTGTTAAAAAATCTAACACTATTTCCTTCATATTGAGTAAAGGTAATGAACTTACTTTTGTCTCCAGTCATGTGATGATAGCATCCACTATCTATGATCCATCTATCATTCTTGTTCATGCAGGTTACCAGGGCAGTTGCTTCATCTTCATCTAATTCATCTTTTATAGCCACATAGACAACTTCATCATCATTCTCATCAGTCTTCTTCAACAATGTAGCATCTTTTTCCTTTTCCTTTGTAGTTCTTGTTGTCCTCTTTCTTGTTCTTGAAGTTGCCTCCATCCTTGTAATTTTTCTTTTGTGTGCATCTGGCTGCAACGTGACCAACTTCATTACAATTGAAACAAATGATTGGCAGCTTACCTTTGAATTTTCCTCTTCCTCTGTAAAATATTCTTGCTAGTAATGCCTCCAATTGGTCCACATCATCTTCATGAGTGTTGTTGTCACTGGATACATACTTTTCTTTTCCATTCTTTATCTTTGTTTGCACCTCCTCATTGTCTTTTATTTTCATCTTGGCTTTGAATGCAAATTCAAAGTTTTTTGGCTTGTAGTTGCCAAAGTTGGATAGCTCAAAGGTAGTGAGTCTTCCAATTATTCCTTCAAATGAAAATGTGTTCCCTGCTACACACCTTAACTCTTGGATGGTTGACACTCTTATAGCATATATGGGAACAAAAGTTCTCAAGTATTTGCTACATACTATTTCTTCTGCTAACTATCCTCCTAGGCTTCTTATGGAACTCACCACTTCCTTCATCCTTGCACCATATTGAGTAGCATTTTCTCCTTCTTCAATTTTCATGTCATCAAACTTTCCTCTTAGGCTCTCTCTTTTGGCTCTCTTGACATTGCCATCTCCTCCATAGATTCTTGACAATGTTTCCCACATCTGATGTGCAATATCACATCCTTTGATGTCATCATACTCGGCATAGCTTAGTGCTGAAACAATATCTAACATCACTTGATAATGCTCCTTCTTCTTGCTCATGTCATCTATAGTGAGAGGTCCTGTAAGGTCTACATGATCAACTGTGATTGAGGTCTATGCATAGTCACCTATTGATCCAAGGTGTAGCTTCATCAGACTTTGCCATGCAACAAAGTTATCTTTGTTTAGCTTGGGAACTTCTCTCTTGGACATCTTGATCTTTCTGCTACTAGTACCTTGAAACAAATCAGCAGTGAGCTTTGATACCAATTGTTAGAATTCTTTAGAATAACTAAGAGGGGAGGTGAGATTTCTAATGATGGATCTAGAGACTTGGCATGAATCATGCAACTTGCCATAGACTTAAGAGTTCGAATCCTCAAAGCTGCAACATCTGTCTTATGTGGACTGAATGCTAAAGGAGTCTGAAGATCAATTCCCTCATGTCTGCAAAAATCCTTAAGTCTTCTGTTCACATCCATGTTTCCATTGTCCATGTGGAGTACTTTGATGGCCTTTCTGGATTTCTGTTCTACATGAGCCTTGAAGTCTAGAAATGCATCCAACACTTCACCCTTACTATTCAGAAAGTAGACCCAAATGAACCTTGAAAAGTCATCAACTAAGGTAAGTATGTAGTGACCCTAGCTGAATGCAAAAGGACCTGCTAATACCATGTGAACTATTTGAAGAACACTTGTTTCTCTAGAAGACTTCCCTCTTTGTAACTTCCCCTTTGGATGCTTATCCACTAAATCTGATGAACATTTACCCTTAGAAAATTTGATTTGAGGTAGACCTTTGACAATTTGGTATGTACAAAGTTGTTGAAGATAGCGGTAGTCAAGATGACCATACTGCTCATGCCATAATTGCATGTTTGAATGTGATTGTGTTAACAAGGCCTTTGAAGGAGTCTTGGGCACAAAATGTGAGAAAGAGTATAACCTCTTGTGATCATTCACTTTCCCCACTACAACCAAGGAATTATCTTTAAGATATGCATTTTTACTAAGTCTGGAAGGAACTCAACTCTATGTCCATCTCCAAAGTGAGTGACTTGGTAGATTGAGAGGAGATTTGAACTTAGGTTTGGACCATAGAGAACCTCTTGAAACTCTCCATTTTCCATCTCCACATTTCCTTTTCCTTCAACTTCCATTTTACTATCATTCCCCATGAGGATGTGTGGTACCCTTGACCGATTCAATGAAGAAAAATCCTCCTTTGAAGAGCCCATATGATATGAGGCACCCGAGTCAAATATCCATTCTTTTGAAGAGTTTGAATTAGCCATGAGTGCTTGCCCTTTTCTCTTTGAATCTGAAGAAGATCCCTTGTCCTTGTAAGCATTAGGCAATGGAACATTATGTTTCTTCATGATGTTGGTTAATTCATCAATCTTTTTGAGATAACACTCATGCTCTTCATGACCCGATTTCTTGCAATAAGCACACTTCTTCTTCTCCTTATTATTGTTGTCCTCCTTCTTGTTGGTATTCAAGGACTTGCCTTGTTGATTAGATTGTGGTGTTGTCTTTTCTACATCCTCAGATTTACTCTTCCATTTCTTCTTACCCTTTCCTTTATTTGAAGATTGTGCAGCTGAATTTTGAGAACCCTCATTGGCCACCAATGCTTTGGACTGAGGTGATTTGATAATCCCCATTGTTCTCAACTTCTTTTCTTCATCATCCAACAATTTTGCATATTCATCAAAAGTGACTTTCTTGTAGGCATACCCTAAGGTTTTCTTTGAGGTGTTAAAAGAAGATACAAAGGTGGAATTTTTAGATGACAGCTTGTTATGGATGAGATAGATCAGTCTATCATCTTTGATAGAATTACCACAATCAGTAAGCTTTGTCCTTAATTCATTCACCTTAATGATGAAGTCCTGTATTGAGTCATACGACTTAGGATCTAAGGAAACAAGCTCATCTTCTATTTTGAATACATCCTCTTTAGACACTTTACCATAAAGGTTTTCAAGGGTATCCCAAGCTTCCTTGTATGTAGTACATTTTATGATTTGATACATGATTTTATCATCTACCCCCAAACATATATCACCTAGGGCTTTCCTATCCATGGCTACCCATTCAGAAATTTCACTTGTTGATACATTATCACCTGCTGGTTTAGGAAGAGTACCATCTACATATTGTGAAACTCCATTATACATTAAGTGATACAACATTTTGATAGACCACATAGCATAGTTATGAGGAGTTAACTTAGCAAACTTAAAGTTGCCCATAATGCACAAAAATGAAAGAAATATGCAGAAAAGAGAGAACACAACACCTAGAACACCCCCCCCCTTTTCACTAAATCAAGAAACCCCTCCAAAATAGATGCTTTGGGCACTTTATCAGTAGTGCGGTTACAATGGGCCACTTGCCAATTTAGGCCTTTGTAGACTTCTAATTTTACTTGTTACAACCTCTTAATAGAGTACAAATCTAAAACTTTACAATGTGCTACAATACTGAAGCATTACAAAGCAAAGAAAGGCCCTATTGCTAAAAGTGGCAATTTTGTCCACACAACACTACAATCTAATGCTAGATCTAGAAAGTAGACAAAATAATACACACTTTCAAAAAAAATGAAACCTGTTTTTGACTCTAGATGTGCCCGAACGGAGCATTTGAAGTTGCAAAATGCAAGATTATCCAGGTACAGTCGCCAAAAAATGCAAATTCTAAAAAATCCGTACACCAAAACCAAAAAATATCTACACCACTAAAAAATTTAGAAAATTTTACCCAATTTCAAAAAAAATTACACCTGATTTGGTGTCCGAATGTGCGCGTTATGGCCTCTTGAAGTTGGACTGCCAAAACCAAAATCAATTTGGTGAGGGGTAGCACCAGCAAAAGATGGGGTTAAATTTGATGGTCATACGACTGTCACATTAGTTCAAATTTGGCCTGTGATGATGTCCAGACAAGCGTCAATTTTAGACTCGTATATTGATGATGTTAGCAAAAATTTTGACCACCTGAATGACGTAGCAGTTGACTGGGTGTTCTGTACTGTATGGATCATACAAATTGAACTGACACATCGTGCCTGCATGTCAGTACGAAAGATGACTAGATCTACAAAAGGTTGACTGTATGCATAGTCAGATTCCTGACTGGTCGATGACTAAGTGTTGAGTGTACTAATCGGGCAAATTAATTATCGCCGTGTGGCGAGATGATGGCCACAGACAATAGCCAGATCTCTTTTTGCAATTCTGAAAAGGGTAGCAGTGGTTGCTAGCTTTGTTCTACGTAGCCAAAATTCTGTAAACGTCATTAGACTGTGCTAAAGGTGATGCCAGAGATCGAGCTTGGCTTGCTGGAGTTCTCACTAATAATCCCACATTCGTGGGTTTGAAATGTTTCATGTCCTTTATAAAGCATAGTCCGCAGCCTTACAAACAAAAGACAGTAGTTGGATTGGGCCTTCTCGCCGGTGAATATTGCCCTACCAGTGGAAATAAGAAGTCGGCTGGTAATTGGTAATCGCCAAATTTGGCTGCTTGTGGCTCGGTGATTGAGCCGAAAAATTTCCAGAGTTATGCTGAAAATGACAGAGTGCGGCTAGGTGGTTAATAACCCTGCAATTGTGTAATCCTTCATGCGAATTAAATAAATAATCCACCACCAAATAGAGAGTCGAGCCAGGGTGTGATTGCCCAGTTTGGCAATTAAATCTTCTCTGCCTGTACAACCAATTTGCAAATCGGTGCCTTCGGGTGCCGGTTTGCAAAAAAAAATTTCCTCTCGATCAACTTTCATCCAATATAGGCAAGTTTATAGTCAATCTTCACCGATTCAGCGCTCTGGATGCAATAAAGAGGTCAGATCTGGCTCTAGATGCTCCCAATTTTTGTGAATCCTTCAGAATCAAGGTGTTGAAGCATGAACGGTCTCGAACGACTATGTGATGAGAATCCTTCTCAGCTCTGATACCATGTAAGAATTTGGCTTAGGCTAAAATTCACCCAAGAAAAAAAGAACTCAACAATAACACATAGTAGACCAAAATAGGCAGAGTATGATCAGAATGATGATATTCATTCAATAATTGGATACAGCCAACATGAGAGTACACTAAGAGTACCTAAATATAAAGGCCTTAGGAGAACTTCTAGAATGCCTAGAAGTTAGCACCATGACATGTCATACAACCAGGCACATGTCCACCAGATATGGATTATCATGTCCACCAGATATGGATTATCCTCCATTAAGCATAGGATTAAGTGTGATGATGTGAGGATAAGCCTACAATGGTGTAGCACGCAAATCAATGTAGTAGACAACATGTGCTAAATGAGGAGTGCAAAAAACTGTGTTGTCATCATAACAACTCAGTGAATGATGCATACTCCTATGTTGTAGACACCATGTGCATAATTAGAGTTGCGTAACTTAATGAGAGTTCACAAACTCCTAAGTGTCTCACCTAAAATACTAATAAAATAATGCAAAATAATTAAATAATGCATTAACCTAAGTAAAAATTAAGTAAGTGTAATAAGTAAATACTTATTTACACCAACAATATTATTTATGATATAGGATGTGATCATTGTGACATGCATGTATTGTCTGATACTTCATTCCAATTTGATTCATAATGGTAGATAACTCTTAGTACAAACGAGGTAGAATGTTTGATGGTGATAATAAAAACTCACCTATCAACCTACAACAACAAATATACATTGTTAATATAATGAATAGTAATGGTATGCTAACATTGAAGATGAAAAAAATGGCATACCTTAGTATATGTGATATTTCTACATTGGATTAACTATTCATAAACCTTTAAGTTCACCAACAACACTATAGTGGAGAGAAGAGTTGTTTAGGAGCCTTCATATAGGGGCTTTTGTGCCTTCTCAAGTAAATGTATATCAAGACCATCTTCATCATCATTATCAGCTATGCTAGTACCATCATTGTGAGCATCTTATCACCTACACCAATACCATCTTCTTTAATCATGTCCTCTAGCACATTATCATCTTCTTCCATGGGAGTGTTATCCTCAGCTTGGATATTCACACCTCCATGTTCCTCTAGTAGAAAATCCACATTCAACAATGGACAAAAATTGTGCCCCCTTCAATGTGACCATGTTTTCTACAATGACTATGGGTTGTTGTGATTAGAATTCTTTGATTCTTTAAGCCCTTACACTTTTTGCAAGGACAATTAGATTTATTAGCTTTTTTTCATAACTAAGACCATAATGTAGCCATTGTCTTGTTATTTTATTCTAGGTTTATATTGTCAATCGTGGTCTTTCTTCATGGGAAAAATATATCTGCAAAAATATTGGACATGTTGTACTTAATGTTTATATCTACACATATGATTTTGAAAGAAAAAATTGATGTAACTAATGTATATATCTACAAAAATATTGGAAATATTGTACTTAATGTTTATATCTACATATATAGTTTTGAAAGAAAAATTTGGTGTAAGTAATGTGTATATCTTCAAAAATATTGGAAATGTTGTACTTAATGTTTACATATGCACATATAGTTTTGAAAGAAAAATTTGGTGTAACTAATGTGTATATCTACAAAAAAATTGGACATGTTGTACTTAATGTTTATAACTGCACATATGGTTTTGAAAGAAAAATTTTGTGTAACTAATGTGTATATCTACAAAAAAATTGGACATGTTGTACTTAATGTTTATATCTAACCATATGGTTTTGAGAGAAAAATTTGGTGTAACTAATGTGTATATTTACAAAAAATTGGACATGATGTACATAATATTTATATCTTCACACATGGTTTTGAAAGAAAAATTTGGTGTCATCAAGAGTTGAATTGTTCTATGAAAGTCCTAGTTTATTCATACTTGTCCAAAAATTATAAACTTTCTATTATATGTTTTGATGGATTGGTCAAATTTGTCAATAAGCCTCTTAGTGAACTCTTCATAAGAGGTACTCTAATCATGTCCCATTATGATCATTTTGTGGTGCCACCAATCATGAGCAATAACAACCAACTAAATGGTAGCATATTTAAATGGCCTCATCTTCTAGCATGGGGATAAACCAAAAATAGGTATATATTTTTAGAACCCATGTTCTTGTCATTGTCTTGCTAGACACATCATAGTAGAAGAGGATCAATTTGCTAGCCTTTTTCTACAAGTCATTTTCATATGGTCTTCAACTCCTTCATAATCTCTTAAAGATTTCTCAAGTTGGACCTACACTTAACTATTTTTTTTTAGTTGCATGAAGTGATCTTGCAAAACCATTTTACGTAGGTTCATTTTCAACTTGTGGTTGGACTCTAGGAGTAATATAGGCATGAGAGGTCTACTATTAGTTATTCTAGCATGTTGATTTGCAATGTTGTTTTTTAGTGAATTTGTCCCCTTGGCCATTATTGTCAGCACTATTATTGTTATTATTATTATTTCTATTGTCCTTGAATGAGCCACCATATCCACCGATAGCACAATGCATTGATTTGTTTATGTTGTCCCCTAACCAACATGTTTACAATGTTCATTGCAAGATCTTCTCCTGTGTCTATCACCCATATTCACTTATCTATATTCTATGACTACTAAAGGAAATTGTACTCTACAAATTTTTTTCTCTTTTGGAACTTTTGGGGACTACCACTTTCTCTATTTCTATAAATATCTCTACTCTCTTCCACTCAAAAAACATAAGAAAGCATGATAACCAACTCTTATACCATTAAAGTAACACTACTGGCCTATGCCCAAAATTCAACCCTTTCCCTCTACATGTCTATATATATTGGAAATATTTTTATGTATGAATGAACTCAAACCTATACCAAAGGGGACAAAATTATTGAACCCATGTACCAGAACTAGAACCCAAATTGGCAACTTAGATAAAAATTTAAGCATAATTTAAATATTCCATTTGAGTTGCAAAAAGAAACATCAAGGATTCAAAATCAAAAATTAATCACCATGATGTAACTAAAGTAAAAGGATGATTACAAGTGCCAACTCACAAACTTACTAAAAATTAACATGCTCTCCAAGAAGTTTGTCGAGCAACCAAGACTGGCAACCAAAACATTGTGCACAATTTGTACAATACTTTCTCCATTTTTTCCAACCCATTGAAAAGGTTTTTCTCAAGATTTTAAAGGTTCCCCCATTGGTTTCATAACTATTCCAAATTTTTAGAGCATTGCAAACATGAATTTGCAAAATCTTGCAAAAAAGTTGTTCTCGATAAGGAAATGTTGTCATGACAACATGACAACATTTTAGCAAATTTTTCACAAATTGGAGTTAGACCTCCAAACTTTTTCCAAAGACCAAGTGGGCATATAATTACATTAAAGGACCTCAAATAACATATCCAAATCCATGATAACCTTAGTAGACCATTTTACTCTTTCTACAACCTAAATCACCTAGTTAACAACATTTTGCACTTTCTAGAAACTTGGCCATTTTGGGTCTTGTCAACTCTCCTAAACATAACTAAGGACAAAATAGGACCTCTTATTATACTAGTGATGTGTCTAATTATCACTACAAGCCAAAAAATAAGGAATCCTTAGGTTTCATACTAGCCTACCTAGGTGCTCCTACACCATCTATTTATATTGCTCATGCCTGAATTGTTAGCCTTTTCTATGTTTTCAACAAGAAATTCCAATGGATAATTATTATGATTCTTCCTCTTTTTGACCACTATTATTCAAGAGAAACACAAATATATAATAACAAATAAACTAGATTTCCAATCATACAAAATATAATGCAGTCAGTTCTGTTGGTGTGTTAAAACTACTAAGCAACAAAATGCTTAATACCAAGATGACAATACTCACACAATCTAAAGACTAGCCAATTCTTATTAAAAATTTCATGTGCAAAGTATTTGGGCCCAACTTTAACAAAACCAAGGGTGGTTTTCTACTCTTTTGGCTTTGCAAAACTAGGGTGGGTATACCTAGGGATGATACAAGACTAGGAAAACTGTATGAGAATTATTTTAGTTTCATTCTGATTCTCGTCTCAAATCCTCAAATACAGACACAATCCTTGATAACTTGATAAACACATCCCATATAAAAAATATGACCAAATATTCTTCTATAAATCTGTAGGTGTTGTCAGCAATAGTGGCTAACTGAAGCTAAAACATTCCATGCAAACAAGTACTGGCCAACTTTTAGGATCTACAAGATATAAAAGTAAAATTGATTTAATTCTACATTTTTGACAACCATTTGTGATAGATTTCTCTTTCAGCTGGATCAAATGTGATCAATGCCTAATCTATTGGGGTTCAAAGTCTACAACAAATTATTAGATCTAATTTGTTGCCTTACAAAAAAAAATTATTAGCAATTCTTATTAGAATTCATCATTCAAAATCCTTTCCACTGCTACAAAAATCTTATCACATTCATCAAAGCTTTTACTTAATCCATTGAATTAGCAGTAGTGATAAACAGATATACAACCTAACTAAATTGCATTCAATTACACAAGCCTTTACTCATACAACATCAAGATAACCAAGTAATCAAAAGGAGACAAAGTTTAGAAAGAGCTGATATGGGGACAGTTCATAATTTGTATTCATTTTCCTTGAAAATTGTATACAATTTATAGTAAAATTAGAATGACCTTTAGAAAGAAACACCGATCATTCTATATTCATGTATTCTCAAGATCTGACGGAGAAAATACACCACCAATTTGCTCAAAAGAATGGACCAAAAATAGACTAAGTATCACTTAGAAGAATAGAATTCTGACCCTTTTCTAGCCTTGGAATCTCACTTAAATAGTGTGAGATGCAACAAGCTTCAGGCTAAGAGAAAGTGACAGGTGTTTTTTACAAGAAACATTTACATACACCTATCACAAAATGACAAAAATGTGAGTAACAAAAAAATTTTTACATCAAACATTCCTTATGTGGGCCCTTTCTGTTACATCCTCTAGAATTGGTAGAACACAATAATTTGATTCTTTTATCCATTTGATTCCTCAAAATAAGTGACCATGAGGCTTGAAAGTGATGTGTATTCGTCAGTTACTTGCAAGTTTACTTTAACTTGGGGATTTATCATCGACTGTTAAAGTAACAATTACACTTGTATGATCTTCTGCCTCGTCATCTTCTGACATCTGCTTTGTAGACATGAATTTATCTTTCCACTTATTGTAAACAATGTCATTTGGCCAATCAAAATTCAAAACTTCTTTTTGTACAGTTATTAGGGAATTTGCAATTGTCTCCATATTAACCAATTCTTTTCGGATGGAGTTATAAAATATATGCACTTTAACCAACTCCTCATTTTTTCTTGCCCACAACAGATGGCCCGCTTCATTTATAACCTTATTTATTCTCTCACAGAAGGCTTCATCTAGCTCCCTCTTCCATTCCTCCTTTTTCTTTATTTTATCAACTGACTTTAGGGCACAAGGGAATAAATCAAATTTTTCAACAAAATACTTGGAAAGACAATTAGCTAATCTTCTACAGAAAGAATCTTTTTTATCATCAAAATCTTGTAACTTATTTAGTAAATCAAAAATTCCCTCTATCTCATGATATGTTAGATGAATAACAGATATACACATAGTAGTGATATCTAAACTTCTCTCTATCCATGTCTATACAATGGGTCTGAATATAGCTTCATTTTTCTTTAATTCATCCCTAATTTCTGAAATCCTTGATAATTTATTAAAAATGTGGGCCACTCTATCCTATCTATTAAGTACATAATACCCTGCCTCAATTTTTCTTCATGTTGATTGTTAAGCTCTACATGTATTGCATACAACTTATTCTTCTCCTCTTCAAAATCATCTGTAGTATAGAACTAAGGTCTCTCTAGAGTATCAAGTATCTCAATAATTGGAGTGGATTTGAAGGGTTCAATAGGTGGCCTTGTGGTGTATGCAATCCTAGGTTTACCAGTCTCTCCTCTTTTTTTTTCCCAAGAATCTTTTCCATTTGGGCTACTTTATTTTCCAATGACTGTATTTGCATACCCTCTCCTCATATGCCTTCAATACCTCCTCAAATCTAGCATTGAGTTGGGAAAATTTTTCTTCTTCTTAGGCAGACACCATGCCACCAAATTTTAGCATCTCTAATGCCATCCCAATTACTTGCTTACTACTTACCTCACCAGCCCTAAATACTGTCAATGTACTAGTATGCTCTATAGTGGGAATCTCATGCATCCTAGTATTTTCCCTCTTTTCCATGGACCATATAACAAGGGCTTGGTGGTCATCACTAAAATTGACTCCTCTATGAGCTTGTAGTATTTCTTTAGCAGTCCTTAGTTGAACATCCTTCTACTTCCTTACTGAATCAAATACAATAGCATTTTCTATATCCCATTTTGGTAGAAGGAGGACTCCTAACTGTCTAACTATTTGCCTCCTAGCTTCAGGAGTAAACTGGGCAAAATCATTCAAAAATTTTGATTTCACCTATTCCTTAATAACTGGATTAGGTTTATCTGGTTGCTCAGCCTTAATTTTCTCATAGGCTTTCTCAAAATTTCCCATATTTAATCTCCACAAAAATAGAGCAAAAGCCCTAGATTTTACAAAATTTTCATCATTAACAAATCTTTCAGAAGCTTGGGCAACTATTGGGTCAATTTCCTTACCTTGATAATTAGTAATGATTAGGTCCAAGGAAGGTGTAGGAGGTTCTTGTGGCTCTCCAACATCCATATCTATAGAAGTAATAATCACATCCCCTTCTCCACCCATTTTTCAAAGTTGTTCCCTTAGAGATGCTTCATCATCTATCTGAATTGGGGACTGGCTTGGGGAGTATTGTTCCTTTTGAGAAGAAGAAGACCCCTGCTCTAATTTTTTCCTTTTTGGAGAGTTGGCTGCAGATGGACTTCTTGACCTTGGCTTCTAATGAGGGGGTGCATGTTGCACATTTTGAATTATGACACAACCTGCCCTTCTCTACAATGTGTATTGACCAGGAGCTACCACATTTCTACTGCTTATCCTTCTTTGTACTTCTGCAGCCTTGTTTGGATGTATCTCAACATATATAGCTTTCTTCTCATTCATGGTTCAAATTATTACAGCAAAATTATTCATTAATGCTTGCATTTTAGCTCCCCAATATTTCTTATCTTTCAGTGGGTCATACTGGGGGTCAAAATCATTAATGAATTCTAAGGTCTTATTGAAAACTATCCATTTCTCTTTCCTCACTTCTTGTTCTTGCAATGTGAAAACATTTCTTATTATATCTTCTAGATGGTATACTTGATGTAGCATACGAGAAACTTTCACCCTCTCTTTTAAGAGGTCGTAGAATCCCTCAGGATCAATGAATCTGGCATGAGACTCTACCATGTTATATTTATCGAAAAATAAACTAAGGTTCTTCCACCCTTTTCTAACAAAGACAAAATCATGCACTACAGTAACAATTGGAAAGAAGGTGCCTTTCTTAGACAATTCCCTCTCATCTATACTACCTATCTGCCATAAGAGCTCAGCAATCCCTATCTTCAAGGGCACATGAAAGGGTAACACATGTGGTTTTCCCACAAAACCATATACTCTTATCACAATTGAAACATTATAAGGGATTATATCCCCCCAATTATGACTAACCAATAGTCCTTGTACATGGTCTTTGGGTCTAACCAATTCCAAAAATGCTTGTGGAATTTTGGGGCTATCACCTTTCAAAAGAAACCTAAGCTTTGAAGCAAAGCATCTATCAAATCTCACACAGCTGGCATCTGTAGCTTCTGAAGTCATATCTACACTCCATAGCTATACTAGATTCCTCTCCCCATCCCTAGTTCTTTCTAGCTCCATACCCTTGGAGAAAAAGGTGAATCCCTTGTACAAGCATACATGCATAAGAAATGAATACCAATAGAATGGTTTGTCCACTTTTCCCCTTGCTATCCCCACTAGGCCATTGTGAATTTCTTTTGCAAGAAAAGTAGCAAAATCTAGAATAGTACCCATTCCAAATTGAAGGGTTTGAGCCATTATAAGGAAAATAGAGCCTGGAATTTGATCACTTTCATCTATCTCAAAAATCTTGCAAAGAGAAAAATATAGTGCTTGAGCTCTCAGGTTGAAATGTCTTCTCAACAATGGTTCTGGGGTACTGGCTGTAATCAGAGGCAAGGTGCCAATTTTAGCAGCATGCTCCTATAGTGGCCCTATTCTTGGGTAAATCCTTTGTGCATCATACCTTGCCTGAAGGTCATCCATATCAATATTTTCATGCACAGCATGGTTGGGATTGAGGTTGAAGACCTCACTAAATAATTTAGGACAAACCCTAAACAGATTCACTCCAGCATGGTTTTTTACCCACCTTGTAATTGGATCATATTTCTTTGCCAAATCCATCAATAAATCACTATCAAAGAAAACTATGGGGACTATTAATTTACCAATATCGAACTCCCAAACATTGCTCATAGGAGTGTCCAGTTTTTGCTCTAAAAACCATTTCTTAAACAACTCCAGACCCCCCATAGAAACCTGGGCATCTCTTACCCACTTAGGTTTGTCATAAAAACCTTCTACTACAACTACTCTCTGATGTTTTGGAATGAGTCCCCTCCCCTTAGTTATTTCATGCACTGACAAGGGGAATTGTTCAAGAAAATCATCGTGCACAGAATGTTTCAAATAATTTGTTTGCCAGGTGAATTCTTTTTGGGGAGGCATTTTGAATAAAACCCTAGAAATTTTACAACAGTAGATACTTTGAATTTCTTAGAAAGTCACAAAGTACTTACCTGCCAAAACTCGCACTTCTGCACTATGTGATATCTTCTAAAATTTTACTAGAGTGCTAGCTAAGAATTTTTGTGTCCTGGCTCTAAAAATTTTGTATGCCTTGATGTTCTTTCTGCACTTTGGTAATTCATTAATGGTGAGATCATGGGTTCTTTTTATACATTGAAATTGCACGCATAAAATCTGAATCATATTTACTCTCAATAACCATTACCTCCAATTTGCAAGAATTTTTGAATCCCATCCATAGATTTTCACCAGATTGAACGGTTCTAATTTGAAAAGTAACAAGCTTTATGACTTTTAAAAATAAGGCTACGTGTCACAATAGCACTTTCCCGCATAATTTAAATTCCTCGCATCTTGGAATTGCAAGGAATTGCCATTCATTGATCAAGATAAGATCGATAGTTAGGTTAATTTACTTTCGAACAGAATCCAATCAACTATACTGACCAATTAGAAAACTCCATATGAGTTTGTTCCTTCTAACAACATTCCATGCCAGTAGATCCCATATCTTCTTTTGAGCAAGCAAGTACTTGACATTATTCAGTCCACGTGTCATGCTGGCACATTCTCAGTTTTCTTATCTAACGAGCATATTCAAATTGTGGGTTTGCGCCAATTTTCAATCTTCAAAAGATCTACGATGACACTAATTATGCCCTGCAGAGCTTTTGAGTTAAAACTTTAGACACCACCATGGACACGTGTCTACATGGTGCATTCTCGCTTTCCTTAAACTTCACTCAAATTTGAATTGCGGAAAGCACCATTTGTTGATCGGGATAAGATCGACGGTCAGAAACAACTCTTCATTCTATGCTCGCATCATCCACTTGGGCCAATGACATGACTACTTTTAATCTACATGTTTTGACTATTGCATTTATTTTTGACACCTTCCATGCATGCATCATAAGTAGCTCCAGCTAAGCACAAGTGGCAGACCACATAGTGTGACTCAACATTCTTCCATAATTTGGCCCCACTATGACACGCATCGCAAAGGTGCATTCCCACTTTTCTTATCTGACTTGTAGCTTCATAATCTGGATTGCACTAACCATAGATCTTTCAAAAATATATGACTGATAAAACTTTACTTCCATTCAGCATTCAAACCTCTTCAATGGCACATTTGGCAGTACACATCAGTAGTCATTTTTTAGTGTGGCACCTTGCAGCATACAATTAAAACTTATCTGACCCCACCTTGCCACTTGTCCAATTTTTGCTTGCCCGCATTATTTATCTCTTGTGTATCTTCAAAATGTAGGCATGCATTGGCCTTTAATCTTTGATAGATCAATGGTCATAAAATCAAGCATCCTTATCATCATGTTGACCAAAGTGAGGAATCAAAATCTCCAACCATCCCAACTTGTCTAACACTTGCCACGGAAGACATCCATCCTTGAGAATGGTGGGCCCATCTTGTCAAACCTTGCCACACATCAAAAATTTGCTTCCTCGCATTATTTATCGGATGAGCATCTCCTTCTTGGGGGAAAGCACTAGCCCTTAATTCAAATGAAATAATGGTTGATGCTTCTTGGTGGTAAACTGCATATCTCTACTAGTGACTCCACCAATGATATCGCAAGAAATCCAGAATGTGTGCAAAAGTACTGACAAACCTACAAAAATTCTTGACAATTTATGGTTCACTGGAATTTAGAAAGGTAAACCCTACGTGTCACCAAGTCGCATGCTCGCATTATTTAAAAACCTTGCATATCAAAATTGTGGGCATGCGATACCCATTGATCTGAACAAGATCAACGATTGTAACAACTTTGCATTATCAGAGGCATTTTCAAAAATGATTAAGCAATTTTCAAACCAAGCATGGCCATGTAAGGTTTAAGTAATATTAAAAAGAACCCATGCTTGCACAAGCCCTTCCTTAGGTAGAAACATATATCATTAAAAAATTTCTCTAAAAATACTTTAAGGGTTTTCAAAACTAGGGCAAATCTAAGGATTTGAAAATACAAGGAACAAAACCCAAATCTGCAACATTTTAACGACTTAATTGATTTTTCACTAAATTTTTCCATAATTTTTGCATTGTAAAAAATTAGACCAACAAGTTCCAAATATGAATTGTCCATATTGATATCCTTATTGATAAAAGCATCTTAATTTTGCTGATCTTCCCCAAACTCCTTGTAATCCACTACATGTTTCTAAATTTGATATATTATCAAGACATGATTCAAAATGTGAAGTTAGCTCTAATTACCCTAAAGGGTTCTTTCCTTGTTGCAATTCCTAGAAGAGCGACTTACCTTCTATTCCTCAGAGAACATTTATTTTTATAAAGCAATGTGTGTTTAGAAAAAATGTGATTAAAATAAAGAAAACACATCACGCTTTTCTTTTCTACTCTTTATCTAATAATCCACCACAAGGGATTGGCATATCACCCATTTTTAATGTTGCTAATCTAAAATTATACAAAGGGGACAATAGCAGCATAGATTCTTGTGACAGCATCAAGGTAGATTGGATAAAGGATCATCCACCAAACAAACCATTAAAGTTCAAATGCATTTTAGATACCAAGAAAGTCAAGAAGACTAGGAAGAAGACATACAAAGAGTATTTGGTGAAATGGTAGGGTTTTCCTGAAGTAGAAGCAACATGGATGACTAAAGAAGACATCATCAAGCATGGTACAAACCTTCAACACTTAGCAACTCAATGGACTTGACTTTCTCAAATGAAGGGAGTATGGTGCAGGGGGCCTAAGTCCTTATTAAGGTATTTAAAAACCAAGGAGAAGAGTGTGAAGGTCAATAAGTGTCCAAGTTGAAACAAGTTAGTTTAGCTTTTATTTTTATGCATTTTTTACATTTGGATTGCATGATTTCTAAGGTTTCTAGAAATGTCAAGGGGTGGTCAACAGGTGCTCAAACATGGGAGTTGATCAAAAATCATCAATTTTATGTCGCATAAAAAAAATTCATATTTTAGGTTTAGTTAGATGACCTTGATAAATTTCTTGTGTTATATTTTTGGAAAAAATGTAAATTTGCAAAAAATTTCAAAAAAAGTTGTCATGCAACTTTTCTTTAAAAATGTTGGTAAATAGATTTTCCTTTTAAATAAACTCTCCAAATGCCCAAATCTGAAAGAACAATTAGATGCCAACAGTTGGATAATCTATCATGAGATTGATAGATTTCCTCTAAATTGGAAGGTACAGCTCCCTTATGGAATGATATGCAATGAATTTGTTTTATTGCCTAAACTAAGTGGGTGTGTTCTTAACCCGAGAACGGAAGAGGAAAACCAAGTCAATCCTAGACAAGATTAACTCAGGCAAAATTTAGATCCTAAACCTAGCCAACTTCGAGAACTCACACATCTTATGACTCCTTGGCATTGATGATGCAAGATGGATTCAATGAATGCAAATATAGCGACATGAAGTTAAAAAGAAAACATCTGAAACTTTGTAACATGAATAGATGAAAGTACTCTGATCTATCACCCATTCACCATTTAGCTAAGAATGCAAGAAAGTGCTTAAGACTAATTATAACAATACTCAGATTAGAAGTACTCAAAAAAAGTGATGGCTAAATGCTCTAATTCATAACAAAACCTTTCTTGTTTTGAACACATCAAACATAATACTCGGATTACATCTGCTTACAATCTATAGCCAAATCTATTACAAAGAACCAAAATATCCATCTCTAATGCATGAATGAAAATGCAGAAAATTGAATGCTCTCCCCTCTACTCCAGCTCTCCAACTGTATGCAGAAAAAGCAGAACCTATATACAATGCAATAAAATATCTAAACTAAATGCCTTCTCTTCTATTCCAGCTCTCTGACTGTCTGTAGTCAAGAAGAAGACCCCCTCTTTCAAGAAAAGAGTTTACAATAAATAGCTCTCCAAGATGACTATTCAGCTTCTTCTTATGGTGGCTTTTCGGTTTTCGCATGATGACCGTTGGTTTCATAACTCCTTCTTTCTAATTTCCCTTTTTCTATTTTTCTTTTCAAATTCTCCATTTATCTTGATCGATCATGTGTTCTTGGCTACTGAAATTGGAACCTTTCAAATTCAGCCTTGTTAAAGAGGGATAAAAGATGCAAGAAATCATCTTGAGTAAGCTTGGAAGATCTCTTATCTTCAAAATTGCCTTCAACTTTTACAATGTCACCTTCTACCTGTGATTTAAGGCTGAAGTTCATCCTGATAAAATGGATTGAGAGTCAACACTAATACCTTCTGCTAAATAATCCTCAATGTATTAAAGCTCATCAAAGTACTCTGGATAGAAGCCTTCATATGTTCATCATTTGCTCTCACTTGGCATTCACCATGAATATGCCCAAAAGAGTTAAATTTAAGCTACTTCTCAGGTCAAAGGCCATGCAAGAAAATGATGTATACCATGAATAGGGTATGTACAAAGAACAAATCATAACATAAAATAATTAATGCCAGATTGCTTTGCATAACACCGAGGATAGGAGATAGACATTGTTAGCTAGTCTTCTTTACCCACCATTTTTTCTTCATCTTTTCTGCAACTAAGTCTACACTTCCAATCTTGTGTAGAATTCCCTTTGTCTCACGTAATCAAAATTTATAATCTTTTTTCCAAACATTGAATCTCTGTTTCAACTTTCGGAGTTCTTCATTAGGATTAAGATTCACTTCTGCCCGACCAAACTTCACCTCCACCAAAAAGTTAGCATCATCATTAAAAACTTGAGTTCTATGCTCAAACTCCTTTACCATGTGACCAACAACCGACCTGCCTGCATCCAATTCCCTCACCAACCCATTATCGAAACTATGAGTGGGAAACTTATAATAAGGTGTCTTCATTTCATTTGAAGTAGCTTCATCCTAATCAAATTCATCATCACCGAGTGGCAACGTGGATTTAACTACGTGATTATGTGAAGCTGTGATCTGATTACTCATGACATTGTTGGCAGAATCAAAGAAACCTCAACAAGGCTTTTCTTAGCTGCAACCAGGCTCAGTTGTAATAATCTTATCTTTTTCTGCCACATGTTCTTTTCGCATGATGATTGGTATCATTATCAATTAAATCTGACTAACAACTGTTTGCACCCCGTAGTCACTTCATGTTCCTATTTTTCTTAAGCAGCTACATTCAAACAACATCCATGCATTTTATATGAATTCGGGATTCTGAATCATGGGGGGGAAGCCATGAGTTGCACTATTACTTTCAAATGAATTGTGCACATTCCCCGTACCTTTCCTTTAAAATGATTGTCGTCCTGACCATATGGGCATTTCAGGAATGATAAATATACCTTCCACTACCTTTGAGTGTCTCTGTGAGTCAAGACATTTGGAATGTGTGGCCTGATGGCCATCACCATGAATCCTCATTCAAGATTCATTCATATCTTGTTGAAACTAAGAAGCTAATCTTGATATTCTTTGACCAATCCCTTGAATTGGGATCACGAACTTGTTGGTGGAGAGATAGACTCAGGTTGACCTCTGACCTTCTATGATTTTCAGGGTCTGATCTTAGAACATGTGAATGTGTTGGTTGATTTACATCAAAATTATGGTTATATTTGTCAAACAGTTCATAGACATTCTACGATTCACCAAAATTGGTTGTGAATAGTTCTCTAGGTTGCATCAGCATTATGACTAAAGTTTATGAAACTTGTTTGTACCCTGGCCCAAATCTTATGTATGAGGCATTCTATCTTCCTTGTAAATCTTGATAGCAATATTACAAGTTTTATAATTATCCACATAAGCCATCTTCCCAAAAAGTAGTCGTGCCTTCATACTGATTTTTCCATTGTCACCATATCTCTATGAAACTATCATTATGAGCAACATTTAGTAGATTTATCCCTCGTGAGAGGTTGCAACATTAAAATTTGTTTGCATCAGTCTGATATATTAAAGTTATCCATTTGGCATGCAACGAGCCTACACTTGGGAACTTGGACCATCAATCTGAACTTGAACCTTGGATTTGAACTCTGACATTTGAACTTCTGAATCTAAGGCATAAAAATTTTACATCTACATCTCAAGATTATGACCTTCATCTTTTACAGCATCATGTTTGAAGAAAGTTTAGGTAACTTATGGGAAAACTGACGAGGAAAACCAAATATTTTAAGTTTTGAAATAGGGGTACTAAAAGTATGCCTACAGCTGGCTCTGACTGGTGAATACGTACTGCAAGGTGCATAGAGGATCCAGCATCTCTAGTTAAGCAAGCACCTTAAGCATTGGGTTATGGAGTCTAGACCGAAGATTAATGAGGAAGTTCATATATGGAGGGTGGAGGGGAGTAGGGAAGATTGAAACAAAGCGAGAGAAAAACAACCACAACAACTAAGCAAGAAGAAGCTACACTACAACACAACAAAATTGGAAAGCAAAACTTATTTACAAAAGGTGAGGAGACCTCACCTACAGGACCAAAAGCAAAGAAAGATTCATACATGACCATTTGTAGGAAGAGAGAAATATGAACCTTTTCGGCATAGAGGAGAATGTTCACCAGCTTGCAACAACATTAACATCTTCTGGCCAATCCTTAACTACTGAATTTGAGTTCGAAAGCTATTTGTAACATAGTAACCCATAGAACTTTGCCAAATAGCCATGCCTCATCATATACTTTTGATTGCTCCGTATTTACCTACATACTGTCTTTCACATGCTCTATCCTATTTGGTGAAGAAGGAAACTCACTGGACTCTACAAACATCACTGAATCATACTTGCATCTATTCTCCTCAACCTTGTCACTTATAACAAGGATATCAATTTTCAAATCCAGACTGGTAGAATATTCAAGTGACTCTAAAAGAACTTCTTGAAAACACTCACATCCATTTACTCCATTACCACTCTCAGCAAGGATATCATCTTTCAAATCAGAATGAACATAATCAAAAGATTGAAAAGCTTTTGGAAGTGGAATATCATCATACCAATCACAGGCTTTATCATTAACAACTTCAGATTTCAAGATACGGCTGAAATTGAAGGATTCCTTATTTGCTACAGCATCCATCCAAGCTGAGATATCTTCTTTATTTTCTATAGCAAGATGTTCATCTGAATTCACAATTTCAATATCTGGATTAATTATGGAAGAGTATTCCAGACTAGGAGGATTATAATCAGATTCACTATCTTCTTCATAATGTTGCAATACCTCATTATCTTTTGCAATTCCTTCCTTTTCATCATTTGTTATTGCTACATCTTCAAATTCAATTTTGATGACCACTAAGGCATAATGCAGCCAGCATGTTTTTTTTAGGATAGTTCTCCAGAAGACAACAATTTAAAATATAATCCTCATTTAGTTCTCTTTCAATTTTGTTGATCATTTCTTCAATCATATTTTCAGATTTGACAAAACATGTTTCCACTTTTTCTTCAAGACACATAGTATCATCACAAACCTTTGCAACTTCATAATCAATTTCACAAAAAAATTCAATGGAGTTCAACTCTTCACGTTTTGCATTAACTATCTGATCCTTCTCATCAGAGACTTCATGCAAAGGTTTATCCTTATTTTCTTCAAATCTGAAACTTTCAAAATCAAAGGTAAATGAAGGTATGAAAGAAAATTCTTTGTCAACTGTTCTTACCAATTCTTCACCATTGAGAAGGTTGTCTTCATTTGCTGAAAGTTGTGCTTCTGGGAAACCAAGCTTCTCTTTCTGTTCAAAATTCAAACCATTGGTCGATATGATCTCTTCATTCTACTCATTGATTCTATCAACCTTAGAAATGCTTTCTGCAACTTCAATGATTTCAGCATGCTTGACCAAAACTGATTCTTTTGTTTGCAGTTCTGAGAGTGGTTCTAGATTTATACTTACTGCATCAGGTTCAGCATTAGGAGAACAAGTCTCATTTCCAACCTTAAATGATGGATCTAAAGGTGTAACTAATGATTCCATAGGAAATACTATTGAGAAGCAAGGAATAGTAACAACCTTTTCTTCTTCTTGTGATGGTTCAGGCTGGAAATGCTTTTCATGCTGATTACTTTCTTCATGCTGATGGCTCATCCATGGCAACACTGAGGATGAAGAAAATTTAGGCTCTCTTAAAGCAGTGAAGATGGGAGGAGATAAAGCATCCTTTTTAGAACTCGCATCAGTGCTTTTCTGTCTAAACTCCTGGAGAACATAGAATCTCTTTTCAATCAACTTCCAAAATTCTCTAGACCGATGGTCTTGAGCTATACTCAAGTTGTTTCTTGTGGCATAACTGATACTCTCTTTAAATTTACTCCAAAGTTGTTGAAGCATAGGATCATCATCAATCACAATCTCTTTAATAGATGGCGAAAGTCTCTTTTTATATTTTAAATCATTTCTCAGAAGAATTTGACCTTGATACATTTCTTGAGATTATTTGCACAATAGAGTAACAGAAATCTGAATCAAATTTATGGAAAGATAATGATGTTACCTCAATCATGAGCAACCAATTTTTCAGCAAGTTCTTCAAAAATCTATTCTAATAGGCATGATCTTTTTACAATGGAGTCGCCAATCTCTTGCAAGATAATAAAGTTTCTGAGAATGAAAGCACTGGATTCTTCAACTAGAAAATATGAGAATAAAAATGGAGTTGCCAACTTCTTGTAGAGATAACAATAATACTGAGGAAGTAAAATCTAAACACTGATCTTCTTTTCCAGTCCCCAACGGAGTCGCCAAAAATCTGTTGGTAAACAGATTGTCCTTTTAAATAAACTCTCCAAATGCCCAAATCTGAAAGAACAATTAGATGCCAACAGTTGGATAATCTATCATGAGATTGATAGATTTCCTCTAAATTGGAAGGTACAGCTCCCTTATGGAATGATATGCAATGAATTTGTTTTATTGCCTAAACTAAGTGGGTGTGTTCTTAACCCGAGAACGGAAGAGGAAAACCAAGTCAATCCTAGACAAGATTAACTCAGGCAAAATTTAGATCCTAAACCTAGCCAACTTCGAGAACTCACACATCTTATGACTCCTTGGCATTGATGATGCAATATGGATTCAATGAATGCAAATATAGCGACATGAAGTTAAAAAGAAAACATCTGAAACTTTGTAACATGAATAGATGAAAGTACTCTGATCTATCACCCATTCACCATTTAGCTAAGAATGCAAGAAAGTGCTTAAGACTAATTATAACAATACTCAGATTAGAAGTAATCAAAAAAAGTGATGCCTAAATGCTCTAATTCATAACAAAACCTTTCTTGTTTTGAACACATCAAACATAATACTCGGATTACATCTGCTTACAATCTATAGCCAAATCTATTACAAAGAACCAAAATATCCATCTCTAATGCATGAATGAAAATGCAGAAAATTGAATGCTCTCCCCTCTACTCCAGCTCTCCAACTGTATGCAGAAAAAGCAGAACCTATATACAATGCAATAAAATATCTAAACTAAATGCCTTCTCTTCTGTTCCAGCTCTCTGACTATCTGCAGTCAAGAAGAAGACCCCCTCTTTCAAGAAAAGAGTTTACAATAAATAGCTCTCCAAGATGACTATTCAGCTTCTTCTTATGGTGGCTTTTCATTTTTCGCATGATGACCTTTGGTTTCATAACTCCTTCTTTCTAATTTCCCTTTTTCTATTTTTCTTTTCAGATTCTCCATTTATCTTGATCGATCATGTGTTCTTGGCTACTGAAATTGGAACCTTTCAAATTCAGCCTTGTTAAAGAGGGATAAAAGATGCAAGAAATCATCTTGAGTAAGCTTGGAAGATCTCTTATCTTCAAAATTGCCTTCAACTTTTACAATGTCACCTTCTACCTGTTATTTAAGGCTGAAGTTCATCCTGATAAAATGGATTGAGAGTCAACACTAATACCTTCTGCTAAATAATCCTCAATGTATTAAAGCTCATCAAAGTACTCTGGATAGAAGCCTTCATATGTTCATCATTTGCTCTCACTTGGCATTCACCATGAATATGCCCAAAAGAGTTAAATTTAAGCTACTTCTCAGGTCAAAGGCCATGCAAGAAAATGATGTATACCATGAATAGGGTATGTACAAAGAACAAATCATAACATAAAATAATTAATGCCAGATTGCTTTGCATAACACCGAGGATAGGAGATAGACATTGTTAGCTAGTCTTCTTTACCCACCATTTTTTCTTCGTCTTTTCTGCAACTAAGTCTACACTTCCAATCTTGTGTAGAATTCCCTTTGTCTCACGTAATCAAAATTTATAATCTTTTTTCCAAACATCGAATCTCTGTTTCAACTTTTGGAGTTCTTCATTAGGATTAAGATTCGCTTCTGCCCGACCAAACTTCACCTCCACCAAAAAGTTAGCATCATCATTAAAAACTTGAGTTCTATGCTCAAACTCCTTTACCATGTGACCAACAACCGACCTACCTACATCCAATTCCCTCACCAACCCATTATCGAAACTATGAGTGGGAAACTTATAATTAGGTGTCTTCGTTTCATTTGAAGTAGCTTCATCCTAATCAAATTCATCATCATCGAGTGGCAGCGTGGATTTAACTGCGTGATTATGTGAAGCTGTGATCTGATTACTCATGACATTGTTGGCAGAATCAAAGAAACCTCAACAAGGCTTTTCTTAGCTGCAACCAGGCTCAGTTGTAATAATCTTATCTATTTCTGCCACATGTTCTTTTCGCATGATGATTGGTATCATTATCAATTAAATCTGACTAACAACTGTTTGCACCCCATAGTCACTTCATGTTCCTATTTTTCTTAAGCAGCTACATTCAAACAACATCCATGCATTTTATGAATTCAGGATTCTGAATCATGGGGGGAAAGCCATGAGTTGCACTATTACTTTCAAATGAATTGTGCACATTCCCCGTACCTTTCCTTTAAAATGATTGTCGTCCTGACCATATGGGCATTTTAGGAATGATAAATATACCTTCCACTACCTTTGAGTGTCTCTGTGAGTCGAGACATTTGGAATGTGTGGTCTAATGGCCATCACCATGAATCCTCATTCATATCTTGTTGAAACTGAGAAGCTAATCTTGATATTCTTTGACCAGTCCCTTGAATTGGGATCACAAACTTGTTGGTGGAGAGATAGACTTGGGTTGACCTCCGACCTTCTGTGATTTTCAGGGTCTGATCTCAGAACATGTGAATGTGTTGGTTGATTTACACCAGAATTATGTTGACATTTGTCAAACAGTTCATAGACATTCTGCGATTCACCAAAATTGGTTGTGAATAGTTCTCCAGGTTGCATCAGCATTATGACTAAAGTTTATGAAACTTGTTTGTACCCTAGCCCAAATCTTATGTATGAGGCATTCCATCTTCCTTGTAAATCTTGATAGCAATATTACAAGTTTTATAATTATCCACATAAGCCATCTTCCCAAAAAGTAGTCGTGCCTTCATACTGATTTTTCCAATGTCACCATATCTTTATGAAACTATCATTATGAGCAACATATAGTAGAGTTATCCCTTGTGAGAGGTTGCAACATTCAAATTTGTTTGCATTAGTTTGATATATTAAAGTTTTCCATTTGGCATGCAACAAGCCTACACTTGGGAACTTGGACCATTAATCTGAACTTGAACCTTGGATTTGAACTCTGACATTTGAACTTCTGAATCTGAGGCATAAAACTTTTACATCTACATCTCAAGATTATGATCTTCATCTTTTACAACATCATGTTTAAAGAAAGTTCAGGTAACTTATGGGAAAACTGACGAGGACAACTAGATATTTGAAGTTTTGAAATAGGGGTACTAAAAGTATGCTTACAAAAAATATGGAAGCTCAATAGTCAAAGCTTTATTTGATGAGATTTGTGGTAGATGAAGTTGAAAAGATAGGGGAAGCATTTAAATATTTGTTTATTTCCCACCTTAAAACATTAATGACACCCTATACAGATTTGGGAATGGACAATGGAATATTTTTTACAGCAACTATGTGCACAGTCAACAATATTATTTCTAAACTTGGAGTATTGTTTTAGTAAGTAATTGTTTTCATGTCTGATCAATTTGAATATATATATTGTGAAGGAATATGATTTTAATTCAAATAAGGAACATTCCTTTTTAAGTTTAAGATTTGTTCATACTTGGTGTTTACCCGAAGTCTTGATTGAGGGTTTAGAGGTAATTTTTGTTTTCTTTCATTCTCACAACCCAAAATTCTTTCTACCTATTGGAAATATGTATTGGAAGGTGGATATAGGATGACAGTTTAGTATATTAGGAGTTTTCATTAAATGGAGATGCAACACTAAATTTGATGACTGTGATTGCAAGTTTAACGTGTTGATTGCTAAGAATCACAACACAGAAGGTGTTCTAGGACTAGTGAAGGAAAAAGCTTCAATGGAAAGGATGGAAATACCATGACAATGATTTTTGTGTAAGAATTTTCTTCATGGGCTTCATGGGAATGAGCCTATAAGGCCAAACAAAAATTTTAAGCCTAAAAGGTGTAGGAACTAGGCTCAGTAGAAAAGAGCTAAAAACTTGTGATCTTAAGCCAACATTAGAGATTTAGATATAGTTTTACACATACTAAGAGATTTTATAAATATTTTTGGTGTTTGTGTGGAATTTTTTTAAGTTTAGAGTAAATTTGTAAAAAATAGGGCTACTAGAAATGAGCCCCTTTTAGGCCTCCTAGTGCAACTTTCGAATTGGAATATTGGGAAGGGCTAGACCTGTCAGTTGGCCAATAAACCTTGTAGAAGGTTAGAGAATGATATGTTAAGGTGTATGGTGACTTAAGATCCTTGAGGATGCAAGTGAAGAGAGGTGACTCAATTACATAGTAGTTATTGAATTTAAGAGAAGAATCAATCATTAAAAAAAATATAATTAATATTTCTATTTGTAAACATGCATACTAGAGCTTTAGCCACATTAGAAACTTGAGGGGAAAACACCATAGGATTTTGATAGACTATTCTCAACAATTAATCCCAATAGCATCAAACAAGCAACTAATTCAATCTAACTCCTTAGCCCACAAGAAATCAACTCAATGGGGACCCACACACAACCAACTCAATTAGTACCTACCTAATGGATAGGGCCCATATTCCTACACCCCTATTCGGTTTCCTTTCCCTTTTCTGATAAGATTGTTGTATTACATCTGATGAGTGATTATGAGTTATAACTCCTTGGTGGATTGTCAATTTAGTCAAATAAATAGATCAATAATTCATAAAAGATATTAAGTAATGGACTTAATCATTTCACACACCAATCATTCTTTTAGTTGAAATTTGAACTTTTCACCAAGATTTTTGACCTTTGAACTTTTATTGAACTTCTAACTTTCAATCAATTACATAAAATAAAAGTTCAATTCAATTGCTTCTTGAACTTTTATTTTATGCAATTGATTTTAAAAAAATTAGAAGTATTGTATTAAAGAAGTACGTGGGTTATTAAATCTGTTAAAGATTTGCAACTTTAGTTAGATTACTCTAACCGATGAAATCAAATGTATAAGTGGCATGTTGGCCTTGAACATTTGATCTCTATCCTTTACCTTATCATAATTAATCTCTATGATATATATGATTAATAATTAGTGAATTAATAATCACCAATTGTGTATATGTATTCAATAACAATCATATTATTAAATACATATACATGAATAATTATATTGAAATAAATAATAATCATATTATTTCTCAAGAGCATTGATAATTAATATTGATATACTATGGTGTATTATAGCATATATAATCAATCATGATTGTGATAATGATATCACTACGTAAGGTTAATCAAACAACTGTTAATGGCAACAAATGATAAGTTCATAAATGTCATGTCTCACGTAGAGACATGTCTCTATGCGAGATGTGGCTCTATGTTACCTTATTTATTGAAGTCATTCCAATACATATAAAAGTACAAAAATCATTTTAAGTGCAAAGCAAAACAAGTATACAACCATTCAACTAATTATATCTCAGCAACATTGAAGTCACAATAGATCAATATTGATAAACTTATCTTGGTGAGATTATTATGAATTGAAACAATGGTCATTGAAGATTATACAACTATATAAGGTTCGATATATATCCCATTTCTTATTACATGTTCTTTCAACTAAAATAACCATTGTATATTAGTATGATTAAGTATCTTCAATATAAGCCAATATCTTATGAATTGCTTATAAATTACACTTTCAACAATGATAAGTTGTGTTGAAAGTTGTGGGCTTCTTATCTAAGAAGTCTTAAGTTCGAATCTATTCAAACTTAACAAATGATAACAATTAATAAGAGCTTTATTAATAGTGAGGGCATCTAGGATACTTTTAACATCAACCCATTTTCAATCCTTTCTAATAATAATCTCCCTATTCCAATTTAGCATCTTGGGTGTATCCTAATTTTCTTCCATAGCCAATAGGGCTCCCAACTTATTCATTTCTATACAATTCCTTTTCCCCCATGGAAAGATTGAAAAAATATTTACCCATTTCTTGAATTTAAGAAGTCAAAGAGTGTGGGATTCCATGATTGATTACCTAAAAGAAACCCCAATTTTGTGCAGCTCTAGAGATTGCTACAATGGTCTCTTGTTGAAGATGCTAAGAGCCCAAGTCATACCAATCAATGATTGGAATTTGGGTGTTTTATGTGGTTTGGAGGGAAACTATTTTGATCCCACAGTGTGATAATGTCTGAGCTCTTGGTAGACTGCCCAGTTTATCCATTATCAATGCATTTAGTCTTCACAAATTGAGAGAGTTTGTGTGTATAATTAGAAACTTATATCTTATCAATGAGGGAATTTTTTTTCTTCTAATTATTTCTAAGATGTAGAGTATGTCTATAAATTTAAATCCTATTATATTAACAAGGGAGTAAGCTTTTTCTTCAACTCTTTTTGAACTGATTTAGAGGACTTCTAGAAACTTAAATCTTATCTAGGGGAGTTTGTATTTTTCTCCAAACTTTCCTTGAATGGAAAAAAAGGATGTCTAGAAACTTAGTTCTTACTATATTAAGGAGGAGTAAGTTTTTTTTCAAACTCCCTTTGATCAGATTTGGAGGATGTCTAGAAACTTAAATCTCTAAACTCTTCTTGAGCAAATCTATGTCTAGAAACCTTTATCTTATCAAATGGGGAGTTTGGTTTATTTTTCAAATTCTCCTTTGTAGAATTTAGGATTTGTGATGGCTTGATAGACACTGGCTTTAATTCATATTAGTAAGGAAATATTATGTTAATAATAATAATAATTTTTGTAGCTTACTATTTATACACAAGATAGTAGAAAGATAGATCTTCAAAGTCTAAGAAGAATAAAAACAAAGGATAAAGTTTACAAAATATTAGATAGTTTATCTATTACCAATAGAAGGTGGATTTTAACTATTATATTTTCTAGAGCTCCAACTAAGGGTAGTACCACATTCTTCTTTAGAAATTTCCTTAGTAGGTGGCTAATCATGAAAGAAAGAATGATAAGATGTAGTCAAGAGAACTTTCTAGCAACTATCAAGATTGTCACTTGAGTGCTCCTTCTTATCAAAGTTTCAAAAAATATTCAAAACAAATATATCTTAATAGAAATTATGTTTCAATAATATTTTATCTAGCAACCATCATAATTTAATAATATAAGAAGAATGGTATAGTAAAAATAAAGATAAAAATCTTACTGTATAGAATCTCTATGAGAGAATTGGAATGTATATAATCATTCACATGAGACAAGAAAAATCAATATAGATTAACTATGGAAGATGAGAACTATGATACCTAACTTTATAATTAAAAAGTCATACCTAACTATGGAAGATGAGAACTGTGATACCTAACTCATGATATCAAATATTATAAGTTCCTATCTTAGATGTGCTGGAAAATATTCCTACTACATGTTTCTCCCAAATACTTTCATGGTTCCTCAGACATGCTTCAAATTTGGATCTTTATGCTAATATAGTTGTTCAATCAACCAAATTAATATTCATTTCAATGAGATTCAAAGAGAGTATGGATTTGGATTCGATTTGGATCCACTGAATATCCAAATAGAGGTTGTTTCTCACTTTTGTGTACTTATCAAAGCTCTTGTGATATATTGAAGGATTCCAAGAAACTACACACCTCCTAAGAAAGATCACATTTTGAGTTTTTTTAATGTCTAAAAAATATCTTTTTATGATAATAACCATTCTATATTTTTCTAAAAACTTACGTGAATAATTCCTTCATGTTCATTAGAGAATGTTGAAAACTTATAGTATTCTACATTCAGGAGAGTCAATCTTTCTAAGTCTCATGAACGGATATATTGATTATTTTGGAAAATAACTTATATTTTTTCAATTTTAATTATTGTTAGATTCAAAGGAATAGCTTATAATTTGTTTTTTGAGATTATCAATAATTATCCATTTCCTATTTCTCATTCTTAAAGAAGCACATATCAAGGAGATAAACTCTCTTTGTATTTCTTTATGTATGTAAATAAACTCAATTATTATAGCTCTATTTATAATTTTTAGATTGTATCACCCATATATGATTATATGGCATAGATTCTATAGTAAATACCTATCTTTAATGAAGATAATAGTCTTATCCAAGCTACTTGGGAACCCCTATTTCGAGATTGCTTCTCCTTTGCAATATTTGTGTGTCCCTATTTCTTTTACTTTCCTTGAGATATTCTCTCAAACATTTGATGTGTGTTGTTATTGCCTTAAAATTTTGAAAAAATTTTATCTCATATAGGAGACACCTCTAAAGGCCTTTTGACAACGATGTTAAATCATTTGATTTCTATGTGCTATGACTATGAGTTCTCTTTCTACCAAACACAAAGCATTTTATCAAAAGGATTTTGTCAAATGATTTAGCATTTCCAAATGGTTTGTATGCCTTGTATTCATTCCAAAATAGGTTACAAAAGAACAAAGGAGTGGATGTAGACAAAACCAAAAAAAAGACTTACCTCAAAAAGCTCCCATGGCAATACAGACAAAATCTCCTCTAGCCAGCACAAAATATAAGCAAAAAAAAATTATCTTTTTTTGTTATGAACTCGAGTTGGTTGAAATTTCAACCAAATTGGGCATAAAATGCTAGTTTGGTCAAAATTTCAACCAACTCATGGATAAAAACAAACAAAAAAATGAAATCATTGACCAATATAGCCTTTGGTCAAAAATTTTGGTAGAAAAATAAGGGAAAATGTACTAGTGATTGAATTTTAAAAGGAGAAGGTAATAAAGAGATTCTCTATTATAAGAGAATATTTGTATCCTAAATTTATCATTTTGTAGAGGCAATTGGAAGAGTTTCTTGCAGCTAAGGCATCCTATGGCAAATTTATCTACATTGACTAAAGTGTAGTTGGCCTTGCATCTTAAGAACTTTGCGCACTTATCAGTATATCTAATATAGTTAAAGAGAACTAGAAGAAGGATCTTGAAAAGCTCAAACTTGATTTTGTAGAATGTATTTTGAGAATTTCAAGTTGATCAAAGGAAAGTAACACAATTTTTATCTTATTTTTTTGACACCTTTGTCATTGATATCAAAGTGGGAGAAGAATGTGTTGGGTCCTGATTCAACAGAGTTTGAATAACCAAGTATACACAGAAAGAATGGGCCTATAGGTAGCTATCTCTAATCATGGACATAATTTACTAGGAACTTGGGCCAACTATAAGGCTACACTCCTTCACTTTAGGCTATGTAAAACCTAGGCGGGTGAACCTCTTAAGATATGATTATGTGACCACTGCAATGAGCATAATCAGGATCTAGAATTAACAAATGAAACCCTTAAATCTTCTATACTTAACCAAGAAATCACAAGCATGAAATAGCTAATAGCATGACTCATGAAATTGGTAAGCTAAGTGACGGTTAGACTTTGAATAACTTTCAACATAAAAGGGAAAATTGATTTAATATGTTGATAACAGCAAGACCCAAGTATGAGCAACAAAACCTAATGATCCTATCTCTGATCACTTCCTTATCTATTGGGAAATAACATGAATTACAACTATACATCTCTTGAAATTCTTTGACATAATTCCTACATCAAGATCCCTGATCTATGTTTCACCTTGTGAAAAGACATCTATATCAAAATGAATCTCATACTCAGACTATCTTATCATGAAATCTGCAAACCCTGTGACAAACATCAAGCAATTACATGGCTCTTTGTTCCACAAGTAAGACATTTCAACTACTTGCATATCTAAACAAAATATAACCTAGTTTATGCTCTTTGTTCACAAACTAGAAAAGATTACAAATCCATGAGTAGGAGACAAGATTCAGACTAAAATTAAAACCCCTTGTTGTGTTTTTATTCATTTTCTTTGAAAAAAAATACATGAAAGATGTACAAAAATGACTCACAAATCACCTAAAAAATGAAAACTATCTGCATAAACACTTAATTGTTGTTCATACAAGAAGAAAGTTTGAAGAATGGTATCTCAGTAGTGAGTAATTTGTCTCCCCAAAACTAGAACCTGTACAAAGAATGAGAAAGAGAATGATATAGAGGAATAAATTCCCTAATCTTCTCTATGTTTTACATCTTTCCACTTGAAAACCTCCTCAAGAAGTTAAAATAATCTCTCTAATCTCTCTCTAAAACTAGTGAATGAAATCTTTAACCATTTTGGCTCCCAAAAGTATAAAGTGTCTCCTAAACTTGATGAAATAATAATCATTTTTGATGCCAGATCTCAAATCAAGGCAAATGTAAAAATTAGTTAAATGGCCTCTAGAATGCAATATAATCTTTTTAAAATTGCTTTTTCCACATTCAGGCTTCAACAAGCTTCCATATCTGCCTCCTAACCAATTTTGATGCTCCATGATGAAAACTACCCATTCTACTAAGAATGCCTCAGAAATTACAAATCTACTTATAACTCAAACTAGTGAGAACCTATGCAAAAACTATCCTAAAAAATGAATAGATCATCTCTTCCCAATTTTGACGATATATTGGAGTTCCTATTTCGGTGAAAAAATCCCCTAATTATGCCCCTTTGAAGTTCAGGCTCTTGTTCATGACCTTCATAGCACTATATTTTAAAAATTTAACCTTTTCAATAGTTTAAAACTATATGATAACTCAAACTTTGTACTATATCTGAGAAAAAAAAAAAATTTAATGAAATTTGAATTTCCTTCATAAATCCATCCAGGTCAAACCTGTTGACCACCCTGGTGACACGTGTTAAGTATTGATTGGTTCCTTTTTTGCATAGTCATCTGACCCTTCCAACTGGGTGACACATGTTAGCATCTAATTCATTCTCTATTTTTCCATGTCATCACACCACATCATGGTCACTATGTTGTTATCCTAGTCAGTATTCTGCCATGTCATCAGTGACAACAACATAGCAACACATGTCATCTACGCCACCTCAACACCTTGAGAATCATGCTTCATTTGGAACCTTCACCATGTGTCACCATCAGACTTGTCCACCTCACTGCCATGTCAACACCATGTGCTAACATCTTATTGGTTTCCATATTGCTATGTTAACCTTCGTGCATCTTCATATTCGTGACATAGTGACTTCTATTAGATATGCCACATGGCACGATATGGTGCATCATTGAACTCAGACTGCCACATCACTACTTGGTTCATCAATCTATCATCACATGTTGTCACTTGTCAATTTTTAGTTCATTGTCTACACCCAAGTGGGACCCACATCTTCCTTTGCTAGATTTTGAGGTTTTCCAGCAAGTTGCTATGTCGCTACTGGAAAACCTCACCATATTTTGGTGTCGACATGGCGCCTTTCCAAATTTTTAGCTTTACTGGTGAGTGAGCTTCCACATCATTCCAGTGTCATCCTCTTGGTCTACATATCTTTATTCAAAATATATTTTTTGGTAACATCCAGCTGGTCATCCATGGGGCCCCACCATGCATGTCTTGGCTTTCAAAAAGCCCAATTTCCTTAGACAATACACATGTTATGTGGAAGAGTATATAAACATATAAAATTCTCAAAGCATAGAGAATGTGGGATAAATCCCCTTTGTTTATTTTCCACATGTGTTGCACTACATCCTAGTCCCCAGCTAGTATTGTCATGGATTACCCTCTCTTCTTGCTTTAAGGTGGTGCTAGACATTACTAAAATCCCAAACTATCATAGAGCATTCAAGGATGACATCACCACCATGTCCTATATTTCCACAATTTGGTGTGCCATGTTGAGCCTAGCGACTTCTCCTTTCATTATCAACTTAAGATTTGACACTCACTTTGGTTGAATTATCATTTAAAGAATCTTAAAAACCCTTCCCATTCTAGCCCTCTTCAACTACATTCTCCTTTTAGTATGGGTTCCATTATGCTACCTACTAAATCTACAAGGCATGGTCTTTCTCTATTCTTTCTCATGCATGGGTTCATCATTCAGTCTTATATGGGTGGCTTATACCTTTTAGTATCTTTCATTTCTATATAAGTGAACATATATATTTTTGTTAAAGTCTGCCCCTACTTTGAAGCAGCTTCCTCTTCACACATGAAGATCCTCCTTTTGCATGGGCAACTTGTTTCATGTCACTTCCTGCCAGTAGCTTCTTCTTGGATCACTCACATGGTCTTCTCTTATAGCTTGGAAAAACTCCAAATAATGATGAGTTTTGTGTAATATGTGAGACATACAAGGACATGTTTATATGCATCACTTTGTGCATTATAGCTATGAAAGTGCAATGGGTTCAACGGAGAATCCTACAAACAATTAGGGGCCTATATGAATAACTATGATGAGAAAATGCCTTGTTACAGGTATAGCATGTTGTAGATGGTCTCTGGGTACTTGGGGAGTGAGTAGACATGGATTTGTGCCTTTGGGGTTCACCTATACATTGAAAGGTATTCATTGTTTCATTCATGGAGTCCCAAATTTGCAGGTTCATACTATTGAATGATGGGCTTTATGTGTAGTAGCGAGATTACTATTAAAGGTACATGCCCCTAGACTTCATATCATTCTGTATAGTTGTGCCATCTTTCTCAGCCTCTACTTCCTCTTCTCATGTTTCCTTCCTCTGTTACAGCTTCCTTCAATGTCTTTAGCAATGTTTTTTTAGAAGGTAGATTTTTCTTTGTCTAGAAGACCACTTTGATGTACATGTTTCCTAGAGTAATGTATGCAGTCCACTTTATGTTATCATCATTACTTGATTTTAATTCATCCACTATCTTCTCTGCATCATCAATGTTAGATGTGGCTGCACGTGCATTGATCTAGAGTCTATAAGTAAAGGGATTTAACTATAGATTCATTTATGTTAAATGCTTGATTTTAAAAGAACCTTCTCCATCTATCCCATTATAAAATAGGAAGTCATCACCTTATTATAAGGATGTACAATTGTAACAATTCCCACAAAGTTTCCTTTATCCCCACCTTGCATGCAATCTCGATTCCATAGTGGGCTAGTGGATTTCAAGGCACTTAAAAATAAATTTAACTCATCGAACATCTTTTTCATATGGAAACTTGATCAATTTAAACCACCTTCATTGATCCATCAAAAGCTCAGATTTATAAAATCTCAACAACCACACATTGGGTCCAAATCCTCTTCTTTCTAGACAACAATAATCTTATTATTTCAAAAAAATCCATCAAGCTGATGCAATCAGTCGAACCTCAAAGTGGGTCTCACTAAAAAAGTTGTTTTCAAACAATTGAACTGCCTGACTAATCCATTAATAATATGATAGAAATCAAAATCAAAATCCATCATTGAAATGCCAATTAAAACTCATTTTATCACTCTGTATAAACTATCAACTTGGTGCCAGGAGGTCTTTTGATTGGCTTTAAAAATTGACCCAAACACCTGACTGGGCTCTAAAACCAAACATACTAATATTTTGTTCCACATACTTGCACCATGTCAAATCTCATCTCATGAAAAATTTGGGATCAAAAGATATTAACTGTTGAAGTTGCCCTTTCAGAATTGCCTACAAGAAAACATGTTAGAAAACAATAAATTGTGTTTGGCTTTGGCTTTGAAAACTAGGTAAACTGATACTTGGGAGAACAAAAACTGGGACATTGGTTCATTGTCACAAGGATAACATAAATCTTGGATTAGGGATCATGATGAATAACTAGTCACAAATTCCAAGAGATCAAAATGGGCTACTCAGAATTTGCAGACTGGAAACAATGACAGAAAAACATTTTTTGAAAATGAAATTGACCTAGGAAAGTGTGCAGACGGATTTGTCAAACCTTGGAAATTGGCACACTTGAAGTATTTTCATAATAAAATGTATTGGTACAATCTATTTGATCTCACCTATCACAGATTTCAAGACATGACATCACGAACAGGGGTTCTGACAAATCTGCACTTCTTGACACTATTAAAAAATCAGAAATTGCATTTGGAATCGCATTTGAAAATTGATCAAATGGATTTTTCATAAGCTCAAAATTGAAATGTATCATGTCTCTGACCTCTTAAATGAAATGCAAAAAGAATTTTAGCATTTTGGTCAACTGGGTCAAAGTTATAAAAATCAAACAGGGCCTCCTAGAATTTAGAAAATTTATATCAACATGAACACAACAAATGACCAACTTTGAGGGATTCAAAACCTAGTCAAATGGACTCAAAATGATTCAAAATATAAAACATAGGCTCTCATCTATGGACACTAAACACTCCCAAAGTGGAAAGTCATGAAACATTACTCGGTGCAAGATATTCAATTGCGAACACAGCCTCTTGTCATTGTTTGACACGCAAAAATGCAGATTTGATAATTGCTCAAAATAGGACTTCACAGAATGGCTCAGAATGGAAATTTAACTTCATGGAACAAGTAGGCATACTGAATGGAAGGTTTTAGAAACATTGAACACCTCTTAGGCCTCAAATGGATAGTCGGGTGCACGTGCATTTAAAAGCATTTATGTGGTTTGATTTTTCAATGGTACTCAAAATCAGGGCTTCAATTTTTAGTCCCAATAGAATGTAAAGGAAAATTATATAAAAGATACATATTCATCTAAGGGGTAGCTTAGATATGTATATAGGAAATCATTGTAAAGGAGTGATAAGGAATGTAATGATCCATCAAGACATGAAGAAAATGTTCAAGTTTTGAAGACTAGTTTTGAGTAATTACTTTCTATATTTATTGTTGTTTTGTATGACATAATTTTGGGACATAGCCAATTTTTGAAAATTTTTCCATCAATATCAAAGGGGGAGGTTGTTGGAATGTGGCCAAGTGGATGTGTAAGTGTTTTCATTTGCGGCAACATACATATTTTGGTTTTTCATTATGAAATTATTGTTAGAAAATTGTCTAAGTATTGGATAGTTTGCAATAGCACAGAGAGAGAGAGAGAGAGAGAGAGAGAGAGAGAGAGAGAGAGAGATTTGGTAAGTATGGATGACAATGTTTGAGTTATATCATGTGTAGTTAAGGACTGATAGACGATAGTTTCATGATGACATATGTCAGTGCATAGTTCTGTACAAATAGTATGGCAATAGTTACAAAGAAATTACCAATATAATTATTTAACATAACATAATAGAGCATGACAGTATAACTGATTGTATGACTTAAGAAATTTTTTTTATTTAAATAATTACTTATCCATGATGGGTTGGCATCCTAGATGTTAACCCCCAAAGTTTATAATTATCCAAGTGTGCAGAAGTTGTAAGTTTGACTAATCAAGAGTTTTGTTATATTGCAAGGTATGAGTAAAAATCATATTGTGAGTAGCTAAGATGTAGTAAACATGTGATGTGAACTACTGCGAAGGAAATTTATAAGATATGTGACCTTTGTATAATGTGATATCTAGTGTATGATTAGAGGATTTGCAAAGTGCAGCAGTGAAATAGTATTATATATATATATATATATATATATATATATATATATATATATATATATATATATATATATATATATATATATATATATATATATACATGTGAAGAAACTTATTTGTATATTGCATGTTAGGGTAGTGGGCTCTTCTTGCATACATTATAATTGTTCCACCAACTCCTAACAGGGTTGAGGCTTTTAACAAGGCCTAGTCCACTAACAAGGACTTGAGACACTATATGTATTTGATAGACTCCTAATAAGTTCAATATCCTTAACAAGGTTCTTTTGTTTAGTGGATCACCTTGTGGGTATCATCCCCACTAGGGTTTTCATTTGGCCAAGGTTTCCCTAGTTAACAACTAATGGTGTTATGAGTTCTTTTTGTGTATGATTATATTTTCTATTCAAAATTATTGGTTCACTTTCATATGCAAGTTTCAAAGTAATTAACAATATCTAGTTGCTCCCACCCCCCCTCGGTATTATCTATTTCTAAAACATAAGCTCCCTCTATCTTATTAGTTCATGGAATCAATAAACTTCCTTTGTATTTATGGCAACACCATAATCTTCCTTACTTACATTTCATTTATCTTTCATGATAACTAACATGTACTCTCCTCTTTCTTATTACTTTATGGTAATTGTATACTATCTCCCTCTTTGAAAACAATTCCAAAGATACTTCATCTATCTCGTCCATCTTCAACATGTATATATCTTCATGTCACTACAAAATTCACCTCTTTCATCTAATCTTCAGACTGATATAATATTATGTTCTTCTTTCTTCACTACTTTAGGAAACTCCTAAAGTATGACTTTTTGCATGAACTTGTAAGATATTCTTATAAAAACTTTTGATTCAGAGCTCTATCTCAACTTAAGTATCCTTGTTTATGGGAATCACCCCTAATTTAACTATTAGATACTTATGTGCATCCATAGGTAAAGTCTTAGTGAAAATATTAGCTATTTTCTCTATAGTGTTCACCTACTCTAATCTCACTTCTTTATCTTGAACTAACTCTCTCAGGTGATGATACTTGATAGAAAAATTCTTGGTCTTTGTGTGCATTACAAGGTTCTTTGATATATTTTTAGCACTTGTGTTGTCAAATTAGATAATGATGGGATCAATGGTATTTTCCTTTATCCATTTCAACAATTGCTTGATCAACACAATATTTGAACATTTCACTACTTCTACCACATATTTAGCTTTAGTTGTTGATTGTGAAATATAATGAGATTAGTCTCTTTCCTAGAAATAAACCTCCACCACTTGTACTCTTTTTGTCATCAACATTTCCTGCCCAATTAGCATTTGTGTACACTTTCAATTCAAACTTGTCATTCTTCTTGTAATATAAGCCATTTTCTTATGTTCCTTTCAAACATCTTAGAATCCTTTTCACTACCATCATGTGATTCTCCTTAGGACTTGCAAGAAATATTGCAATAATCCCAATTTCCAATGCAATATAAGGTCTATTGTGAACAACATATTGTAACTTTCCAATCATTGATCTATACAATTTCGAGTTCACATTAGTAGAATCATCATTCTTGGATAGTTTATGTCCTATAGCCATAGGTCTATTGACTAATCTTGAATCTTCTATTCCAAAAAAAATTAGTATCTCCATTTTGTATTTTGATTTAGTAATGTAAATAGCTTCCTTCATCTAATATACTTATAAACCAACAAAGAACATGATCTCACAAAATATGGACATTTTAAATTCCTTCCTCATCTCACCTACAAATTTTTAGACAACAATATCTCATTGTTTCCTCCAATCTCCAAGTATAAATTTTTGTTATCATTAGTTCTTGCAAATATAATTTTTACCATATAATTATGCAGCCTTTCATACCATGCTCTAGGGGCTTGTTTCAAACCATATAGAGATTTGTGTGATTTACATACCATGTTCTTCTTGCTAAGGTCAATAAATCCTTATAGTTGTTCTATGTAAACCTCTTCTTCTATATTCCCTTCAAAAATGCATATTTGACACCCATTTGGTATACTTTGAATCCTTTAACTTGTAAGCATAATATGCAAGTAGTGTTCTAACTCCTTCCAATTTAAAACTGGGGAAAATGATTCCCCATAATCAATTCCTTCTTATTGTGCATATCCTTTGCATACCAATATATCCTTGTTCCTTTTGATTTCACCTTTTCCATTCAACTTGTTATTAAATACCCACTTTATTCCAATAACATACTTGTCTTTAGGTCTAGGCACCATTGTCCAAGTGTTGCTCTTCTTTATCTATTCAATTTCTTCATTCATTTCTTGGATCCAATATTCATTATCCAAAGTATCTTTACTAATTTAGGCTCAAATTGACTAAGTAAACATGTATCACTTCTTAGTCTTTTCCTTGTCATAACTCTAGATTTTTTGTTACCAATGATTTGTTCAAGTGCATGGTGTCTTCTAGCATATTTTACTAGTGTAGGTTCTCTTCTTCTTTCTTCTTCTTCAAGTTCATCTAGAAAATTGGTATCAAGTTCATTTTGTATCTCTTCTTCATGTTCTACTTTTTCTTGCTTTGCATTGTCATCCTAACATTCGGCATCTAATTCATGAACCTTGACATCATTCTACTAATGTTAGACACCTACAGTATGTTGCTTGATAGTTGGCTACTACAACTCAACATTTACATTTTTCTATTGTTTGATATCTTTGTTTTCTATTCCAAGTAAGGTGCAGGGAACACCTTCATTCACTTAAATGAATGTGTTGTAGTCTTTAGGTTTTGTCTTGCATTCAACTTTATTCACACAAATGAATGTGTTGTACCCTTCATCACTTTTATCATCAAGGTTTCCATTTCTATTACCCTTCAATACGTATCATTTTCTTCTAAAAATTTAAAATAATTTGCATTAGGTACATATCCATACCACAACTCAAAGGGTGTAACATTTTTACCTTTCCTAACTTGTACTCTATTCAAACTATAAACTGATATACTTACAAATTCTCTTAATTATTTATGTGACACATTCTTCTCCATCATTAGTGTTCTTGCATAGTCCATGATTAATCTATTCCTCCTTTCAGCTATTCCATTTTTGAGAGAGGTCCTAGATGCTAACATCTACCTTTTGATTCCTCTATAATTGTAGAATGTATTGAATTCATTAGAGATAAATTATCCTCCTTTATTAGATCTCAAGCACCTCAGTCTCTTACATGTTTCCTTTTCAACTTTGGCCAAATACCACGTAAACAACTAAAAAGTGTCTAATTTTTTTTAAGAAACACCACAATCATCATTCTATAACAATCATCAACAAATAGAATGAAATATTTTCTACCACCATAGCTTTGCACACTAATAGGTCCAAAAAGGTATGTAGGAACCAATTCCAAAATATCATCTGATGAGTATGTTTTGCTCTTGAAAATAGACTTTGTCATTTTTTCCAATTGATATTGTTTACACATAGCACTATCAAGTTTCTTCAATCTTAGTAATCCTCTTACTCTTTTCATCTTACTAATACTTACCAGATTATCAAAGTTCAGATGACATAACCTCTTATGTCATAACCATATATCTTCATTTTGTGCAAAAAAGCATGTCTCATCAAATAAATCTAGATAAAATAAGTTACCTCTTTTCTAATCACCATTTCCAATATTTTCACTAGTAGCATCAAATATCTTGGCCTTCTTTTGATGGAATTCAACCCTATATCCTTATTTGTTCAACTATGAAACACTCAACAAGTTATAGTTAAGTCCTTCAACCCAATAAACATTGTCACATTGTCACAAGACATGGTGTATCATTACCAAAATTAAGACAACTATTTGTTTATGGTTCCATGGTTTGAAACTTACTTTTATCACCAATCATGTGATGTGAAGAACCACTATCAATTATCCACCTATCACCTTTACTCTTATATGGAATTAGTGCAGATTTCTTATCTTCATCAAAATCTTCTTTTAAAGCAAAATTGACAACTTCTTCTTTATTACTATTAGACTCATGATTAGTTTCTTCTTCAGCAATGTAACAAGATTTATTACCTTTTTCTTTTAAATCTTTGTTTCTTCTATTGTATATGCCCTCTCGTCTACCTATGTACTTGTTTTCACTTCTTTCATCCTTGTCTTCTCTATTAGGATATCTTGTAGCAATATGACCAACTTTTTTGCATGAAAAATATATTATAGGAAGTTTACTTTGTATTTTCCTCTTCCTCTTGGAAGTCTCCTTTCCATAAAAGCTTCAAGCTCATCAATGTCACCACCAGAAACATCAATGTCACTATTCACACATTTTCCTTTTCCTTTCTTACTAAGAACCAATTGAGATTTGAAAGTAGATTCAATAGTAGTAGGATTCAAATTATCAAAATTTGACATTTCAAAAGTAGTAAACCTACCAATTACACCTTCCAAATTTAGATTATTACTAGGGGTACATCTCATTTCTTGCATTGTAGAAACTCTAATAGCATAAATAGATAATAGAGTTCTCAATACCTTGCTAATCATAGTCCCATCATCAATATTTCAATTTTCTCCTCTTATAGCATTTACCACCTCTTTGATTCTTCCATAATATTGAACTATATTCTCACCTTCCATCATTCTCATTTCATCAAATTTACCTCTCAATATTTTTTTTTTTTCTCTAAAAATATTTGTGTCTTCTCTATATATGGTTTGTAGTGTAACCCACATTTTCGTACTAGTTTTGCATTCCGTTATGTCATCAAACTTGGCATAACTTAGGGTTGATGTAATCTCCAACATACCTTGATTATTTTCTTATTTTTCTTTATAGTCACATATTCATGTTTTGTATAGTGTATTGCACCATCTTCAATTCCTTTTAGATGAAGCTTCATCAAACTCTTTCATGTAGGGAAGTTTTCTTTGTTCAACCTTGGCACCTCCTTTTTGTACATCTTGATCTTTAGCTTCAAGTGCCTTCAAACTTTCTCTACAAGCACCAAATTCTTTGATACTGATTGTAGAATGATTTAGAATAATTAAGAGGGGAGGTTGAATTAGTTATCCAAGGTCTAGATGTACCAATTGAACTTTTAATCATTTCAAATACTTTAGCTCTAAACATTCAATAGCTCAATCTCTATAGTAGATAATCAAAAACATGAACTTATAGTCCATTCTCCTAATAGTTACAAACTTGAAGAATGTAAAACATTAAAAGTAAAACATATCAAATAACATCCACCCAATTTTTATAACAGGATTTGACATTGAAACCCGATTTGGAAGAAACCACCAGTAATGTATCACTAATTTTTCATGCTTCTAAAGTGGTCTATGTTAGGATCCAACACTATTAAAGGTTACAAAATACACTATTAAATGTGACCTTGTCAAAGAAATTAATCACCCTATTAGGAGTGGCCTTGTTAGAGGACTTAAGAACATTCCATTATAATGTTACCCTGATTAAAGGATTTACATATGACTATTAGGTTTAACCTTGATTAAAGTATTTTAACACTGATACAATGCTTAGAAAGTAATAACAAGTTTGATCTAACAAATAAAAATCACTTTGAAAATACAAATTATAGTTCAGTTCACATGTTAATGTTGAAAATATGAGATAGGTTGGGTTAATGATAAGGGAGGGGTGAATCAAGAACCAATAAAACTTATTCTTAATTCACCAATTAATCCTTCATATGTATTCTGATATAATTGCATGGATGAAAACTGAAAGCATTAAAACATTCATAACCCTTTAACACAAGATATGGTGACCCAAAAACCTTCTGAATAGAAAGTAAAACTAGGGTGGGGATGATACCCACAAGCTTTAGTACTATAGCATAAAGCTAGCAAGTTAAGGCTTATAATTGATCACTTTTGATCATCTACGCTATTAGGAGCAATAAGGGCTATTAGGTCCACCTTGTGAAAGGATTTATAAAACATACAATGAAGTATGCACTAGGTAAAGAGATTTACAAAAGACTTTTGAGTCTACCTTGTGAAAGGATTTAACTATTCCACCTATTAGGATGAACTAGTGGCTAATCTCTAATCTACAACTCTAATTTGCTGGTTGAGATTCCTTGGGAGTGTAATGATCACCTTTCTATGATAGATAACTTATAGCCTTCTTACTTCACACTTCTTCTCTCACATATATATTCTCATATGCTTACTTCTATAATTCATTTGGATGTGATATAATACATTACATATATACTAATCCAAATTACAATTCATCAAAGTTGACTACAATAAATGTTTCACCAAAGTACACAAAGTTGGGCCAACTATTCGTACTCTAGGTTCTGAAGACAAAATTGATGAGGTTTTGATACTTGAAAACCATTGTTAACACTTGGCATCATCATGCTCTCAGTAGATATAGAAGCTTAGTTCCTACTAATCACTTCTAAGTAGTCTAAACTTGGTCAGCACTGGTGACTCAGTGAACACTATGAAACTTGACATATAAACTGAATCACTTGGTCGACACTACATAGCTTGGTCAACACTATCACTGTGAGCTTGGTATAAACTGAATCACTTGGTTGACACATCTTGGCTCGATCAACACTAGATTCACATTACTGATGTTGTAAACTCAATAAACACTAGATAACTCAGTTTGCACTGAGAAACTTGGTAAACATTATGAAGCTCAATTAACATTGATAATCATCAACTTAGTAGATACTACTTGCTTTTTCTAGAATTCAGTAGCAACTATAGAACTTGGTAGAACCTGAATTACTTGGTTAATATTGAAAACTGCAAGATAACCTTAGTAGCTACTAGCCATTTGATTAAATGTGTCACTAATAAACAAACTTGACTATAATGTCAACAATCTCCCCCTTTGGCGTTAGTGACAAAAACACTTATCAATCAAAAATTGAATTCTCTTAAAAACAATCTTTAGTCTCCATCCTGTGTCTTCAACTCGGTAACATACTATGTTTTTGAGATTTTTCAAAATTGCTTTTGGAAGAGATGTTTTCTAATAGTTTGTACATGTATATGTATAATATTATGATGCTCCCCCATACATATATATACATTTTAGTTACTATATATCTCATGTCTTTTATATTACATCCTCTCTTCTCATCTTCACCCCCTTTATTACATCTTTACATTTTCTCCCCCTTTTTGACATAAATGCCAAAGGTGTATGCTACATGGTAATACCAAAATGTGACAAGTCAGAATGTGCCTTCAAAATTAGTGACATTTTCTTGTCCCAATTTTCTTTTAACATCTTGCTTGCATGTAATGCAATCTATACTTGTGTTGATAACTCCATCATGTGATTAGCTATGGAGAAGTTATTGTCATGGATGAGAGTTTTGGCATGTGCAATGTGTTTTTGTAATGGATCCATGTTCAAAAGAATCATGCCTTATATTTCTACAAGTCTGGCCCTAATTCTAGCTTCTTCCCTCAATATTTTTGCTTGCATATCAATCAAAAATTTTATCTTTGAGTAATAAGAAAAATTGTAGCTTGGATCAAGTTACAACTAGTGTTCACTTGCCTTCAAGTCTTCATCTATCTTAGAGATTTTATCTTTGATTTCCTAAGTGAAGATAGATGTATCACATAACTTGTTGAATAATAAAGTAACATTATTTGCAGAGGTTTCCAATGAGATGAGAATAGTAGACAAGTCTACTTGATATATTGCAATTTTATGTGCAACTAGTTCCAATAAATTATTCACAAATTTCTTCTCTACTCTTTGTAGCAAATTGTCTTTCCCATTTAGATCTTCATTGAATTTCTGAACAACTTCTACCAACTAAACCAAAATAGGTTAAGTACTATTAACCTCGGTACTAAGTTCATCTATAAGTATGTTCTTTGCATCTTCTAGCATTTTATTTTCTCTATTTTTCTCCTCTCTAAGATTATATTTCTTAGTTTTCTTCCACAATAGTTCACTTACTATGTGCATTTGATCAAGATTTAGAGTAGAGATATCCCAATTTGGGATAACTATATCCTCATCAAGATCAATGTCTTTGTCTTTACCTTTTCCCTTGCTTGAAACTTTAGTACTCGGTTGAGGCTTGCTCTCAACTTTCTTTGAACCAACTATTTGCATCCAAAGAATTATAAAAATAGTAGAAATAGAAGGACTAGCAAAAAAAGTAGATATTGCACTAATAGTAGAAATACCTAGTTGTTGTGTAGCCAAATTTGATGAAGGAGGAAGCACTAGTTGCTCAGTGGATGAAGTGTTGATTACTTCAATCAATGTAGTACTTAGCTAAATAGATGCAAAGATTAATTGGTTGCTTGGAATTGCATTAGTAGCCACAACCAACTCAGTAGAAGATTTCTCTGAGCTTGATGGCTTTAAAGCATTACTTGGAGAGTGAGGAAATGAGGCCATAATTGTTGCTACAATCTTCTCTAGGATAGTTTCCTTAATACTCTAAATCTTAGGGAAATTCTTCTCAATAGCTTCTTGTTCTTGCTCCTCATCATCCAGATTAACATCATCTATTTCTATATCTTTTATTGGAAATATAAGGTAGGCTAGGTTACTAAGAAGGGAGGGGTAAATCAATAAAGAAAAAAATGTAATCTTAAGTCACTAAGTAATCCTTCATATGTATTCTAATCTAATTGCATGCATGAAAAATTGAAAGCATTAAAACATTCATAACACTTTGATGCACAATATGGTAACCTAGAAACCTTCCAAATAGAAAGTAAAACTAGGAGGGGATGATACCGAAAAGCTTTAGTATTGCAGTATAAAGTTGGCATATTAAGGCTTACAATGATCACTTTTGATGATCTATCCTATTAGGATCAATAAGGACTACTAGTTCCACCTTGCAAAAAGATTTACAAACATACAATAATGTATGTCCTTGGTAAAGTGATTTACAAAAGACTGTTAAACCTACCTTGTGAAAAGATTTAACTATTCCACCTATTAGGATGAACCAGTGCTTGATCTTTGATCTACAACTTTGATTTGTTGAATGAGATTCCTTTGTAGTGTAATGATCACCTTTCTATGATGGATAAATATTTGTTGCTCCTTATACTATTGGTTGTCTTATTACTTTTCACTTCTACTCTTATATATATCTTTCTACAATACCATTACATTCATTGGATGTGATACAATATATTACATATATACCAATCCAATTTACAATTCATCAAAGTCAACTACAATACAAGTTTCACCAAAATATAAAAAATTGACCCAACTATAGGTACTCAGGTTCTAAAGACAAACTCAATAAGATTCTGACACTCGGCAACCATTGTCAACACTCAACATTGACATGCACTTGGTAGATGTAGAAACTCGGCTCACACTAATTAGTTCCAAGTAGTTTGAACTTGGTCTACACTGGTGACTCGATGAACATTTTGAAACTCATCATATAAATTGAATCACTTGGTTGATACTACATAGCTTAGTCAACACTATCACTATGAGATCAGTATAAACTAAATCACTAGGTTGGCACTCCATAGCATGGTCAACACTAGATTTACATTACTAAAGCTGCAAACTTGGTAAACAATAAAGGGCTTGGTTTGCATTGAGAAACTTGATAAACACTATAAAGCTTAGTTTACATTGATAATCACCAACTTGGTAGACACTACTTAGCATGAATTGAATATTATTCCCAGAACTCAATAGCAATTGTAAAACTCAATAGAGCCTGAATTACTTGGTTAACATTGTAAACTACAAGATAAGATTGGTAGCTACTAACCATTTGATTAAATGTGGGCATTACTAATAAACAAACTTGACTATAATGTCAACAATCTCCCCATTTGGCATTAGTGAAAAAAACACTTATCAATCAAAACTAAATTCTCAAAAAGTTCAAAACAATTTTTAGGCTCCACCATGTGTCTTCAACTTGGTAACATACTCTATTTTTTAGATATTTCAAAATTGCTTTTGTAAGAGGTATTTATTTGAATATCTATACATGTATATGTATATTATTATGATGCTCCCCCACATATATATTCAACATAATTTACATGTTATATACATATATCTCATGTCTTTATATTACATCTTCTTATCTTCTTCCCTCTTATCACATATTTTCTCTCCCTTTTTGACATAAATGCCAAAGATGTATGCTAGACAGTAATGCCAAAATGTGACAAAAAGTTAGAATGTGCCTTTACATTTAGTGACACTATCTTATCCCAATTTTATTGCAACACCTTGCTTGCATGTAATGCAATCTAAACTTCTACTAATAACTCCATCAATTGATTAGCTATGGAGAAGTTTTTTTCATGGATGAGAGTTTTGGCATGTGCAATGTGCTTCTGCAATGCATCCATGTTTAGAAGAATCATGCCTTGTATATCTACAAGTGTGGCCCTATCCTAGCTTCTTCCCTTAGTAATTTTTCTTGCATATTAGTTAGAAATCTGATCTTTGTGTAATGAGTAGAACTATAGCTCAAGTCAAGTGACAACTAGTGTGCACCTACCTTTAGGTCTTCATCTATCTTGGAGAGCTTATCTTTAATTTCTTGAGTAAAGATAGATGTATCACATAGTTTACTAAGTAGAGAAGTGGCATTTTTCGTAGAGGTTTCCAATGAGTTGAGAATAGTAGAAAAGTCTACTTGATATAGTGCAATCTTCTGTGTAACTAACTCCAATACTTTGTTTTCAAATTTCTTCTCTACCCTTTACAAAAAAAATTCTTTCCCATTCATATCTTCATTAAATTTCTAAAAAAATTCTTCTAATTGGGCCAAAATAGGTTGAGAAGTATCAACCTTGGTGTTAAGTGCTTCTGCAAGTATATTCTTTAAATCTTCTAGCACTTGATTTTCTATGTTTCTCTCCTCTCTAATTCTTTGTTACTTAGCCTTCTTTTACAAAATCTCACCTATGATATGTATTTGCTCAAGATTTAGAGTAGATATATCCCAATTTAGGATAACTATAACTTCATCAAGATCAATTTCCTCTTCTTTATCTTTTTCTTTGCTAGAAAACTTAGTACTTGGTTGAGGTATGCTCTCAACTATCTTTGTACTAACTACTTATGCACTGGGAATAGTAACAATAGTAGAAATAGAAAGAGTAGAAACAAAATTATATATTGCATTGATTGTAGAAATACCTAGTGTTTGAGTAGCCAAATCTAATGAAGGAGGAAACACTAACTGCTCAGTAGATGAAGTGCTAATCACTTTAGTCAATAAATTACATAGTTGATCAGGTGCAAAGATTGGTTGAGTGCTTGGATTTGGAATTTTTTCCACAACCAACTTAGCAGAAGCTTTTTCTAAGCTTGATGGCTTTAAATATTTCCTCAAAGAGTGAGGAAATGAGGCCATAATCGTTGTTGCAATCTTCTTAGGGTTGGATTCCTCAATGCTCTAAATCTCAGGGAGATTCTCCTCGATAGCTTCCTATTCTTGCTCCTCATCATCTTTATTATCATCATTTGTTTCTTATTCATCATCATTTTCCTTTTCTTCCTTGTCATCTTCATCATCATATTTATCATTGATATGAACAAAAAAATCACTCTTTTGTTGAAGATTGAAGATATTCTTCCATGTAGTAGTGGCATTCTTCACCACATGTTCAATGTCATTGATCAGTATCAAGCAAGTGTTAAATTTCAAAGTGATTTTTTCTTCATTCTACTTCATGTACTCTTTTACTTATTTGTCATTAAGACTTGGCATAAGTTACCTCAGAGTCTACTCATATATATCCTTTACAGTTTTCTTGGCATGTTCCCATCTTCTCCTGATTCTTTCCATCAGTTCTTTGGGAATTTGATGTGCAAGTTGATCAAATGAATATTTAAATTTTTCTAGCTTAGACATAATCATGTCTTCAACTTGCTTCTTCTCCTCTACATTTCTTGTCTCATATAATCATGTCTTCAACTTGCTTCTCCTCTACATTTCTGGTCTCATATCTTAATGATTTACAATTTTCCATGCCAGCTCTAGATCAACCTCTTTTAGTTTTTCTTGAAATTTAGGTGGAGTTCATTTGAAAATAACATCCTCTTCTTCTTCACCTAATTTTAATTTATTTCTAGATGTTCTTCTTGTGAATAGTGCAGTAGATGACTTGGTAGGTTTGGTTATGATAACCTTACCTTTCTTCTTGATTAGCTCTTCTTCTTTTAATTTTATTTCATCTACCTCATCTTTTGCATCATCTTTTACCACATCATCTCCTTTACCTTCTATTAATAGGATAGTAGAACTAGTTTGTCTTAGGTTTTCTATCCTCTTCTTTCCTTTGTTGACAACCTAAGGAAGCTTTAGTTCTAGTTCAATTCTAGCTTTGGCTTCAGCATATGTATCAAAATATATGGCCTTTGGATCCATAGATTCATTCAACAATGCCTCAATGATGTCCTTGGTGTCATCAATGTTAACCTCATAGCCTAGAGGCTTAATCCACACCACTTTAGTTTTCACTGTTTATATGTATACCTTGTCACAGTCTATACCTTGTCACAGTCTACCATTAAAAAAAAACCATCTTTGTAATCTTTTACAAGTTTCTTGGGAATTCTAAATCTATTATTCATCTTTTCTTTGAATGAATCAAAATAATTATCCATGATACTGACATAGTTCTCACCCATTTCTGCTATATACTCATTGCTCTAGCATAGTACAGGCACATCCTTTCTCCATACAACTATACATTTGAAGGGAAAAACTTGTGTACAAAGAAGAATAAATAGGTTAAAAGTGAACCAAACTTACACAAGTTATTCTTCAAGGTTTTGATGCTCTCCATGTTCTTGTTGAATTGGTTCAACATTAGCTCAGCAAGTTTAAAGGACATGTTCTTCTTCACCACCTTGACAACAAGATCAACTGCCTCACATGATACATTGTTGAGATGACTGGAGCTATATATATAGTGTGCTATTACATGAATTGAAAAATTTAGCTCCATGTTGTCTACACAACTGATCTTCATACCTCTTCCATCCCATTCAGCAAGAGTTTTACTTTCCAATTCTACCTGACTTAGGGTTTTGGTAGTCTTTGCCTTGGTCAATATCGGGAGCCCTATGATTCAATGAATCATTTTCTTTGTTATGAGAATAGGCTAGTTCCAGCAATAGCTTCTTGTTGTGTAAATGGCTAAGGATAAACTTCATCCATTTTATCTAAAACTCTAATGGCATGTGTGGAATGTGGGTTAAACCCTTGGTTTCCAAGAGTTGATGCTTGGGTTTTAATGCACCATTCACACACAACTTTTCTAGATTTTCATCCATGTCTATGGTTCTAATATCTTGAATTAAACAATGAAAATGTGAGAAAATATCATTAACCAGTAGTACCTTTGGTGGAATCTGTAATTGAGCTCTAGTTGAATCAAGTGTTTCCACAATTGTCAGACTCAATTTGAAGTATAGTTCTTTCCACTCAACTCATCTAACCTACATATTGGACCCCTTCTTGGATTTTCTACTAGAGGATACCATGCTTGGTAGGATTTACAAAAATACAGAAAACTTCAATAAAAAATCACACAAAATGCTTGGATGCACAGAAATCACTCTTCGCGTGTAGCTCTTTCAAAATTCACGGTGATAAATGAATTTGATTTCATACTTTTTAAAAAATTTCACTTTCTATTTGCTATAAATTCTTGGTACATTCACTTAATTTGTGACAAAATTTCTTCCACTTAGTCTAATCTAATTTCTTGGCAAAGTCATCCATGACTTGGTGTCCACACAATGACTTAGTTACTCCTGACCTTACTCAGTAGGGACTTGCAACCCAACCTAGCTCAATAAGGTCTAGAATTTCCTTAAACATTAGGTGATCCCTTTGCATCTTGAATGTTGATATGGATCTTTCCTTCTAGCTGACTAGAACTAATGTTAGATGTCTACTTTAGAATCTTGGTTCTAGTTATCCTTTTGGGAGATCAAGTAGAAATGTTTGAGTCACCCAATTCTTGAGTGACATGTGCTTCATTGCTTGGACTTGCATTCTTATAAGATTTTAGAATCCATTTTTGTCTCATCTACTTTTTGATGTTATTAGCCTTGGCTTTCTTTTCATCTTTAATTCTTCTAGTGTTCATATAGTTCTTGGTGAGGTGTTCAAGTTTTGTACAAATGAAACATCTTATAGTGTTGTCTCTTGTCCTTATGTGATGTTTCATATAGTTTACTCCAATGTGTCCAAATTCTCCATCGTAGTGACATTTGCACCATTTTTTGTAGTCCTAACCAAATATAGATTTTACAGTCTGCTCTATTGGGTTCAATATCTTGGTTTTGCATTTAGAAGAGTTTTTCCCATGCTTCTTGCACTTGTGACATTTTCCTTCAAATTTAGGTTTCTCTTTGCATTCATTAGCTGTATGACCATGCTTATTGCAATTGTAGCATTTTTTATTGAATTTAGCTTTACCATTACTCCAACATTTGTTTGATGTATGAGCTAACTCACCATAATGACTACAAGTAGGTCTTTGATTCTTTTGAGCTCCTTGCTTGGATGATTCACCTTCTTTTGTATATCCAATTCATGTTTTTCCTTTCTATCTGTATTGTGTTTTCTCATTTAATTTATTCATGCCTACTTGAGATTTCATCATCCTCTCATTGGTTTTGTTTTTAGTGTTTAGATCATTTTACAATCTTTCATTTTCTGATCTTAGATTCATGATTTCTTCATTTATATTAGTAAGCTAATCAATGAAGTCTACATGTTGAAGGGATAGATGCTGAATTTCATAGTACTTTCCTTCTTTCTCTTATGTTATCTTGTTTTTCTCTTTCAAGACTTCACACAATCTTACTGACTAAATTTCTTGTTCTCTTTTCAGCTTCCTTACTTCTTCTTGATGTTTACCATTCTTTTTTAATAGTTCTCTGATTGCTTCATTAGCTTCATCTAAATTACTTTCTAAATGGATATCTTCAATTCTTTCTTCAGTGTAGTGTTTTTCATTAATTTGTACTACAAAATCTTTTCTTCTTTTTAGGGATTGAGAGAATTTCTCCTTTTCTTTCTTAAGTTTCCCAATAGCCAATTCCAAATCTAGCTTTTCATTATCAATAGTCTTATCAAGTCTAAATACTTACATTGCCTCTAATCTTTTCTCAAATTGTTAAACTACTTCTTTGAGAACTACAATGCTCTAATACCAATTGTTGGAAATATAAGATAGGATAGGTTACTGAGAGGGGAGGGGTGAATCAGTAAGCAATAAAACTTAATCTTAATTCACTAATTAATCCTTCATGTGTATTCTGATCTAATTGCATGCATGAAAAATTGAAAGCATTAAAACATTTGTATAACTTTGACAACAATATGGTAACCTAAAAACCTTCCAAATAGAAAGTAAAACTAGGGTGGGGATGATACCCACAAACTTTAGTACTATAGTATAAAGTTGGTCTATTAAGGCTTACAATGATCACTTTTTATGATCTGCCCTATTAGGAACAATAAGGATTGCTAGGTCCACCTTACAAAATGATTTACAAACATACAGTGAAGTATGTAATCAATAAAGAGATTTGCAAAAGACTGCTAAGTCTACCTTGTGAAAGGATTTAACTATTCCACCTATTAGGATGAACTAGTGGCTGATCTCTAATCTACAACTTTGATTTATTGAATGAGATTCCTTTGGAGTGTAAATCTTTGCTACTCCTTATACTATTTGTAATCTTTTTACTTCACACTTCTACTCTTATATATATATATATATATATATATATATATATATATATTTATTTATTTATTTATTTATTTATTTATTTATTTATTTATCATACCATTATATTCATTGGATGTGATACAATATATTACATATATACCAATCCAATTTGCAATTCATCAAAGTCAGCTTTAATACAAGTTTCAGCAAAATACACAAAGTCAGCCCAATTGTAGGTACTCAGGTTCTAAAGACAAACTCGATGAGGTTCTAACACTCAACAACCATTGTCAATGCTCATCATCATCATGCACTTGGTGGATGTAGAATATTAGCTCATACTAATCACTTCCAAGTAGTTTGAACTCAGTCTATACTAGTGACTTGGTGAACAATGTGAAATTCATCATATAAACTGAATCACTTGGTTGACAATGCATAGCTTGGTCAACAGTATCACTGCAAGCTTGGTATAAATTGAATCACTTGGTTGACACTACATAACTCGATCAACACTAGATTCAAATTATTGAAGCTACAAACTTAGTAAACATTGGAGGGCTCAATTTGCATTAAGAAAATCGATAAACACTATGAAGCTTTTCTACTCACCAACTTTGTAGACATTGCTTGGTGCAAACTAAATATTATTCCTAGAATTTAGTAGCAACTGTAACACTTGGTAGAGCTTGAATTTCTTGGTTAACATTGTAAACTGCAAGATAAACTTAGTAGCTTCTAACCATCTGATTGAGTGTGTGTCACTAATAAACAAACTTGACTATAATGTAAACATCTTCTTCATTATTATTGTCATTTCAATCCTTGTCATCTTCATAATCATCTTTATCAGTGATATGAACAAAAAAAGCATTGTTTTGATGAAGATTGTAGATATTCTTCCATGTAGTTGTAGTTTTCTTCACCATATGCTCAATGTCATTAACTAATATCATGCAAGTGTTGAATTTTAGAGTAAGTTTTTCTTCATTCCTCTTCATGGATTCTTTTACTTCTTTATCATTAAGAATCACATGAGCTACCTTAGATACTATTCAAATGTATCTTTTGCAAACTTCTTAGCATGTTCCCATCTAGGCTTGATTATTTCCATAAGTTTATTGGGAATTTTTTGTACAAGTTGATCTGGTGAATATTTCCATTTACCTAACTTGGACATAATCATGTCTTCAACTTGCTTCTTCTCATCTACATTCCTAGTCTCATATCTGAGAGATTTAAAGTTTTCCATGCCAGCTTCTACATCAATCTCCTTTAGTTTTTCTAGAAATTTAGGTGGAGGCCTTTTGAAAATAATATCCTTTCCTTCTTCTTTACCTAATTTCAATTTCTTTCTAGATATGGATTCTCTTCTAGTGAATACTGTAGTAGATGACTTGGTAGGTCTGGTCATGATAATCTTACCTTTTTCTCTATTATCTCTTCTTCTTTTGATTTAGTTTCTTCTACATCATCTTCTTCCACATCATCTCTTTTTGCTTCTATCAATAGGAAAGTAGAGCTTGCTTGCCTTAGTTTTTCTATCCTCTTCTTTCCTTTGGTGACTACTTGAGGAAGCTTAATTTCAAATTCTATTCTATCTTTAGCTTCATCATAAGTACCAAAATATGTAACTTTGGGATCCATAGGTTCATTCAATAGTGTCTCAATGATATCCTTTGTGTCATCAATGTTAACCTCATAGCTTAGAGGCTTAACCCACACCACTCTAGATTTGATTGCTTGAATGTACACTTTGTCATAGTCTACCATGAAACAAATATCATCCTTGTAATCTTTTACAAGTTTCTTAGGAAATTCTGAATCTATTATTCATCTTTTCCTTGAATGAATCAAAATAATTATCCATGATACTCACAAATTTCTCACCCATCTCTATTATATACTCATTGATCTGCTATAGTACTGGTACATCTTTTCTCCATATGAATGAACATTTTGAAGGGAAAAACTTTTGCACAAAGAAGAATAAACAAGTTAAAAGTGAATTAAATTTACATAGGTTATTCTTTAAAGTCTTGATGTTTCTTGTTGAATTGATTTAGCATTAGCTCAACAAGGTCGAAGGACATGTTGTTCTTCACCACCTTGAGAGTCAAATCAACTACCTCACTTGCCATGTTGTTGAGATCAATGGAGCTATAGATCTTATGTGCTACCACATAAATTCCAAATTTTAGCTCCATGTTAGTTACATAGATGATTTTCATGCCTCTTTCATCCCACTTGGCAAGGGTTTTTCTTTCTAGTTCTACTCAACTTAGGGATTTGGTAGAATTTTCCTTGCTCAACATTGGGATCATTGTGATTTAATGAATCATTTTGTTCATTATTAGAATAGGTTGCTCCAACCATAGTTGCTCATTATGTACATGACTAAGGATAAACCTTATCCATTTTATCTAAAAGTCTCTAGGCATATGTAGAATGTGGGTTAAACCCTTGGTCTCCTAGTGATGATGCTTGGGTTTTAATGGACCATTCACACATAACTTTTCTAGAGCCTCATCCATCTCTAGGGTTCCAATGTCTTGAATTGAACAAAAAAAATGAAAGTGAATATCATTAATAAGTAGTACCTTTGTTGGAATCTATGACTAAGCTCTGGTTGGATCAAGTGTTTCTACAATCACTATACTTAACTTGAAGTCTAGTGCCTTCCAATTGACTTCTCAAACCAACATCTTGGATCCCTTCTAGTTTTTGCTACTGGAGGATGCCATGCTCAATAGGGTTTATGGAAGAACAAAAAAATTCAGCAACAAAATGCACAGATTTCTTGGAAGCACAGAAATCACTCTCAGTAAATAGCTCTTCAAAAATTTATGGTGATAAATGAATTTGATTCCTTCCCTTTTAATAAATTTCACTTTCCAATCACCATAAGTTCTTGGTATGATCACTTTTTCAATGATAGATTGTCTTCTACTTAGTTTGATCTTATTTCTTGGAAGATTCAACAACAACTCAATGTCCACGCAATGTTTAGTTACTCTCGACCTTGCTTGGTAGGGTCTTGCAACTTGACCTAGCTTGGTAAGGTCTAGATTTTTCTTAGACACTCAGTGATCCCTTTGCATCTTGAATGTTGATATGGATCTTTCCTTCTAGTTGACTAGCACTGATGTAAGATTTCTACTTTAGATTATTAGTTCCAGTTATCACTATAGGAGATCAAGTAGAAATTCTTGAGTCACCCAATTCTTAAGTGACATGTCCTTCATGGCTCGAACTTGCATTCTCAAAAGATTTCAGAATTGATTGTTGTCTCATCTACTTTTTTATGTTGTCAGCCTTGGCTTTCTTTTCATCTTCAATTCTTCCAATTTTCATATAGTTCTTGGTAAGGTGTCCAATTTTTGTAAAAATAAAACATCTTCTAGTGGTGTCTCTTGTCCTAATGTGATGTTTTACACAGTTTGCTCCAATGTATCCAAATTCTCCACAATAGTGGTATCTACACCATGTGTTGTAGTCACAACCAGATATAGCTTTTACAATTTTTTCTTCTTCGTTCAATATGTGTTTTACATTCAAAACATTTGTGCTCATGCTTCTTGCATTTGTGACATTTCCCTTCAAATTTTGGTTTTTCTTTGCACTCATTAGCTCTATGACCATGCTTATTGCAATTGTAACATTTTCTATTGAATTTAGCTTTACCATTGCTCAAACATTTGTTTGATGTATGACCTAACTTACCATGGTAATTACAAGACCTTTGATTCTTTTAAGCTCCTTTCTTGGATGATTTTCCTTCTTTTATGAATCTTATCCCTGCTTTGCCTTTCTATCTGTATTAACTTTTCTCATTCAACTGATTCATGTCTACTTGAGATTTCATCATCCTTTCATTAGTTTTCTTTTCAGTGTTTAGATTGGTTTTCAATATTTCATTTTCTAATCTTAGATTTATGATTTGTTCATTTGCATTAGTAAGTTGAGCAATGAAGTATGTCTATTGAAAGGACAGATTGTGAATTTTATTATTCTTTTTCTTCTATCTCTTCTTTTTCCTTGTCTTTTTCTTCCATGACTTCATATAATCCTACTAACTTAATTTCTTGTTCTCTTTTCAACTTTCTTACTTCTTCTTGAAGGTTACCATTCTTTTCTAATAGTTTTTTTATTGCCTCATTAGCTTTATCTAAACTACTTTCTTGTTAGAGTAAATAATAATTTATTAATTATTTATTCTATTTACTTAAGCTTACTTAGGTAAATGCATTTTATTTATTAGTTGTAGTCTAGGAGTTAGTTATAAGTTGTTGACAATACAAGAGTTTTTTCTCTCCTAAGTCATACTTATCCTCTCACATTTTTCGAGGATTTTCCACTTTATGTGGATGTATGCATAGTTGTCACACTTATCTCATGCATCTTCTAGCTTGTTCTAGAAGATTCCTGGAGCTCTTTATATTCGAGCTCGCTCATTGTATTTTCATCACATTATCACTTTTCATTGTATATTGTAAATACATTTTCATTGTGTTTCAATATATTGTGGTCTCTCATGTCTATTTAGGGTTTTTCCCTTGCTCCTCGCTCTTCTCTCCTTGGCTTCCCTTTGATAGGTTTTCGCATGTAGGTGATCTTGGGCATCTTCGGAGTTGGCTTTCATCAACTTGAACATTTCTGAATGGATATCTTCAATTATTTCTTCAGTATAGAGTTTTTTATTCATTTTTACTACAAGATCTTTTCTTTTTTTCAAGGATTGGTAAAGTTTCTCCTTTGCTTTCTTAAGTTGCCCAGTAGTGAATTCCAAATCTAAATTTTCATTGTCAATAGCCTTATCAATTCTGAATACCTCCCTTTCCTATGATCTTTGAGAAGCACAATTCTCTAATACCAATTTTTGGAAATATGAGATATGTTAGGTTACTAAGAGGGGAGGGGTGAATCAGGAACCAATGAAAGTTATTCTTAATTCACCAATCAATCTTTCATATGTATTTAGGTATAATTGCATGCATGAAAAAACTAAAAGCATTAAAACATTCATAACCCTTTAACACAAGATATGGTGACCTAGAAACATTCTAAATAGAAAGTAAAACTAGGGTGGGGATGATACCCACAAGCTTTAGTACTACAATATGAATTTTGTCAATTAAGGCTTATAATTGATCACTTCTAATGATCTTCCCTATTAGGAGCAACAAGCACTACTAGGTCCACCTTATGAAAGGATATACAAAACATACAATGAAGTACGCACTTGATAAAGATATTTACAAAAGACTATTAAGTCTATCTTGTGAAAGGATTTAACTATTCCACCTATTAGGATGAACTAATGGATGATCTTGGATCTACAACTTTGATTTGCTAGTTGAGATTCCTTGGGAGTGTAATGATCACCTTGTTGTGATAGATAAACCTTTCTTGTTCCTTATACTACTTTTAGCCTTCTTACTTCACACTTCTTCTCTCACATATATCTTCTCATATTCTTAATTTTATAATTCATTTGGATTTGATACAATATATTACATATATACCAACCCAAATTAAAATTCATCAAAGTCAGCTACAATACAAGTTTAACCAAAATACACAAAGTTGGCCCAACTACTAGTATTCAGGCTTTTGAAGACAAACTATGTGAGGTTATAACACTCAGCAACCATTGTCAATACTCTACATCATTGTGCTCTTAGTAGACATAGAAGGTCAATTTGTAATAATCGCTTCCAAGTAGTCTAAACTCAATCAACACTGGTGACTCGGTGAACATTGTAAAACTCGATATATAAACTAAATCACTTGGTTGACACTGTATAGCTTAAAAACACTATCACTCTGAGCTTTTTATAAATTGAATCACTTGGTTGACACATCCTAGCTTGATCAACACTAGATTCACATTACTGATGCTACAAACTTAGTAAACACTAGAGAACTTAATTTGCACTAAGCAACTTGGTAAATGCTATGATGCTCAGTTTACACTAATAATCATCAACATGGTAGATACTGCCCGATACAAACTGAATATTATTTCTAGAAATTTGTAGCAACTATAGAACTTAATAGAACCTAAATTACTTGGTTAACACTAAAAACTGCAAGAAAATCTCATAGCCACTAACCATTTGATTAAAGTGTCTATCACTAATAAACAAGCTTGACTATAATGTCAATAGTTGATCCACTAACTAGCCTTCATTGTCATTTCTATCTTTGATCTATTTGGCACTCCTTCAAGCAATCACTCTTCACCTCTTCACAATACTTCTTAGCCTCCTATTTTACCAATCAATAGCATCAACAGTTGATCCAACATTATTAGATCTTCACCAGCTCTACTAACCTCTATGTCATGTCTAGATTAGCCCTTATGCCTCCTTAAATAGGTAACTCTAATCTTTTTCCTCTTAAACATCACATTAGATCTTAAGGTTTGGATAGATTCATAGAATCCTTACATCATTTTGTCTCATATTTTCTCTTCTAGAAACTTCTCCAACCTTATCCTTGAATTTTTACATAGAAATTATCAAACATGATTTACCTTTAATTAAATATTTTAGGTCATCCATCCTTACCTTCAACAAGCTTTACATATTCCAAGAAATCAATTGTGTCTAGTTGAAATCATAATTTCCTCATATTATGTCAAATGATGTCCCTTGACCAACACAGTGTTCTAACACTCGCTCATCATTGGATTACTTGATTGCTACTATCTTTTCTATTCAACACATATAATGGCACTCAATCAATATTGATGCTTAATTTTCACTATATTTGTTTAGCTTATACTTGTGTTTGATCAACTCTAGCATCATTCAACTTCAACTTCAAGTTCTTTAATCTTCTTCTCTTTTGCTCGGTCAAGCCTACCTAATTAGCCAATATCTGTTCACTTCTTCTAGGTTGCAATACAATTATCTTCTTCACTTGTAACATGACTAAACAATCACTTTATCTTGTCAAATTCCAACTAATTCAAGTTCCTTTTGTAATTCCTCATAACTCAATCTTTCCTCTATGTGATTTTGTTATGCTCTTCTTATATCCTCTTCATCAATCATCTTGATATGGCACTCTACTCACATAGAAAATGTCTTACCAATAAGGTTTGATATCAATGGAAACATAACAATTTTCTCAATTATAGTTTTCAAAAAAAGGTAGATTTGTAGCTACTCAAGTTTGGACATGATCTTCTTGGGGTTCCCTACCCCAAACTGAGTGATTTACTCCTCCCCCCTATGCACACTCCATACCCACTTATTACATGATTAATTATACAATGGATGGTATATTTATTATTTCTTGAGGTTCAATATGATCTACTTGGGATTTTGTTACCCCAAAGTGAGTGATTTACTCCTCCCACTTTGTACACTTTCTATCTATTATGAATTTAAGGACAAAAGATTTTTAATAATGTCTCCTTTTGTGAGCTTTATTTTGTACACTAATAAAATTCACATCTCTAAACCATTTTATCCAAGGTATCCCATGAGATATAAAGCTTGAATTTTGAGTTAGATCCCCCTAGTCATGGAGTGTAAAGTCATGTACATAAGTGTGAAGATAGCTTGCAACTAATCCTTAGAGATGTAACCCTTCCTAGTAAACTATGAAATGAGATATTCTTTAGACAAGAGCAAGAGTGATAGTGTCAAAGAACTCTTAAGTATGCAATACAAAGATGAAACTATGCTAGAATGAGATACCCTGGTGCAACTATGATAATAACATGTAAGTATTACCAAGCCATCCTAAATAATCTAGGTGAAATATGTTATTATAAAGGAACTAGATTAATGCAAATGAAGCTAAGCTAGAATGAGGATACAATAACGAGACAAGAAGATAGAATGATGCAGGAGCATCCAGAGGTATAAGGGCAATCCTATGTCACCCAAAAAATGTACTTAGACTTAGTTTCTATTTCATGTGTTTTCATTTTTGGACACCCATTTGGGTCAAATAAAGGTTCCAACTCTCACAGTTCCACTATCAGTGTGCTAGTAAATCCCAAAAAAATAGGAGTATGTAATTGGCCATCATTTTGGTAAACTAGAAGGTGTGAATTGGCCAGATGAATGTAATTGTGATTTAGAGCATTCTAGAAAAAGAATCAGGTCAAAAGGCCCCACAGTTTGAAAGTTATTGCAGTTTTTCGAGTTTTGGAGACCTCCTAAGAATGCTTCAAAGTCAGTTTAGGGGCATTAAATGACCTCTAAAAAAGCCAAAAAAATGGAGGATGAGCAAAGCTATCCATAGGGCTATAGAGTGCTTCGAGAGCTTTCCGAAAATGTAAACGGTTCATCAATCAGAGCTACGGTTCAAAAGTTATGCCTCCCAGAAGTTCAATTACCATTTCTGGATTCTTCTAGATTTGTGCTGACTTCTAACACAGCTTTTGGAGCCTTCCATTTGGTTGGTGGATGCCTACTAGCACTTTCTAGAATGTATTCCTAGTCCTTAACCCTCCGGAGTCTATTTAAGGAGATTCCTGGCATTGTAGAAGGCAGTTCGGAGTGGAGTTTGAGAGGAGGTACTGAAAGGAGAAATTATCTCCACATTTATGCTATTGTAAGCCCTTAGGGCATGTTTTGATGTTTATTTTCTCTGTACTGAATGTACTAGCTTATTTTTCAGTCAATACAATTTTCTTTTTTCTGTTGTGTCCATTCTGTTCTTGGGTTATGTCCCCATCATAGAAGCTCTCTACAAAATGCTCGAAAGAAACCTATAAGTAAATATGCATCATATCATTAGCTCAAAAATAGGATCATTGGAGAAGGAGAGAGCTCTCCCTTTTAAAGGTGTGGGGACGGTTGAGATCAAGATCAAGAGATGAATGATCAAGGGTGGGGGTTGACTTTTGGCATAATCCATGTGCAAGATCATTTCCACCAATGAGAAAGAGTTGACTCTTCCTGTGAGACGAGTTGACTCTTCATGTGAGAAAAAGTTTTTTCTTTTAATTTTTAAATAGGAAAAAGACTTTATGTGTGCACATTAGAGTGCGTTGGAAGAATGGGGTTTTTATTTAATTAAAATGGGACATGTTATTTTAATCAAATATGGACTTAATATATTATAGTCAAACTATAGGTTAAAATCAAATAAATTAATTTTTAGAGATTTGGCTTAGGAAAATATTTAAATAATTTAGCCAAATTGTTGAGAAGGGGGCTAATAGTCTAAGTGACCATTTTTAGGTGATTATATATTTATACGTCCAAATTTGTTTGTTGCTTGACATCAAAACTTATAACCTTCCTTTCCATTTTTTTGTTTTGGACCTACTTAGGATCTTCTTTTAATTTGATCTAGAAAAATATAATTATATGTTATGATGAGAACTCAATACATTAAATAAGGAGTTTCATAAAGTTCATCTTACAATCCAAAAAATAAATTAAAAGATGATCCTAGTATAATGTCTCTACTTAAAATCTATTTAAGTTTTTGGTTAGAGTAAAGAGTTAATTTCATTTCATTTATTAAATTAAAATCACTCCCTTCTTAAGATTTCCCTTTATGCACTTGCATTTCCATTTAATAAATAAATAGTAATTATTAAATGTTATTTACCTCTTAGGGTTTCCCTTCTAGGTTTTACAATCCCCTTCTCTAAGGAATGATCAATCATAAATTTCATGCATTCCTTCAGTCTGATAATATAATTTTCATATTTTCAGAGCCAAACCCTTGCCTTCTCTTTGTCTTTTCTTCTCTGTGATAGTTTCTGTTGGAATAATTGATTAATTGAGTATTGTCTTTGATGTTACACAAAATTTCATATCATTATCAATTAGTGTATGTTGATCTCACTGAGGCATTGAAGATAGTTTTTTGTGGCTACTGAGCTTTCCAGATTTTTTTTAGCTTAGAAGGCAAGGTCTACTGAGTTCACTTGAGTGTCAAAGGAAAGTTTAGTGTTAACCAAGATCACTAGGTTAATGAAGGAATGTTGGATGGAACCAATGATAACTGAGTTCACTT